>OW052057.1:48754035-50004035 GCA_932526445.1 Phragmatobia fuliginosa
TGAATTACAAACTATGTATGTACAGCAATAGATGGTCTTATCGTTCATTGCGATTTCTCACAGACAACCATAACTCGGACATCTTATTTAAATATTAAATCATAAAATTTTGGATGGAAGCGGACCTCCCAAGACCGGGGTTGTTAGCGCTCCTTGGAGGACCTTCCGAGGTAACCTTCGTTCAGCAGTGGTGATAGGTTGATTGAAAATCATGAAAATGGTCTTTAAAAGTCCACTGTGCGAGATAGACCTCTTCTAAGAAAGGTAGTAGAGCCACGCTGATTTCAGTAGGCAGGTGATGCACACGTAGTTATTAGCAAGTATGAAGTACATTTAAAATTAAAATTTCTAGTAGACAAGACTTTCCAAGCCAAGAATAAAGATTCCACCAGACCAATTATTTGTCTCCCCTAATAAAAACGGCTGAGATGACGTCTGTCCAAGTCTCTGACGTTATTGTCGCATCTAAAATGGCTGACTGACTTGCCCCAAAGCCTTAAAAGTTTTTTTAATAGCTTAGGGCATAAACAGGCTAGGGGCCACCTTTATATAGAAGAACGATACCGGAACTCTAATCTAATAATCTCTATTACTTTTTTTTTAAATATCAGCAAAAATGACTCTATTCAGCCTAATGTCCTCATTGTGACCCACACTGTGGAGTCACAGTGAGATGCCTGCTGTGATCTCCTGTAAGTGAAGGAGTACACCGACATAGCATCCAAAATATCTTTTGTTCGAGATCCTTACTTAATAAATAACTTATTTAAAAAAAATAGACTCACCATTACGTCTTGTCGACCATTTCCTAATCCCTCTTACGAAATCGGAGGTCCATGGAGAGTATTATGATGTTACATTTAGTACTAAAGCCAGACCGGAGGCTCTTAAGGCCTCTGGTTTCCTCTAGAGACAGTTAAGATGTAGTTTGGTCTATGTAACAGAAGGTAACGTAACGGACGCAGTAACTCTAAACAAGCGGCTTATTTTGTATCACCTATATTATTTATTCCTTTCGTGCCCGTTTCATTACAAACTAAGCTAAGTCCCGCTGTATTACTCGCATTTGTTGTCAATCACAATCACGAGTAACGCCACGGGGCGATCTATTCTATAAAAAAAAATCTGCCGGAGAAAGTTTGTTAAAATTGGTCCAGCCGTTCCAGATATTAACTCGAACAAACAGACAGACAGACAATATATTTAAAAATTGCTTTTTTGATGGAAGTACCATCCTACTAATATTAAAAAAGCGGCCAAGTGCGAGTCGGACTCGCTCATGAAGGGTTCCGTATCAGCAAGTAACATCATATAAAAGTTCTTGTAGTTCGTTGTAACTGATGTTTTTATACTAGTGTATTGATTGGATGAAAGGTAAATTGCGTGTTACAATTTATGACGTATTAAAAAAAAACTACCTACTACATCTCGTTCAAACCAATTTTCGTTGGTAGTTTGCATGGTAATGTACAACATATATTTTTTTTAGTTTTATCACTCTCTTATTTTAGAAGTTAGAGGGGACACATTTTTTCACTTTGGAAGTGTCTCTCGCGCAAACTATTCAGTTTAGAAAAAAATGATATTAGAAACCTCAACATCATTTTTGAACACCTATCCATAGACACGTATAGATTTGAAGAAAAAAAAAATTTTGAGTTTCAGTTCCAAGTATGGGGACCCCCAAAATGTATTGTTTTTTTTTTCTATTTTTATGTAAAAATCTTAATGCTGTTTACAGAATACATCGACTGACCAAATTTCAACAGTATAGCTCTTATAGTTTCGGAAATAATTGGCTGTGACATACGGACGGACAGACAGACAGACAGACTTGACGAATCTATAAGGGTTCCGTTTTTGGCCATTTGGCTACGGAACCCTAAAAACGCGAAAGTTTGTGAGTATGTATGTGTGTATGTATGTTTGTTGCTCTTTCACGCAAAAACTACTAAACGGATTTGGATGAAACTTTACAGTAATATAGCTTATATATCAGAATAACACATAGGTTACTTTTTACTGCAATAATCGAGAACGGGCGAAAGCTAGGTGATTATAACAATACATTAAATTGTAGATGTCAAAATGTATCACTGTTTATCTCCTGTCAAAACTTCACAGGTTGCTATGTACAACACACTTGCATAGCAACCATAATTATATACGCGGGTAACACCCCGAGGTCGCAGTTAGTTATTATATATTATCCTATGTATTTAGTGAAAACCGGTTCCTTTGACTTTATAAACAGACACTTCAGTTTCATTTATTTTGTAAACATGTATGTATTCCGTGTGTATTTATATACCCGGAATATAAATAAATATTTGCTAAGACGTATCATCAACATTTATATCTGTTGCCCTAGTTTCTAAGAACGTCTGCACAATGGCGCGTTGCAAAAACCAGCTCTCATTAGTTACATGTAATTGCAGCGGACATGTAAACTGTGTTGGGACGGAAACTCACGCCACATAAAATTATACCGGAATAGTTTTAACCCTTGACGCAAAATCGATGGTGTGTCTGTGTGTGTGGGTCTGTCGGTAGCATCGTAGCTCCCGAACGGTTAAACCGATTTTGATTTTGTGTTTACTGTTTGAAAGGTGAATTAGTCGGGAGTGTTCTTAGCTTTGTTTGATGGAAATCAGTTTAATCATTCGGGGTTTTTAAATTTAATTTTATTTATTAATTGCCCATTGTACATGGTCAGTATAATGGTGTATTCCTGTATGTAAGCTGTATTAACTTGTATTCAATAAAGCTAATTATATTCTATTCTATTTAATCCTACCTACCACTCTGCCTGATGGAAAGCATGAGTAGGGGTCACCAACCTCATTGTGTGAGTACACACCATGGCGGCTTAGTGAGATGCCTCTGCATTCTGCATCATTGGGCCTCCAGCCCCATAATCACGAACGAAATACGACAGCACGAGTGAAAGTGTTATCCCATGTCGGATTTGAACCCTCAATACCTTAGCGCAATAGAAAGCGACGTGGCGACCATCTTAACTACTACGCAATATAATTCAGACCCCACCTAGTTTAGTCGTGAGATGTGTGGAATTGTTATTATTCTTGTAATTATGTACATTCTCAACTAGCTCAGTCCCGCTATTATTGTTGTAAATCACGAGTAACGCCACGGAACGAAACTAGTCTTTAAAAATAGCCTAAGCTACTTCTCATGTCAGTAGCCATCGGACAGTGACAGTCCCATCAAAATCGACTGCGGTGTTTCCGGACCGATACGACGTTTAAACTTTAAAGGCCGGCAACGCACCCGTGACTCCTCTGGTGTTTCGGGTGTCCATGGGCAGCGGCAATCACCTACCATCAAGTGATCCGTCTGCTCGTTTATCCCTTATATTATATAATGCTTTTTTTGGTGTAATTAACGTACTCGTATATGTACTTTCATTTGCTTTTAATAAAAAAGCGGCCAAGTGCGAGTCGGACTCGCCCATGAAGGGTTCCGTAGTCTAATCGATGTTTTAATAATAGTGTATTGATTAGATGAAAGGTAAAATGCGTGTTACGATTTATGATGTATAAAAAAAAATAGTCACTAGATCTCGTTCAAACCAATTTTCGTTAGTAGTTTGTATGGTAATGTACAACATATATTTTTTTTAGTTTTATCACTCTCCTATTTTAGAAGTTAGAGGGGGGGGACACACATTTTTCCACTTTGGAAGTGTCTCTCGCGCAAACTATTTAGTTTAGAAAAACATGGTACTAGAATCCTCAACATCATTTTTGAACGCCTATCCATAGATACCCTACATGTATAGGTTTGATGAAAAAAAAATTTGGGAGTTTCAGTTCCAAGTATGGGGACCCCCAAATTGTATTGTTTTTTTTCTATTTTTATGTAAAAATCTTAGTGCGGTTCACAGAATACATCGACCGACCAAATTTCAATAGTATATAGCTCTTATAGTTTTGGAAATAATTGACTGTGACATACGGACGGACAGACAGACAGACAGACTTGACGAATCTATAAGGGTTCCGTTTTTTGCCATTTGGCTACGGAACCCTAAAAAGTGTTCATTTGCTATTTAGCAGTGCGCTGACGGGTGACTTTTGTCGCTGTGACAAAAAAGTTTTTGTCATGTCGCGTCGCGTCTTAAAATCTGAGTGCGCACACGGCGAGTGACAGTCACGAAACATTTTTGTAAATCCATGGTTCATTTAACGATATGCATTTGGAGGAGACAGTCATTATTTGCGAATTCATACGGCGTAAAAGTTTTCGAATGAGTGTAGAAAGTCTTAATGAATTACTTACTGCATATTCAAAGTATTCACCACATAGTTTAGTACACTTTTCCCTTCGCTCAAACCACTAATTATAACATTTATTCCACTTTAAAGTTGGGGTGTTAAAAATGATTTGAGATTCAAAATTTAAACATTCGAATATAGAACTGTTCCAAATTCAAAATTGCCGATAAATATGGAAACGACAGAACTTATAAGGCATGCCTAGTATTTATCATATGTCAGAATATTCTTTTAATCATTTCTCGTAAAGTGCTGGTCTTCTTTCCACTTCTTCTATTTACTATATATATTTGCTTATCGCCAGCGGGCAATCAAAAGTAAGCGGAGAGCGGGGCACGGAAAATGGCGTCAGGATAAACTATTTTGTAGGGATTTTTGATTCGATTCGAATCAGAACATGAAGAATCGATTTGAATAAAACGATTTCTAAAGGAGCGATTCTATATCTTTTCTGTATTTACAATATAAATATAAATCCATTTTATGAAAAACAAAAATATTCATTAAACAATCTGTGGGATCTCTTATCAGTAAAATCATCGATTTTTTTAGTTCAAGGAATTCGATTATAAGAATTATTTTTATTACCTATCAAATTAATACATTCAGCTAATTGTAACTATTGTAAATATTTTTTATACCAACACAAAAAATCGACAGTCGATTTTCAAGGGTAAAAATCGATTCAGTACAAAATTCAATTTTTTGGGCCGAAACATTGAATCTTCGATCATTGTGTTTTTCTCAAAATTAAATAACATCTGGTAATCTTTCAACCAGTGTTAACTTAAACAAATTATATCATATTTCATTTTCTCTAAAACAATTCAAGCTCTAGTAATTTCGAAGAAAACCTTGAATATTTTATTAGAACAACTTCAAGGCATACTGATTAGACCCTTTTATGATAATGTGGTGATTGAACGCTAGGAGACACTTTTGTTTTGATTACAATGCTATTTCAAACAGAATCCCCTGTTGTCTGAAAATATAAATAAAAAGTTAGTCCTTTCCTCTTTTGGCTTAGGGCACGGGCAGAAACTGTTTTGTCACCCGTGCGCGCGCTTCTATCAAACTCTAGCGGCGCGCTGACAGTTTTGTCACAGGCTTGTTCGCAGGCCCAAAACAGTTTTGTCATCCGATTGTCACGTCGCAACGTGCGCGCATCTCCATATAATTCTACAGACATAATGAAAGTGACAAAACAATCACAGTGACAAAAGTTTCCCGTGCGCGCAGGGAGTTACAAACACACGCTTTATTTATATGTATAAATTAATTTTATAATTTTCAATATCAATCAGTTATGAAATTACGGAATTAAATATAATATCGTTCTAAAACTAAAAACTTGTTCAAAAGACGGTTTCACAGGTTGCGTGGGTCAGCTAATTGTCTTTAATACGTTATAATAACATAACAAGCATAAATAAAATTACGACAAATCCTAAAATAGACATCATTTAGTCATTACTAAACAAACACCCGTTAGTAACATTACTAAGCTTTGCTAATACCTACTAATATGTTCTAAGTGTAAGACAATTATCTCGCGTCATCGCACTCATTGCTGTATGATTACATGCGCGTTTTTAGCATTGACTCGTCTTTGTTTGTGTTAATTTCTAAAGGTTAAATAACAGTGAACCTGAAACCCTTGAAATGTTTCCTTAGAGTAAGATACTCTCTCTCTCTGTAATGCTGATTTGTGATACACCGTGTGTTTCAAAAACCGTAAAAGAGGCTCGTACGAAGTTTCACTACATATTATAAAGTAAAGTCCTCCGCCGCGTCTGTCTGTATGTTACAAAAACCATTGCACCGATTAAAATGAAACTTTGTCTAAAACCTGAGAAAGGACGTAGGCTACTTTTTACCGAGGTAACCGACATAGACGCGAGCTGATTCACGGGCGAAGGCGAGTTTCATATAAATACGATATTTTTTAAATAAGTTATTAACTAACATTTGCTCTTGATTCCGCCCCGTATATATATATGTATGTTATCGCGACAAAAAGTCGCCTATATCCTTCTCAAAGTTCATCCAAATCGATTCAGCGATTAAGCCGTTACAGCGTAACTGATAGACGTAACGTTCGAATATAAAATATAAGTAATTTTGGATTTCATCATTCATTCATTCCTCATCAGCCCATTGCAGTCCACTGCTGGACATACGCCTCTCCCATTGCACACCATTTGATCGATTATAATAGGCTTCTCGCATCCATCTCCTGCCAGCCATCATCCGCCATTATGGATACATATTCCCTGCATGCCACTACAGTATAAATTTCGTACATACATAGATCCCGTAACCCGTAAAGTTATGAATTACCATATTTTTCTTGTAGTACACTAACTTCTTAAAACATATTTCAATGCCCCTAAATTAGGCTCGTTTGGAATAAGTTGTATTATACATTAATTAAATAACCTTTCGTGGTCAAAAACTACCAGATTTTTCAAGGTAAAACCTACCAATCTTTTTAGTACAACTCAACAATTAAAAAAACATAAGGCCAATCCAGTCGAATTATAAACCATGAAGGTTATATTTCTAGTTTTGGGTCTTTTTAATAATTTCCCCTAAGAAAATATCAGCAAATCTTTTAAAAGAGATGAATACCCAAGTGTTCGTGCAATGAGAGAGACCTATTCCCAGCAGTGAACTGCAATTGGCTGATGATAACAATAAGGATAAGCAGTATAAAACAACATCCACTGCTCCTTTGCCATCTTGCTTAATCTGCAAACCAAACGGAATAATCAATGTATTTAACAATCTGTTGATTTGACTGAACATACTCGGTGTCGTAATAAAGCCGTGGAGCGTGAAACATATTACATTTGCCTTGTACACCGAGTATTTACATAGAATATGTTGAAATTGATATCGAGTAGTGAATCTAAAAGCATTTGAATTTTAATTTACTCTATTCACTATGCTGCTTCACCTGTTTTGTGGTGGATCTAGAGCTCCCGAGGGATGCAAACGTTGCAATGGTGGAGACAGGAGAGTGCATAATCCCGATGGCCGTAAACGCCTTACTGAGGAAAGACTCGGGCCATGTAATACAAGGCCACCAAATTGGCGCATATCCAGGCCAATTTACCAATCAACTTCATCACTAGATTGGTGAATTTGCTACTGAACGGTTGCGACATGTTCGCAATTTCGAAACAAAACTGATTGAAATAAAATTTGTCTTGCGCATTAGGCTACACAAACACAGATTAATAGCAATACTATAAGTAAATTACTCTTCATCATCATCACCCCGTTGCAGTCCACTAGGGGTAAACTAAGGCACAATACAGAATCAGTTCTGTGTTTTGCTTCAAGGAGCCGCCAGCCCTATAGCGCAAGTCGTCTCGCTTTCTAACCAGAGGGTGTTCCACACTACGTTATTCAATTAAATTAAAAATAAAGAAAAGGCAGATATGTTACATGCGCGCGAATCGTGAAGACTCGAATATACGACAATTGTATGTATGGTCTTGAAGTGACAAGAAAACATTTGAAGTGCAGTAATAATTGAAGATAGATATAGGTCTTTTTCTCTCACGTGCTGATTTGTATCTTTCGTTCTACTCATCAGTGATATTTGTCAATGCATGCAGTTTAAGAACGCACGGTACAGATTATTATGCACGAAACATATCTATTGTTTTGCAATATCATTGAAGTAAATTAATATTTATATGATATCATATGGTCCTGGTCCAGAGTTATGGCGCCTGAACTGTTCTAGGGAAAACACCACATATACCTTGGAGCCAGAACTCTATAAATAGCACCAACCCTTTTTTAAAGTGAAACGAGTACATCGAGATAATAAAAGTCAGATACCGACGAGTATATATAAATAAGGGTCTTTTTAAGTAAACCTTTTTAAATAATTAATGCGGTAAATAAATAATAAGTCCGCCCCTGGTCCTCCATTGGACACGTTGAAAGTGTTTGACTTGTAAATTGGGACTTAATCGTGATAATAATTATGAGGTACAAACTCCCAAACTTTGGGTCGGACTGTAGTTTTTTTTATTTTAAAGTTCTTGCATTTCACTTATCTTTAGGTCACCTCTTCAAGGTGCAGGTCTTCTCGTTATGCCCCTGTGAGGCCTTGTGCTATAAAAAAAAGGAAAACATCGTATCGCGAGTAAATCTATATATATAAAAATGAATTGCTGTTCGTTAGTCTCGTCTATTCGTTAGTCTAAAACTCAATAACGCCCGGACCGATTTGGCCAATTTTGGTCTTAAATTATTTGTGGAAGTTCTGAGAAGGTTTTGAAGGTGAATATATGAAAATGAATTGCATATTTTTTATTAATTATGGATTCTTTTTGTTTGTTTTAACTTTGTTTTATACAAAAGTTTAGGTCTTCTATTTATCGATTGAAGCAGAACGAAGTCTGCCAGGTCAGCTAGTATAATATAAAATTTCAGACATCTGACACACATCAGCTTGTCCAGAACTAAACAGAGCAGTACTGTGCTATAGGTACTAGACAACTGATATAAATACATAAATATAACTACTTTTTCATCAACACATACATATTATACATAGAAAACAATCAAACTATAAACAATTATTTGCAGATCATACAAATATTTGGTCCGACCCAGGAATCGAACCCGAGACCTCTTGACCTCAGCAGCCGCATACGCTAACCACTAGACCAACAAGGCAGTCGACACAATATCTTATTGGGCTTATCGATACAATATTCCTTTCTCCTTTAATATTAATGGAAAAGTTTGCATTTCAACCTATAAAAACATTCTGCTAATTCATCGAGTTATCAGAAACTCTCAGCGTTCGTTTTATTGGAAATCCATCCGTTTCTTGTCCCTTAGTTGTTTGGGCTTAATTGAGTTCCGTACGTCCATCTATCTGGCGAAGTTTCGCCATCCAAACTTTTTAAGTAAAGGGGTGTCGGAGAAATTGGATGACCTCAGTTTACTTTTATAGTCTTTCTAAAATTAACTTAAAAAAACAGTAATCCTTACTAATATAATAAATACGAAATCACACAACAAACTGTGGTACTTCCACTAAAACTACTGAACCGATATTAATGAAATTTGGTACATAGACAGTAGTAGGTATAGAGCTTGAGAAAGGACATGAACTAGCGCGATAGCCGACTTACATGCGGAAAAGGTAGCAAAATATAAAGTAAATAAAATGCATCTGAAAATTGAGAACACTATCTTATGTATAAATTCTCATATCATATTAAGATAATGAAGTTCAATTATTTATATATATATGTTTTACGTTTAAAACTCAAATAATAGTTTTTTGTCCGTCTACATAATAAAATAAACATTAAGATTTCCACATAATACAATATTAATAAGTATTATGATGTGTTGTGTGCTCCATATTGGCATAAAAGGGATTACAAAATAATTCGTTCGCGTCATACGTTTAATTTAGTATGTTTCGTCATTCTGCTATTTGAAATTGATTATAACCAGTTATAGAGCTACACGGCAGGCAGGACTGTTCCCCTCTATCACTCACTCACTAACTCACTCAAACTTACTGGAAACAAAATGTGTTTTTTAATTCTTATGTATGAGACACGGGATTCTTTCTGTATGTAAGTCTAAAATGTGTATGTGTGAAGGATAGCCCCCCGCAAATATTATAGACTGTTATGAATCGGGAGGAGGTCCCTCCGGTCCGAGGGCCTGCGTTGCTCTATAATAACCAGTATATCGTTTGAAGCTGAATCTTGAGAGCGAAAAAGAAAATTAAGTTACGAAAGAAATCGTGGATCGAGTTAGCGTAAAAATCCATTTACTTCTGAAAGCTTGTACATAGTAGAGGATTTTTTGTATTATAATATAATTTATTACACAAGTATTTTTTTATCTGACTTGAACTCGGGTATACAGTAAAATTAAACAAGGTATGTTTAGCTTAGCTTGCGTTTACAAAAGTTGGTGGATATTTACTTTCAAGTCATTGTCTATTCGCATAACATTTTGTGACTCAGTCATCAACTAATATCCCACTGCTGGGCTCGAGTCTCCTATCAGGAAAGGTTTAAGGCCATACGTGGTCCCCACCCTGGTCAAGTGCGGCTTAGGGACCGGCAATATAACGTTATGGCTCTAGAATCTTGCTGTTGGATGTTTCAAGTTTTTAAGCCACCTGAATTCCTCCAACTAAGCTTCACGACTGCTATCTTATGAAAAAAACCGGGACCGACTGCTTAACGTGACATCAGAATCACGGAAACGCTCATAACTATAATGCCACAAACGGTCATCCATCTAGGTCTAACCGCGCCGTTTTTACTTACCCTCGGTGATTGTTTCCACACATAATTAATCGTTGTCTGTTTGTTGCAGATGAGTTAAGATGGCTACTGCTAAGAGCTTCTAGTACAAAAGACATGAATCACGGAGGAGTGAAGAATGTTGTCACGGAGCCGACGCGAGTCGAAAGCAAACGTGAGTATGTTACACTAAACTAGTTATACATTGTAGCCAATATTTTATATTGTCCTTTTTAGGGTTGCTTAGTTCACGACTCGGAACCTTTATATTTTTTAGATTAGATTTGTCCATCCAGCCTGTTCATGTTATTATTACCTTCCAAACGGTTAGTACTAGAAACGTGAAACCGAGTGGATGTATGTATGTATATTGTAGGTCGACAGTGCGGAAATAAAATCACATAACATTTGTTTTTTTTTGGGGGTAACTACACGTAAAGTGATGATTGTTTTTTCTCGCGTCTCCCCATCGTTTGGGGTATCATAATTAGTTGTATTTTAAAACATTGACAAGTTAAGACGATTTATTTATTGAGGTATACGTTTGGAACCTATTCAGCTTTAGTGTTTTTTTTATAAAATAGCTCCCCCTTCTCTCTAAAAGCTAAACGGCATGATTGACACAATTTTAAATCCACCTGACATTATTGGTGACTACAGAACCCTTTACTATTTCTGGCCTGACAGGCACTTGACCGAGTTTTTTAGTCATACAGGTATGCTATTTTTTTTCATAAACGATGTGACATAAAAGGGATATGTTTTACGGTAGCACATCTAGTGAATAAAGCACTAATAAGATTTTATTATTAAATATTTAATTGTTGGTATGGAGTTTCCTATTACCATATTGACTTATTCCTTACTTCGCCATAGTAGGGTAAAAATATGATTCATTTAAGGAAGATTTTTTTTAAATAAATCATCCTTATAATTTTAAAACGTTTTTAGATAATATAATACAGTGTGTGATATGATATAAAGATTATCATTTATTGTTGCATAATTGATACAACATTAAGTATTTAGACCTATATCTATCTAAAAGAAGTAATGAATCTAAACACATGCGAAATCGCAATAATAATCCTTGTCTTCTTATAGATAAGGTACTTATCTCTATCTAGAATGTGTGTGGACTTGTTCCTTATTGCATAAGTAGGTCTACTTTATCATCACTCCATAACGTCCCAGTACTAGACTCGGGTGTCCTCTGATGAGAAGGTTAAGGCCATAGGTCCTTTCTTCCGTCCATCCGTATTAACTTATAGATAACATTCCAATATATATATTCGTTCAATCTTTGATTGGCTTTGAGATTTGTGCAGTTTGTCACATCCAAAATGCTTAAATAGCTTAACAAAATCTGATCGACATAGCTACAAGTAACATCTACTTCGGTAATAGTGATTGAGGCTCAAGCAATTACGCATCTTATCAGTATGTAGGAAAACTTATATGGCTTTGAACAATCTATTTATTACCGACCTTCATAAAGGTTATGATAGTTAAAACGGGGAAGTTATGTTGTCCTAGGCTTGACAGTCTCTTGTATACAGAAATTGGATTAGTTAGAAAAACCTAAGTGCTTAAAAATATATCATCAACCGTCTTCACTGCTGGGCATAAGCCCCTCTTTAATAAGGATGTTTTGGTGTGTACAAGATTTATGTCAAGTTTTGCTTCTCTCTCTCTAATGCTGTTCTGGTTAGTTTACTCATTTAGTCAGCTCTTACTTGATGCGGGGTGAATAAGGATGACGTTCATAGCCATTCAATTAGCCAAGTTGCCCTAGGTGGTGGGAAACAATCACCGATGGTAAGCAATGGCGGCGCGGTCAGTACACAAATGGGTAACCGTTAGTGGCATGACACCATGAGCATCTCAGTGATGCTCATCTCAGGTTACGTTAAGCAGTCGGTCCCGGTTGTTATCATAAGATAACAGTCGTGAAGCTTAGTTGGAGGCCTTTTGGCTTAAATTTACAAGATTACGTAGCCACAACGTTGTCTTGCCAGTCCCTAACCCGCACTCAGCCAGTGTCGGGAAGTATGTATATTTAATCCTCTCCTGAGAGTAGAACTGACCAGCAGTGGGACATGATTTCTTGATGAAGGATGATGGGACTTCGTCATGGGTCATAATCTACCACCACACGGACTAAATGGGAATATAAACATACATAGTTAATTACAAACCGGCGATTTTAGTTTCTATATACACCGGTGTCACTCGTGCAATGAAAATTAATCTAAAGACACATCTGAAGGCAAAATCCATCAACCAAAAATTAGACAACAGAGCGTGCCAAACACATATACATACATGCAATCGAGACATATAAGTCTTCTGGCACATTTCGGTAAAAATATGTCAACATTTGATATTTCTATAATAAGAAACATTGAAACCGAATAATGACGTACACTACATCACTTTGTAAAGAGAAGGAAACCTTGAAACAAACCTTTTACCAACAAGTGGGTTATTATAAATGTTTTGGCGAAGTGCTCACAGCCGAGTGGCCTTAGGTGATTGGAAACAATCAACGAGGGTAAACACTGACGGCGCGGTCAGATTTAGATGGGGGACCGTTTGTGGCATGATATGTTATGAGCGGTGCCGTGATTTGGAAGTCAAGCAATCGGTACCGGTTGTTATCATAAGATAGTAGTCGTGAAGCTCAGTTGGAGGACTTCTGACGCCTTAAAAACATCCAACGGCAAGATAAAACGTAGTCACAACGTGTCTTGCCAGTCCTGAAACCTGAGCCCAGCAGTGGGACATTATTGAGATTTTTAGAGTTTTAAACTAATGTCAAGTTACTAGATGAGTGATGACACCTTGGCAGGTTTTAATGCTATTAAGTTATGATAGCGTAGTCATATAATTAATTCTAATAAAACAGATTCGTAGACAAAAACTGCCTTACGAAATACCTGCTCTTTATTAAGACCCACAGACAGTTATGGAAGTATTGCGATCGGTATCTAAAACGACCGTCTCGTTTTAAATACCTACTGCGATGTCATATGCAGTGTTTAGTTAATATGAGTTAATGATCCAAGGAGTATCTATATCTATTCCATTTAATCTCGTGTTCAAATGGGAGAATCCTTTCCGATTCTATCTGCCCTCAGAGGCAGGAGAAAAGTATGTAGTATTTTAACTATCTACTCGGACGGTTTTTAGTATGAAATGTCTGGGAAGCGGCCAGACTATGTTATTTTAATTCATACCAAATCAACAACTTACCTAATTAAGTCAGACATTCATGAAATTGACTGCTTGATTTCCTTGAATTGTCAAATTTTTGTTAAAAGAATTGACATTTTGGTTAATATAAAATAGCACAGGCTATACCTAGTTTGGCACTAGTCTGAGTCTCTGGTGATATTTTTTCTGTATATTTAAATCTACCAAAGTGACTCTGAGATTGATGGAAAGCATAAGTAGACCAGGAGTAGGGGTAACCATCCTCATTGTGAGTGCAGACAATGCAGTATGATGACTTGATGACCCACACTATGGCGGGCTAGTGAGATGCTTCTGCATCATTGGGCCTCCCGTCTCACAGTCACAACGAAACACGACAGCACGAATGTTGTCATTTAGGCGATTTACACACTGGCGACGCGAACACGTAGGCGCGGCCAGCCATTGCAGCCAATCCCGAATCTGCTAGCCGCACGCGTCGTAGCGCGTGTTCAGTGTGTTGGACCTGGCGTGTTTTCTATACTAATCGATGTACTTGCATACAATATTAAAATCTGCCACTCCGCGCTACGCGACGGAACGCGATTCAGTGTGTGACTCGCCTTAGGTTGGTCTCCTATGAATCGCCTTAGGTTGGTCTCCTGTGAATCGCCTTAGGTTGGTCTCCTGACCCGGTTGAGCCTGCCTGTTCGGGCTCAAATCAGCGTGACGTGAAAAATATTATGATGATAGCATAAACGATACGGTAGTACATGAAATACAAACAAACAAATATTAATCTAAACATACCTGTGTTAGTACGTGTAACATTGATTAATTAATATTGTTATCGTTAATATTTGCACACGCTTATTTATTTATTAGATAGAAGTGATTGCTCAAACATATCTAGATATTAACAAGACCTGCGTCCTGAGGTTTTACTGCGGGGTGCAAATGCATATTTTTATTGTAGTTACTTGAAGCACTTTTTTCTTTCCTTTTGTTTCTATCATACATAATATTAAGCAACTGGCTTGCCCCTTACTGAACCGGATTTAACTTAATATGTTTGTGTGTGTGTGTGTGTGTTTCCACGGAGCGACTGTGGGCAAACTGCATTCAAAGGTTGAAGTAAAGTCACTGGCGATCGTTATCGCCATAGATATTCATGGCTACCGGGACGAACGGCTTAACGTGTTCTCCGAAGCACTGACGAGAAACACCACTAAACTTCCATACTCCGGGCTGTTATACAGAATTTCTTGTTAGAAAAACTCAATCACTTAACACGACCCGGGAATCGAACCCTAAATCGGCAGTAGCATTGTTTTATTTGTCGTATTAGCTTGTTTAACACTAAGATACAAGTGGAAGGACTGAATGGTGACAGAAGCATTGACTCGTAAAAAAAAACATTGTTTTGTAATACTCAATCATACGAGTGCGGTTTATTGTTTGTATTATGACACATCTTGCATTAGAACATCGTAAATAATGACTATTAGGATGACTGTCCTGGTGGTGACTGATTAAGAATATTGAGTGTCTCTTGTGAGAGAGTAGTACCGGTCCCGGTCTGGAAAAATCACTAGTTTTTAGATTATTTGTCTACTTAGGGGCCCATCCATAAATTACGTCACACGTTAAGGGGGTCGACGAAGTGTGACAAGGGGGTGGGAGGGGTCCTTAATTTGTGACCAAATCTATTGTAATCTAAGTGTTAAAATACGAACTTTAAACTATCACTTTACGAAAACCTCAAAAACATATACAACTATATCTGTATAAATACCAATTGTTTTGTGGACCACTCACTTTACTAGTGTTATATCTACAATCATTTTTTATTTAGTTGTAATTATTTATTAAAAAAAATCATAGAAATAAAACTGGTTTCGGAACCGTTGATATCATTCAATAATATCTAGTCTAGTGGTCAGCGTATGCGGCTGCTGATCAAGAGGTCTCGGGTTCGATTCCCGGGTCGGACCAAATATTATTTGTGTGATTCACAAACATTTGTTTCGGAGTCTGGGTGTTTTCTATGTATAATATGTATGTATTTACAAAAAAAAAGTATGTTTATGTATTTATATCAGTTGTCTAGTACCCATAACACAAGCTCTGCTTAGCTTGGGACTAGATGATGTTGTGTGTAAGATGTCCAAAAATATTTATTTTATTTATTTATCTAAATGTAAATTTGCTAAATATGTGACGTCACACTAGGAAGGGGGAGGGGGGGTCTCACAAATATGACCAGCTGTGACAAGGACGAGGGAGGAGCAAAAATCATGATAATCGTGTGACGTAATTTATGGATGGCCCCTTACCTGTATGTTTGAGCACGCTAATCTCAAAAGCGACATAACCAATTTAATTGTCAGGTAGTAGAGCCACGCAGATTTCAGCACGAATTTGCCAGCTCGACCGGGACAATACTACCCTCACACAGAAGACCATCCTAATAATGACGGCATTCCTGCTATCGTATTTCGTTGATGAGTGTGAGACCGGAAGTCCATTCATTTGGCATCATTTTCCCGGCCTCCGCAAGCCGGGAGGATCGTGACCCCTACTCCTGCATTCTACTCATGCTTTCTATCAGGCAGAGTAGAGTCACTCTGGCTAGGCTCAAATGTAAAAAAAAGAGAAAATGCGGTTTTTAGGGTTCCGTAGCCAAATGGCAAAAAACGGAACCCTTATAGATTCGTCAAGTCTGTCTGTCTGTCTGTCTGTCTGTCTGTCTGTCCGTCCGTATGTCACAGCCAAATATTTCCGAAACTATAAGAGCTATACTGTTGAAATTTGGTCAGTTGATGTATTCTGTGAACCGCATTAAGATTTTTACATAAAAATAGAAAAAAAACAATAGATTTTGGGGGTCCCCATACTTGAAACTGAAACTCAAAATTTTTTTTTTTATCAAACCTATACCTGTGGGGTATCTATGGATAGGTGTTCAAAAATGATGTTGAGGTTTCTAATATCATTTTTTTCTAAACTGAATAGTTTGCGCGAGAGACACTTCCAAAGTGGAAAAATGTGTGTCCCCCCCCCTCTAACTTCTAAAATAAGAGAGTGATAAAACTAAAAAAAATATATGTTGTATATTACTATGAAAACTACCAACGAAAATTGGTTTGAACGAGATCTAGTGAGTAGTTTTTTTTTAATACGTCATAAATCGTAAATCGCAATTTACCTTTCATTCAATCAATACACTAGTATAAAAACATCGATGAAAGTTACAACGAACTACAAGAACTTTTATATGATGTTACTTGCTGATACGGAACCCTTCATGGGCGAGTCCGACTCGCACTTGGCAGCTTTTTTCTTATGTATTGAAGTAAACTTTAGGTACTTAATGTTTAGTGATTGTTTTATTTTATTCGTTGGACAAATAAAAAAAATGTAATAGTTTAAAAAGCAACACTATATCCGACATATACGCGGTCGAAGTCGCAGCCAACACCAAGCATTTAATATGATGTCATACCACCTCTGACGAATACATGCGGAAGCACAATACAATATATTATTATGTAAATAAAATACTACGCTTTATATTGTAAACCTGTTTGTAATTTTGTTCACTATAAATACGCATCCTTACTGACTGCCTTGCTGGTCTGGTAGTCACCGTATGCAGCTGCTGATCAAGAGGTCTTGGGTTCGATTCCCGGGTCGGACCAAATGTTTGTGTGATCCGCAAATATTTGTTTCGGAGTTTGGGTATTTTTCTATGTATAACATATCTAGTACCCATAATACAAGCTCTGCTTAGTTTGGGACTAGATGGCGTAGTGTGTAAATGTCCAAAATATTTATTTATTACTAAAATTATAAACGCGAAAGTTTGTGAGTATGTATGTTTTTTGCTCTTTCACGCAAAAACTACTGAAACGATTTCGATGAAACTTCACAATAATATAGCTTACATAACACATAGACTACTATTTACCGCCATGACGGACCTACACGCGGGAGGAGCCGCGGGCAAACGCTAGTAATTATTAAACAAACGCACACTACGAGCATAGCCAGGTCTCAGTTTCAGAGAGGGTTTTGAGACACGAATGGCCGTTTTCACTAACGTCCCCTAAATTTAAGGAGTCATTTAGAGAGAGTTTTTTCGCCATCTCTCCCTGCTGGCAGACTGTCAGGTACAGTCAGACACGCGGCTTCCGCTTATGGTCAAATCAAATCTCATCACAAATCTATAAAACTATTTTATATATATATTTAAGGACACCAAAGTGGCTACTGTACTTATGGAAAGCATGAGTAGAATCCAAGAGTAGGAGGGGCCATCATCCTCATTGTGAGTATAGACAATGCAGCATACTATGGCTGCTTAATGAGATACTTCTGCAGCATTGGGCCTCCGGACTCACACTCACCAACGAAATAAGACAACACGAATATTGTCGTTTTTATCTTGGTTTTCTGTGTGAGGGTAGTACTAACCCGGTCGAGCCGGCCCATTCGTGCTGAAATCAGCGTGGCTCTACATCCTATAACTTAAAAAAAACATCTCAAAGGACTCCTTGTATATCTGTACCTCATAACAAACGTTAATGATTTCACTTCGGATTGTTAATAAATCCGCAGAATCCAAACTAATGCAATATGTTTCAATTCTTTTTAAATCTAAAAGCCAATGTGTTATAAAATCCGAAGTGAAATCTGAAATGTTTGTTTCAGAAACGCATAAGAGATACTGTCTACCATCTGTCGGTGCAATTCGTCTGAAACGTCGGGAAATTAGAGGTATGCTACTAATTTCAAGCATTTCGTTAAATGAGGTATGACCTCCTTAGTTGTCAAAGTTCTCACAAATTTCCTGACATTAAATATAATTTTATGTTGACTAAAAACAGATTCAGTAATTTTAAACTTGACATTATACGTCAGATTGGACGGATGTCAATAATATTAATAGAAGACGTTCTACCTATAACTCGTGCGAGCTAAGATGGCACCTGGCTCAAAACGAAACCTGATGCCGTTCCCCCGCTTGATACCCCTCTGCCGTCATGCGAGTAGCGTCAGCATCACTATTACCGTTGCACGATTTTTTCCATAATAATTATAGTTTATTAGGTATTACTTAATATCATTTAAATCACTGAGATCATGTGAGAGAGTGTAATTTCAAAGAAAAATATATACATATGATATTTTGAAACTACAATTATAAGGCTTAACATGACGATTTAAAATTGTGTTTTATAAACATATTTCGCTATCTAATATCATTTAAAAATATATTAGGTATAACCTTATATCATTTAAATCACTGCACGAAGAATGCATTCGGGTAAATAATGAATGTGGGCTGCTTCCTATTGGTAGGCATGTGTATTTTCTTAACTCATGTAGAAAAGTAACACTTAAGATAAAGTAGTATGTTATGAGAAACTACTTAGTGCAAAATAAATGCTGTAATTAAAAAAAAGTAATATACTATAAATATTTTTATTTTTTTATGCACTTCGTACTTTAAACAACTGTCATTTGAGTCAGGTGCCATCTTGGCTCGCACGAGTTATAATGTAGGATTCGTCTGTATGTGAGATTTGTGAGGATAGTATCATCACTTCATAAGAAAAAATCGTTTCACGAGGCCGCGCATAGAATAGGGTACCGTAGTTGGCCTCTATTATTCCTCAACTAACAAGTTTATCTTGGCCGTTATAGTTTTCCTTCAAAGTTCATCACATGGACAAATTTTTCGTGCCAACCTGTTTTAACAAAAAATGGGCTTTAAAGTAGAATAACTGGCAAACAGATACCAAAACCAAAAAATGTCCTTTGTTACCTCTTTTTTTTTTAAAAGAGCTTTCTAATCATAACCTACACGATTGGACAAAAAAAATCACGCGCATTATACTTGTAGGAGAGGTAACCCATTTTTTTTTGTGATATTATTTTATGATAAGTTTAGAGTTTAGACCCTTGTTTATAAAACACGTTTATTTGTGATATCTAAATCTTCAATTGCCTGTATTTAAGTTAGGTACAGGAAAATGAAGATGTTTTAATACGATTTATGAAACTCGTATCAGTGTTAATCTCGACTAATCGCATCAGATACGGTGACAAGGTCTTTTACCTATATATATACTAGCTTTCCCCTACATGTATGTCGATTATCGCGTTAAAAAGTAGCCAATGTCCTTTCTCAGTCTCCAGACTATATGTGTACCAAATTTCATCATCAGTACTGAGGTGAAAGCGCAATAAAGAGACAGACAGATTTACTTTCGCATTTACAATATTCTTCATTAACAGCCTTTAACAGTCCACTGCTGGACATAGGCCTCTCCTTAGAAGGAGGTTTTGGCCTACTATACCACGCTACGACGCACGCTACTATAGACGGGTCGGTATAGGGTTGGTTTCAAGTTTTCCTTCTCTTTGCATTGATGTTGTCTAGCGTAGTTTATCCCATAGTCGCCTTTCACGACACCCGCGGAATGAATAGGGGTGGTGACACTCTGTATTCTTAATCCGCCCCCACACGGAACATTTATAATATTAGTAAGGATATAATGTACTCCTATTTGAATTCGGGCCATTCTCAGCGGAGACCAGAAAACTACACAGGAGATAATATAGTGCACTCTCTGTTCCATCACTCTCATAATTCAATGGGACTGCTTTCTGACATGACCGGTGAGAGCGACGGTAGTCTTTTAGGGTATGCAACTACCAAGAAGTCTCGAGTACGATTCCCAGGTCGAACCAAAGTTGGTGTTAAGTTTTTTCTTACAAGATATTCATAACAACAGCCCGCATTATGGAAATTTGGTGCTATATTAACCCTGTGCCTCGGAGAGCACATTAAGCAGTTGGTCTCGGTGGTCATCAACATTATGGCAAATTTATTGGGAAGTCACAAGTTCAATCAACGAATTCTGTTTCCTAGTATCCATAGTACAAACTCCGCTTAGTTTGTACTATGGATACTAGGTAATATCGGTTTCATCAACAACCCATAACCTCCCAATGCTGAGCTCGGGTCTCCTCTCAGGAGAGGGTTAAGGCCATACGTCCACACGCTGGCCGAGTGCGGGTTGGGGAATATCGATTTAACTGAAGAAAATATAGGGTAGTGTTTAGAGAAGCCACTCCTATCAATCTAAGTAATGTTACGTGATGTATTTTACTTATGTTTGTACGACCAATAAGTGGTGAGTGATTGGTAAGTTATAATGGGCGTAGTCGCCTTTCAACTCAGTTGTTATGTATGAACTTACTCGCATTTTCTCTAATATGAAAGCAGTTAATGACATTTTTAATATTATTGATCAAGTGATTTTAACTTCATAATAAGGCCTGCCAAAGTGGTTCTACTCTGCCTACTGCTTTATTTCAGTACGGCACGGTGATAGGCTAATGATAATAACTATAATAACAACCAACTACATATCAATACCTACGTATAGCAATAACATTGTACCCCTTTTTACGAGGAGCACGGAGGAGTATGAAATTTGTGAAGGAAGAGAAAAAAAAGTATTTTTTTAAATATGCATAAAAATACATTAAATCAATAAATAAAACGTCACACACACTACCATGTATTTGACACACAAAAGCATAGAGAATCTTTTGTCAAATTAAAATTGTAGCGTAGGCTTGACGAAATCCGTGATTAGAGAAAAATCTTTGACAAAGGAATGTTAATAATGTTGCCACTAATAATTTAGAATAATTATGGTCGAATTTTGAACACTTGGCGACTACTAGTAATAATAAAAATTAACTTATCACAGGTTTTCTTTGGAGTTTTACTATCACCCCAGTCGAATCGGGCTAAATGTGCCCGAGAGTCATTCCTAATAAAAATATTTTCTTACAATGTTCTTTTAATCAGGAAACTATCAGAAATTACTTCATATTTGTCCCTGAGACGCTATTAGGTAGGTGCACGAAAAAATTTGGAAACCATCAACTTAATACAAAAAGTAATCGATTCTTTTGCGATATATCTTACACTAAGATCGCTAGCCACTATAATGTTAATATGAACTTCTAATAGTGTGTCGCATTGCGCTGCCTGTGACCTACTAGGTCATGCTTGAAGGTTTATTGTAATTGGGACAGGTTTTGGCTGCAGTTCTACAATGCAGGTTTATAGTTATGACCTTTGTTTTGGTAAAGACTTTCGAATATATCGTCAAATAAATTTCTGTAGATATGAGTGGCCTGTATTTTTCTGGGTTCATTAATTTATACGCACAAATACACACACACAGACATACATACTCACAAATAGCACTTAAATACAACACTTAAATATAACACTAGTTATTTAAAGGTAGTTGAAATTTTTGTTTGTTGTCTTGTTTTTCATTTAAAACTGTTTTAAAAGAGGGAGGGAGGACTCCAAAAGTCTCTAAGGCGTTCCTGGTGCTCCTCCCGACTGCCGAGGTAAGCCACCGCAGGGTTTAGTGGTTAGACCAGTTGCCCTGGGAGTCCCACACACACCCGTCGTTCACGAAGGGAACGGTGCGAAAAGCATTCCCCATTGAAAAAAAAAATGAAAAGGTAAAGACCATGTCCTCCTCCCATTATAGTACTGAAGGCGGATTGTTGATGATGATAAATCGTTGCGGGAATGTCGCTGCATTACAGGATAAATAGTTTTACTAAAATGATCCTCTTTGAATTTGTAGTACGAGTTTACTTTAGTTTAGTTTTTCTGGGCGGTTTCCGCACTTAGTCCTAGTTATTGGACCATTGTAGTACGAATATGTGGATCTTTATATATACAGGAAACCTCGACGGATTCTAAATAATGTTCCCGAGACCCCCAGTACATAGTATGATTATGATTAGGGGGTCTCTTCACCACTATTTAAGGCTAAGTACATACGAAGCGTTTTTCTCCTGTGCCCGCTGCGGTGGTGGAACTGCGGTTTTTTTTCTATACTCACAAAACCGGTTATTTGCGCGGTTAAGCGGCCGTCGCGATTGCGATCTCGCCTGCCACGTTTGCGGGCAATGATCGCAAGATAGGCGGTTGCAAGATGCGGTAATTTTCAGTTGAGGTTCAGACCGCCATGGACACACACCAGAAACGAGCTCTTGCATTATATTTACTTCACAGAAGCATTAAAAAAAGAAAGACCAGAAGGTTTTGGGTGCATCCACTAATTCAAATATATAAACATGCCGAGGTATACAAACATGTCACGATGCGGTGGCCAACCTGTAGAACCGCGCGGGCGACCGCGACCCGCGCGGTTCTACAGGTTGCCCGCCGGTGCAGCGGGAGCCGCGCACGCCGCGGCCGTAAAACGCGTCGTAAGTTGTGCCTTGGTTTTTTTAATATAAATCTTCATTCTACGGAAGCTGCGGGCCCGCAACCGCAGAGGACACGGGAGATAAACGCTTCGTGTGTACTTAGCCTCAGCCTCCCTCACTATTTGACATTCCACAAACGTAAACCACAATAGAAAACTAACAAATGTATGACAATGACGTCTCTCAACGCTACACACTACAACGGTGAATCGTAGCGATATAACTGCACAGTTCGTTTACGCAGTTTTATCGTACGTCCATTGAGCGGCCACACGCAAAAAACTGTGCCAATTTCCGTCCACACGTACGCGCAAAACTGCGCAAACGAACTGTGCAGTTATATCGCTGAATGAATTAAATGCAGATCATTTGATGTTGGTTTTCTGTGTGAGGGTAGTACCGCCCTATTCGTGGAAATCATGACTCTACTACCTCAGAAGTAAAATTGTTGACCTTCAGTAGGTGTTGATGCTTGTCGTTACAACAAAGAATAAGCGCCCCTATTCAGACCATGACTGTCAGGAGCCTACTCCGGTCTTAAATAAAATACACAACGTTATCTAGTCCCGAACTAAGTAGAGCTTGTGCTATGGGTACTAAATAACTGATTTAAATACATAAACATACTTTTCTTTTGTAAATACATAAATATTATACATAGTAAACACCCAGACTCCGAAACAAATATTTGTACGGCCCGGGAATCGAACCCGAGACCTCTTGATGAGCAGCCTATACGCTAACCACTAGACCAACATTACTAAGTGAAAGACTGTTAGAAAGGAAAGATTATTATTGTAAACGGAGTGAACTGACTGTTATGCTTGACAATAATCAATGTAAACTAGTCGAAACGTCTACCCGCCGCCTGTAACTCAGCTAAACTCCCTCACCTGGAAAGTTGCCAGTCCATCACAATGCGCTTTTTATTAACTCAGACTACGTACAACCAAACTGTGGGCTGTCTCCTGCGGTATTAAGGGACCTGTTCCCTCTAACCACCGTTTTAGATTGGTAGAAATAATCTCTCGAACCAAACGGTTCGTCTCTTACTTTTTGTGCCAACAGTCAAAAACTGACATACACTGCCAACACACGTGTTTCCCTCCTACTATGACTCCGGGTCTTTAATACGGAGCGTGAAAAAGCATATCACTAGGCTGCGATAAGTGTGGGTCACCATGCTGCATTGTCTGCATTTGCAATTAGTATGGTAAGGCCCCTTTTTGGTTTCTACTCATGCTATCACTCAGTGTAGTCACTTTGACATGTTTTAATAAAAAAAATAAGAAAAAGAACTTAAAAACCAATTACGCACTTGTGTTTGTTGAGTTGTTGAGCCTCTCTATATATCATGAAGCCATGAAATCTGCCTAATTTTAGACCACTTGTTTTATTGAATCTCCTACGCGTAAATTTTTCTCTCTCATGATATCGTGGGAATACAAAATAAAGGTATTACCCGACACTCAGTATTGTTTATTTAAAATTCAACCCCTAAAATCATTTCCTGCCTCTAGAGAACAACCCTCGCGAATAATATACATACTGTCCTGTATTTCAATATAAAGAAAACAGTTTGTTAATTAAAGCCACATAGAGTAATATAATTTGGCTCTGTTTTATCAAATTGTACCTCAAGTAATTAACATACGCGCTTCGCTTGTTATATTAGAAAGTTGTTCATAAAAGATTTATACAAACATTTGAACTTTGAAAACATACAAACTTGTAATTTTAATTATTAATTTGCACCCTCGGATCCTTTTGAAAGACAAGTCTTATTTACCCGTGACTGTAAGGGTTAAACTAAAAGAGTATATGGCCGACTGTAAGGGTTAAACTAAAAGAGTATATGGCCAACTGTAAGGGTTAAACTAAAAGAGTATATGGCCGACTGTAAGGGTTAAACGAAAAGAGTATATGGCCGACTAAGTCTGCTATGTCCACATGGATTTTGTTCCTGACGCCTAATAAGACTCAAATACGTAATGATGCATCACTGGTTTTCAACAACAACCCTTAACACCCCACTGCTGGGCATGGGTCTCCTCTCAAGAAAGTGTTAAGGCCATAAGTCCCTACACTGGCCGAGTGAGGATTGGAGACTGGCAAGACACGTTGTGGCTACGTAACCTTGCCGTTGGATGTTTTTAAGACGCCAGAAAGCCTCCAACTAAGCTTTACGACAGTGATCTTATGATAACAACCGGGACCGACTGCTTAACGTGATCTCCGAATCACGGAAACGCTCATAACATATCATGCCACAAACGGTGACCCATTTAGGTCTGACCGCGCCGTCGTTGCCCTCGGTGAATGTTTCCAATCACCTAAGGCCACTCGACTATGTGTGCTCCACTTCGCACCGTGGCTTTATTCGAGTGTGATACTTTAGTTTAGAGAATATTAAGTCCTTTTGTGAAACGCAGACGTATGGGCACTGGTTGCTTAATTCATTCTACTTATATCTACCTATCTATACAACTAAAATTGGACTGTCTTTATGTAATATCAAATGAACAGTTTTTACTAAATGCATATGATACCTTCATGTTCCGGGTAATCTCTGGAACGGCTTGACCGAGTTTGACGAGACTTTCACTGGCAGGTAACTGATGACACAATGTTTAACTTAGGCTTTTTTTTTGGACTACATTCGTTCCGCGGCGTTGCTCGCCATTTACAATAATACCACAGGACTCAGCTTGTCTAAACTCTTATACAAATATTCCATTTTTGTTACAGGGGAACGTCGCCGAGGGGCTGCAGGCCGTGCAGCGGCGCTCCGCAGGGCTCCTTCCGACTCGGACTGCTCCGGCGAGACGGCTTCACTCTCCGCGGACAGCGGGGACCGAGCGCCCCGACCTCCACCACAGCCTCTACGCAGTGTCAAGAGTAGAAAGTAATTTCTATCAATGTAGTCGTTTCAGCCCCCCTTAGCCAAGTTGCCAACGTTTTTTGTTTTCTATTCTATTCTCTTGTTTCATTGGCTAATATTTTGTTTTGATTACGTGACTGAGTGACATTAGCCAATAAAACAAGAGAATAGTATAGAAAACATAAAACGTTTGCAACTTGACAAGGGGGCAACTGTCTGTTAGCTTTGATCTCTTAGACTACTCAACGGTTGTCCTAGTGTTTAAGCAGTCGCCACACCGTTTTCTTTGAAACGCATTGTAAGGATGAAACCTAACAGAAAAAAGCGGAGCTATGACTAAATATGCAAACGCTAGGCACACTAGCTTTGAATAAATAAAACCTTGACCAATTTTAGTTACCCAATGATCCAAAAAGGAGTTTATATTTTACAGTCGGCGCCGAGGAAGTGAGTGGGAAGTTCTAGAAGGTTTAAAAGACGGTCAGAGGTTTGAGAAGAGGCCTGATGTCTTCAACGGATTTTTACATAAGAAGAGAAAATGGCCTCTAAAGGGATGGCATAAGGTATGTTACTCTCCTTCCATATCAGTTTAAACGAACCACGCCGTTTTCTACTACGCCAAGTATTGTGGGTTCAATTCTACAGGCATAAAACTTTGTGTGATCCACAAATTGTTATTCGAGTCTGGGTGTTTTTTTTTGTATGTTTTAAAGCCCCCCGCGACACAAGAATATATTCCTAATACGGGAGTTCTCTTTTTTTTAAAGAAAGAAAGTCCCTAAATGTTTTACTCCTTGGTGCAGTTGTAGCGCATGCCACTGCTGTGTTGAGTTCTCGAGTTCCATTCTCAGGTGATACCAAAGTTTGGGTTTTTTTATTCGACTGCAAAGGTAGAATTGTATTTGTTAACAAAGAAAAGAATATATCAATTAATCTAGTTTTCATAGTACAAAAAGCGATGTGCCGTCGTGTGCCAGATATACGAAATATTATTATTATTAAGTTATATTTTTTTTTATTTAAGCCTTCCAAGGTGACTACTTTGCCTGATTTTGAAAAAATAATTAATAACCTTATAACGTAACTGATATAACATAACGTATATTTTACCCGATTTTTTAAATTAATTAAGAAACTTCCTATTACAGCGCTTTTTCGTAGTAGACGGTGGTATATTAGTATACGCGAGGTCCCCAACAGATGTCGCCCGCGGTCGTCTCCACGGCTCAGTGGACGTGGGTCTCTCCGTCATATCGGCTAAAGCAAGGCGCAGGCGCATCGACATTGACGCTGATGAGTTCATATACCACCTGAGAGCGAAGACCCCGGAGGTGTTTAGAACTTGGCTGAACGTTTTGAAGACGCATAGGTGAGTAATAGCCGAGTTGTTTGAGTTTAAATTGGTCTAAATTCATTTTTGCTACTTTTCAACGAGTAAGGTAATTAGAGTGTATGAGGGGGGGCACGATAATTCAAGGGGGGTAGCTCAAAAGGCGGCATTGCAATTGTTTTTATTTCTTAAAATGGCAATAATCCTGTGTCTCGGGGGGCTTTACAAACATACTTATGGAGAGAGCTAATCAAGAGGTCTCGGGTTCAAATTCCTGGTCGGACCAAATGTTTGTATGATCTGCAAATATTTGTTTCGGAGTTTAGGTGATTTCTATGTATAATATGTATGTATTTACAAAAAAAAAATGTTTATGTATTTATATTAGTTGTCTAGTACACATAGTACAATATCTGCTTAGTTTGGGACTAGATGTTGTAAAAAAAATTAGCAATAACTAAATACATACAAGAGACTGGGTGTTCTTTCTGTCGAATACAAACGACGCAGCATGGTGACCCACATTTGCGGCTATCTATCTTCTGTGAGATGTTTCTAAAGTAACCCGATATAGGTATATATCCTACACGGCAAGTTTTCAATAACCAGTGAAAAATCTAGTGTTTATGAGTTTACAAGAAAATCTTTTAGAATAATAATAATTATTATTTTACTTCTATTTAAGGTTATACCGACAACATCTTCTCACGTTCGGTGCGCGGGAATCAGTTCCTAAGATCCACGCGCCATTAGACGATCAACCACCTACAGACACATCATCACGTAAGTGTTATACATTCCATATTTACAAAGCATGCCTTTTTATTAGAAATGTTTTTTTTTCCTAAAGGGTGGGTAGTTAGAAATTTTCTTTTTTTTTGCACTTAATGATAGAATGCTGAGGAAATCTAATTCAGGCTAAGAGTAGGCAAATGTCATAGAGTATATAAATTTAATAACCAAAGCTAAAATCAAAAAATGCCCATTAGAACAACTGCATCTACCAAACACATGCACTCTTGAAAGGTAATAGTTTTAAAAGTTAAGATTGCCAAAAGACTGAGAGAGATTGAGAATAGTTGTGTGAAGTCCCTTAAATTTCGTAAGGTTAAACTTATTCTTAACAGTTCAATTCAGGCATAATGATACAACTAATGACCTATTCCTACATCCCGTCCATAATACCTTTGTTGTACAAAGTAAACCAAAGAAATAACGTTTTCTTAATTCTGTACATCTTTTTCCTCTCCATCCTAAAGGTTCCCATTCATCAGAATCCAGCACTTCATACGAATTTGCAAGTCATACAATTCTACCTAGTGACTCCACTTCTGGAAGCAAAACAACTTTGGACGAACAATTCGATTATATCTGCTCTGGTAAACCATATGAAAATCATATCAGTCTATGTTCTATGAACTGTGTATCAAAAAGATTTGATAAACGTGATTTAGAAAAGCGAAAATCCATTGTTAATCAACAGAAATCTGTCAATATCTCCTTAGGAAGTACTTTGGCAGAATCACAATTACATAGCACTGACTTGGACAATAATTCTTTGAAAAATACTAAACTTGCCACTGTCAATACTTTTCGACAAACTTCGGGTACCTTAAAAGCTACACCACAGCCAACTCACCTACAAACTAATCAAAAATTCTTCGACAATGAAATCGAAAACGTACATGTAGTAGAAGATCGTGGAAACTCTACACATGCTTTGGAAAATACATCTGAGTCAAACCAATTAAACGTAAACCCGTTAAAACTAGCCGACAACAAGGTCAATGAAACACAAGCATATTACTTCTTCACCAGAAAAAAGTCTCGTTGTCTAAGTCCAGTTAATTCTATGAGGAGAAGCAAAAAATCAACAAATTTAGTCAAATACAGAAATGTTTTTGACGAGCCCGCATTAAAAAAACCTATGAGCAAATGTATGCTGCTTGCAAGCAAACCAGTTAAATATCACCGAGTTATAAGTCACGAAGTGGCTTGCTCCACACAACTTGACAAAGAAAGCAACGAAATTCAAGTTGCTGTATGCACGCAGCAAAGGCAAAATAAAACTTTCCAAGATGTCATGACTGCATCAGACTGCGACCAAATTACTCAAACACTTATAATGTCACTTATAAAAAGTAAAAACAGAGATTTCGAAGCAGAAGAATATATACAATTAGTTATAAAAGAGTTATACGAATTAAAATTGGATCACAATCATCCAGTAAAACAACTTTTCAGGAGTCTGTTAGAATACTGGTTAAAAAATACATCCTTCGCATCCGTCAAAGACCACATGAGACTCACAAAATCGATAAATAGACAATCTAATGAATACTTTACTAAAGATCAAATGATCTCAAATGATTTAATTGTAATGGAGACCAAAGAGACTCAGTTTCACGGTTTAAGTGTTACTCTTAAAGACAAACCTCCTGTCTTAAAGAAGCCTGTTAGTAAGATGACTAGGACAGATCCGAGGCAGTGCCCAGTAGATTGTCCTAGTCCAAAACGTGATACAGAAAGCTTTGAAAAGGAACGAAGAATTCAAGAATTAGAAACCTTGCTTAAAAATACGGTGTACGTAGTTAAGACGACAGCAAATAAACAGAGTAAGGATAAAGATATTAGAATAACGAAAACTTTAATAGATAATATTGGGAAAATTCGACATACTAATGAACCTAAAAAAGACTTTTCTAATTCTTCAACCGAAAAAATTCAAGACTCCATAAACCATCTTATTAGCGAAACATCTATTTCAGCTGATATCGCTAAGGGACTTCTAAGCGTTTACTTAGATGTTTTGCTTAACGATGATAACAGTTTAACCAACACTAGTTCTCAGTCTAGTTCTGTCGTCAGTAAACTTGAGCCTAAATGTGAAGTTCAAACAGAATCCGTCATAAAAAAAGTTTCAAAGAGTGTTACCAACTTAAAAAGAGAGAATAGTAAACTAAATGCAAATGTCGATCCGGGTCAGCTATATTTAAAAGATATTCTTGACAAAGTGACAACTATATTTTCGAGGGCAAAGAAAGTGGGTGCTAAAAGTTGGGACAGTGACAAGTCGCAAACAGAATCTCAAGATGGTCGCGTTTTAAACGAGAACCAGGAAGTTGAATTAGGCATGCCCGTCAAAGAGTTTCTTGGAAAGAAATTAATATATGAAAGTATTGATGAAAAATCAATTGTTATTGACCTTTCAAAGTACGATTTAGAACACATTTCTATGGTTAGCGATCCAGTTGTGAAAGGACTCATGTCAATTACTATAAAACTAAAAGAGAAACTGCAAGACATGAGTGAATTTGATCGAAGGCGCTTAAAACTAGAATTTTCGGAGTCCAGGCGCTTAGACAATGATAATACAGTTGATAAATATCTAAGTTATGTTCCACCGCATAGCAAAACTTCTAACGAGCTGTTTAATAAAGAATTGAGAAGAAGATCCTTCCTTGAACTCCCTAGAGAATTTGATCTAAAGCCATACTTAAGTAGTACTGATAAAACTAACAAAAGTTTTCGAGTGATGCATGAAAGCGAACATTCTTTAGGTCTATCATTCGATAGCAGTAATGCTTACCATAGAGAATACTATGACAATGATGATCAACAGTCTTGCTATATTATGTCTTTCAGAAAAGATACCTTGCCTAAATTTCAGTCTAAGAAAAAAATCAAAGAAAAAGAAAGTAACGGCATAGCTTTGCATTCTAAAGGTGAACAGTATCAAATATCACCAACGTCTGTATTTGAAAAACCAACACCTAGGGTTATTGATGAAAAATTCATTTTACTACTTTTAGAAAATTTAACTTTGTTATCTAAGAATGTACCGAGTTTACACAAAGATATTAATTCTTTATACTTGAAATTAAAAAAGAAACATGAAAAAGTTATGAAAGCCTGTGGAAATTCCCAAGGCTTGAATTTTCTGGGTAAAATTTATAATGAAGAGTCCTGTACTTCAAACATTAAGGAAGTAGCAACGCAATATCCTAACAATCAAGCGAGCACTAGTGGTGGTGATACCAGAGATGTGATTACTAATACGGTCACTGTTAAATTTGCTGATAATAAACATGTACTTGATAAAAGATTAAGTGCAATTGACTTTAGAAACACAGCTCATTCGGGGTCACAGACTATAGATAACATTGAAAAATGTACGGACAGTGAAATCATTCCAAAGAACTTAAACAACCAAGCAACAGATATTTATGAAACAAATTTAAACAAAGTGGAAGTTGAACGCGCTCCCCCGTTTCCCAATCGATTCAAGCTAATCTCCACTCGAGAACGCTCTAAACCTATCAAAAGGGTCTTGGACTCGACACATAACTGTCATTTCCAGACAGCTAAAGACTATGACCGAGAGATCAAAAGGAAAAAACTGACCCCGAAAGTTAAAGAAAAGGTTAAAGGAATCTCAATTTTACCGCCTCTACTTAAAGTATCTAATCATTCGCAGACGGACAAAGTTTATATTAAATTTTTAAAGGATCGAATACCACAGAAGGAGACAAAAGTGTACTATTTGTATGTTAGTAATGAATTTGGTAATGCAAAGTCTATTTCGATGTCGGAGTCCAATATGGATATGAAACTGAGTGATGAGTTGAAGACATTGTATCGGTGTACCAGTGAACCGTCTTTCTATTCTGGTTAGATCGTTTATTGCCTGTTTTTAGACTTTCGGGACTTTTACACATACTGTTTGTTGTATAGCGAGACTTATTCGCGATGTATTTCGAGACTTGTTCGAGATTATTATACCTTCTATATTCCGACTTTTCGAACGGTATAACTCTTTGATTATAAACATGTCTAGATAGAGAATTCGAGCGTCTAAACGTCCAAAAAAATAGTATTTAACTGTAAGAGACTAAGCTCGTCGCGGCCGATCAGTGGCGTTACTGTCATTGTACGGTAAACACGTATTGAGTGGCGTATAAAAATGACGTTTTGCATGATAAAAGTGTGCAGGAATTACTTTGGACGATTGAAATCAACTGAAAAAATTAGTTATGATCGATAAGTAAACTTTAAATAACTATATTGTAAAGAAATAATTAAATTAACTCACTGAAATTTTATCAAAGTTTGACCACCATTTTGACGGCATTTTTACAGGGTTGCCTGTTAATTGAATTTTAATTTCCCATGTGAGTGTTAGCCAATTTACAAAATGTTGAATCATATTATAATACATACGTAGACTGGTGTGAGCTTAGTTACGCCTTCGTGATGCGCGAGGTGTAACTACCCTCACTTGGTTACTTTGATAGTTTTACTGTCAGTACTTCAACATTTAAGGCGTCTGCACACTTGGTTTCTTCTTTACCACGTAGATCGCGAATAAATCCTGCTATATAACAAAACTATATATTTTAAATTAAGCATATTTTGTATTTGATGCCTTCCCTATAAAGTTTACCTATTTAATGTTGAACTGATTTAGAAAGCAGCCTTAGAAGTATATAGAAGTAGGTTATGTTCTCTTCTGTTAGCGTTTAAAAGCCTAAAGAGTAATGTCAAATGCAAAATTAGCGTTTTCCAGCGTATTTAGTTTTATAATACATTCTAGAATTAAACTCACTTTTAGTAATTCCATTATTAAATCTGCTTAACGGTTTCGACAAATGATTCAAATTTAAAACCTACAATGTCAGTGCAAGAAATTCCCACCAAAAACGGAGAATTTGTGGTATTTCAAAACTACATGTAAATGTACAAGTGAGCTTCATTCTAGAATGTATCTTAAACAACTTCCACCATATGCCGACTACGGAGAGTATAAAATTATATGGTACTTAGTTTAGAGTTAGATTTAGTAGATAGGAGTTATAAGAGATTTAGTAAGAGTATAAGATCTAGTATGTAGATAGTGATGTCATGGTTTTGACGTTAATACGAATAGATATCCCCCATAGTTTAATGCATGAGTTTTTTATACTTTCAATAGTGTTTTGAATAATTAACAACATCATTTGGATTGAGTAATAGAAAGGTAATCTGCTAACAGATATAAATATTATTTAGTTCAACATAATATGTTTTGTCTGGACTCTTTTTTAATTTATTATTAACTAGCTTATGCCTAGGGCTCCGCCCGCGTGAATGTCACCTATCACAGTAAATAGTAGCCTATATCTTTCGTCAAGAATCAAAGTGTCTAATGTCAAATCGAGGCAGAGGTTTAGCTCTGAAAGCCTAACAGACAGACAGAGTTAGTTGTGAATTTATAATATTAGTATGTACTAGCTTTCCCCGTGGCTCCCGCTCGCATCTATGTCGGTTCTCGCGGTAAAGAGTAGCTTATGTCCTTTCTCAGCCTCAGAGTATAAAATTTCATTTAAATCGGTGGAGTACTTTTTGAGTTTATCGTGAACAGACAGACACATAGACAGATGCGGCGGAGGATTTAAATTTATACTAGCTGACGCCCGCGGTGTTAACCGCGTTTGTTATTTTAACCGCGGGCAACGCCGCGGGGCGAAACTAGTCTAAAAAAGTAGCCTAAGTTACTCCTTACAAATAGACACTCCAATTTTATTTATTTGCATAGAAGATGTAGTGAAGAGTGAAGAAATAAATATAAATCAACTTTTCCTCGTCAACTTTATGATGTTCTTAATTATTCAAAGCTGATTCGCTCGCCCACTTTCCTTCTTATTTCCATGCAAGTGTGCTTCATAATTTTGGAATATCTTGGAAAATGGACTTGTCGTTCGACTTGTGGAACGATAAGCATTACTATTTATTGGCTAAAACTATGTATACATATCTCGCTGATCATGAGGTCTCGGGTGCGATTCCCGGGTCGGACTATATGTTTGTATGATCTGCAAATATTTGTTTCGGAGTTTGAGTGTTTTCCATGTATAATATGTATATATTTACAAAAAAATACAGTATACAGGGTGTAAAAAGACTAAAATCGAAAACTTAATTGTTGCATTCAGACCATGATACTGAATAGGTTTAGCGAAAAAAAAACGCAAAATATATGTTAATTTATCTAAGTTCTTTTTTGTATTTTTCTGGTTACATACACATAGTACAACATAATAGGACACTAACAACCTAATTATCTCATTTAGAAAACCAAAAAATAAATAAAAACAATAAAACTGCAATGTATTTTTAAATAAAATCAGTTGACCGGGGGTCATTACACAGTACCGCACGCGGTTCGATGACCGCGGCTAGGGCGCGCGGGCGCGTCCCACCCGCAGTAGGTACCTAACACTAACTAAAACTTTAAACGAAATCACTCTCTAATCTGACTTTCTGATGGGTTATCAACCAACGCTTAAATAATAATGGTATCCTGTGCACTTGTTATTTTTTTTCGTATAATGAAATCATTCATCGTCTTCAATGAAATTCAAGTTTATTTTGCGCCGGGAATCGAACCCATAGCACCGTGCGTCTGAAGTCTTAAGCCTAGACGTGAGCCTACGCCTACGGTTTTCTGATTAGCAATGCTGATTCGGAAATCTATTCACATTCGCTGTTCTTACATACCGTGGGAGAGCCACGCTTCGGCATGAATGAGTCAGTTCGACCAGAGTGATACCACGGCCTCACAGAAAACCGGTGTGAAACAGCGCTGGCGCTGTTTGTGCCGCCTATAGTATTGCGGTTATCCATTGGCGACGGTAATCGCTTACCATCAGGTCATACTTCAGCTCGTTTAAAACCTATTCCATAGAAAAAAAATACAAAATTTCCAATACAAAACGCGAAATTTGTCCAGGAAACCTACGGATGCATCTAGCCGTAAAACTTTGAATTACTTTGAAATTTTTATTAATTTACCTAAACACAGAAGACGAAGCACTGTAGCGGCAAGTTTGGTGTGCCTTTGTCGGTGAATATCAAAGAAGCGTGATCTTTGAGTTTATGCGACAAAGGGTTTCCGATGTCATGTCGTAGGTATTTACCTATCGATACGTCAGATCGGCGGCGTGTTTCAAAGAAATTTAATTCCCTAATTTTATAAATAGGTACGAACTAGACCAGTCGGTCTTCAATGTTCGCACAGTCTGGACAGTTGCGTGGTGCATTATAATTTTTTTTAAGGGATTTTTATGGGAATTTTTAAGGGACTTTCACGAAAGTTTTGTGTTGTAATTTTCCTTTTTTAAGTAGGTATAGTAAGTTAATTGTTTATTTTTTCGTTTTTTATTCTCTTAAGTTATCAGTTATCACCGAATTTGTGTTATTTTTAGATTAGGTACTTATATTTTAACAGTGATAGTGATTATTTATAATGTTTAGTGCGAGGGAATACGGCCAAATGATTATGTGCTATGGTGTAGCCCGCGTAAATGCATCACGGGCTTTGCGTATTTACCGTGATAGGTTAGTCATCACGGCTGCCTATCAGAGAGGTTTGAATAATGAGAGGATTACATCCCAAAGGCATGGAGAAGGCCTAGAAGTAGATCTTCGAGTGGACGAACAGGTCTTGAGAGAAATCCTCGGGTTGGAACACGAACTACGGCAAAGTTAATTAGAGGTCATGGAACCCCAATATCGCATCAAACAGTGCATAAGATTTTAAGAAAAAATAATAAAATATGCTCAGTTTGTGCCATTTCTGGGTCGACCGAGGCTCTCGCAGAATTAGGTAAGTAGCGTGAAGTCACTAGGTAGGTATTTTCGTTAATAGGGAACTTTACCGACGCCGCGACGCGTAGGTAGTTAAATTAAATAGTTATGAAAGGCATTGACCTAGCTACTCAGTGCGCGCATACATTGCTGGCTTCGGAAATTAATAAAAATCTTGATACATTGTTTTTTCCGGCTACAATTTTTTTTAAAGACAACTGTTTGTTTTTTTTAATTAGTTTTGGGGTGCTGAAGCTGCATCTTTCGTTTTCGGAAGTCGTCTGGTTACACCCTGTATATACATATATATTTGTATCAGTTGTCAAGTACCCACAGTACAAGCTCTGCTGAGTTTGGTACTAGATGATGTTGTGTGTAAGATGTTCGAAATGTTTATAAATTATAATTATATATATAAATAATTTAAAGAAAATTTCTAAATTTCACACGCAAATGAGCACATTTTGTGTCAAAACAGTGTAATGCATATATGCCCATTTGGGCTTATGCTTTGACAGACAGACATACAGATAGACGTCTGCGTATGGCTACTCCCTACCCTGTTGCTCTATGTTACAATTTGCTCAAGAATTATCCAAACTACCTATAAATTATTTCGCTAAATTAATCCTTAAACACTAACTATTAATGAATCGTTATAAATAATCCAAAATATTCCAAAATTCAGCGATATCCCTATCCCCCACATTGACATATTTCTCCATAGGGCTGTTAAGCCCGACGGCGCCGTCAATAAGAGGCCCCCAGGCAGGCTTCGTGTCCGGCACCCCTGGTGGACGACTGGCTGGTTGGATCATAGGTAAGGAACCTTTTATTGCAGGATCAACTGAGACGCTTGAAAAAATATTGATAGCTGACCCTAATACCACACAAACATTCTCAGGATTTATTTGTTACTAGTACACCACATAATTATATAGACATGGCGTCCATGTTTTTACAATATCTGCATTAGCTTAATATTTAACAGTTATCAATGGGTATTTGTATCGAATCACAAATATAATAACACCTTACACTTACACAAGATAATTGCTTACCGGCAAGTACCTATTTAAGGCTAGTCTCTCTACTATAGCTTCCCCAATAAGAATGTGCTCATTCAGCACCACACCGACTCCGGCATTCTGACACGCGTCCCTCCGCACCTCTTGCTTGAGGGAGGTCGCGAGCGCACGGGGTCGGTGTTTCCAAAACAAAATAGAATACACAAGTACTACTACAATTCATACTATTAATGTACACAGAGATAATGGGTTTTTGTTGCCGCTATAACAAAAAATACTAAATAACAGAATAACGTATATAAGATGGCCCCCGTAGAACAAACGTGTGTTTTTGCTCGTTCTTTGCTCGATATTGATGACGGCAACAAGTAGACGCTAATAATGCATAGATAATGGTACGGAATTCTTTCTGCGCGACTCCGACTTGCACTTGGCCGATTGTTTAATTAATCGGACAATTCTTGAGCTCTATTTGGGTAGCAGGATATTTTACACTTATAACAGTATTAAAATATTTATTTTATTTATTTATTAAGAGTCGCCAATAGTGCCATTACTGACAAATGCTCTAATAAATATTTGTTGGCGAAAATTTGCGGTCGGTTTAGAGGTATCGTAGAAGCTCGCTAATTTTCAACATAAAAAGAAAAGGTAAGTATCGTAAGTCGACATTTTTCGGAATTTTCTCCCCTTTTAAAACTTATTTTTAAATTCCTATAGCTAAAATCAAAAAAATAAACCCCTTTTTTGTAATCATTAATTGTATAATATCTTTTGAATACGTGTGTTTCAAATTTTCATATTATTCTAGACGAAATTTAACACGGGAGGGATTCTTAAATATCCATTCTTTTCTCGATTGACAGAATCCGGTGGACCTCTTGACAATGCATCTCGAGAGCTGGGCCAAGCTCAATTGTCAGTGCAACAATTGCAACGGTTGCTGGACGCATTGGAGTTGCAGCAACAACTTCATCACGACACAGATGTAAGCAGAATCCTGGATTCATATTTCTTACTTATTCTATCTTTTTAACTTCTATCTTTATAAGAACGGGCGCTGAAATAATGAACAATGATATTGTACTCTTGTATTTGCAGGTATCTTTGGAAGGTGCTTCTCCCAGTGTGAAGAAGGATCGTCGCAAATTCGGTCTGCGCAAGAAGAAGTCCAACAGCAAGTGTGCATCTGTGGAGTTGCAACCACCGCACATAGACGTATCTAGTTCACATATGGTAAGTGTTCACTGTAGCAACTTTCTCTTACAGCGTAGCAGAAACATACTACATCGCCATCTATCGAAGTCACTCTAAACTACGGAGTAACCACTAATCTTGCATCGCGATATAGGAATTCTCGTATCATAAATAATTACTAGTTGACCCAGCGAACTTCGTACCGCCCAACTTTAAAATTCCAGAACTTGATCGCAGCGCCACCTACCGGGTCCAATTGCGAATCTAAACCATTCCCAGATCCCCTTGAACATACAAAAAAAATTTCATCAAAATCGGTCCAATCATTTGAGAGAAGTTCAGTGACATACACACTCACAGAAGAATTATATATATAAAGATGTATATCTATATATGATATATTTTTAAATTAAATCCTCAATAGTGTTTTCTTTTTTCAATAACTTAGGCCAAAACCTCCTTTCTAAGGAGAGGCCTACGTCCAGCAGTGGACTGTTAAAGGCTGTTGATGATGATGATAATGATCAAGTCTACAAGATCAATAATAATACATAAGAATCTATTTGATGAATATCTATAATAAACATCTTGTTTAGTAATTTAGTGTAAAGGGGACGAAAATGTGTAACAGTACGCCAGAATATGTAATTATTTGTGGGCAGTTTTAGGGTTAGCCATCAAATGGTAATTTTGATACGTTTATACAGTATCAATTGGATGAAATATCAGACATGTATATATTCATCCCGTGGGAATCGTAAGAGCCTTACGCGTAATAAGGAAGCCAACTACACAGGTCAACAACACTGCCAAGAGAATAAAAACTTGAAACAAGCCGTATACTAGCCCTGCTATCCAGCGTGATATAAAAAGTCAGCCACTACCTCTTTTCTTCCTTTTTAACTGCCTGCGCAGTTGCAGCGTATGCGAGTGCTGTGCTTGAGGTTTTAGGTTCGATTCCTGGGTCGGACTAAATGTTTGTGTGATCTGCAAAATATTTGTATGTAAAAAAGTACTTTATGTATTTATATCAGTTGTCTAGTACCCATAATACAAGCTCTGCTTAGTTTGCGACTAGATGTCGTTGTGTGTAAGATATCCAAAATGTTTATTTATAAATATATTTTTATATACAACGCCCTCATTTGAATGTAAATCGCTGTCGTGGGGGACTTTATTTCTGGATCACACAAAGTATTGTCCCAAGTGGGATTTGAACCCACGACACTTGGCGCAGCAGAAAGTGGTGCCTTTGCCTGGAAAGAGGCCTAAGTCCAGTAGTGAAGTAAGACCTAGATCGCTTTTTTAATTGTTTTTTTTTTACACCCAGGCTCTTTCAGCATTAACAGCGCCGCCATCTCCTGGTGGTGGGTCCTCTTCTATGCCCAACTCAGCCGCCTCTCTACCTATCGGTAAGATTACTTATATTGCACATATTTGTGTGGGTTTTTTTCTTTTATATTTTGTGCATAGAACATCTGTCGTGTGTTAGAAGGCTTTGTCATGCTGTAAACACATAATAAGATATAGCCACTATAAAATGTATATAGAAAAATTGTGGTATGTGTTAGTTTATGTATACACGGCAAATGAATTACCTGCCTCTCTAGCCAAGTTGCAAACGCTTTTCGTTGTCTATTCTATTTCATTGGCTAAGATTTTGTTTTGACTGAGTGACATTATTAATAGATAACGAAAACCGTTTGCAACTTGGCTAGCGAGGCAGGTAAGTACATAATACCTGTGATTTTAAATGTTTACTAGAGAATATAAAGTTTTAATGAAGAATGAATTTGATATAATTGCTATTTGACAGTATATGTTTCAAATTCATACAGATATGTACTTGCCTAAGTATTTTTTGTCGTGTATTTTAAATATTATTTTCTGATTTTGCATTTACGAAAATATACTATAGCTCTAGTTTTAAGTGTTCTATAGATGTCCTTGTTAAGTTAGGTATAGACGACACGCGGTATGAACATGACTTTAAGTGGTGTAAATGTGATGATAAATAAACAATTTATCATCACATATAAGTATCATTTTTCTAATCTACATTTTAGTATACGCTAATGTATTACACAGCTTAAGTAACTAAATATTTTATTTTTAGGACACCCAACCACCCTCCTTGTTCCTTAAAAATGTGAAGAAAAGTGTCAAGCGTTTTATAAAAATGTATATGTCCAAAGACAATCATGTTGTTATTTGTTTTTGTAAATAAAAATAATAAACGTTTATTTATTTGTAACAAATAAATTTAATAATTATTTTTTGTATTTTGCAAGGATTCTATGAAATCGGTAAGTATTGCGCTGCCTAAGCATGTCTGAAAAAAAAAACAAAAAAATGGCGCTCAGTATAAATGCACGGAGCTAGGCATGTGTCGCGGGTCCTAAGCTAAGCTAACCTAAGCATGAGTTACATATAATACATATCAGACCATATTCTTTTCATGAATTTATCGTCAATCAACTGCTTTCTTGTGGACATAGAATAGGTAATTACCGAATTTTCTTGAAAGAACTGACGACGTAGTTTTTGAGTAGCCAACCTTTCTATAGGCTTTAGATGAAAAAATCGTCATGGTATTTTTTTTTCTACAAACAAAATACAGATTGACATTTATATTATGAACAAAAATATGCCATTAATGATGTCATTTCCCCTTTTCATAAACGTTATTTAAAAATAACATTAGGTGTTCTGCGTAATTTTCAACTTTAAGCTTACAGTCTTAAAGTTGAAAATAACACAACCATTGCCAAATAGGTAACGTTTATGAATAAGGCAGTTTTAGAAGTATACAGTTGACTGCCAGGGTCTTCTTCAATGATTTAATTAAACCAAGATAAATTAAAAATAAATATATATTTATCTTTTACATCTTCTATCTCGTATTTCATTTTTATTTGAAAACATAAACTTTTTTTTTGAAACGGCGCAAATCAAAATCATAAAAAAACTCCTAGTACTAGACTGTCAAAGAGTCTAACTAAATATAATCCAGCATGCTAGCTTACAAGCTATTAAAAATATGCGCAGCTTTAACAAATCATCTACAAAAATAACTTGTTTGAGATAAAAAACCGACAATTTAAAAATAAAAGACGTCATAGAGGTGATAAAACCATCAAAATGTAGAATTAAGCTGAGACTTTTGACTGTCGCACACACAGTTTGTGTACATATTATTGTTTTGGCTTTAAGGCTCGGCGCTCTGTATTAAGCATTGTATATTAAGAGCCACGTTGAAATAATTTTCATTTATTTTCCCAAATATTGTTTTACAATGATTCTTCACTAGCAATACATACCTACAACCCGGTCACATTATCTCGAGACCTCGCTGGAATGCGAACCTCCCGCCCCGTTCTCCTTTCACCGCCCCGCGCTCGCCACGGCGCATCAGTACGGTTAGCACTTTTGTTGCCGATACGCATCGACTTGTTTTCGTGGTATATTTTTAAACATTTCATTGTTACATTTGTACTTTTATTGTTATTTCGTTATTGCTGTTAAGTTAAAATATTGTTTTTGTTGCAACGTTGGACATTTTTGTTAAGTTTGGACATTTACAATAAACACTTCTTGTACCCACTGAACCAAGATTTTTTCATTTATTTTTCATTAATTTAATCATATCATCATAATAATATTACCTACATTAAATTAATTAACACTATCTTTGTTTTGTTGGATCTCTTCTTCTCTGGAAATCTTATTGTTTATAATAATATCTTACTAGAAGATACTTGTTTTGCGCACCATATCAGAGCGCCGACGCGACGTGACGTCATCGACGCCAGGTCTCGAGATAATGTGACCGGGTTATATACTTTAACGTCATTTTGTTGTTTTTAAATATTTTATGTATGTGTAATTTTTATTTTCGTTATCGTATTTGTTATACGGCTAGCTGTATTGTTATCGTATTGGAATCATTAAATTACAACTCTTAGTACATAATATGACAAGTCGAGATTCTGAAATGATGAAATTAATAATGAAATCACAGCTAACTGAAAATCACTTATCGAATCGTTTTAATTTATTTGATTACAATATTCCATCAGATATTGGGTAAGGTGTATTAATATTACTTACCCTACCCTAGATACGTCGGATCCATCCTACTAGTCCCATAGAGTTGTAGTCAAAAAACTGGGATAGAACCGATGCATCTGATTTCATCAAAAAATTTCTAGTGTCAGCCAAATATCAAACAATTTAAAATTACACGCAATGCAATTGACACATAACTGAACGGCAGATTTAGGAATAGTTCCAACTGTAGGCAACTCTATATAATTACACTCGCTGCCCGGCAAAAAAAGCGTCTTATTACATTATAATAATAATTATGTAATAAGACGCTTTTTTTGGCGGGCAGCGACATGTTATTGAATCAGCTCATATACATACCGTCCATAAGCTAATAGTATACTACATAATTAAATTTTCTCTTCTGTTTTCCTTGCAGCGTTTCTTTCTACATTTCTGGCCTCCACTTTAGTTCGTAAGATTTTTTTTATTTTACCTTTTTCGTACCCTTTTAAAATACCCTTATCAAATATCACAGTCTTTTGTATATAATCGCTCACATTGCTTAGAAAATACATATATACATTTTTAGCATGGTGTTAGTTAGATCAGAAGCTATAAATCATTACGTGAGTTTCAACTCTATAATTGTCATTATATATGGCATCTATACTGATGCAATGCAATGTGATTTCTATTTTATTGTCAATAACAGTCATGTTTGTGTAACAAAATTATGCAATAGCTCCATTCTATATGACCCTCAGAAATTGATTGAAACTTTTGAATTTGGCAAATTATTATTAAAAAAAGAGAAAGATACAAATAGTAGACACATGATAAGAGCGTGACAAAAATATATTTATCTAAGGTTCTATGCCTCATATTATTATTTTTTATTACAATTTGCGTAAGAATGCGCACCATTTTTTCAATAATATTAATATGCATATAATATATGTATTATTAAATAATTCTAGTATTTAATTTAAAAATAAGGGTCTGCGCAGACGACGGCCAATGGCTAACAAAATGTCCGCGTTGTGCTAATCTCAGAAATTAGAAAATCCTTCGAAGTAAGGTAGGCCAGTTATCGAATAAGCTTATATAGTAAACTCGCTTTCGCCTTCGGCTCCGCTCGCGGGTATGTCGGTTATCACGTTAAAAGTAGCCTAATATATCCTTTGTCAGCCTCTAGACTATGTACCAAATTTCATTTACATCGGTTTAGTAATTTTGGCGTGATAGCTCGACAGATACAGAGTTACTTATACATTTATAATATTGGTAAGGATGACATTACGCTCTGACTAATGGCCGCGCTTTCAATGAAAAATGTTTCAAAAGGACAAAATTAAAACCTCTAAATCTTTATTTTGTTAGTACATATGTATATGATCCGGATGACCTAGATTATAAAATCAATCTTGATACTTAGAAGATTGTTTATGCAGCAGCCTTGAGAGATAATCACGCGTATCTGATAGCTCACCTCTAAGATTAACTATGATGTTTGCTAGTACATATGCACCTAAATACGTACGACAAATACGAAATTCAAACCTAACTCTTATAATATAAAGTTCACTATTGTACGTTACGATTAACAGTGAAAGTTAAAGGGTTATAAAAATGTTTTAGTTCATCCAAAACCTTTTCGCATTAAAGGCGTGTTTATATTTTGAATGTATATTACCGTCGCGTGTTAAAAAAACTTTGTAAAGGTCAAACTAACACGGAATCGTCCTACGTAGCTGTAATTGTTACGTTTTTAATATCAGTGTATTACATATACCCATGAAAATTTGTTTTGTGATTTTTTCATTGTTGTGACACACGATTGGATTTCTAAAGATCTGTTGCTAATATACACGCGTAAATATCTTTATGTAAACTATAAAGAGTTATAAAATACTTGGATTACAAACTGACTCCTGATTTGTTAAGAAATAAATAGACATTGAATATTAAATAGCAAGTAATCAACCTCATTTTTAAAGTCTGTTACCGTTGGTATGACTTTTCTGCAATAATAAGAGTGTTTTCGCATATAAAGAGACTCGTGAAGTGTTCTAAGTGTTCGGGCAGTGCTGTGAACAAAATGCCTCAAGATAGTGATGGAGTGCTAGTTCCGTTTTCCAGACTAGTCTTCCGATACATAGCCAAAGTGCTGATAGAGGAATTGCGACGATGTGAGTCTTCTTTCTGAAGTTATTATCCTACTGTAGTTACAGTTTTAGATAACGTACGTAGCAAAATGTGTAGAATTTTTCGTTGAATGTGATTTCATATTCCTTATTCTAGTTCAACCGGTTTTACCTGAATATCAGTTTTTCCACGGAGCGACTGGCATCTGACCTCCGCAACCCGTAAGACGAACTGAATTCAAAAATTGAACTAGTTATCAGTATATTTGAGGGCACTGACTTCCTAATGACTGCCATAGTTTCGTGGTTAAAGACACGGGTTTCAAGTTCACTTCACATACTTACATTTGACTGCCTTGTTGGTCTAGTGGTTAGCGTATGCGGCTGCTGATCAAGAGGTCAAGGGTTCGATTACCGGGTCCACGGGTGTGTGATCCACAAATATTTGTTTTGGAGTCTGGGTAACAAAACAAAAGTATGTTTATGTATTTATATCAGTTGTTTAGTACCCATAATACAAGCTCTGCTTAGATTAGATGATGTTGTGTTTAAAAGATGTCCGAAATATTTATAGCTATTTGAAATTAAATATTTCCGTTGTTATTATGAATCTTAAGCCATATATGTATATGTCATCATGGCGGACTGAATAATAATAGTATACACCATATTTATCATCTGGAAATTTTATAAAATAACATCACTTTAGGTAAATATATTCAAATATATCATGGTGAGTTTAGCTTAAATCTTCACCTGTATTTTAGAACAGATATACTATTACTCGTAGTCACGATAGTGAACCACTTGCTTATAAATTACAATAAAACTATGTTTTAATATAGATAAATCACATATAATTTACATACACTGTTATCTATATACAACAAAAATGCTATTAGCGACAACCAACCGTACTGCTTAGTCACTGCTGTTTCTACATCGCAGATTGAAAGTTTTCTCATTTTATATTCTGGAATACAATTTCTTTTGGTGTTCGTTCGAGTTTTTTGAGAAATATCAGTTAAAAAGTACTATTGAATGGTGGCTTAACTGAACCAAACAAATGTTCGGATAAGCCGTTGTTCAATTTTATACAGATAAATTGTTTATTTCTATCGATTTTTTTAACACAAACAATCAAGTTATACCGAAAGTTTGTTTTCAGAGCGCCCATAAGAACTGTGCTCCTATGCTACGTCTGTATTCATTGACCACAGGTCTTTCTTCATCATTAAATATTACTCAAAACAATTTAGTTAGGTACATCCTTTTAGGCAAGTTGATATACAAACAATGTTTCTGCTTAAATAAATCCTCAAGCACTTCAAATTTATTCTTTCAGGCATAGCTTTCCACGACTTTTATTGTACTTCAAAACTTTTAATCTTGTTCTTCCTTGGACTTGGTATAAAAAAAAACAACTTGTTTATGTTTAAATTTGGAATTATAAATTTGTCGCTATTTTCCAAGCTTTTTTAGCAGCGCCAGATGTATTATCACGAGAGCTACTATATTTACGTACTGCTATACTCACGATAGAAAAGGACAAATAATAATCACCAAACTCCGCACCAAATTTATTTTGTTTACCTTCCGTCGATAAATATCTTCCAACTACCTTCATTTCGGTTTATTTATCAAAAACACGTACAGCAAATTCAACTCTATTACTTAGCATTAGAGCATTTTTCTATTTTTACATACTCTATTTCGTTCCATTTGTTACTCGACTATCAATCTCTGCCCCTTCCCTTCGAGTCCAAACTGTCATCATCAGTCATTCATCATCATTACAGCATGTGCAGCTGCTCGGCCGCAGTCTCTGCCTGGAGCGGAGACTCTGGCCACGGCGGTTGGACCGGCGTCTCTTACTAGTCTGACTCCTGATCATCAACTCAGAGAAGACTTCACCGTGTTGGCGAAAGACCTCGTAGCGAGCTTGAAGACTGTTGTCTCAACTTTGGTGAGATATTAAAGATATTATACAAGTACAAAATCTATACAAATAAATTAGAGTGTCTGTATGTAATATCAAATGAACAGTTTTTTACTAAATGCATATCAAAGTAAATACGATACTAACATCAAAAAGGCAATTTTTCCGTCAGTCTGTTTGTTCTGGATAATCTCTGGAAGGGCTGGACCGATTTTAACGAAACTTTCTCTGGCAAAAAGCTGATGACCAAAGCATTTTTTTTAAAGACTAGCATCGCTCCTCGGCGTTACTCGCGATTTACAATGACAACCGCGAGTAACACCCCGGGACTCAGTACAAAATAAAACAAGTATTTATCGTACTTTTATAGAAATAGAAAAATCTGGTCTATTAAGAATACAGTGTCATTCCTAACGTGGGTCCTAGTAATGTCCGTAGTCCATGGCAGTCGTAATAGACAACTAAGGGAGCAACCCACGCAGATTTACGTCAATGCAAAGAGAAGGAAAACTTGCCATAAACATTTCGACAGCCTTATTGGTCTAGTGGTTAGCATCTGGTGTGGCAACTTCCACAAAGCGAAAAACATACAACAGCGCCATCTACCGAAGTAACTATGAACCACGAAGACAAAACACTGAATGAACTATACGGAGTAACTACTAATCCTGAACCGCGATAGAGAAATATATATACAACATCCCAACATCAACCGCTGGACAGTAGCCCACCAGGCATGATCACCTCGCCTAGTCTTACGATCCTCCCTTTGTGTTGGAAAGACACGACACCCTTTCCTCCACAGATGATTATTTTTTATTTGCCGGCTTGACCAGGATGATACCTGTGGTTAAAACAATCATTCGTTTCTCTATCAGATATGCGAGCGAGGACGCTTGCGAGCAGTAATGGACGCCAATGACTCAGCGACTTCCCCAAGCGGAGCTGTCATGGCCGCCTTGAGGACAAACCTCTCAACTGCACTGCATCAGAATTCGGGTGAGAATTGTGCACAATACGTCCGTGATTCCGTCATTCCATTATTTTGTGGAGGCAAAATTTATAGTAATTTTTATACACTAGAGGAAGTTAACGAAGTGCTCACTTGGATGCAGGCAGCACAGTAACGATTTTTTGGTTATATTACCACTTTTATTAAATAGGACTACCTATTATACAGACACACACACACACACACACACGTAAAACTTAAATAAAAAAAACAATATTAATTTCTTTTCTTTTTTTCTCTTTCCTACTGCAATAGCATTATTAAAGTATTAACTCCGTGAGGGGAACCCAGGACTATATAACAGGGTGCCTCCTTGTTTGGCTTCCTTACTCTCTAAAGAAAATGTGACATGTAGGTACTTTGTGGGATAACATAAAACATTTATTATTTTTGAGTACATTAAGCATACCTTACTAGCTTTAGTTTGCGACTCTGCCCGCGTGTATGTCGATTATCGCAATAAAGAGTAGCAGTGGTATCTCTATACCAAATTTCGTTGAAATCGATACAGCGGTTTAGTCGTGAAAGCGTAACAGACGCTACTTTCGAATTTAAAATATTAGTATCAATTGTCTTCGTAGTTCGCAATAATTGGTCACAAAACTTAACTAACCTTATACCTGCTATTGCATCTTTTCAACTAAATATTGCAATAGAAATGCATCGTTAGATTCTGTTTCATCAGAAACTGAAGGACTGCATAAAACTGGGAAAAGGAAGTTTTCTATTCTCTTGTTTCATTGGCTAATGTCACGAAGTAACGTGATCAAAACAAAATATTAGCGAAAGAGAATAGAGAACAGTATAGAAAACGAAAAACGTTTTGCAACTTGGTTAGGCTAGAATAACAGCCAATTATAAGTTGTACAACAGCACGATATATTTTTGTACCAACCAATGTACTTTATACGTAAATAATGACGAGTTAAGTTATCCGTGCAGAGTTGCGCACGCGCCTCTCGAGGATCCACGATGCTTCGGACTTGGCTGAAATATCTTCTGTGGGACCCAACTCCGATGCGGTAAGTTGATAATTTTTACACGCTTTATATTAGCTTCATCTATATGTTGGTAACCGATGCCTTTGAGTGCGATTTTGACCCACTTTAAACGACCAGATTTCGTTCGAACTTTGTAAATTTATCGAGGACCGATGACAATACACTAATTTGAAAAAAAAAACAAAAAAACAATTTAAACAAATAGTCTTTTTTAGTCTAGAAAAAAAAATAGTTTTAAAAAACTAAACAAACACGCTATTAAATTAAAAATAAGAAAATAAATTTAATGTAACAAAGCGTGGGATGCTTTCTGAAAATAATGCAATAACGTCGCCGCACGCTTTGTTACATTAAAATGATTTTCTACTTTTTAGTTTAAAAGCGTGTGTTTAGTTTTTTAAAACTATTATTTTTTACATAGATATATTATACTAGCCGTGTCCCGCAGTTATTGTTGTGAATCACGAGTAACGCCGCGGAGCGAAGGTAGTCTAAAAAAAAAGCTGCCAAGTGCGAGTCGGACGACCCATGAAGGGTTCCGTAGCAGCAAGTAACATCATTTATAAGTTCTTATAATAGTGTATTGATCGAATGAAAGGTAAATTGCGGAATACGATTTATGAGGTATAAAAAAAAACTACTTACTAGATCTCGTTCAAACCAATTTTCGGTGGTAGTTTACATGGTAATGTACAACATATATTTTTGTTAGTTTTATCACTCTCTTATTTTAGAAGTTACAGGGGGTTTAGAAGTTACACATTTTTCCACTTTGGACGTGTCTCTCGTGCAAACTATTCAGTTTAGAAAAAAATGATATTAGAAACCTCAACATCATTTTTGTAGACCTATCCATAGATATCCCACACGTATGGTTTTCATGAAAAAAAATTTTTTGAGTTTCAGGTCCAAGTATGGGGACCCCCAAAATGTATTGTTTTTTTTCTATTTTTATGTGAAAATCTTAATGCGGTTCACAGATTACATCTACTTACCAAGTTTCAACAGTATCGTTCTTATGGTTTCGGAATAAAGTGGCTGTGACATACGGACGGACAGACATGACGAATCTATAAGGGTTCCGTTTTTCGCCATTTGGCTACGGAACCCTAATTATATTGTATGACCCCTTTGTCATCAGCCATCTGCTAGTGAAAGTCCTGTCAAAATCGGTCCTTTCCAGACATTACCAAGAACAAACAGACAGACATTGCATTTTTGGGTTCCATAGTTAATGACTCGGAACCCTTATAGATTCGTCACGTACGTCCGTCCGTCCTCGACTTACCGTCCAAACGGTTAGTGCTAGAAAGATGAAACTTTGCATGGATTTGTGTTTCTATCACGTCGACAAAGTGCTACAATAAAACCATGAAAAATATTCTTATTAGGGGTACCTCCCCTATACGTAAAGTGGGGATGATTTTTTTTCTCGAGTCTACCCCATCGAGTAGATTATCGTAAGATCGGTCTTTTAAAATTATTGAGAGGTCGCTAAGACGATTTTTTTATTTAGGTTACCATTTGCGAGTTATTTAACTTTAAAAGACATTATTTTATAAAAACGGCGTCTCGTCTCCCCTAAAACCCAAACGACTCACTCGAAAAATCTAAAAAAAAATAAGATGTATGTAATGAACTTTAAAAGAAAACTATAACGGCTTAGATAGCTTTGTTATTTCAGGAGTTCTAGGCGACTAAGTTGTGAAATGCATACTTGGAAAACTTCGTACAAAAACAACGAAATTATAAGTAAACATAACAATTATCTATTAAACACAAAAAAACATTTTAATTCCACTATATATGACTACGTGACTCTATTCTATGCGTGGCCTGACACGCACTTGCCCAATTTTTTGGTGTATATTACGTACATACTTTCTTAATATGTAATTAATAAAAAAAAAATAGTTTGATATTACATACAGGCACTTTATACTTATTCATTTATATAGATATAAAATATACCCTTGATAGACTGTATGTTGATCAGCAGGTAAACAATCGTCAGTTCCAGCAGTCGCTGAGCTACAGTTCCTCTTGTGTGTCAGCGTCAGAATTCTTCGATGCTGAAGAGCATGACGATGATCTCAAGCCGACAGACATTATAGCTGCTGATGAGGTATGTTCCTGAAGTACAATATCCTGAAATATCGCTTAGAGGCATTCAACCTTGGCCTCTTCTAATTAACTAGCTTTCGCTAGCGGCTCTGCCCGTATCTATGTCGGTTATCGCGGTAAAAAGTAGCCTATGTCCTTTCTCAGGCTTTAGACTATCTGGGTACAAAATTTCATTTAAATCGGTGCAGTGGTTTTTAAGTTTATCACGAACAGACAGACAGACGTGGTTCAGGACTTTATAATATGTAGTGATTAGGTTACTCGTCTAAGACTTAGGATATCTTTACTGTAATATCAACGTATTTTTTTCATTATCCCAATATGCTTTTTGCCTGTGTCAAGTCTGAAAACTATCACTTTCTCAAGAGAGTGCTCTTCACCATCGTTAGGTTCAGAGTTGCCACCCGTCCCGATTTCGATGATATCGTCCCGCGTACCGACGGTCTATTAATTTAAGCCAGATTTTTCTTGAATGTAACAATCGCTCAATTTGAATTCACCTACTTCTTCTTCCTCCTCAGCGTACATAAAAAGAAACAGCTAATTGATGCCAAATCGAACTAACGACAACTTTGTTTTCCAAAATCTTAATTTATAGTATTCAGTCACAGGTTGTAATAAAAATGAGTAGAAGTATTTAAAACTGGAAAGGCGCAGAAGTTAAACTCATAATTTGGTTTTGTATCTCATGCTTGGAGCATACCTAATTGGAAGTAAAAAGTAACGAAGTAAATAGATTGCAAAATGCCTTTAAATTTTCCTGTTTATGTTTCAATTTTAATTAAAATATGAATTATTTCGGAAGTTTATCTAAATAAAAGTCTAAAATCGTTTGCCTGTATTTTTTGTATTTATGTGTTAATTTCAGGCAGGCGTGATAGAACTGGACGGCGACTCTTCATCAGAAGCGGGATCTCTTAGCAGCGAAGAAGGATCAGCGAGCTCTGACAACTCTGATGGTGCGAGTGAGTCGTACACTATAAATGTTATAACACATCTCTCGCATTTCCTCCTACTAATCATATTCGTCAACTTTAATGTTTGTGTGTGTGTATGTGCATATACGTGTACGTGCGTGTACGTGTACACAGACAAACATACGTGCGCCTGTGTACACGTACGTAAATGGATGTGTGTATGTTAATTTTATATATGTATTTGTTTAAGCTAGGTTCCTTTTCAACATGCTTCTTAAACTTAAAGTTTTTATAAGTTAACTTCGTGATTTAACTGGATTCGAAACCGCACTTATACGATCTCATACTTATTATCATCTTATTAAGCAATATCATAACCCAAAAGTTGTCCGTGTTGTAACGGATTAAGAATACAAAGAGTTACCACCCTATTGATTCCCGCGGGTGTCGTAAAAGGCGAGTAAGGGATAAACTGCGCAAGAGAACATCAATGCAAAAAGAAGGAAAACTTGAATCCCACCCTATTCCAAACCGTCTGGCTAGCGTGGTATAGTAGGCCAAAACCTCCTTTCTAATGAGAGGCCTATGTCCAGCAGTGGACTGTTAAGGGCTGATGATGATGATGATGATAACCCAAAAGTAAGAAGACCGGAGTTTTAACTGGATTTTATACATTTTATCTGTATGTATTTAACGAACTTTTTAGGCTTTTTAACTGTTATTAGCATAGTTTTTTTTAAATATATCTTTACACCTATACCTTTGTTACAGCAGTGTCGGCAGAGCAAGTGACTCTCCGCGCAGTGGACCCCAGTTCGGGCTGGACCCGACGGACGCGACTGCCTTCTCCTCGCCCCACTCCTGGCGGACCGTCACTTTGGAATCTGTTGTACAAGAATATAGGAAAAGATCTCTCTCAGATCTCAATGCCGGTCACTATCAATGAACCTCTCAATATGTTACAGGTTAGTCGTATTCTAATGTTCTTCCTCTAAATCTTTTTTTCTCTTCCTTACCATCTTTTTTGAAGGATAGTGTACACTTTGTTTTTTAAATTACAATTAGAGATTGAAAACTGGGATCCCGAAAACCGGGATACCTGGCCGATTTTTTTCCAGGATTACAATACCGGGATTGACCAAACAATCCCGAAATTTCGGTATCAAAAAAAAATATCCCAGGCTAATAGAATCCTTTTTGTTCCACTCAAGACTTAACCGAAAGTTTTCTAAACTCGACAAAGTTAATCTCATTGTTCTAAAAATGAATTCATTAGACATTGAAATTTTTGAAAATAGTAGTAAACATAACAAAAATATACCTCTATAACTCGAACGTGATCCGACGCTTTTTCTTTAGCTTCAGATATGAACTGGGGATATTTAATCCTTAAATTTGTAATTAAGTTATTATAACAATTATATTAGAACAATTCTGTTTATTATTAAACTATTTCAAATTTTCATATAATTCCGGTATCGATACCGGAATCCTGGGATCGCTGCGATACGATCCCGAAATACCGGTATTGCAAAATTGTCCGGGATTTGCAATCTCTAATTACAATAATATTTGTATAAACTGTCGTCTACTACGAGAAGTGTTGATGGTTCTAACCCGACATGGAACAACACTTGCGTGATCCACAAATTGTTGTCCTAATTCTGGGTGTGCTTTATGTCTGTTTCATGTATATTTGTAAAGTTCCCCGTCACTTATTACTATAGTTGTCACAAAATAAGAAGCCCGGTTTGACATTTGTCATCGTGGCGTAACTAATGTTTTTGAGTGCAATTTTTCAATATCAAGTTAAACTTGATGCTTATTTAAGATATGCGTTGTGATAGTATATGGGTAACATAGTAATTAAATAGGATTATGAATTTGATTGTTCAATTTCTTACATGCGGCATGTCAAATGACAAATGTCAAAACGGGCTTCTTATTTTGTGACGACTATAGTACAGGATTAGTATTTTTAAAAGAAAGATAAGGAAAAGTGAGGTCTATCAATAAGTTATTGTGGTAGCGTCTGTGCGAGGAGTTGGAGTACTCGGAGCTGTTGGACCTGGCGGCGGAGTGTCCCGGGCCGGTGGAGCGCATGGCGCTGGTGGGAGCCTTCGCCGTTAGCGCCTACGCCGCCACCGCACACCGCGCCGCCAGCAAGCCCTTCAACCCCCTCCTGGCCGAGACCTACGAGTGCGTCCGGGATGACAAGGGCTTCCGGTTCATCGCTGAACAGGTGCCTATGACACCACTACTCATATCGTCTCTCATCAAAAAATTACTACCGACAATTATATTAGTATACCTTAACAGTCCAGATATAGACCTTTTTTTTCCCGTGCCGGAATCCCCCCGGATGCCACACAACTGTGGCTATGTTGGACTCGAACCGACGAAAACCGCACGGCTTCTCGGGCACTAGAAGTCGGGGAACCAGGTGCACTCTCGGAAGGAAAAATCCTGGGACCCCGACAGTCCAGATATAAACCTATCCTAAAAAATTAAGTTTTGTTGGCCACACGAGTTTGTATAAAGTTTGGATCAAGTTTTCTTTGCAACAGTTGTCCTGCGTAATTTGTTCCTTTCGTCTGCTTCTACAAAAGCCACGGGGTGAGTTGAAAGTGTAGACACTGCATATTCATCATCACACGGACATTATATCTACAAATCTGAAATAAAAAAAAAAACTTTGTATCGACGTACACCTGGATAGAGTCTTTTACTATACCTACGAGACTAATATAGTCTTAAATATTCTTAATTCATTACCACACGGTCAAATAATATATATATATATACTAGCTGATGCCCGCGGCTCCGCTCGCGTCCAAGAGGTATGAAAAAAAAAGCGGCTAAGTGCGAGTCGGACTGGCCCATGAAGGGTTCCGTATCAGCAAGTAACATCATATAAAAGTTCTTGAAGTTCGTTGTAACTTTCATCGACGTTTTTATACCAGTGTATTGATTTGATGAAAGGTAAATTGCGTGTTACGATTTATGACGTATTAAAAAAAAACTACTCACTAGATCTCGTTCAAACCAATTTTCGTTGGTAGTTTGCATGGTAATGTACAACATATATTTTTTTTAGTTTTATCACTCTCTTATTTTAGAAGTTAGAGGGGGGGGGACACACATTTTTCCACTTTGGAAGTGTCTCTCGCGCAAACTATTCAGTTTAGAAAAAAATGATATTACGAACCTCAACATCATTTTTGAACACCTATCCATAGATACCCTACACGTATAGGTTTGATGAAAAAAAAATTTTTGAATTTCATTTCCAAGTATGGGAACCCCCAAAATGTATTGTTTTTTTTCTATTTTTATGTAAAAATCTTAATGCGGTTCACAGAATACATCGACTGACCAATTTTCAACAGTATAGCTCTTATAGTTTCGGAAATAATTGGCTGTGACATACGGACTAACAGACAGACAGACAGACAGACAGACAGACTTGACGAATCTATAAGGGTTCCGTTTTTTGCCATTTGGCTACGGAACCCTAAAAAGATGTTAGCCGATTCTCAGACCTACTGAATATGCATATAAAATTTCATGAAGATCGGTCAAGCCGTTTCGGAGAAGTATGGGAACGAACATTGTGACACTAGAATTTTATATATAAGACTAGTTGACCCAGCGAACTTCGTACCGCCCAACTTTAAAATTCCAGAACTTGATCGCAGCGCCACCTACCGGGTCCAATTGCGAATCTAAACCATTCCCAGATCCCCTTGAACACACACAAAAACTTTCATCAAAATCGGTCCAGTCGTTCGAGAGAAGTTCAGTGACATACACACTCACAGAAGAATTATATATATAAAGATATTCCATTCACATTAAGAAAATAGTGACGCATCTAATCAATTTTTATTAGAAGAGGCGTACCCTTTTGCTTAATTACAATAGAATCTAAACAAAGAATACATCTTTTTATAATTTTTTATCAATTTCTAGATACAATGAAGTATTTAGTCCCTGACATCATGGCATATGTATAAATACTAGTCTGTCATGAAAATGCTTATGATATTCCAGGTATCCCATCACCCGCCAATATCGGCGTGTCACGCTGAGACCTCACGCTGGTGCTTTTGGCAGGAAGCCAGGATCAAAACCAAATTCTGGGGCAAATCCATGGAGTTTCAGCCGGCGGGCAGGGTGCATCTCAAACTATTGACCACTGGAGACCACTATAGTTGGAATAAGGTATGTAGTATAGCAAATACCTTTAATATTAGTCATCTTAATCATACACTCAAACACTCAGGCACACACATACTCACACACACACATACTCAGTCATACACATACTCAGACACACACATACTCAGACAGTCTCGCTTCCCCAGAACAGTGAACCCTAACTAACCTTGAAGGGGCGTGACGTGACGGACGATAGGCTCTTTATAAGCCCACAAAATAGATCAGGATATACAGTCGTTGAATATAATATACGATTTTTACTTATTTGTTTCGGGAATGTCTCTGCCGGAAGCTAGAATCTCGTTGGGATCCATTCAAAGCCGTCGATCCTGTACCAAATCCCTCCCGTTAGAGTGAAGGATCAGAGAGTGCTCCTGAGTTTGCGCACATATTTGTGCAGTACAATATGCTATATGCTGCGTAGTTGACTAGTCTCCGTTGAGGCATCCCGAAATTGGCTAGAAGTACATCAAAATATATGTTTATTTCGTTCCAGGTGACGACGTGTGTTCACAACTTGTTTGGCGGCCAGCGGTGGGTTGACCAGTATGGAGATATGCACATAACTTGTCATGGTACAGAGATCACGTGTAAACTTAACTTTATTAAGGTGAGTATTCAAGACAAGACTTATTGGTTTACGTGACAGATTTTTGGTTTGTTTTTTTTTTAAATAAATATTTTGGACATTTTACACACAATGCTAGCTGAGCAGAATTTGTAGGTTACTTGACAACTGATATAAATACATAATTATAAACTTTTTCAATTGATGTGACGCTACAGTTGTATCTGCAGTAGATGCAGTGATGTTAAGCTAATTGTTTGGAACATCTGCAGGCGAGCTCGTGGTCGAGCAGCCGGCACGAGGTGCGAGGTGCGGTGTGCGGGGCGGGTGGCGTGAGGCTGCGGCTGTCGGGGCGCTGGTCCGAGGCGCTGTACGCCGGGGACCCTCCCGCCGCTAGATGTCTCTGGAGGCCTGGTATGTACCCCCCTCTCCTTTGTTGATATCATTCCACCAATTGATGGCTATTTCGGACCGGATAAAACTGCGCGCCGTCTCTCGGGTACTATGAGCCAGGAACCCCTCGGAAGGAAGTTCCTGAATGGTATGACCTCCCTGATGTTATCTATCTATACAAAAAAATTGAAATGTCTGTATGTAATATCAAATTAACAGATTTTTACGAAATGCTTATGAAAGTATATAATCTACTTACAATTTGAAAAATGCAATTTATATTTTTTGTCTATCTGTCAGTCTATCCTTCTGTCTGGCTAGACCGATCTTGAGGAGCCTTCCACTGGCAGAAACCTGATGATATAAGGAGTAACTTAGGCTAATTATTTTTTAAATATCTTAGTTCCGCGTCGTACAACAATAACAGCGGGTAAAACCGCGGGGCTCAGCTAGTATATAAATACAAATGATTTAGTAAAAAATATTAGATTCCTCGACCACTCTTTCTCTGTACGAGCAGTTCGATTGTGGAACGCCGCATGAACGATTGTGATATATCATCAGCTATCTGCCAGTGAAAGTCCCGTCGAAATCGATCCAGCCGTTCCTTTAGATACGAGTCTATTATCGAGCAGAATTCGAACAGTCATTTCCTCGTTGAGATCAAGACCTGTTTATAAGGCATTGTAGCGATATGTTTTAGGTAATATAAGAGTAGAAAACCAAAGCCTAAACAATAAACATGGCTGCTATCATATATGCTGTAATATGATTCGCTACCCACCCATAAGTTCGCCATAATTGGTAACTCCGACGACTGGACGAGCCTGAAGATATAAGTTCGCTATAGCTTTCAATTTGCTTTTATAGGTGCAATGCCGCCTGAACATGATCTGTACTACGGGTTCACTCGGTTCGCGATGGAACTGAACGAGTTAGAGCCTGGCATGAGGGAAGCTCTACCGCATACTGACACCAGATTAAGGTAAAACCTATTTATACTTTTGTTCTTGAAAATATTTTGTATGCTTGTTTGCAGCTAATTAATACAAAAATTCTCATCCTCTCTTCAACAACAACCTTCATCAATCCTATGTTGATCGTAGACCTCACCTTACAAAGGACCTTCCTACCTGCCTGTGATGAAATTACATCAAGAATGGCTCGGTTCGAGCGGGGCAGTACTACCCTTACATAAGACCATCCCAATAATGACAGCATTCTTGCTGTCGTATTTCGTTGGTGAGTGTGAGACCGGAGGCCCAATCATTCTGCATCATTCTTCTGGCCTCCGGAGGCCGGGAAAATGATGCAGAAAGCCAAATAAAGTCACTTTAGCAGGCTTTAATAGATAAAAAAGGAAAAGTAGGTTACCATGACCAGACGAGTTGGTATAGCGTTCGTTATAAGTTTTCCTTCTCTTTGTTCTGATGTTGTCTTGCGTAGTATGCGCCTTTAGTCAGTTCTTACAACACCCAGGAAATTAATAGGGGTGGTCACACGTCTTTTCTATCATATTTACAAAAAAATACTTGGAAATTATTAAGATGATATTTTTCTTATATATGAGCTCCCAAAAGTGAATCTACTCTGCCTGACGGAAAGCACAAGTTAAATTGGAATCAATTGCTGCTTATAATGCAGTATGGCGAATTTTTGAGGTTGATCTTCTGTGAAAGGATAATGTATCTTCGGTCAAGCCGGTTCGTTCATCCTGAAATAAGCGAAGGCTCTTGTTTGTAGAGGCACGATATCTCAGTATAGTAAGATATGGTCACCCATCCATTGGCGGCCTTACCTAAAATTGCTTACCTTTACACTGTACCAGTTACTGCGTTACAATGAGACCTAGTTATTATAAACAATTGAAATAAAGCAACGTATGTTCAGGCCGGACCAGCGCGCTCTAGAGGAGGGAGACGTGGAGGCGGCCGAGCAGCTGAAGCACCAGCTCGAGCAGGCGCAGAGGGACCGTCGCAGGGACAACTCGCACCACGTCCCGGCATGGTTCCGGTATTTGCTTATTTACTACTAACTGCCTCCTTGCTCTAGTGGATAGCGTATGCGACTGCTAATTAAAAGGTCTCGGGTTCCAATCCCGGGTCGGTTTTTTCTTAGGAAATTTCTAATAGCAGCCCGGAGTTTGGAATTTTGGCGGTGATTCATGTCCGTGCCTCGGAGAGCACGTAAAGCCGTCGGTCCCGGTTGTCATGAACATCTATGGTAATCATTTTGTGGAAGTCAGTGCCCTCAAATTTACTGACAACTAGTTCAACCTTCGAATTTAAATTCTCCCTCAGGGTTGCGGAGGTCCGATGCATGTCGCTCGATGAAAATACTGATATTCAGGTAAAACCGGTTGAACGAGTAGCCGACCACAAATAATATTGGGAATAAGACTAGGAAGATGATGATTCGCTCGTGGTTACACTCGGCACACACACCAACTTAAGACGCTTAAGAAAAAAAAACCGTTCGTGAAACCCGCAACGAAATTAATCAGAAGAAAACTGAAAGAGTTCAAAATTATAAGTCCTTAGTCGTAGCAAAAAAAGGAAGAAAATTAAGTAAAAATAGGCAGACAACTTTTTCTATCCGGGCATCACCACGGAGATAAACCACTACACCTACCCTACTTTTAAGGGCAGGCACTCTTATTAGTCCATCTTCTATTTCTTAAACACACACACACACACACTAACTATACCAGACTAATGCCTTTTCTAAGAAACAACACCAGTTCATGCTTTAGTGTTGCCTGAGTTATGTCAGCGGCGTGGACCGGACCCTTATAACAAGCTATTTCTTACTTAGCAAGGGACCTGGTTGCGACAGTTGGTTTGATGATCAACATCCCGACATGATCTCAATGTTAAGTAAATTCGTATAGTTAAGCTAACATTGTAATTATGAATGATTAAATAAATTATTATTGTTATTGGGCTCTTTATATCATAAACAATATAATCTGTGGCCAATTTTTAACCGGATTCGTATTCATTAAAATGTATGTATGTTTGTCAGTAAAACGTTGGAGAACGGCGAAGAACTGTGGGTGTTCAGCGGCGAGTACTGGAAAGCGCGTGAGGCAGGCTTCTGCGACAACCTCGCGCCCGCCATATGGTGACCGCCACTCTATATACATGTACGTACAACAACATACTTGTTTCTTTTTTTTTTAAGACAACTCCCGCATTAAGAACTTAAAACCTGACTGCCTTGTTGGTCTAGTGGTTAGCGTATGTGACTGCTGATCAAGAGGTCTCGGGTTCGATTCTCGGGTCGGACTAAATGTTTGTGTGTTCGGCAAATATTTATTTCAGAGTTTGGGTGTTTTTTGTGTATTATATGTATGTATTTAAAATATGAAAGGCAAATATTTATTTCAGAGTTTGGGTGTTTTTTGTGTATTATATGTATGTATTTAAAATATGAAAGTATGTGTAAGTATTTATATCAGATGTCTTGTACCCATAATACAAGATCTGCTTAGTTTGGGACTAGATGGCGTTGTCTGTAAGATGTCTAAAATGTTTACTTTTTTATTAAATATTTAATTATTATTTTTTCTCTTTCCAGCGTATACCGCAGTGCGAAGTGCTCTGTTAATCGGTTGTGTATTGCTTCCCGCTTAGCGTTTCTAGAACTTTATACTGCGTAGCGTCTCTACTGTTATTTATTGCCCACTGTTATGTAGGAGAATTGATACGGGGACATTACGTACTTATAGTACTTTGAAAAGAGAAATTGTTTAAAATATATTTTAATTTTAAACCTTTCATGATATAAAACCTCTAATTTGTAGGGTTCGATCAGCTGTTGTCATGGTGACTCGTTGCCACGTTTTCTGGCGACGCGTCGTTATGACTCATATTCCATAGTTCATATTTGTCAGAGGTGTTGAATATAAAAAAAAAAAAACAAACATTATGTATTCTAAATATGATATTCCGCGAGCCGGAAAGAGTATGTAAACAACAAATTTTCTTTACATATTATTAGTATTTATATCAGTTGTCTAGTACCCATAATAAAAGTTCTGCTTGGTTTGGGACTAGATGGCTTTGTGTGTAAGATGTCCCAAATATTTATTTGTTTAAATGTACATAATTCATTTACGGAATGTGTCCCGTTCAATTGTCTATGCTGAACATTATGTGCATTACAATCTAAATATTGTATGAATCAAATATTTAATTGTTATTTAAATTAAAAACCTTTATATTAGAAAAAAAACTGTTTTGAAATTAGAAAATATTGAAATGTTTTAACGGAGATTTTTTGAAAATGCTTTCGTAAATTCTTTTGGCGTTTTTAAACCTTTTTTATGTATATGTACTAAATATTTATGTAAATATTAAAAAATGAAATGTTAATACTTTAATTCATTTCAATATATTTCGGAAGGTTATTTATGCCTTCAATTATCATACTAAATATTATAACTGTATGCTAAATGTTGCTTCCTTATTTTATTGGAAGGAGTATTGTGCATCTAATATTGTCACTGGATTCCAGTGACAAAATTGCAGTGAAGTTATCTGAAATAATATATTTGTCTACCTTCTAACCGAATCCCTGAATTTACTTTATAAATTTTTGAATATTTTATTAAATACAAAATAACTGTTTTAATGAATTTGATAAATTTATTTAAATGAATTTTACAAAATCAATTACTGCTTTTTAGGGTTCCGTAGCCAAATGGCAAAAAACGGAACCCTTATAGATTCGTCATGTCTGTCTGTCTGTCCGTCCGTATGTCACAGCCACTTTTTATATTTATATTTTTAATTATTTCAAAAAATACATTTTTAACTTATTTTTTGTAACCAAAATGAACTCATAATATAGTAACTGAAATGCTTCTTTTAGACAGCTTTTCAAGATGTGATGGCTGTTAGACGGTTCCAAAATGTAATATTTTAAAATTTGATCACAAAACCTCCCCCGACTAACGACTAAATTAATAACCGACTAAAATCAAAATGTAAAAGATATTTTAATTACAAAATTGTCAATTAATAGAAAAAAAGGCATTGCACTTAAAAGTGTGAGCATAATAATATAAATTAAATGAAATAATGTGGCCAAATGGACATATTTATATAAATATACCTCCTTACGAGTTTTGCGATATGAAAGACAATATATTATATTATTTTGTTGGTAAATACTTAGATGATGGTTTTAAGGCAGCTATATCTGTGGTACTGACGATCAATACAGCGTACATAGAAGCGCATACCTTAAAGATTTCGTGTGCCGATACCAAATGGGGTTTGCCCCCAGTTTAGTTTGTAGTTAGTGGCGCTGGCGTCGTTTTCGGTTCGCTTTGCAATGTGTAAGAGAGAGATAACTGTCCCTTTACGATTACCACGCCACCAAGTGGCAATTTCGCATGCAGAAAGCTTGTCTTCAGAGCGCCTATAAGAACTGTACTTCTATGTACACAAATTAATAGAAATAGGCTTCCAAGTTTGAAAGATGAATATTGTTTTATTGCCAAATATTACCTGTTTTTTTTTCAGCAGTGTAGTATAATATTATTACTTACCATTTAAACTTTTCATTTATTAGTACATCAACGGCTCGCTATTACAATGTAATATAGCCCGTATCATTCAGTTTTAAGGTTCATAAAACTTAGCATCTCGCTACTTGCAGATACGACCTTTGAATTTAGACAGGTGTAAATAATGCCTAATAGTCGCGTTCATTACCGAAATAAGAATTTCGTTGTGTTGTATTAAGCTTGATGTTTATGAAATTGGCTTTCAAAAACTCTGACAATTCAAAAAATTATTTCATTTTCTAGAAATATGTCCAATAGATACTCTGAGTGGCAAAATAAATACATTAACACGGATATTAAGACGTCAAACAAGTATAAACCTTGTTTAGTTACAATAAAGCTGAAAACTGTCTGAGAATAAAGGTGTAGGAAAAGATTTAGCACAGATGTTGATGTTTGTGATTCTTAATAATTAAATGATTTCTAATTTAAGCTGTGGTGTATGGTAAATAAATAAATATCTTATATCTCAAAGTTTAAGGTCGCTAATAGTTTTTATGTCATCTTTAGTCTTTTTTTCTGTCAGAATATGACAGAGCTTGTTACGAAATCAGTGATAAACGGATATGACGTAATTTTAGTTTTTTTTTTAAGTTACCATACGGGTGATTTGGTTGTTTTAAACAAAAAAAATCTGTTTTAAATTTATCTGGTCATGAGAATGATTCGTAGCATTATAATATTAATTTAGTTTTAAAATTTGGGGATAATAAGTGGTTTTTTAATTAAAAATCGATGTAAATAACTATGCTTAATTATTATAGAGTTAAGTGGGGATAACACGTGGCTTAGTAGTTAGCTTGTCTTGTTAACAAATCAAACAGTTTCTTCGTAACTTCTTTGAGGGATCATCTGCAGCTTTTTACTTTAATTTCAATTCCGATCGATCGATATTAAAAATTGTGACACACATGTATACATAACTACTGGGGAGGAACGGGTTTCGTTTCCCTCCATCACAAAAGGAGGTACCTTGACCAGACGAGGTGATCATGCCTGGCTCGCCCACGGCCCAACGGTGATGTTGGGATGTTGTATATATGCTAATCGTCGCGAGATTTTTTCTATTGCGATTCAGGATTAGTAGTTACTCTGTATATTTCAATGCGTGTTTCTTCGTAGTTCAGTTTTTCTTAGATAGATGGTGCTGTTGTATGTTTTTGTCGCGCTGTATGTGGAAGTCGCTACAACTACTTTCATCGCAAATTAGATTGAAATTGGGATTTAATTTAAGAGGGAAACCGCTTGTTCCCATCTCTGTCGGTCCAGTAGAGACTTTTGATCCTTATAAGAAACAGAATGGATTGGCATCAAAAAAAGTTTTTGTATAAAATGACAATTTTCTTGCTGGCTGTACATTTTTTCCAAAATCTGTAAATGCAGATCAGAATATCTTGAAAAAATATGGATAGTCTCCTAAAAGCGTTTTCCTGTAACTATAACGGTTAAGGTACCTGCCCTTACTGTCCCGTCTCAAAAATTCACCCTGTATATAATTTTAATTTTATTCGAAGTGTCTTTTTGTAATTTCAAATTAACAACTATTCTCTAAATGCATATGAAAGTATATTCTATAATATTTTCTATTTCCTGCTTTTTTTGGCTAATCTCTGGAACAACTATACCAAGGGACTTTCACTGATAGATAGCTAAACCAGCGAATACCTCGAAACAAAAAGGTTACCAAAACTATATCTGGTCTCGGTCTACTTGCAAGTCACTCTACTTGTCCTTAGTCTTCGAGGGTCATGTTGACCTCAAATAAGTAACTAGGACACCCGACCAAGATAACGAGAAACGAAAATGTTTATAGATATAAAATAATTTCTATTTTCGATCAGTGTGACATATATGTATAATTGTAGTCAATCTTTGACATTTAGAATATCGTTTGATAGGACAAAAGACATATTTAATTTAAACAGTATTCGTGCAACAGAACTAGCATAGATGTTAAATTTCTTTTTATTAATTGAGTCTAATTTGCTATATTCTGAACTATATAACTCCTCCTCCTTGCGTCGTTCTCCTCAGTTCTGAGGGTCGTGACCCCCACTTGTTAAAGTTTTGTGAATGGCGGTTCGCCACTTGTGTCGGTTCCGGGCAGCATGCAGAGCAGCATGGATCGTACATCCGAGAAAGGAGCCAACTTGGTCTGTCCAGCGTAACGGGCAGCGCAACGGAACTATATAACTAAACAAAGCGAAATAGACATAAAATGAAATTTGTAATTTGAAATACATAAGTTCAAATTCCTTTATGTTTAAGCCAAGTTTATTAAAAAATAACAGTATTTGTATGGTAAATAAGTGTTCCCATTATGTAGAATAAAACGGACAAAAGTTTTGGCATTTTTAAAAGAAGAAATAACATGTTGACATATACCATACGTACCTAATTACATAATGTGTTTGCCATGTATTGCCCGTTTTCACAAATTGTTACTAAAATATAAGTATACTAGTTATAGTAGTTTATACTAACAATTTTAATTATAAAATCGTGGCTAGTGAAATTTATGTATAGAATGGCTAGTTAACAAATTTTATATGTATCAAAGTACAATGTTTTACTTTTTTGTAATGGTGTTTTTCATTTTGTAAGACGTTCACTTAATACTGGGTACTGTGAGTAGAGTCAGTCACCTAAAAGTGATAGAATAGGTTGTTTTTGGTGACTTTTTTTTGCCTCGAACTTTTTTTAGATTGATCTTTACATTGCATTCGGTTCGGTTTTGGAGGCAGATCAGATCCTCTATAATGAAATATTTTATTTAAAAACGTGCTAACTGTACTCATAGTGCTCTATAATGATTTTATATTTTTTGATGTTTAGCGATATTAAAAAGTATTGGTGAAGGACTTAAAAATTAATTAATCTTGTTACTTTCACTTTCTTATGGTGCGTAACTATTCTTTTTTGTTATACATGTTTTGTTTCAGTTAACTTATAAAATCTCGTTTACAGGTAAATAATAAAATTTAGTTGTCTTTTATTTATTGTTTTTATTTTCTCATTTAATGGAATCTAACCAACTGGATTCGTCTAAGAGTGTATTAAAATAGTACTTTAGTAAATGAAGTTCGTGTGCGTGACTGTTTTTTGGTAGAAACTTACTTTTTAATAAAATTATTGTTCCGTGATATTAATTGTTATGCAGTATGTAAGTGCCTTTGTACTTTGTTTTTTATTAGTGTATGTACAGTCCTTAAACTCGAGACACACTGACAGATGTGTAAAATAATAAAAATGTGCAGTAATAAATAGAAAAAATAAAACCGCAATTCACGCTAGTAAATTTTTGTATATTCCTCATTTAGCGATCGAATCAAATCCGTAACTGTATATAGGTATAATAAACGCCGTAATTACGGTAGATGTCGTTTGAATAAAAATTAAACTGGTAAATCTAAATTTACTGTTTTAAACTAGAAACCTAATTACTAATTATACTTCTACCTCTAATTGTAAATTATCTCAGTTTAATTCATTGAATTGAAAATCCTGCGACGTGGATTCTAAATTTTCTGTACTCTTATTATTTCTGTGTTATACCAGGGGGGTGTCAGTCCGCAGTTTAGGTATAGTCGGCCGGCTGCCTGCCGGGTCAGACACGCCGGTCGAACAGACATCGTCAGAACAGTTAAGAGCTACACGATAGAAAGAGACGCAATTGTAGGTAAATATAATCGTAGTGATTCGGCGCTGTGCGATCTGAATTGAACTTAATCTTTTGACACCGAGGGTATCTATAACTTTAATTTACTTTTCGGAGTGAGTCTTCTGTACTGGTACTATTATGTATTCTGTGGTTATACTTATGTAATCACGAAAAAGTAAAATATTCTTAAAAAATAAACTGAACATTTTTTTTCTCATTATGTCATTTTATCCACGAGTCCACCTGTGTATGTAGGTAAACGCATTAAGTCCCAAAATCCCAGGTGTCCCGATCATGGGCGTAATCACCCATAGTGCAGTGCTGTATAGGGGCGCCACATCGGTAACCACGGCTCTTTGAATAGTTGCACACGGATGCTTCACGGACTAGATACGCCTCTGACTCCGATACACTGACAGAAAGTGAAATTCACTTAATTCGTACAGTTTAAAGGTCTTTCAAGGCCTACTAATATCTAGAAAATATCTCAAACAAAAATATCGCCATTATAAAGAAGCCATTACAACGGATAATACCGCAACAAAACTTCTTATTACCTCAAATTTTCAATAGTGCACTCAATTTGGTCCTGATATTATTCTTATTTCAAATACATGTCCCTGTATTGTACATTACTTTTCCATAAAAGGGTTATAATATTTAAGATATTTTTTGTAAATTAATTTGCGGAGTGGTGATCTAAGTATATTATAAGTTAAGCGAATGTTAGACAAAGGGGCGCTTCCATAGTTAATTGTAAGTAAATACATTATTTAAGTTATTAGTGAAGTAACTTGTCTGAAATTACAGATATTGCGACGAATGCCCAATATTGGCCGACGTCGTATGGTAATGGGAATCTATTAAAATGATAATTTTGTAGCTAGATTTAAAATATTATAATTATTGTAATAAATGATCAGTTTTTATCACTATAGTTTATTTTATCTCTTTATTAAACTTACATAATTGAGAGCATTTTTTAAATAAATAATTACTATCCGAAAACCAATTTATTAATAAATTTCTATACTTGACTTTACCGCTCACTGACAGATGAATGTAAAGTAATACCTATTTATTATCTGTGTATAGATCTAACGTTATCTATGGTTTTATTCATTACGGTTTTACCACTGAGCTCTTTATTACAGGTACGCGTACTTGTATAGAAGTGGGTTTTACGCATTCGAATAGGTTTCCATTACAAACAAAATTCAGTCTAATTTTAACAGGCTTACTGCACCGCAAAGTTTTCGTTTAACATTCTAAAAATGTATAAAGCTTAAGATAAGAAAAGCTACGCTCGCTACCATTAACATTTGTTATGTCGTTCTGTTCTGTAGTTCATAATGATGAAATTATTAAAGGAAATTTGATTTATCGAGGTTGTTTTATTTTAATCGATTCCACCTATCGATTTATATATAAATCGAATCGATGGCAGCGTTTAATCAAAACGGTAGTCGTGATAAAATTTGTAAACCGCCATTTTGTAGCGGCCCGGCGGTTTACGCTACTAGCGGCGGCCATCTTGGATTTACAATAAAATACCCGGAAATCACCGGAACTAAAGGTGTGTAACAAATTTCAGATCAATCAGTCAGCAGGAAGGGGCACAACGAACAAACAAGGCAAGCTAAATAAAACCGTTTAAAAACTATCTGTTCGAAAACTTTCAAGACCAATCACGCACAGGATATTTTTTAATTCTTATAAAGTAAAAAATATCTGTAAGTTCTTTATTAGAAGTTTTGTTAAACATCTCTCTGAAGTCGGTCCCTTATGTCTGAGGATCGTTGTCAGCTTCAGGGTTGCATCTGGAGCGGATGGTCTTCCAACGGTTCCTGTCCAGCGCGTCTCCCACAACCGAGTAGAATTGTTATACACAGTGTAGTAAAATTAGCAGAATCACGAAAAAGAAAATTTGTCATACTGATGCCACTACAAGTCGGTAGGATTCTATTCATTTTCTATCAGATGAGGTAGTTACATTAGCAGGTATATTTAAAAACAATAAAACGAGCAGGCGCGTAACCTGATGCTGCTGCGCCGCACGCCCTTAAACAACTGCAGGTTTCCACAATGCATTGGCGGTCTGGCCTTAAGTACACTGTTTCTGTATTTTTGCGTGCACAAGATTATAATTTAGGAGGTACTTCAAAACAATTATTTTTAACTGGCTAAGTCCAATTATTTAAAATATCGAATTAAGGAGCAAACTACGTCTTCAAATAGTCAAAATCAACCCGTCTGAACAGCGAGGCCCAGAATGTTATTTCAAAGGAGAGGCCTATGTCTAGCTGTGAATAAATTAAGGCTGTGATAATGACGAGACATCTATAATAGCGGAGTTTCGTCTATATCGATGCAACCAATGATTTAATTTTAGAGTAGTGTTTTCATACAGAAGGGGGCCAATTAGTTATGTAGGTGTACCATCCGATTTCGCTGTCTGTTAGATGTAATAATGTTTTACTAAAAACGGTTGCACCATGGTGGATTGTCACGTACATCATCGACAAAATCCTCTAGGTACTCTTACAAATATTTTTAAGAGGTTTTTATTGTTTTACAAAAAATTTACTGACTTTTTGTGTAACGTGAAATACGTATTTTAAGAGGGACCTTCCCGGTTCGTCTATCGTCAACGCGAGCATAGTTGAAAATGGTTGAAAAGCTTGTTGTTTCATGCAGCGCAGTGTTAGAAAAAGAGGCAAAGCGAAATGAGAGAAAAAGCGACTGAGCGCTTGGTTTGCTGTGAACGCGCAAACCAAACGTCTTTGTGAGGTTAAATTGGACCAAATTAAGTCGACTCCATTCTGAGACTTTTTCGAGGCAATTTTCAATTTTAGACAAGTCGGTTTCGGCTCTAACTGACGTGTTCCCGAGAGATGTTTGCATGGCCGGTATAAAGGACATCACCCGTGCTATCATCTGCATAGCAATGAATGCCGCTTATTTGCAGCATATCTGCATTGATATGCAGAAGAAACAGTGTAGGACAAAGCACACAGCCTCGAGGGAGACCAGCATTCACAGACAAGGATTCCGAGGATGCAGCGTCGACTACGACGTTTATGCTCCTGTCTGCTAGAAAACTCGCGACCCATTTGTATAAAGTTCCAGGAAGCCCATAACTGGGTAACTTTGAAAGAAGTGCTTTATGCTAGATCCGATCGAAGGCTTTCGCTATAAAACTAACTGCTTATGCCTCTCCCTTACTTTCGATTGCTTCTGCCCAGTGCTGGATTTACACATTTGCCGCCCCAAAGCTTTAAAAATTTTGCCGCCCCTACTGACTCCTAAAATTAGATACACTGTTAACAATAAAGTTGATTCCTTTCTTTAGGAAATAATCTGGTTACTAGATTACTTTTACAATTTTTGTTGTTTTTTAAGCTAATTGATTTGAAAATTGGATTTTACTGTACTACTTATAAGCTTTGGTAGGCTAAGGAAGATAGGTAAGTAAGGCCCGTTACTGCTAACCATGCACCTTCTCTTCTTGTTTTCGAATGCTTCTCGCACCATACCCTCCGTGGGGGAGACGAAGGGCGTGTGTGGGACTCCCGGCAAACCGGGTTTAGTGGGTAGACCTACCCACTAAACCCCGCGGTGGCATACTTTGGCAGTCAGGAGGAGCTCCAGGAACGCATCAGTGACTTCTGGAGTCCCCCCTGCCTTACCCCATGACTGGGGTACATCTCAGGGTAATCAATAAATGTGCCTCTTGTCGTTTTACACAGTAAAAAGCGGGACACCGAGCCGCCTAAGACACCCCCAGCTGCATCAGGGTTTCACCTGCTCGGGTCGCTTGCTGTGATCACATTTCCCCAAGATGTGATCGCAACGACCCTAAGGCAACGATTAGAGACTAGCTGCCTCTACCGCATAACCTTCGCCGCCTTCTTCGAGCGGGATCAGCCCTTTCCCTATCCCGCTCTGCGGACTCCTTCTGGAGCATTACGTTCTCACAGAAGGGACCGCGGCCTCCCATCCTTCATCTCGTCAGCATTTCCACGATCAATGCTGGCGGTGACAGAGTTTGTTTGATCTGCCCGACCAGGTCTCGACGCTCGGATTCCCACCCAAGGCAGTCCTCCAGCGTGTGCTGGGCGGAGTCCCGGTCGGACCCGCAGTGGTGGCATTGTGTCGTAAACTCACTTCCGATTCTATTCAGATACTTACGGAAACAAATATGTCCGGTTAATCTGAGTCAATCGTTAGGTGACACAGTTGGTCCTCTCCATCCAAGCTTCGAAGCTTGCAGAACGGCTCCAACAGGGCGTTGGCTGGCACAGCCCTGTGTTTCGAGCCGTGCCCTCTAAGCCCGTAGAGCTTAGGTGTGTGCATTATGCCGTAGCATTTCAGGCCCATGATCCGGCGCTGTCCCTTCGCCATTCCGACTGACAGAACGAATTTGGTCGTAGACCATCGTATCTATGTCGCTGCTGCCTCATACGAGATCGTACGGTAGCCCCGTACGATCCGGATGGCCATCAGTCGCTGCAGACTCCTAAGTTGAGCCTTACAGCGGGAGGAACCCGCCAGGTCCTTAGACCAGACGGGTGCCCCATAGAGGACCATGGATCGCACACACCTATGTAGAGGCAGCGAACTTCTTCCCTTGGTCCACGAGATTGCGCAGCAGACGATGAAACGCCCCTGTTACCCCATGCGTTCATCCACTTCAGTGGCCTTCAGGCTTCAGAGGAGGCGACGTTCGCGTGTGTCGTACGTCGAGTATGGTCTTTTAAAAATAAAATAACAGTTGTGTGTCCGCAACCTTACTATTTTCTGTACCAATTTATTATTTGGGCCATTTTGCCGCCCCCCTAATTCTGCCTCCCCAAGCTTCAGCTTTTTCAGCTTATATGGTAAATCCGGCCCTGCTTCTGCCCCACGATGAGTCAAGTAAATAAGAAGATCACTAGCAGAGCGGCCCTTGCCGAAACCGTACTGTTGGTTAATAAGCAGCTGGTGCTCCTTCAGGTACCGAAGGAGCTGGCAGTTGATAATGGACTCCATTATCTTCAAGAACAAGGGGGTTATGGCTATGAGCCAATAGTTGAACGGATTTGAGCGGTCACCTCTTTTAGGGGTCGGGTGCACCAAAGCTGTTCCAAGAGGACGGGACGCGTTAAGACCGATGCCAACTCAGCACACTTCCTCAACACGATAGGAGGAATTCCATCGGGCCCACATGACTTATTTGTATCGAGGGAAAAAAGTGCTTTACGCACTGAGCTTTGATGGAACCGTATATCCGGCATACAGCTCTCGCACCGCGTTTTCCCCATCATCCAACGTTAAGACATTTGCAAGGTTTCGAGCACAATATTTTCCTTCCTTTTACGATTTATGAATACATTCTCAACGCCCAAAGTTAAAATTTGTGAAAAAAAGCAGATTTTTGCAGGCTTTTACTGAATTTATTTCTCTAAATGTTGATCTTTTGTTTTGATAGAAATTTCTTCACGATTGCTCGATCACAGCGATAGCTTAAAATACGTGACATTCGCTTTATTTTCAACCTTTAGTCATATAAGATTTCTATAAATTGTACCATTATTGGTAGGGCATCGAGCCCGGGTTTACCCGGACCGAAAAAACCCGGGTTTTCCCGGTTCTGAGAATTACAAAAAAAACCGGGTTTGATTTTTAAAACTCGGGTTTTTCGGGTTTTTTTTTGTACTTTTGTTTTTGTTATTTATTAAGTTTAAGACACTTCGAATGCAATACAGTATATGTAAATAAGTAAAAACAAAAATGAAGCTAAATGTAAAATGCCAATGCCAATGCCATGCCAATAAGTATTGAAATCAGCCGGTGGTAGTACTAGCAGTCTACTAAGACATTTAAAGAATATTCACACGGTTGATATAAAGGCTGCAAAGCATTGAACAATCAAAACAACAGCAAGGTAGTGCATCTTCTTCAAAATAAATTCTCGAAGCGCCAAAAAAGAAAACTAAGTTGATGCAAACCCAAGTATGTAGGTTATGGTGTCTCGTATGGCTGCAGTTGATGGAATTCCTCTTAGAATATTCTCAAAATCTTAAGATTTAAAGTGCCTTCTTGCAAAGACCGGCAACAAATTACCTACTACTTCTGATACCGTTCGCAACATAATTCTCAAAGACTTTATAAAAGGAACCTACAAATAATCAACGAGATAAAAATTATACTGTCGGATGAAAAGAAGTTTTCGATATTATTCGATGAATTCATCACATCACCTTACATTCACCAAATTTGCAAGGGATAGCAGTTTTCTAAATCTAGGTCTCATATGCGTTCACGGGTCCATGAATGCAGCCTCATGCGTACATTTGATTGAGGCCAAGTTGGACGAAAATGGGATATCTCTAACAAAATAATGACAACGTCGCTCAAACCACAAACGGTTGCAGCCTAATGGTTGGATTAGAAAAGTCCCTTAAGTATACCATCAGCTATGCATCGCTCATGCCGTTCAGCTGGCAATTGTGGACGAAATGTACAAACGCAATGCCGGCTTCGAGGAAAACGTCGCTCAGCTTGCCGAACTTGACGTAGATGAAAATTTGCCTTTATCGGTATTGGCTCAAAGACTGCGAACTGTAGAATTTAACGACGACACAAATTCTACAGACAATGGCGAGGATTTTTATCACTTTTTTAAACATTAAAACTGTTTTTGTAATTTGTAAAGTACTGTTTCATTTATTTAAATTCTTTCTCATCCTTTATATTTTGTACTCATTGTAGGAAATCGATGTATAAACGCAGATTAGTGTATTTAAAAAAAATACAATAAAAAGATCGAAATGCTCGAAAAACCCGGTTTACCCGGGTTTTGATTACTCTTAGACCCGAAAACCCGGGTTTTTTAAATTGAACCGAGTTTCGATGCCCTAATTATTGGTATTAATTATAGTCGGATTTTTAATTAGACGATATCCACTGACGTTTACTGTGTTGTCAGTTTTTGACATAGAGTATAGTAATATAGGTGGAATAGAGAGCCCACTCACAAGATTTTTTGACACCCATATTTGAAGTGTCGACACCTGGTATCATATCCGCCGAACTAACGGCAATAGCTATATGTATATATACCTATTTATTTATTATAGGTATAGCTATAGGGTCTAAATGTAGTAGTAGGAAGTAGGTAATTTAGTACATATGCATTATAAAAAAAGCAGTTTTGCAAACACTTTGTATTTGTTTGTGCCGTAGTTAGCGCTTGATTCTTGATGACAATGAAATAAGTAAAATGAAATTTCATGTGGAAAAATAACCTGAATGTTTGCAAAACCGAAAATTTTATAATACAAACAAAATAAAATTATAATGTAAATATTAAAGTCATTTATTCACTTGTATGTTTTATATAATAATGCTTATTAAGTATAATAATTTTGAGCACATATCTTCATTTCATCCTCACCATCGTAGGAAAGCTTCCCTTCCCTGATAAAATACGATTTATTGACTTACACCAATGTTTATGTTTATTGTCACACTCACATCTGTGAACTATGTTTTTAATTTTCTTTATGCGTTTCACATTTAAAAGGGTAATCTACAAAGATTTCTATTACTGTTTCTTCTTTCTGAAGCTTAATCAAAAGCTTTACACCACAATAATTACTGATAATCACACAAAATAGAAAAAAACTACAAATACGCATATTCGCCGAAAGTAGATAGAAACCATTTTGTTTTTTTACCGGATTATTGCCATAACCAAAAAAATTGTATAAAAGAATTTAGAAATTTAAAATATTGTCGAAATTAATTAAAAATGTTGAAATAAATGTGTTACATATAGTTAGAGAGTAATTTTTTTAACGATTTATGAAGCAGGTCTTTTTGAAATTAAAATTATATTGCAAGTTTATTGATATTGACCTAAGCGCCATCTATGATATTTTTAGACACTAGTTGCTTGTAAGTTTAAGCGGATCTTATACGAGATCGCGGTACTGTCTAAGCAGAAAAGTGGAGACCTACATCAAGTACGACAGTGTCCCCCCCCTGGTTTTTGATGAAATAAAAATAGTGTTGTGACAAAGTGAATGATTGAAAAAACTCCTGAATGAATAAAATTAATAAAAATTAATAAAATTAGAATTAATTAATAAAATTAAAAACAATCCTAAACACAAGTACACAATTAATTCTGTGTCATTACAACCAGTGGACTCCCAAAGAGACCTCGGAGTTATCATAACACATAACCTGAAGTGGGATGAGCATATTACAATGATAACAAAGAAGGCAAACTCATTTATTTATTTATTTTTATTTATTTATTTATTTATATTATGGAGGACTTACAGCTAACATAATAACATTTGCAATCTAGTAGATACCAGTGAGCCAATTACAAGTCCTCACCTGTAGTGATATACTAGTTAAACATAAAGCTGTGAGCGACAGAAAAAAAAACAATTCTTGTCTTATTGTTATTACTTTAACTTAAGAAAAACTTAAGGCTCTGACATTTTTGCACCTTTGAGACACTCATAGAGAATGGATCTATATTGTCATGCTTACAAAGCTCATTGAAAGCCCTACTCACACGCACAATATAGCTGTTCTGCCGATAATTTGTAGATGCCCTAGGTACGCTTAAAAGAGGGTTGTAACGGAGCGGTCTGCAGGGAATTTGAAAGTTAATTTTTTCTAGAAGTTCCGGGCAGTCGATACTGCCATCAAGAATTTTCATTAATAACAGTGAGTCAGCTATCACACGACGGTTTGCAAGAGGCAACAGATGGAATCGCTTACAAAGTGAAATATAATTTTCTGACCGATAAGGGATTCTTTGATGAAAACAGAGGTATTTGACGAACCGTTTTTGTACTTTTTCAATCCTGTCAATATATATATGATACCGCGGGCTCCAAATTTGCGATGCGTATTCCAAGTGACTTCTTACATATGTACAGTACAATATTTTTAACGTTTTAGCTTCCGTGAAGCACTTGGATATACGCATCACAAATCCTAGTGCCCTAGAAGCTTTCTTGATAATAGCATCCACGTGTTCATCGAACAGCAAACCACTGTCATGGTAGACACCCAGGTCGCGAACCACCCGACACCTTGAGACTGATTGGCCTTCCAATGTATAATTGGTACTTAAGGTCGTGCGTTTCCTAGTGTAGGTAATTACAGAGCCCTTGGAAGGGTTAAGGTTGAGTTTATTGACCTGACAATATTTCTCTAACCTATTCAGATCGCCCTGGAGTGCTTCCATATCACCGATTGATGATATGACAGAGAAGATTTTCATATCATCTGCAAAGCTAAGCAGTTTAGATGATTTGAGGCAAGAGTGGATGTCATTCACATAGACAACAAATAAGAATGGTCCAATCAGGGAACCTTGGGGAACGCCAGAAGGCACTGGAACCCAACTGGAAATGTAGTTGTTAAGGACAACTGCTTGAGTCCTATTCAAGAGATAGGAAGAGAACCACCGGAGCAGGTCCCCCCTTATTCCCACCATGTTCAGTTTAAGCAGCAGGATATTGTGATCGATCCGATCGAAGGCTTTGCTGTAATCAGTGTAAACAACATCCACCTGCTTACCGTCATCCATGGCGCTCGTAATAAAGTCATTAAATAACGCCAGGTTGGTGACAGTGGATCGGCCTCTCAGGAAACCGTGCTGTGAAGGACTCAATGAGATCGATATAGCAGAATAAACCTGGTTATATACTATCCTTTCGAATACCTTAGCTAAAATACAGAGCTTCGATATAGGCCTGTAATTAGTAACTTCATTGTTGTATATAATTAGAAAGGCATTCTATGATTTCAATAAAGAATTATTTCTCAGCATCTATTTAACGTACATTAGACCCTTGCTGGAATTCGCCTTTCAAATATGGAATCCATCCATTTGAAAAACATGTCCTATGAAGAACGTCTGTTCTAAAAACATAAACAGTTCTGGTTATAAACAACAAAAAATACTTTTTTATTTAAAATTACAAATAAAATAGTATTTTTTGTTGTTTATGAACTCTTCTGTATTTTCTATTAATACAAACTTATATGTCATGTTTTCATTGACATAAATCAAAGCCGGAATTTTCCAATGAAAGAAAGAATGTGGTATGTGGAAGGGGCCCGCCCTCGTAAGACTTTGGTTAAAACCTCATACCTAAACATTTATTTTGGAGGAACGGCGGTGAAGCACCATGGAGCCGTCAAAGACCCATATTGCCACTTTGCCTCAACATAAATTAACCCAACCTGAGGGATGGCAGTCTAGGCTCCGACCAGCTGACTTAATGCAAGGAGGACAAGAGGGTGCCAACCTTCTTGTTGGTATGTGAGTGGCAAATTATGAAGCTGTGCATAGCGCCTCAGCCATCAGATACGTAACAGAATATCCTTGGTATCCGATGACAGTAACTCTACATAAAATATTGGTTTGAGGTAAAGAGATCATAAGAAATTCGGCGCTTCCAATAGGCATGCTATCCGGACAGGCTGGTGAATTTAGAAATAAATTTTAGAGATATGACTGGGGATAACATGCCAGAAAGTCAGGCCGCGAAAAACACATGACAAATCTATTTAACAGGGCACTTGTGTCGTCTGACCCCTACATTTCTGATGTAAGAGTGAAGAAGAGGCTACAAAAATTAGACCGTAAGCCACTACCAGCTTTAGAACTGATCCAACCATATCAAATACCAACATCAGATTTAAATGAACCAGATGATGTAAATGATCTCTTTGAAGATTGTCAGGATTTAATTTTTACATCCGACATTCACAATTGATTCTTTTTAAAAATTTGTATAAATAGGCAAAATTTTCTGTCTGTCACTCAATTCGATTCGTTAATTTTTAACACAAGTGCAAGAAAGTACAACAAACAAACAACCAAAACAATAGAGCAAATCTATTGATGTTCAGTAGTTTAAACACTAGAGTGAAATTTATTGACATGTATACTGCCAATACTCTTCCTGTTGCTTTGCCTTTGCCATTAACAATCCTAAAACCAAAAAAAAAAGTAAAAAACTCGAGAAGCTTGTAACTTAAAGATCCTGGATGATTAGGGTTTTGTTTTTTTTGTATTACTGGTACTATTACAGGCTAGTTATTTATCAAGGTTTTGAATCCAACTAAGACAAGATATAGCTGTAAAAAAAAAACCTGAAATAACATTGTATTTTTCTCCCGTATTTTTTATGTTATGGTTTATATTTTTGTGTTATTTGTGTATGTTAAAGCCGCAAAGAAGGACATTAGTAGATTTACAGAAACTCATATGGGATCTAAGATTTTAATTAAGTATTATTTTTTGAATCTTTACAAAAAAAACATATCTTTTGATCAAAGCACATTTGAACATCAGGAATTCTCGTCTTTTTTTTAATTAATTTATCTATTTAATAAAAATATAATAAGAGGATGGTTATTTTTTGGGTCTAAAAACATAATGTGCGACGCGCGCGGCGTTGAGCCGTCGAAAACCAATGATTAAAAAAAACTGATTGTAGTTACATACTACTAGTACCTTATATTAGAGCACTTTTATACAATTTCATTTTTAAATAAATTTATTATTCTTTTATAGTTTGAAATGATTAATTATTCACACTCATTGTTCATTCATCTGATTGAATGAGAACTGATCGCATCACTATTACTTTAAATATGGCAGCATTATTTTACTAAGTGACATTAGCTACTGTCAGGTAGCTTCATAGAGTATAGTAATATAGGTGGAATAGAGAGCCCACTCACAAGATTTTTTGACACCCATATTTGAAGTGTCGACACCTGGTATCATATCCGCCGAACTAACGGCAATAGCTATATGTATATATACCTATTTATTTATTATAGGTATAGCTATAGGGTCTAAATGTAGTAGTAGGAAGTAGGTAATTTAGTACATATGCATTATAAAAAAAGCAGTTTTGCAAACACTTTGTATTTGTTTGTGCCGTAGTTAGCGCTTGATTCTTGATGACAATGAAATAAGTAAAATGAAATTTCATGTGGAAAAATAACCTGAATGTTTGCAAAACCGAAAATTTTATAATACAAACAAAATAAAATTATAATGTAAATATTAAAGTCATTTATTCACTTGTATGTTTTATATAATAATGCTTATTAAGTATAATAATTTTGAGCACATATCTTCATTTCATCCTCACCATCGTAGGAAAGCTTCCCTTCCCTGATAAAATACGATTTATTGACTTACACCAATGTTTATGTTTATTGTCACATATTGCGTGTTATCCCAGGGAGTCAATTAGACGACACGTTGATTGTAATGCTTTAATAATGACTCTCTTATCTCTGTAAGACTCCGACTAATTTAACTTAAACTAAAGCTTATATACAATGTAATATGTAGACAGTTTTAGGTGGGGGCTACTATGAAATATTATTTACTTAATTGCTTAATTGACAATATGTTGTTTATACTTCCTTATTTAATATTTTATAATATTACTATTGTTTGCCAGCACGTACGTTAACTTAAGTAAAACAATTATTTAATCACGTAACCGTGTAAAGATCTAAACTACTATTTTGCTGTGGCTTCGCCCATAGATATTCCCCCTCTAAAGAGAAGAAACATCCTTATATTACTATACTATTATATATATTACTATTATATACTATTGTTGTATAGTTCTGGTTTATATATTATAATTGGAATCTAACCGTCTGGTGGGAGACTCTACCAGAACGTGTCCTTTTTTCTGTTTGCTTATCTGCTTGTGAAGATTCTGTTATCTTGTCTCCGATTGTTTGTTCGCTTATCTTGCTATTGTTTAAAATAAATGCTGGTTTGAGTCTATCGATAGCTACACTTTTTTGTTTTCCGTTTATCAAGATCGTGAAGATCTTATCATTGCGACTGATGACAAGATAAGGTCCCTCGTACGGTGGTGTGAGGCTGGGCCGTAGTCGGTCACAACGTAAGAAAACGTGCCTACATTCCGCTAACTGTGGGTGTACGAATATCTTGTCGTTCTTGCTTTGTCTTTGTGGACGCGAAATCATGTGTTCTAAGTTATCCTTAATTTCTCTGATAAAATCTGCGTACGTTGAGTTATTTTGTGTCTCGAAAAATGCTCCAGGCAGTCTAATTGTTGAACCGTATACTAGTTCAGCTGCCGAGAATCCTGTGTCTTGCCGTAAACTCGTACGTATGCCAAATAAAACGGTAGCTAACTCTTTTGTCCAATTAATTGTGTTTCCTCTTGCTATCAATGCAGTTTTTAATGTTCTGTGCAATCGTTCTACTTTAGAATTTGACTGTGGATGATATGGGGTGGTTCGAATTTTTTGAACTCCCATTAAGTTTGCTAAATTTTTGAATATTTCAGATTCAAATTGGCGTCCCTGGTCTGTGGTAATGTATTCAGGGCATCCGAATCGGGTTATCCAACCTTCGTATACCGTTCTGGCTACGGTTTCTGCAGTTATATCAGCTATGGGGAATGCCTCTGGCCATGAAGTACAACGATCTATCATTGTGAGTATGTATCGTTTGTTTTGAGAAGTGGGTAGAGGTCCTACTAAATCAATGTGCAGATGGGAAAATCTTCCCGTTGGCATGAATTCTCCGAATTGTGACTTTGTATGACGATGTATTTTTGCTCGTTGACATTGTAAACATGTCTCCGACATCTCATTTACGTCTTTATTCATATTTTCCCATATATAGTTAGCTGAAATAAGTTTCCTCGTAGTATTCTTTCCAGGATGGCTAATGTTATGAAAGCTTTCGAAAATAGTTTTCCTGAATTTGAGTGGTATAAAAGGGCGTTGTTTTCCTGTTGATATATCGCAATAAATCTTAATATTTTCATTTGGAAAGTGTATTAATTCTATTTTTAATGATTTATTGGCTTTTAGTCGTTTTAACTCGCTATCATTCTTTTGATATTTTTCTACCTCGTGCCAATCGATTGCAGAGGGTAAGGTTATCGTCTCGATAACTCGAGATAAGGCATCGGCTACCACATTCTTGTGGCCACTGATGTGCTGGATATCCGTACTGAATTGTGATATATAATCCAGATATCTGATTCGTCTAGGGGTATCATCCAATGATGGCTTCTTGTCGAAAGCATGCATTAGTGGTTTGTGATCGGTGTAGACTGTAAATTCTCGTCCTTGTATGAGTCTTCTGAAGTGTTTTATAGCCATATAGATTCCTAGCAGCTCTCTATCATAGGTAGAGTATTTTGTTTGGGCTTCACTAAATGATTTGGAGAAAAAAGCTATTGGTTCCCATTTTGTTTTTCTTCGCTGCTGTAGTACAGCGCCTGCGCATTTGAGACTAGCATCTGTCATTAACGCTATTTGTGCGTTGCTGTCCGGATATGCCAATGTAGTTAATTGTCGAATGTCCTGCTTGCAGCGTTCAAACGCGTGGTTTGATTCAGTATTCCACTGGATAACCGTCTTATCATTTTTCTTACTATTAATTAAATATTTATTTAACGGTGCCTGATGCTTTGCTGCGTGTGGAATACTGCTTCTGTAGAAATTAATCATACCCAAAAAACGTCGTAACTCATTTACCGTTTGTGGTTTAGGGTAATTGTTTATAGCTTGAATCTTTTCCATAGTAGGAGTCAACCCTTGGCTCGTTATATGATAACCGAGGAAATCAATCTCCGACTTGGCGAATTCACATTTGCTTGTATTTATTGTTATGCCGTTTTTATGTAGGCGCTTAAACACCTCCTCTAAGTGTTCATAATGTTCCTTAAGGTTATTTTTCTTGTCAGCGATAAATATGTCGTCCACATATACAAATACGTAGTCCAAGTCTCTGAATATAGAGTCCATAAATTTTTGGAAGGACTGTGCTGCATTTCGCAACCCGAATGGCATTCTGATGAATTCAAAAAGTCCAAAAGGGGTTATTATCGCTGTTTTCTCTGGTTCAGCAACGGGCAGTATGTGAAAAGCTTTCTTTATGTCTATCTTGCTGAATATTCCTTTTCCGCTTGCTACATACGTGAAATCGAGTAGCCTTGGCAGCGGGTACTTGTCTGGTACTGTTATTTTATTTAGTGCGCGGTAATCTCCGCATGCTCTCCATTCGCCATTCTTCTTCTTGACTAAATGGAGTGGCGATGCCCATTGACTGCTTGAAGGACGGCATATTCCCATGTCCATCATATCTTGGAATTCTTGTTTTGCAATCCTGTATTTGTCAGGAGGTAATGGACGTGCTCGCGTAAATACTGGGAAACCCTTTGTTATTATTTGATGCTGTACTCGGTGCTTAGTCTGTAGATTCATTGATCTAGGCTTTGTAATATCTTCATATTTCTCTAATAATCCCTTTATTGGTTCCTGTAGAGAAGCGTTTATAGATCGCACGGATGCAATTTTTGTTCTTACTATTTTGGCAGGCGTTTTCAGACCTGTTTTTTTATCGATCAGTTTATTTCCGTGTATATCCACTAATAATTGATAATGATTCAAAAAATCAGCTCCCAGGATTGGCATCTTAACATCGGCAATGGTAAATGTCCATTTAAAGCTTCGGCGCAGTCCTAGGTTAAGCGTTAAAGTGCGTTCCCCGTATGTATTTATAGGGGTCCCGTTTGCGGCGAATAATTGGTATTCGCATGCTTGGCTCTCCTTATTTGTGCTATTTATAACCGAAATGTTAGCACCCGTGTCGACTAAAAATCTATAACCACTGTTTGAGTCAGTTATAGTTAGACGGTTTTCTGGGTGGATAGCACAGAGGCCCGTCGTATTCTGTGCTAATTTTAGTTTTCCGATAGCCTGTTATTTTTAATTGTATTCCATGAACAAGGCTTATTGCATCTATATGAATCCTGCTTGAACCGATTATGGAAATAACATAACCCATTATGTGAGTTTCTGTGGCGTGACCTTGACCGTGAATGTGGCGTATGTCGTGTTTGGTATTTGCTGCGTTGCATAGGTCGATTCTCGCGTATGCTGCGTAATGCATTTATTTCTATTCGCATGGCTTCAAGTTGTGACGTTATGTTTGTAACTAGGTTAATGTCAACCGCTGTTTCTTGAATATTTATTTTGTTGTAGGTCAAGTTCTCGTATATTTTATCGGCTAACTCGCTCTTGTTGTCTAACGACATATTGTTTGTCACCGATAATATCGCTGTTAGCGAAGCGGGGAGTTGCCTTAGCCACAGCAGGCGAATAGTGTCGTCGTTTATTTTTCCACATCCAGCTTCTTTCATTTTTCTCAGGAGCTGGGAAGGCTTCTGGTCTCCAAGGTCCATTTCTGCTAGTAGTCTGTGGAAACGTCGGTGTTCGCTCTCTTCGTAGCAGTTTATTAGACGTTCCTTGATGGTGGAGTACTTGTTTTCGCTGGGTGGGTTAGTTAATATGTCACTGACTTGATGGACGACCTCTTTTGGTAGTTTGGATATTACCATGTTATATTTGTAATCTTCGCCCTGTTTTTGTGGTGCTATTATTGCTTCAAACTGGGCGAACCATAAACGCGGGGAGTCTGTCCAAAATTGCGGTAGTTTGTCTGTGACCGTGATAGCAGCAACTGATTCGCACCCAGTGTCGCCTCTTGAAGGAGTTGTTGTTGGAGCCATTTTTGGGATGTGATAATTTCGTAATGCTATTGTTCTCTAGATTCACTGCTGAACACCATATAGGGTTCCGGTCGTCCCGGTATTATATCAGCACTAGAAACCAATAGATCACGTCGGGGTCACCAATTATTGCGTGTTATCCCAGGGAGTCAATTAGACGACACGTTGATTGTAATGCTTTAATAATGACTCTCTTATCTCTGTAAGACTCCGACTAATTTAACTTAAACTAAAGCTTATATACAATGTAATATGTAGACAGTTTTAGGTGGGGGCTACTATGAAATATTATTTACTTAATTGCTTAATTGACAATATGTTGTTTATACTTCCTTATTTAATATTTTATAATATTACTATTGTTTGCCAGCACGTACGTTAACTTAAGTAAAACAATTATTTAATCACGTAACCGTGTAAAGATCTAAACTACTATTTTGCTGTGGCTTCGCCCATATCACACTCACATCTGTGAACTATGTTTTTAATTTTTCTTTATGCGTTTCACATTTAAAAGGGTAATCTACAAAGATTTCTATTACTGTTTCTTCTTTCTGAAGCTTAATCAAAAGCTTTACACCACAATAATTACTGATAATCACACAAAATAGAAAAAAACTACAAATACGCATATTCGCCGAAAGTAGATAGAAACCATTTTGTTTTTTTACCGGATTATTGCCATAACCAAAAAAATTGTATAAAAGAATTTAGAAATTTAAAATATTGTCGAAATTAATTAAAAATGTTGAAATAAATGTGTTACATATAGTTAGAGAGTAATTTTTTTAACGATTTATGAAGCAGGTCTTTTTGAAATTAAAATTATATTGCAAGTTTATTGATATTGACCTAAGCGCCATCTATGATATTTTTAGACACTAGTTGCTTGTAAGTTTAAGCGGATCTTATACGAGATCGCGGTACTGTCTAAGCAGAAAAGTGGAGACCTACATCAAGTACGACAGTGTCCCCCCCCTGGGTAGCTTCGTCTAATTAAAAATACGACTATAGGTATTTTATTTATACTTTATGAATGGCTATTCCAAAGACAGGCTAAAAATATTAAATTATCAGATAATGGGACGCACCTTATTTCATTCAGAATATAATTTTAAATACTATCGTTTACATGTTTAAAAAACATCACTATCTTATTCATAATAAAAGTAAATCAGAATTTTCTTTTTTCTCGAAATCCTAATTAATCTTTAAAGTATGTGTACGTCTGTAGACGATGACATTTTGATTAGTTTCAGAACGAAGCTTACCAGCGAATGATTTGGCAAGTTGTTGGGAACTCGATGAGAAAATAGAAAGTGTTACTTTTTCTTTCTAATTGAGTAAACAAGAAACCAATTACGGTTAAATAATTGGAATCCATTAATCTGTTGAACAATCATTAATGTTTTCGGTACAGTAGTGTAATAACTGCACTACAGTGAACGTAAAAAACGGTAAGTATTTTTAAAGTTAGCGGTAGGTACTTGTAAAGTTACAATAGGCTAAAAAACGTTTTTGAAGTATTTATAGTGATGCATGTTATGTTATGTAAATCATCATGTTATTGTTAAGAGTATTTAATACGTATATAAATGTTGTTAAACAGCCAGTGTATTTGTCAGGTGAATGACCTATTGTTATTTATCTATTTTTCCCCTAATGACTATATTTAGACTAGCTACAATCATGTTTACGGGATACCGCGTGTTATTGACATATTAATCGTATTTTTCTGAAATAAAAGACCCTAAAAGTCGACATTAGTAAGCATCTGTGGAAACTGACTTAATCCTTTGTTGTTCTGCATTCAGAATAAAACCTTTATAACTAAGTTTAGGTATTGTTTACATGATGTCAATGAGAGCATCTGGTATTTAGGCTCTTATCTATGTCTGCCATGATATGAAATACTAATCTGGCTAACAATGCATCATAGAGCATTACAATGCACTTTTATTTTCATTTGATATGGATATTTACATCAACATCAATTATTTAAGGTTATTATAAGTTTAAGTGCTACAAGTTGTAGTAATAGTTTATTTTGTTGGTTCCAACCTTCCATTTCATCACACTGTGTTAAGTTCATCTGATGTTCAGAGGAAGGTTTGATGTTTGTGGTAATGTTACAGAAATAAACGTTAATAAAGTAGGCAGCTGTTTTATTTATTATAGACAGTTTTTTCACAAGGAAACATATATAGTTTTTATATAACAGTAAAACAACAATATGTGTTGCTTAGCAATGCAAACATAGAGATCAGATGATCATAGATAGTATGATATGCATACTTCACATTCCCAGTAGTTTTTCAGAATTTGAGGATAAATTCTTCAATCCCACTCTTGAACATATGTTTTGCAGTCTGGGACCAAACAGTGGTTTGGTTAACATGTCAGCCAATTGCAGTTCTGAAGAAACTTGCTGAACTTCAAATTCTCCATTGCTAACACATTCTCTAATGAAGAAATGTTTCAGTTTTATATGTTTCGTGCGCTTGTGATATTCATACTTCGGGTTATGCGCAAGTTTCACAGCTGATTCGTTATCCAGATTCAATACTGGTTTCCCGACTTCAATCAGGTTGTTGAGTAAGCGATTCAACCACAAAATTTCTTGTGCGGATTCGCTTGCTGCTATTACTTCGGCTTCAGTTGAAGAGATGGACACAGTCGTTTGTCTCTGGCTTCTCCAGCTAATAGCAGCTCCAGAAAATAAGCACACCATTCCAGATGTGGATCTTCCGGTAGTTTTGTCTCCTGCATGATCAGAGTCGCTGTAGCAAACTAAATGTAAAGGAGAATTTTTCATAAAAACGAGCCCGTTCTGTTGGGTTCCTTTTAAGTACCGAAAGATGCGTTTTACAAGCAATACATCCTTCTTAGCAGGTGCTGTGAGGTTTCTGGATGCGACACTCACTGCATATGAAATATCAGGTCTTGTGCCTACTGATAGATAAGCCAACGCACCCACGGCTTGCCTGTAAGGAAAGTTTATTTCCATATTTTCCTCTTCCTCCTCAATTTCATTTTCTTTGACAATTGGAGTTGGAGCAGACTTACAATTGGTCATTCTATATTTTTCTAAAATTTTATTAGTGTAGGCCTTTTGACACAGTGTGATGTTGTCTTTTCGCACGTTGACTTCGATTCCAAGGAAGTACGAAGCAGGTTTTGTAGTAATCTTGAATCTTGTTTTCAATTCATTGATAAATTCGGTTCCTGCTGTAGCTGTGTTGTACAGTACGAGTCCGTCGTCAACGTAAAGACCAATGAAAACTTTGGTTCGTCCTTTGATTCGAATATATAAACATGGATCCACTTCACACTGTTGAAAACCAGATTTCTGTAGGAACTCAGCAATACACGTGTTCCAGCAACGCGGTGCTTGTTTTAGTCCATATAGGCTACGTCGCAATTTACAGACTCGTTTCGTACCATCCTGATAACCGTCAGGTTGTTTCATGTAAATTTCTTCATCAACCTCACCGTTCAGAAAGGCAGTCGATACATCAAATTGGTAAAGTTTTAGATTTTCTTGAGCAGCTATGGCTAACAATGCTCGTACTGTGCTCATACAGATCACTGGACTGAACGTTTTATCATAGTCCACTCCAGGTTGTTGGGAGTAACCCTTGATTACCATTCTGGCTTTAAACCTTTCGACAGTACCATTTGGGTTCATTTTTACTTTGTAAACCCACTTACATGGTAGGGCTTTTCGACCTTTTGGCAAGTCAACTAGATCCCAAGTTTGGTTCTCTTTAAGTGAAGTCATTTCACTGTGCATGGCCTCTTGCCATTTTTCTTTGTCAGGAGATTGCATTGCCTCTTTGAAGGTTACAGGCTCTTTAGGCTTGTATAGATTCTCCACTTCCTCGGCCGCTGCTAAAATAAAATCATCATAACGTTTTGGAGGTGTGATTTTAGATCTGTCCCGCAAAGCCATTGTACCAACTGTGGATTCCTCTTCAACGTTGTTCAGAGGTTCGTTACCGTTGAGTAAATGTTGTTGTGAATATTCATCGTTGTTTTGATCAACAGCGCTATCTTTTTCATCGTCGTCAAGTGCTATAGTCACTTGTTTGCCTGATGTTTGTTGAGATAATGTTTGATCAAGTTGTTTATGTAAAAACTCTTCATCACTAAACTGACTTGAAAGTTCATTTCTATTAGTTTCATTGTAAAACATTGCTTTCATTACTCGAACATCTTTTGACACAATTATTTTGTTCCTTGAAGGTATGAAAATTCTGAATGCTTTCGATGTTTCAGAATACCCTGCAAACATTCCAGGAATTGCTTTTGGCGCAAATTTGTGATTATTAGTACCTTTCAACAGAACAAACGTTTTGCAGCCAAACACGAACAAATGATTAACACATGGTTTTCTACCGATCCATCGTTCAAATGACGTCTGATTCTGAATGGCGCTATTTATACTTCTGTTTGATAAGTAGTTTGCAGTAAAAACTGCTTCACCCCAGAGTTTCATTGGTACCTTTGCATCAATCATCATTGCTCTCGCTTTCTCAATGAGGGTACGATTTTTACGTTCAGCGATTCCGTTTTGGTTTGGGGTATAAGGCGCGGATAGCCTTCTCTGTATTCCGCAACGTTTTAGATAGGCATCAAACTCCTTATTTATGTACTCAGTACCATTGTCCGATTGTAGAAACTTAATTTTGTTGCCTGTGTGCGTTTCCGCCAACTCTTTAAACTCTTTGAATTTTTCTAATACATCGCTTTTGTTTTTAATTAAGTACACTCGACTGTATCGGCTATAGTCGTCAATAAAAGTAACAAAGTACTTGTTTCCGTTTGTGGGCGTTCGTATAGGTCCACATACGTCACTATGAATGATTTCTAAGCATTGTGTAGTTCGTTGAGTTGTATTATTACAAGGAGCGGGTACTCGATGCAGTTTTGCTTGAATGCAGATCTCACATTCAGACAATATTTCCGAAGCATCAAAGTTCAAGCCAATTAAATTTTCATTTTTAAGTGCAAATTTTAAATCTTTGGCGTTCATGTGCCCAAGCTTTCTATGCCATTCATAAATGTTTGATGAATTCGTTTTCTTTTTAGTAGTTGAAACAGTGTCAACTGATTCATCATTATCATTAGCTAGATTGGTACACTCGTGTTTGTAAGGTTTAACGTAATAAAGACCATCTACTTTTTTTAAATGCAGTAAGAGTTATTCCATCTTTCGGATTATTAATAGTCGCTTTATTCTTGGTAAAGACGACTGTACATCCAGCATCTGTTATCTTACTGACAGACATCAAATTAGTACACAAAGTAGGTACGTACAGCGTCTCTTTGAAGAGTGTACATGCCATACCATCACCGTTTTTTGATAGAAAAGAAACTGTACCCTTTCCTTTAATGTCAGCAGTATGCTCTTTAGTTGCAAAATTTAGTTTTCTTGATGATTTCTCTATGGACGTAAATAAATTTCGTTGATATGTCATATGAGATGTACAACCACTGTCCAAGACCCAAATGGTGTTTTCAGGCTTCTCATTATGTGTGAGAAGGCACTGCGTAGCATAATTGTTCTTTTGGAAATTGTTATATTTGTTTTTAGGCTTATTACCATTCTTTTCTTTCCAACAATTAGTACAAATTTTGTGGTTTTTGCTTTTAAAGATGTTACCTCTTCGTTTGCAAATTTTACAGGATGCGTATAATGCTTCTTCATGAAAAGAGGTTTCAGGTTCGTTACTTATTATACTGTGACGAGCTTCACATTCTTCTATTATTTTAGTTTTAAGCTCCTCTGGCTTTGGAAGATTGTCCCGTGACTCAATAGCAACTCTGAAGTTCTCATATTCCGTCGACAGACTGTACAACATCATAATTGTTAACAAATCCTCATTGATTATCACGTCCATGTCGGCCAATTTGTCAACTGTGTGCATGAACTTATTTAGGTGACCACGTACATCGTGTCCCTCTAATTTTGTTAGGATTAGTTGCTTTAATAGGGATGCTTTACGTGCAGGTCCCTTACTAGCATAAGTGTCTTTCAATTTTTCCCACAGTGCTTTTGCTGTTGTGCAATTTTTTATTTGTTTTAGCTCAGAAGGAGATATTATTAATATTAATTCAGACTTCGCCTGTCTGTCTCCTTCTTTTTCATCTGCAGTAGCATCAGCAGTTAAAGGAACTTCAATGTGTTTCCATAATTTTTGTCTAACAAGAACGGCTTCTGCTTGTATCACCCATGTGTCGTAATTGTCTTTTGTAAGAGACTCAATTTTCGTTTTCGACATTTTCTTTATGACAAGGGATATTTTTACTTACGTTCATCTGTAACTTTAACCACGCTCTGCTACCATGTTAAGTTCATCTGATGTTCAGAGGAAGGTTTGATGTTTGTGGTAATGTTACAGAAATAAACGTTAATAAAGTAGGAAGCTGTTTTATTTATTATAGACAGTTTTTTCACAAGGAAACATATATAGTTTTTATATAACAGTAAAACAACAATATGTGTTGCTTAGCAATGCAAACATAGAGATCAGATGATCATAGATAGTATGATATGCATACTTCACACACTGTCATCAGCCATTAAAGTCCACTGCTGGGCAAATGCTTTGCTTAACAAAGTTTTGATATCCTATTCAATTCATTAAGAATAAAGATAGTGTAGCACATATAAGTTAAAATTTACTTTTGGAGTGGTCTGATTCTTACCCAGGTCAATTACTGTTTAATGAACATAATTATTAGTTTCTGAAGATCGAAGCAAATAGCATGTGATTAGAGAACATTTTTTTTGTTTTTCTTTAAGTTTAAGCCTACCAAAGTGACTCTACTCTGCCTGATGGAAAGCATGAGTAGAATCCAGGAGTAGGGGTCACCATCCACATTGTAAGGGTAAGCTATGCCCAGCAGTGGACTGTGATAGGCTGATGATAGATGACGATGATGAATAACACATTTACCTATTTATATCTTGTTGTAATATATCTACATATGCAACTACTAGCTTTTGAGACTGGTTCTGCCCGTGTGTATGATGGTTATCTTGGCATATAGTAGCCCATATCTGTCCTCAATTATCAAAGAATTAAAATTATAAAATTCAACAAGTTCAATGGTTTAGCTATAAAATTGTTACACACAGACAGAGTTAATATATTTTGGATGACAAATTCAAAATAAGGTACAGGAAAGCTGTGAGAAACCCTCTAATGTGCCACATAATTGTCCGAGTGTCTCCCAAGCTCTGGAGTCACATGCCAGAGGCGTCTGCTGTGTACATAGACATACAGCAGGTGATGGTAGATGACCAGTCCCCGCTGGTTCAATGTTCAGGATGCCTGGGCTATGGGCACTGGGATCTGGGAGGGTATTTACTGTGTGATAGAGAGGACTGCCAAGAAGCAGGAGGACGTAGCTCTGATCAAGAACAGCATACCACTTAGTTCCGCCGAATCAGAAAATAAAAAAACTCAGAGGGGTTGATGTGCCCCATACATATATCTCAAAAAAATCTACAAAGCCATATTTCTATCTTTTAAAGTTAGCTCACTATAACTTTTATGGGAAACAAATTCGTCTCCGCGGTATAACATAATTCCACTGGCAATATAATGCGTAGACGGGGCATTAGGTCACCTAGTTGTTAATACATCCTCGAGTTCGTCAATCCAGAAATTCATCATCAACAGTCCATCGCGGTCCACTGTTGTACATAGGCCTCTCCTATTGCACATCACTTGGAACGATTTTGGGCTTCAAGAAATTAAATTTGTGTAATCTGGTTTCATTTAATAGTTTGTTTTTAATTAACCTATTTAAGAAATATTTGTATGAGTCGAATGGAAGTGTAACAATTTCACTATACAGTGTATATTTGTTACATAGCATCATTATATAGTCGTAATATTTATTGTTTTGATAAGAAACACGTTTTTCTATATTGTTAAAGGATTATATGAGCAATGCCCTGCCCTGGTACCATTCATTATATTGTGACTTGTGTCTAAAAAGATTAGATTTTATTGGAAATACTAGCTGGTCCTGCCGTGTTGCCTGATCTTACTGTTGAAAAATTTCGAGTAACGTCGCGGAACTAAGCTCGTCCAAAAAATATTGACGGAGGGGTGAGACCAATTGCTGTTGGATCAACACTACGACGTCTGGCCTCCAAAATTGCTGTTCGACATATTTTACCAAAATGAAACTCAGAATTTGAACCCGTCCATACCCTACGCTCTTTCCTAACTTACGGACAGCCTGACGTGTTGCTCAAAATTGATGTCAAAAATGCATTCAATTCTGTAAATAGGTATACCCTGCTGACGGAAATAAAACAACATATAACGGAAATATGCTCAGCGCAGTAACCCGTCTTAGATTTTTTTTAAGCCTACCAAAGTGCCTACTCTGTCTGATGGAAAGCATGACTAGAATCCAGAAGTAGGGGTCACCATTCTCATTGCATGGTCGGATGTTTCTGCATCATTCTTCCGGCAGATCTGCCAACATTTGCAAATTCTCCAAATTGATAAAAAAATCGTCTGTCCAGTTCGCAGGATGTCAGTCGCCTCCACGAGCATCAAGTTCCGCTGGGGGCTTTCTTCCTCAGACCCGGAGCAACAGCCGGTGCTCATCGTCGGTCAGGCCAGCCATATTGCTTCCCTGACTTGGGACGATGTCAGATGCAAATTAGAGCCAAGAGTTACTGAAGAGGTATGGTATTTGAACTTTGGACCAGTTTAAGCGGTTCTTTAACATGGTCGCTACAGTGGCAAACTCAATAGGCCAAGCATCTGCCTAAGTAGCACTAATGTGGGTCACCTTGCTGTATGGGGGTGTCCATTAATTACGTAAGGCATTTTTGAAGATTTTTCGACTATCCTCCCCCCTTGGTGAGATATCGGAAGATTTTCTTCAACTCCCTGCCCTAATCTCACTCGAATTTCTTCAAGACTTTTATTTGGGCTGTAAACGTGTTGGGATTATTGAGAAGAAAAGACAAAAACACAACCTGTTCTATTAAACCCTTTGAAACTGTTACAGAGTGATTCAGTAACCGTTTATAAAGGTTACCGTTATGAATGGGTTTTCTGATTCCAGCTGCAAAGTTCGGACGAATACAACAAATACTATTGTCTCAGATTTGGCCATATTTTATTTTAGAAATAATTTTTCACGAAATTTTACACCGTTTTCTGCGAGAAAAATAATTAAGTGACGCCAACCACTTGGTAATCGTTGGGGTCCACCTGAAGTGGGATAATAATTGGCTCTGGATAGAAATTTATCCAATGACTATCAGCTTCATCCAACGACCACGACGATAACGACCATCATCATTAGTTGGTATAACTTACTATATTTCCAGGCATGGCGACGCGGGGTCCAATGTGTAACGTCGTCTCCGGGAGATTCCTGCGAGCTGTGGCCGCGGGCTGCGTCACTGGCCACGTTGCCAGCGCGGCGCAGTCGCCACGCGGCTCCCGCACGATCTCACGCTCTCGCCAAGATCGTGAGATCTACTCTACGGTCTAGTGATGAGACTATTGTGGTGAGTGTACCCTCATCTAAGAACTAATCAGGTTGGGTCCGGGTCCTATCGGGACAGGATTAAGACCAGACGTCCCCATGCTAGACGAGTGCGAGTTGGGGACGGTCAAGATAATACTTTAGCTATGCTTTAGTTATTTAAATAAAAAATCCCATATTTTCTCATGGTGAAATGGTGATGAATGTAAAATGATGCTAACGGGTGACCTTCAGATGCTTACCTATGATGACACACACACCCACACACTAATACACATTCATTTTTCATTTTGTGTTCTTTTAATAAGATTAAGTAGTTAATTCAATTTTGAACCTATACTGTCTTGACTTATGTAGTGGGGGTAGGCGTCGGTGTCCGTCACACAGTTTCTACAAGCTCAGACACCGTCGTTTCCACTCTATCTGTTCGTGTCAAACACATAAGAATGTTTATATCTTAGTTTAAAGGAGAATAGATAAACTGTACCTCTTTCTTGAGTAAATAAGTACTATTATTACTATTACTAATCATGCCAATGGTTTTTTAAACCCGAAGGCCTTAAATTAAAGTACACGATTGTTGTCCTATGGTAACAACCGGGACCGACTGCTTAACGTTACCTCCGAATCACGTAGACGCTCATGGTATCATGCGACTTACGGTTATCCAGGTAGTGATCGCACCGTCGTTGCTTACCCTCGGTGATTGTTTCAAATCATCGAGGGCAACTTGACTTAAATAGTTAAATTAAACTTGACTTCACTTGAACCTGTCTCACTAGTGTGATGAGACACCCATGTCCAAAAGAGGACTGTTAAAGGGTTTTTGAAGTTGTCATAATCATTATTAATTTAAGCCCGCCAAAATGACTCTGCTTGATGATCTAGTAAGATGCGTCGGCTTTAGTTTTCTATGTAATAAATGTCTGAATTTACAAAAAAAAAAGTATGTTTATGTATTTATATCAGTTATGTACATAATAGAAGCTCTGCTTAGTTTGTGTCTGATGTTCGAAATATTTATTTATTTATTACTAGCTGACCCCGCAGACTTCGTACTGCCTCAATCGATAAATAGAAGACCTAAACTTTTGTATAAAATAAACTAAAAACTAACAAGAGGAATCCAAAATTAATAAAAAAATGCAATTCATTTTATAAATTCACCTTTTAAACCTTCTCTGGACTTGCACAAATAAATAAAGACCAAAATTGTGCCAAATCGGTCCAGCTGTTCTCGAGTTTTAGGGAACAGCAATTCATTTCTATATATGTACTAGCTAATGCCCGCGGCTTCGCTCGCATTCTAGAGGTATGAAAAATAGATGTTAGCCGATTCTCAGACCTACCCGATATGCACGCAAAATTTCATAGAAATCAGACAAGCCGTTTCGGAGGAGTATGGTAACTAACACTGTGACACGAGAATGCTATATATAAGACTAGTTGACCCAGCGAACTTCGTACCGCCCAACTTTAAAATTCCAGAACTTGATCGCAGCGCCACCTACCGGGTCCAATTGCGAATCTAAAACATTCCCAAATCCCCTTGAACACACAATTATATAATATATATAAAGATATAGATATAGACAGTTAAAGACGACTGTGGTTTGTGCAGTTGGTGTGTCGCAAGCGCGACGCTCTGGCGAGTGCGGCGAGTATCGGTCGTTCGTTCCCGCTGTACCACGCGCGCTCGCCCGCCGCCCCGCTCTCCCCCGCGCCGCCTGCCCCGCCCACCGCCCGCACGCTCACCGTCGAGATACACCTCGTGCACGAGAAACAACTAGGTGGTAAGAGCCTTCCACACCACAGATATACATACACACTTTTACCGTTTTCACCAACTTTGCTACGAAGGTAGCTCTAAATCTCAACTTTTAAGTATCCTCTAAAGATTGGAGAAAACAAAAATATCACTAAGGGTAATCTAAAGGACTCCTCAAATTTAGAGGATGTTATTGACAACATCCATAAGTCTACTGTGATGCGCCTATCTCCCATTTTTTACCCGGAACGACTGCCAATCCCACAACCAATATTTAAATTCTGTAAAAGCTATTGTCGAGGATGAGTGTATAAAAAAGTATCTGATGAAAGTCAAACTGTTACACAAAATAAACCTGTATTTATTACTTTTAAGATATCCTTTTATCCAATAACTTAGCACACTCTCTGGACCAGCCTTTGGGAAAAATAATCAGTCCAGTATTTCTGAGCAGCGTTACATCAAATCTATCACAAGTCCAGCAACACAATTTTAATTTACTATCATACCCATTCTATCTCTTACTTACTTAATATGATTTGTAGATGCAGAAGCTGAGGAAGAGGGAATCGGTAGTTTGGACCCTGCGCTGTGTGACAATGCCTTGTCGGCCGAGGAGTTGAGCACCCTGCAGGACGTGGCGGAGGCGACCAGACTCGCCGCGAGGATCACCGACACGCCAGCTAACATCATGGATGTAGACAGATTCATCGAGGTCTGTACCTTCTCATAATTACTATAATAACGGAATACCCCGTGAGTTTCGTAAAGCTATACATTTGTACCTGTGGCGACTTCCTCATACAGCGCAACAACACATCTAACAGTGCCATCTATCGAAGATACAATAAACTACGGAGGAAATACTACTCCTGCATTACGATATAGAAGTTCTCACTGCATTTAGCATATGTATATACAAATCCCAACATCAACCGTTAAACCGCAGTCTAGTCGGATGATCCTTCCTTTGTGATGAAGGGCCACGACCTGTTCGTTTCCACATATCTGACCAGTTGAACTTCACAGGTTAACTGGAATATGTATGTTGCATGATTGTTCAGGTATGTCATCTACTCAACTCAAGCATGCCTGACGGGTGGATGTAACTGTGTAAATAAAACTGTCAGGTACATTGTGTTTGACCAGCTTATGAGACGACTAAGGGAGCAACCTAGGCTCTAAGACAACAGCCCTGCAAAAAGAATGAAACAAACCCTTTACTAACTAGTCTGGCCGGTGTGGCAAAACCTCTTATCTACGTAGAGGCCTATGTGTATCGTTGATTATTAAAGATTGTTGGATAAAGATGTTTTAAAAATAAATGACTACGTTTATCAGCAGGTCACCGTAATACAGTGCATGCCTAGTTTGGGATCACCTAATATTTATGATAATATTTTTCAGGAAGCATTCAGGGTAGCCAAAGAGTTAGATATAGGCGCGCCGACGGTAATTCGCGGCGAGGAGCTGAAGGCGAAGGGTATGGGCGGGCTGTACGGCGTGGGAAAGGCCGCGGCCTGCGCGCCCGCGCTCGTGGCCTTGGCCTGGACCCCGCCCGGCGCCACCGACAGCGTGGCCTGGGTCGGCAAGGGCATCGTGTACGACACCGGCGGCCTCAGCATCAAGGCCAGGGTGAGTTCACACAAGGGACCGAGGGTTAGAGAACCACTGACTCGTTAGAGCAGTGTTATCCTATGCGATTGTTGTCCTGAAGTCTCGGGTTCGATTCCAGAGGAAAACCAATTTCAAAAGAAATAAATATTCTATCAGTCAATGTAGCTGTCATAGTACATCATCATCATCATCATCAACAGCCTTCAACAGTCCACTGCTGGACATAGGCCTCTCCTTAGAAAGGAGGTTTTGGCCTACTATACCATGCTGGCCAGACGGGTTGGTATAGTACAAGCTCTGCTTATTTAAACTAGATGGTAATGTGTATTCTATGTAAGAAATATTAAAAAATACGCCAAGTACGCTCGCATTGCTCGAGAGCGGGTTAACGAAAAAAAAATCGCACTGGTCCTTCAAAGTTTCTAATTTTTAATACTACGTCACGTAAAAATTATTGTCTTGATATGTCAAAATCAAGGCAAGAATTTTCCTATTCAAATATCACCTAGCCTTTTGTATTATTGTCTTTCATTTATATGTTTTACCATCTAAACCAACTTTTAACACAATCATCCCTACTTAGTAACTAAAATAAAGTATCTTTTAGTTGCTTGCCAGTATTTCATTTGAAAATCACCTATTTTGTCTGTGCTAACCGCTCTGTATGCCCCCAGACGTCGATGGTGGGGATGAAGGGTGACTGCGGTGGTGCTGCAGCAGTACTGGGAGCTTTCTATGTGGCCGTGAAGGCGCGGCCCTCCATCAACCTGTACGCCGTACTCTGCCTCGCTGAGAATGCTGTGGGACCAAACGCTACCAGGTATGTTGTACAGCTAAACTCTGCCTCGATGAGAAAGGTGACCCTTACTCCTGGATTCTTCTCATGCTTTTCATCAGGCAGAGTAGAGTCACTTTGGTACTCTATAATATGAAAAAAATAAAAAAAATGCAGTGGGTCAAATGTAACCAAGTGTGTTTCATAGCCTGCTATTATATAATATTTTAGGACTAAATGTTACCAATCGATAACGCCACTCAGTCATGTAATCACAACAAAATTAGCCAATCTAACAAGAGAAAAGATGCGTCAGCGATTGCAGGACGAAAAACCGTTTGCAACTTGGCTAGGTATGTTCCACAACTGAGCTCTGAGGATGCCCTGGTACCAAACACAACAAGGCGCGTTTCATAGCCATGCTCATACTGTAGAAGAAGTATAGTTTATATAATCTACACCAACATTTGGTTAACCTGAATGTACAAAATATAAATATTTTACAATTAATGTCAAGTTGGGTAACTTTGAATTTCCGTGTAACTTTGAATAAAACCTGTTCGAAGATTTATATATTTTTTTTTAAACACTTTTTTGTATAATTACTTGAATAATTCTATGAAACGGACCGTTGAGATGTTCAAAATATCAAACGTGTCTTAAAATTCACAGTTGTCAATGAGTTTTCAAAACTTTAGCGCCTTTTCTGCTCGAGGTGATCAACAAGAAAAAAGTGTGTGTGGTAGAATTCTGAATTAAATATAGAAAACTTATGTAAAACACTGTTTTTTTTGTTTCTAGAGGTGATACATTTATTCAACTTGCCTTTTTTCTAATAATTTCGTGATTTTACAATGTCTATTTGCCCAAAATTGATTGTCTATCAGATCATTGTAAATTTATTTGAAATTGGTGTAACTTTGAACGATTCAATGTTACCCAATTGTAAGTTTTATTTTTATGGGTAACTCTGGTCTTGAGGGGAAAAAATGCTTATATGTGACAACCTCAGTGCGCATATTTCACCTAAAGCGTTAGGCCTTTGTGAAGAACACAATATTGTGTTCGAATGTTTGATCCCAAATTCTACACACTTAATGCAGCCACTAGATGTAGGGTATTTTTCTTCTGTCAAAAGCAATTGGAGGAAAGTACTAGACAACTACCGTCAAACAAGTAAAGGCAAGCAAGCAGCAGGTCATGGCACTACCTAAATCTTTGTTTTCCCAGCTTTTGCGAAAGGCACTAGAAATGGGAGAGCTCACTCGTGTGAGGAACATAAAACATTAAGGCAGGATTTCGAAGCTGTGGCTTGTTCCCATTTTATCAAAGGAAACCGTACTAAATGAATTGCTTAAAAACACTTCGGAAGTTGAAGTACGAGAATCTACGGTGCGTTGTAAAAAAGGAGAACATATTATCTCTACTAAAAGAACATCAATTATCAAGAAGGGATGGAAAGTTTTTCATAGATGATGATATTTTGTTCATGGAATGGGGTGAATGATTTTTTCAATTACATATTGCTCACCTGTAACCTTTGATCTCATCGGTTTTTATTGATCTCATTTGATAGATAAATAAGTGAATAATTTTATGTATCTCTTTGATTCTTAATAAATATATCATATATTATAAAAAAAACATGTGTTTCTGTTAAACTGTTTCCACCTATTCAGAGTAAATATTTGGAGAATGGCATCCCCAGTGAAGGGTTATTCGATGTCATTGATACTCACTTTATTTCGACACATCTATATATATTTTATTCTAAATAAAAGTATAATGTTACCCAAATCAAATAATTAGTGAATTATGGAGGATTTTCATTGTCCCAGATAACTCAATTCAAAGTTACCCGAAAGTCGTTGTAACTTTGAATGGCCACTTAAACATCAATTTCTAAACGTTTTCTGTATTAATACATCATATTGGATGGATAATTCAAAATATGGGTATGAAAGAACACTCACCATACTGAATAAAATAGTGCAACCAATACATATTTTTTTCAGTGTACTTAAAAATCTGCGAAAAGTGTTCAAAGTTACCCAACTTGACTGTACTTTTTTAGTTAATCCAGTTTCCAAGTCTATATTTTTAAACATGTTAAATAAACATAAATACATCTTAACCAATTATTATTTTATTCCAGGCCGGACGATATCCACCGACTGTATTCAGGACGCACTGTCGAGATCAACAACACAGATGCTGAAGGTACATTTTCTTATTAAATGAATGCAAGTATAGCTAAGAATACGGGATGTGACCACGGGATTTATGTCGAGTCAGTGAATGATGAACTGCGCTGTTAAGAGAAGGAAACACCTGCCTGCACAGTGTGGTATTGTTGGTTAATACTTCTTTTTAGAAGAGGTCAATGGCCGGCAGTGAATTAAGGTATGAAAGAAATTTTGGTGTAAAAATAACCTGTGTGCGTTCCAGGTCGTCTGGTGTTATCTGATGGTGTGGTGTACGCCTCGAGAGATCTGAAAGCTGAGACTATTGTTGATGTTGCAACTTTGACTGGCGCACAGGTTAGTTCAAGATATTTACAAGTTGGACCTTACAGCTAGAAGGATTTCTTAAGACTCACTTTGGGAAGGAATGCCGATTCTAAAGTGGTTTACATACCGTGTAGGTGTCAGTTCTTTTAAGACAAGAAAGTTCTATAGTTCTGTTATACAGTGTCTTGTAGTCACATAAAGGCTTTTTAATATGTTTATAATGATTTTTTTTATTTACAGTACTGAAAACAAATATAGGGGTAGTTTTAATTTCAAAATGAAGAATGCTTATTGCATTGGCGAAGTTCTTACCTATTAGTAATTAGATAGTAATAATAGTTGAACTGCATAATTCAAAGCTTATAGACTACTCGATATTTTTTTGTTATTGGAGTTATTTATCTATGACACCCAAACACAGAAAAATGTATTTAGGAGTATAGGCATCTCAAGAAACCACCACAGTGTGGGTCACCATTCTAAATTATCTGCATTCACGAGTATGGTGACACTAGCCTTGGATTCAGCTCATGCTCTGGATACTGTATATACCGAGTACACACCCCCTTCCGTGTGGTGACGGATTAAGAATACAAAATGTCACCACCTCTATTCATTCCATGGGTGTTGTAAGAGGCGACTAAAGGAACAAAATAAGTAGCTAACATCACTGCCGTCTGGCCAGCGTGGTATAGTAGGCCAAAACCTCCTTTCAAAGAAGAGGCCTATGTCCAGCAGTGGACTGTTAAAGGCTGTTGATGATGATGATGACACACCACCCTGACGCAAACCCCGGGGATTTCCACACGAGCCGTGAGCGAGGATATAACATTGTATTTGTGCAGGGTACGGCGACGGGCAAGTACCACGCGGCCATCGTGTCGAACGACGCCGGGCTGGAAGGCATGTGCGTACGCGCAGGGCTGGTGTCGGGCGACCTCACGCACGCGCTGCCCTTCGCGCCGGAGCTGCACTTCACAGAGTTTACCAGCTGTGTTGCTGACATGAAGAACAGCGTAGCGGTATAACTACTAACTCTTGTAACTATGTATGCGACTGCTGTACTTGAGGTACCCCTCTCGGTCTACCCGAGACCAGTCGACTAATGTTTGTATGATCTACTAAATTTTTGTTTTGGAGTTTCGTAATATTTATGTCAAGAGATTTCCTTCAGCAGTTAAGTATTAAAGGCTATCAATGATACTCTTATCATATGTGTTGCTGTGTGGATAGAGAGTACTCTAACATATGATACACACATCACATGTGATATATGATACACATATGATAAGAGTTTTATACACATTGTGTCCCCCCAGCAGGACCGCAACAACGCGCAGCCGTCGTGCGCGGGTCTGTTCATCCTGGCGCACCTCGGGTTCGACTTCCCCGGCAAGTGGCTGCACGTCGACATGGCTGCGCCTGCACACTGCGTATGTATTCTTTCTTTTATTATGGATCTGCCAAAGCGACTACTCTGTTTCTGAACTTATGGGTCAAGTGAATAATAACCACGGTGTACACAATGGGGGCCATATTTAATAGTTAGGAATGCTTATGTTTATGACTTACATCTACATTATATATCCTAAAACCTATCGTTAAAATACGTTCCATCACGTCTTAATCTCTTAAGAGATAAAGACTGTCGGAATTCTATGTGATCAATAATAGATTCATATTTAAAATATGCTGGCCGAACTTTATCTATGGATAAATTCCATCAATTACTTCCAAACTATGTGACGTAGGAATAAGATGCATGCATCATTGGGCCTCCGGTCTCGCACTCAATAGTAATACTGTTTTTAAGTTGGTCTTCTGTGTAAGGGCGCGTTTGCCCCAGTTGAGCTGGTCCCTTCGTCTTGAAATCAGTGTTTCTCTACTACCTCCGAATATAAAATTTACAAGTTGTTTTAATAAGAACTTTTTAACCACAATGATAACTTAAAATTTGGTATTTGAGGGTTTTTGGGGGTGAAAAATCGATTAAAATCGATTTAGATCTTTTTGTGTGATGTTCTTCTTTGCACTTAGCATTGATTGCAACATTTATACTATTCTTTGAGTAACACTTAGTTGGTGGTTCGTCCTCCAACACAGCAACATAACATATACTTGAGAGAAGAGATGGCGTTGTTAAACAATAAATAAACAGAGCAAAGCTCAGTCGCCCAGGGAAATGCTCTTCTTTGAACACAGCCCTACAAATAAATAATAATCTCTCTTTTTTATTGACTTATTCTTAGCTTTTTAATATTTTTTGTGATGAATTTTTATTTAAATCATACTAGTAGCAATGGAAATCTCTTTACGTATTTTTTCTTCTATTTAATGATTTTATAACGAACGCGTACCTACTACTTACTTACATGTGTCGCATGACGTCTGTATAAAAGTAAGTAAAGTGAGTGTTATTTTATTAATTTATTATTTTATTTTATTTATATTCGCAGGGCGAGCGCGCTACGGGCTACGGCGTAGCGCTGCTGAGCGTGCTGTTCGGCGCCCACACGCGCTCCAAGCTACTGCAGGCGCTCGCACCCGCCGCCAAGTAGCGAAACAACTGCTACTACACCACTAACGCCTCTACACCACTAACGCCCCTACACCACTAACGCCCCCACACCACTAAAGCACCTTCATCAATAACATCCATACGCTACTAATTTCCCTGCACTACTGACGCCGCTAGCGCCGTCAAACAACTGGCGCCCTCTACACGCGATATATTCCTAAAGGATTCTAACTCATTTATCTCATAGACGAACAAAACAAGCATGGAATTCAAATTAACATTGATACCAAAAGTATCAAGGGATCGATTATTTTATGCATAAACGTTTGTATATACCAATAAAACCGTGTCTGAACCAAATAATTTATGAAGACAAAGTTCTTGCTAATAAAGTAAGGTTAATTTAAAAAAATCATGAGATGATATAACTTTCAAATATAAACTCTAGCCGAGTAACAGAATTAAATGCTTCAAATAACTTTACATGTAGACCATGTTGTTGAGATCTGATGAAAGTCAATGTTATTTTAATAAAACAATGGTAGGATTAAATAGTTATAGCTCACATCGCGTGTTCATTACTATAATTTATAGTAAATAAATATAATAATAATATGTTCTTACTATATCCAGTGAAGTCAAAAATCTGTCTACCCACTATTTCTATGTTATGACTATTTGCTACACTAAAATATTATCTGATGTACTATATTACAACACAAGTTTTTTTATATGTGAGAAAAACTAATACTTAACATTAGACTGAAACTTTATATTGACTCAATTACTAAAAATAACTGAAACAAATAAATAAAAATATATAACTTTACTGGATATAGAGAAATATAGTAATAATGGGGTTTAAGAATTATAGAAATAGTTTATGGCCTTAACATTATGAATTGTGTTTTCACTACATATATGAATATTGTTAATATTAAGTTAAACTTAGATGAGCATAATATTTTCAAATATCGAAATCTATTTATGTGTCTGCATACTTGCGAAAAGGCATGCTGGTAAAAAAGCAATTTGTTAAATGTATTTTTAAAACTAAATTGTATGAAAAACATGATTTGTTTTACTGTTTGATAACTGCAGTTATATTAAAATAATTATAGTAAATATGTTTACAACACACAACAGTTTACAAATGTTTATGATTATCAATTTAATAGTATTAATTGCAATTTAATTAGTTCCGCTAGTACATGCAACCCTAGATAATTTGTTAACGGTTTAAATGGTTTAATAACATAAACTTCATGTTTTGAATTCACCTGTTTTAGTAGACAATATTAAATTTGAAACCATTCCTCAGTAAATGTTTTTATAAACATATTGTCAATCAAGAATATAATAACACAATACATACCCCTTTATTTTATTTTTAATGTCACATTAAATGCGTCCAAAAAAAATAATTGATTCTTAAATATCTCGTTCCTTTTTTTTTTCAATTTCCCGGCTTTTCGGACACTTCAAATAGACGCCATCTTAAATGCTCCTATTTTTCTGTTCTATTTTTAAAATTACCCTTATTTGCGTTCACAAATGGACGCCACTCAAAAATCTGCTCTTTTTTATTTCTGTACCATAAATTGGTATTATTATTTTTTCAATTTCAATGGTCGCTCAGTATTGCTAAACTTTATTCAAAACTATATAGTAATAACTATTTATTAGAAACTATGTTGCAATAATTACAATGCCTTAAATTTCAAGTTATTAATCAATTAGTGTAAATATATCTAGATAAATACTGGTTGTTTAAATAAAACACCAAAGAATGAATATACGAATGAAAACTGATTATAATTACCATTTATAGAGTTCAAAATGTAATGAAAAGCAATATTATCGTTTATGGTGTGTTCCTATGCGGATCATGTAGAAATATATTAGCGATAAGTAAAACGTGTTCGTCAGAGCCAAAACGCTGAGCCATAATATTTTTATATTCATTTAATAAGCATTTTAGTTTCAATAAATAAAATTGTTATTGTAGTTTTGAAACAATTAAATTTTTCAATAATCATATTATTGTTACTTTTGCAAAATAAAGATATGTAATGAGACTCAATTAGACTGAAGTTTTATTTCTTAGCCCTATTATGTTAATAATAAAATATCTCCGCAAAGAGCAAAATTGACGGAAATGTAAAGATCCTGTGCCATCAGCCCAAGATCGAATGGAGTGGCGTTCTCTTGAGTCGGAAGCCAAGACTCACTTTGGGTCGCTGAGCTAATGAAGTACTATAGGTTCTTGAATTTTTTTATTTAGCTACTGAGTAAGATGGATGATATCTATAATGCTGTCATCTTAGGAGAGGGTTAAATGAAAATACATTTATCATGTACGGTTAATGTTTGTATTTACTTCAATTCGTTTACCAATAATGCTGGGTAATAAATAACACTAGTCAATGTATAATAAAAGCCTGTTAATTCCAAATACATTTTTGTATACAAATACATTATAAAATTTCGATTCGGTAAAATACAAGTAGACAAAATAATAAATGCACTTATCGCGCCCCATACATGGCAACATTCACTAAAGATTTTTTGGAAAATCCTTACGTTACACTATTGAGTACAATTGCACAATGATATTAAAAAAATAAATTATTGAAATATTATAATTTACTAAAGTACAATCAAATATTAGTTTAGTAAAAAAATAAATAGGTTTCTTTTCAGCCAAAACTACAAAATTACTAATGCGGAACATAATCAAACTAGTATAAAAATTTAAAAACGGTAAGCACTCCCTACTTGTTTAAAAAAATGGCCCTGATGTTGGCCCAATAAAAAAATACCACAACTTTGATTTTAATTTTAGGTCTCTTAAATATATTAGTTAACGTACAATTAGGAGACGAATTAAAATCAAAGTATTAATATGTTTTAGGTTATAGGCGGTTATATTATTGTGCAATTCATAAATCCCTGACCCCAGTCCCATAGTTTGCTCCTCCTGCTCTATTCAGAGCATCTTTGAATTGGTCGATGTCTATCTCGGATTGATTTTCCAATTGTAATTCAACAGCAAAATTCTGTAACAAACGTAAATATAGATTAGGAAATATTGTAATTTATTTAATCAAGGGCTGTAAATAAATTAGATTTATGTACGAAAAAAACAACGTGCTGAGGCGGCACCTGAAACTACAACGCGAGCAACGGAACGTCAACTAACTTATGTCAAATCATGAAACATCAAGATAAACGGTCGGTTAGTTGTCAAAATAAGTAACCGAGGGCGAGGAGCGAGTAACTAAAAAGCCGGGAAGAAAAAATATGGAAGAACTTCTAAACAAAGTGCCGTGCAGAGATGAGCAGTTGAACGACTTATTTAACCTTCTCGGCGAAGGCAACGAATGCTTGCCTTGTTCTATATTTATTAGTGGCAGCATGGCGACAGGAAAAACTTTGTGTGTAAATTCCGTACTTGAGTGTTTGAAATACAAACATGTTATTATTGACTGCATCGAATGTTATTCACCTAAAATAATGTATGAGAGCATACTATTGGGCTTAGAGGATGAGGATGTTGAAATAAAATGTGAAACATTGATGGATCTGATTAATAGTTTAAACAGAATGCAGGGCGCAACGATTGGCTATGAGCCGATTATTATAGTGTTCGATAGGGCAGAGAGGCTACGCAACATGGACCAAAATATAATGAGTTCGTTCCTACGATTGCGCGAATTATGCGACTTAAATATTTGTACCATATTTATTACCCATTTAATTTACGAGAACTTCTATTACAAAATGGGTATCCGTGAGCCAATCAAGCTGTTTTTCCCTAATTACAACAAAGAGGAGCTGTTCAAAATCATTTTTCTCCAACAGAAAGCTTTTGTTGACAGTATATTAATATCATATGAAGTAGATGATGATATAAAACGAGAGTTACAAAAACCAGAATTGTTTGCAAACTTTCTCAATGCATTTTTGAGTGTATTCTATAGACCATGCCGCGATTTGATTGAACTGCAACACATGGCACATGTGAACTTTCTAAAATACAGTGAACCAATAATAAAAAAGGAAATTGAAGCTACAGACTTGACAAAACTTTGGCGGCACATAGCACCAGTGCTTAAATCAAACTTGGAACTTTTGTACCTCAGAATCAGTGAAGCTAAGCCGGTAAAACCATCACCAGGAAAAGAAAACAATACCTTAGAACTTATATCACAAAACTTTGCAAGTACTTTGAAAGACGAGTTAACATCGACTAAAACATTTGCGCAGAGCTTCGAACTACCATATTACGCAAAGTTCTTGCTAATAGCAGCATACCTTGCAAGCTATAACCCACCGAAAGAAGACAAACGGTTGTTCATGAAGAATCACGGCAAACAGCGGAAAAGACTGCAACAAGTTCGAGCAAAAGCAAAAATATCTGAAAAGTTAAACACTCAACTTGGTCCTAAGGTGTTTACGTTGGACCGTTTATTAGCAATTTTCTATGCAATACTTGAGGAGAAAATTGGCCTCACGAGTAACCTCCTAACACAAATAGCCACATTAGTTGAATTGAAGTTGATTGCGGGCAGCAAAGAAATTGACTTGGATACAGCGAAATATAAATGTATCGTCGGTTACGATTTTATTTCAGCGGTCGCACAAACAGTTGGTTTTAATGTCAGGAAATATTTGTATGATTTTATGTGAACTGAATTTTGTCATTTATTAAATTATTTTTTACAATATTCTATTAGAAGTTTTTATTTTTGTTGTGTCCTTGTTTAGTTATTTGACTGCTTCATTGGGTTAAAGGACCCAGGAGGCTGTTGTTAAGTTTTTCTTACAAGAAATTCATAATAGAAGCTTGGAATATTAAAAATGGCAGTGAATTTCGCCCCTGTTTCGGGATATCGTTATTGAGAAGTCAGCGCCCTCAAATATACCAAATTTTTATTTTTTTTAACGTGTGGAGACCCCCTCGGGCCGTCACCCCGCAGGGGGTTTTTTATGCTGCGGGGTGGTGTGTCGGAATCAAACCGACTAAATTCACACGGTGTGCCCTCTGTGCGCCAGAATTTAGAAGGGGACCAGGGAACTGTTTTCTCCTTTTGGACCCCTCCCAGCGCCAGCCCGCTACTGATGCGGGCTCCATTTCTTGTGGATTTCTCTACTTAGGCTACCGGCAGACGCAGACGCCGCCCCCCGCGGAAATATACAGACAACTACTTCAACCTTTGAATTCAATTTGCTGGACCGAGTTTAACAAGACTTTCTCGGCCAGATCTACTGCTTTTAGACTAGCTTCGACCTGTTAAGTTGTTGAATAGGTACAACAATAACCGCGGACCTCAGATAGTCACCGTTGAAGCAGGACAGATGGGTCCCCATCTGCCTGTTTGAACGGTTGATGACGTTCACGAATGTTATTCACACAGACAAGTACGAAACTAATTACTTATTGCCTTAATAATTTTTTTGAATTAGTGACCGTCAATGGCATGCTATTTATACCTAAGTGTTTCAGTACAACTGAACGGTTAATCTATACAAATAAATAAAATTGAGGTGTCTGTTTGTTTGTTGTTTAAAATAAACAGTTTTGTGCTACATTTAGTCAAAACTGTTCATTTGATACTACAAACGGACACTCCAATTTTATTTATTTGTATAGAATAAAGATTAACGCTTATCGTTGGCTGTTAATAATAGGTATGCTTTAGTAAGGCCGCAGCCCGAGCACGTGGGCGAAACTTTTACAAAAGTTTTACGCTGGAACTGTGGGTGAGAAAATGTCTGTGAATTTTCATCGAAAATGTTTAGAAGAACTGGTCTAACACTACTAATAATAATGTTATGGTTTCAAAACGCATTTATCATAAAAAAAACTGACTCGGTGGCGAAGTGATAGAAAGCAGTATTAAATCTCGGGGCCAATCCCAGGTCGGACCAGATGTTTTTATGATCTACACATATTCGTTACGGAGTTTGGATGTTTTCTATGTATATTAAGTATTTATACATTTAAAAGAAAAAGTATATAAGTATTCTAACAGTAAATCTAGCTTTCATAGCACAGCCCCAGTCTCCACTGCAATGGGTAATAGAGATTTATAACAGTTGTCTCGTACCACAGTACGAGAACTGCTTAGTTTGGGACTAGATGGCGTTGTGTAAAACAAATACAGCATATTACGACAACGTAATATAGAGAATTTACGACCAATGGTAATAAAAAGTATTTTTTGTCGATGTTAAGAGAGTAATATTTGGAATTAAACTAAGTATCGCACGGCTGAGCACTAAAAGCATTACATAAATCATTTAATGTCCAACGTCACTCGGTATTTTTTACGAAATAAGATTACTTTTTTATGTTTTAGTGTCAAATATTTTGTAAGTAAGACTACATCGAATCCGGTTCGCTTTTTTATTTCATTATCTAGCCGAGTCCCGTGGTTTGACTGGCGGTTTTTGTTGTAAATCGTGAGTAACGCCGCGGAGCAAAGCGAGTCTCAGAAAATAAACCTAAGTTACTCCTTATGTCATCAGCTAACTGCTAGTGACAGTCCCATGAAAATTGGTACAGGAATTCCAGAGATTAGCCGGAAGAAACATACAGACAAATTTTTTTAAGTTTACGTTTTTGATGAAAGTACCTGCTATTTATATTTCCGTACGCTTTAAGTAAAAAACTTTTCATTTAATATAACAAACAGACATCAATTTTTATTTGTATAGATAAGAGCGGACGCCCAGCACATCGCACAGAAAGGCCAAGAACTCGACGTACATCCTACGGGTAGCCGCAAATTCTGGCGATTGGCTAAAACCGTTCAAGCTAACCACTGCCCACCCGCGCTACCACCGCTGAAACATCCCGATGGAACTCTGGCCTATCAGCCGCAGGAGAAAGCTGACTCCCGAATTGAGGACCGTGGCATAGATTCTATCATTTCGACCTACGACTCCATAATGCGGAATATCCGTATCCGGCAAAGTGATGTCCGCGCGGAGCTGCGGTCTCTCGACGTCCGGAAAGCCAGCGGATCTGACGGTATTCCAGCGATGGTTCTCAAGTACCTACTGTGAACCGGAGTTGTCTCCCGTACTTACGCGTCTGTACCGCCTGTCATATTCCTCGGGAATTGTTCCGGAGGCTTGGAGGGATTCGAATGTGCAACCTATCCCCAAAAAAGGCGACCGCTCCAATCCGGCTAATTACCGACCCATAGCCGTCACCTCCATTCTCTGCAAGGTGTTCGAGCGAATCATCAACAACCAATTGATTCGCTACCTGGTGGATCACTCCTTGTTGAATGATCGGCAGTATGGTTTCAGACCGAATCGATCCACGGGTGATCTTCTAGCGTACGTAACATGGACAAAGCCTTCCATAGGGTCTGGCACCGTTCGCTGCTTTCCAAGCTTCCGGCATTCGGCCTGCCCCCCAAACTGTGCAGCTGGATAGCCGCATTCCTGCACCAGCGCTGCATCAGGGTCCTTCGCGACGTCGCGGCCTCCGACTTTCAGCAGCTTAACGCTGGCGTACTTCAAGGCTCTGTGTTGCCGCCCACGCTGTTTCTTCTGCATATCAATGATATGTTGGCCTTAGGCAACATACATTGCTATGCAGATGACAGTACAGTCCACGGGCGATATATTGGACATCCCACAGATAGGCAGGCAAAGGTCGAGGAAAAGCGACAAGACCTTGTCGCTGAGCTCGACCGGGTCTCAGCCGTATTTCTTAATGGGGTGATGAGAATCTGGTCGAGTTCAATGCCAAGAAAACACAGGTGTGAGCGCTCACTACCAAAAGGTCTCCATTCCTTCCTCTCCCGACTTTTCAGAACACTCAGCTGCCAATACAAGGAAAGCTCGATATCCTAGGACATTTGACGGGATCTCAACCGACAGGAATACATTGAGAGCGTCACAAAGGCGGCCTCGCGAAATCCCAGCTTATTAAACAAGGTAAGACGGTTCTTCTCGCCGGAGCATCTGTGTGTTCTTTACAAGACCCAGGTTCGCTCCTGCGTGGAGTACCCATCTCTGCAATGGATCCGCGCAGTATTGGCTCGACGCACTCGATCGGTTGCAGCGGCGAGCGGTCCGCATTATTGATAGCCCTGAAGCCACCGAGTTCCTCGAGCCTTTGCAGCTGCAAAAAGATATCGCTACTATGGCAGTCCTCTATCGCATTTACCTCGGGGAGTGTTCTAATGAGCTCTTCCAACTGATCCCACCTTCTCCCTTCCTTTACAGGACAACACGTGCTGGCTTTAGAATTCATCACTTTAGAGTGGTAGAAATACGCACTATAACGAATCGGTTTAGCTCTTCTTTCCTATGCCGAGTGGTTAAAAATGGAACTCGCTACCATCCCACGTGTTTCCTTCCCATTATGATCCCGGGTCCTTTAAGAGGGGTGTGAAAAAGCATCTCACTAAGCCGCCATAGTTTGGGTCGGCATCGCCATATTACCTGCATCGTAGGCAGCCTGGTGGCCCTCACTCTTGGATTCTATTCATGCTTACCATCAGGCACATTGGCAGGCATCAAATTAAAAAAAAATGTAGTAAGATTTTTACACAATATTGCGGATTTAGGAAGCAGAAAAAATATATATGACCTATCACTAGCTAACGGGCGCGTGCGTCGCTTTTCAATCATGCTCGGTTCCTATTGGTTTAATCGTGATGTTAAGATAAGGGATCTTGGGCACGATAACAGTTTCAAAAAAACAAAAATATAATAATGTTTTATTAAAAACTAGCTTACTCGCGTAACTTTCACAGCCCATTTCTCTAAGTACCTAAATGAATAAATTTTTGCCTTCGTCCAAGTCCTTTCTCAGGCTCTAGATTATCTTTGTACCAAATTTAATTTAAATCGGTTGAGTACTTAGTTTTGACGTGAAAGCGGGACCGAGTTACTTTCGCAAAAATTTATTATTATTATTATTATTATTATTTTTATATATTTAAGCCTGCCAAAGTGACTCTACTCTGCCTGATGGAAAGCATGAGTAGAATCCAGGAGTAGGGGCCACCATGCTTATTGTGAGGGTAGGCAATGTAGCATGGTGACCCCTACCATGGCAGCCTGGTTAGATTATTCTGCATCATTCTCCCGGCCTTAATACTAGTAGAGATGAGCCTACAGTATTCATCAATAAATGGCCTACCCAACACAATTAACTAGAAGCTAGTAAGATTAGCGCAATCAACAAAACAATCTCAAATTTTTTAGGGTTCCGTAGTTCATGACTCAGAACCCTTATAGATTCGTAATGTCCGTCCGGCTTACCATCCAAACGGTTAGTGCTAGAAAGATGAAACTTTGCATGAGTATGTGTTTCAATCACGTCGACAGTGCTACAATAAAATCATACCAATGATTTTTATTTGGGGTACTTCCCTACACGTAAAGTGGGCATGATTTTTTTCTCGCGTCTACCCCATTTTTGTTATTAGTTTAAGTGACGTTCCATTTTCTCCACCGTTTTTATTTTTGTACCATAGAGTTCGATGTATGCTGAATAGATAAGTTATCTATGTAATATAGTACATTTTTATGACAAGTTGTTAATGCTTTCTTCATTAGGCCTAATCCATTTGGCGTGGGCAAAGATAACAGTAAATAGCCACATATGCTTCTATCCTTATATCCTATCATGTATTACAGAATTTTCCCCTTTAAAAAGTCTCCGAAAAAGTCCGCGACAACATTTTAATATCTATCCAACCAAATCAAATCAAACCATTTTTATTTCAAATAAACCAATATATCGACAGTTTTGAAACGTCAAGTAGTAAGTCAGTAGTCAGTCGTGAAGCTAATTGTCGGTTCCAATTTGTAGATCCTATGGAGAAGAACAGACAAGAAACTCCATGGACACTCTTTTCCAACATTGTTTTTACAATTTTTGGTTACATTGTTCAAGGCATTTTATTAAATGTGAGGACAATGTAACGATGCAGATATTTACACAGGTAGTGTCCATATCTTTTAAGGTTGGCTCACTATTACCTTATTTATGGGAAACAAATTTGCTCCCGCGGTATAACATCACGCTGCGGGTAATAGAAAACGCAGACGGGGCTGCGTGAGTCAACAAGTTTGCAATAAATACTTACAGAGATGATGTCTTTAATGATGGCTTTATCGGTGGACATTTTGGCGCGGTTAATGACAGACACGTTGGGGCCCACCCACGTCATAAACATAAACTTCTTACGTTTTGACATTTCGTCGCCCATCTGCAACCTGTATCAAGAAAATAATACATAGCTATGATATCAAGAATGTAATAGTAACCATTTTCTTTTTAAACGACTTCAAAAAAGAAGGAAGTTGTCAATTCGACTGTATTTCTTTCTGTTATGTTTGTTACCTCAGAACTTTCGATTGGGTGAACGGATCTTGATATTTATTTTTTAATTTGAAAGCTGGTGTCTCCCATGTAGTCCCATGATAAGACATCCTGGATCTGATGTTAGGATCCTGGAGAAATCGAGGGAACTCCTCAAATTTCATAGGCGCACCTATCGTGATATGGGTATTTGGAATGGTTTTTATTTGAAGTCGTTTTTTTTTGTTAAAATTATTATATATGAGCATCAACACGATATAGATAGCCCGAGAGATAGCATAAGCGGAATACAATACTAGTGGTCACAATACTCATTGGGAACTCAGACAATGTAACAATCCGATTTTCCGATTTTCAGCGAAGAAAACAGTGCGTAGCAAAGGACTAATACATATATGAAATGCATACAAAGAACACCCAGTACAACAATTTATGGATTGTTGTTCTGGGTGTATGTTGCCCATTTGGAGTTTGAACGCACAACATTTAGTGCAAAATTTCCCTGTTTTTGTTACACTCTCATTGTTGCTCTGTACACACCTGAGGTATCCGAACGCACGATCGTCGTCAGAGAACTGTGTGCGGAACTCTGTGAAGTCGGAGCCACGCGCCGAGCACACGATGCGTGCACCATCGAACTTAAACACCGCCCTATGGAAATTGAGAATAAGCTTTATAAAATTATAACATTATTTTTCTCTATCTCTAACCGTAAGCCTCAAATCAAGTCATGCTAAGTAGTTCAGATTCATTCGTACTTACATGCTAATACTTTTTATAATTTCGAAAGTTATTCTGTCAGTCTAACTGTCAATAAAATATGTCTGTCTGTTCACGTGTCTGTCTTCCCGTCTGTTATACTTTCATGGCTATACTCTACTCTACTCTACCGATTTCAACGAACTTTTTCATGGAGATACTATGATTATTGAGGAAGGACATAGCCTGATCACTGCTACGACAAACGACATACACGCTGGCGAAAGCTAGTAATTCTACAAAGATATTTTATGGACATTCAGGAAATAAGTTTTTTAGTACCAGTTGTCAGTGTAATAAAACTTAATAAGCGAGAGATTAGTTAAGTATTTGGCTACTTACCATTCGGTGGGAGAATTGTCGGATCGTACGTCCTCATAAGCGGCACGTATCGTGTCCCTGTCAAGTCCGGTGGTCATCGTTACCTGAAGACAAAGATACAAATCGTTAAAATTAACAAATTGGTTGCCCCATTTTAATTAATTAAATCTAACAAGGCTGTGCGTAGGCATAAAAATGTACCAGAAAAATTAAAGCCCATCTTCAAAATTTTTAATGTACAAATGAAATTGTAAACAAAATCATCAAAATATAAAGTTTACTACAGATAAAGTTGTCATGCTTGAACAAAAACCAAAGACCTCATTAAACTTAATGGGGTATAATGCAAAGATAGAAAGTTATATGTAATTATAAATTCCGTATTGCCTAAACTCTGCTTTCTTTTAAATTAGAGCGTTCCATTCTAAAAAGGCCTTTTACAAGAGGCTCTTCTCTAAAACAATTTATTTAATGGGTTTTCAAAACTGAAAAATCGAATGTTTGAATAAGTCTATTCAAAACGTCACAGGTAGACCGCTCTTTATTTTAAAGTTTCGACAAGTTATTCCAATTTTGAAATTCGGCTTTCATTTCGGATAAGGCGGGAAAATTAAACAAAAGTTGATTGTGTCGTATCAACAGCATAAAATAGTTCACTGTGGTTCATAGGCCTTTTTAGAACGAAAGTTTTGGCATAATACGCTGGCTAGACTGATAATAACTATATACATACCTACGGTGTAGAAATTGTGACAAGGTTTACAGTGTTGTCCTGCATAATTTACATAACCGACTCTTAGATCCAACGAATGTAAGGGGGTGGTCATACTCCATATTCTTAATCCCTAACATTAAATACTAGCCGAATACAGCGGCATTACCCACGGTTATTGTTGAAAATCGCGAGTAAGTAGTTTGAAAATGTGCCTAAGTTGTTCCTTAACAATATCATCAGCAATATGCCAGTGAAAGTCCCGTCAAAATCGGTCAAGCCGTACCAGAGATTAACCGGAACAAACAGACAGCGTGTAAAAGTTCATTTTTCTTATTTTAGGATCGTGTATCCGAAAGGATATACACATGCATTTAGTAAAAAAACTCTTTATCACAAACATATAGGTACTTCAATTTTATTTATTCGTAAAGATAGTCTGAAGTACCTACTTAATTTGTCAATCTCTTACTTAGATAACCATTTTGTAATCGGAAAGTTTCAGCTTAATAGGAAATTGATTACAGAGACGAAACAGTCGCTAAATCGTTACGTCGTAAATATTTGTAACGGCTCTAACTAAAAATTAATATTACAAAATAGAATTTCAATTTAATTTTCTCGGTATGTCATTAACCCCCGACGCAAAAAGAGAGGGGTGTTATGAGTTTAACGTGTCTGTCTGTCTGTTTTATCGTAGCTCCCAAACGGATGAACCGATTTTCGTTTAGTTTTTTTTTACATTTATTTTTAATCTTTTTTTAGAATGCGAGGAAGGAATACTATACAAATGAATGTACCGACTTCCAAAAGGAGGAGGTTCTCAATTCGGATGATTATAGATTTGTGATTTGTTATGTCGGTTATAGCGTTATGTCCTCAAGAATGAAATCATCTCCATGTCAAATTTCTTAGCAGAAAATGCAGCGGTTTAGTCGTGAAAACGTAACCGTAGCCGTGAAGTAGCATGAGTTAGCTAGTAAGACAACAAAAACCGACTGAATTATATTTCAGGCAGTTGTCCGTTTTATTATAATATAATCCTTTTTACCTAGCCTTCTTAAAATATTCTCTCTTTCGTTTTTAGTTTATACGCTGGAATGAACGACTGTCCGCGTCATGTGTGCAATTACGCAGGGGATATTTTGTCTCTACGTCATTAAAAAAAGTCAACAAATCATAAATACAAAAGTCTTATGTAGTCGTAACGGAGGAAATCGGGCACAAAAATTTTAAGCCGCAACCTAAAAAATACCAACTTTGGCACTAGTCACTTTGGTATGCACGTATAAAAAAGAAAAAAATGAGACGAATAGTTTCGTTCGATACTGAACGATTTTGATGACGGTTATGGTATAGAAAGTAAATAAAAACGGGCTGTTTTTTCGAATTTGTACTAGGTAATAAACACTCAGTCAATCGATTCAAAATACTGACTAGAATCGATTGAGTATCGATTGTAATCAGTACCACCTAGATGATTAAAAGACATTAAAAATGTAACAGCAGACTATAACTATAACTGTAAATAGTTCAATCAAACTCATTTCTTAATTAATTTATAACTCCGTGTTTAATTAAATCGTAATTGGAAGTGTCGATTCTAATTTAATAATTTGTTGACATTAATTACTACAGTTTACAAAATAAAGTTCTCCGTCGCGTCTGTCGGTCTGTTCGCGATAAACTCTAAAACCATTGCACCGTCTATACTGTCATCACCGTCTATCAGTCTATACTGAGAAATGATTTAGGCTACCTTTTACCGTGATAATCTACATAGACGCGGGCGCAGCCTCGGGTAAATGCTATTTTGAGTATAAATCTATCGGTTTTTTTAAAGCAAGTGATTTATGGAATTAAAATGTTTTTTTTGTAAACTATAACTTCTTGTTGGACTAGGCTGTATAAGATATAAGTTTTGTACCATGCTTGTATCATATTGTTCTTGGCGGGAAAATTATGCAATGTCACGCGTTCATGCGAATATAATGCAGGTCGACAATCTTGGCGCGTGTTTTAAGTTGGTATAATTTAATTTTAATTACTCCATGTATGTATGTATGTAATGCAACATAATATCTAAGATAGTCTTTTTTAAATCAGTTATCTAGTTCCTAGCCATATTACAAGCTCTGCTTAATGTGGTACTATTTTTTTTTATATTATAGGGGGCAAACGAGCAGACGAATCACTTGATGATAGCTGATTGCCGCCGCCCATGAACACACGAAACACCAGAGGAGTCACAGGTGCGTTGCCGGCCTTTAAGATGAGAGTACGCTCTTTTTTTGAAGGTTTGAAGTTCGTATTGGTCCGGCAACACCGCAGGCGACAGGCGGAAAAACACACTGTTGTGAACTGCCAACCATCTTAGTGATGGGGATGGAAATGCTGTCGCGTGGGACGATGACGCACGGAAAAAAGCGGCAGGGATCAATTCGAACAATTCCTCGGAACACTCTAGAAGATGCAGAGTGATGATGCTTCATCTTTACGCATCGCCAAGGAATCAAGCCGATCCGAAATATCGCGGCAGTCGACGATTCGAGTCGCTCTCCGCTGAATGCGGTCCAGAGGGAGAAGCTGGTATGGGGTGCCCCAGCCCAAAGATGAGAACAGTATTCCATATGCGTACGAACCTGCGCCTAATAGATAGCGTTGTGTTATTATTATTTAATAATATGCTTGGGAATTATTTCCTTTTTGTTTTTTTTTAAGAAAGCTCCCGTGCTAGGAACATCCCTGTCATGGAGGACTTTACAAAAGATACATGAACAGACACAAGAACACCCAGACGCAGAACAACAATTTTTGGACCATATAATGTGTTGTCCCACCCACCATGATTGCCATTTCTCTATCCCTGCTAATATTATAAACTAATGAACTCATATTATAAATGCGAAAGTAACTCTGTCTGTCTGTCTGTTACGCTTTCACGCCCAAACCACTGAACAGATTTTGATGAAATTTGGTATGAAGATAGAACTGAACTTGGGAAAGGACATAGGCTACTTTTTATCGCGATAACCGACATACACGCGGGCGGAGCCGCGGGTGAAAGCTAGTAAGCAATATTTGCATTTGAAAAAAAACAAACGTACTATAGATATTTAGGTTTAAGTAATTTTGATTTAATCTACTTAAAACTTGTAGCATTCCATTCTAGAAATATGTACAGTCGTATGTTTTTAAATATGTATACAACTTGTAATATCAAGAATGTTCAAAGCACACATGAGAACTAAAAAGCCATGTTTGGTAACCACAGATAAAGCCCTTCTACAAAAAGCCTTTAAATCTTTTAACCCTTTTGTAGATCATTCCAACATCTTTTATTAAACGCTTACTCTATTTTTACGAATTGCGTTCTATCTACATGTTCATAAAGTTTACCTTCGAAGAGCAAGAAAACCCAGAGTGACAGGACTCTACATCTTGAACATCCTCATGATCACTAGGTATTGAGTTATCTTCCTTCCCCTCTTTAACTATTGCATATAATTCGTCTATCCTATTCTTCATAACCTTCATTTCAGATTTAATTTTCTTTTTGTCAGTATTTACTTCTTCCAAAATAGCAATCTTATCCGAGAACTGAGACAAAGTCTTTTTGAATTCGTCCACATGTTTTGTCAACACGTCAAATTTTGTTATAATATTATTTTGGTTTTCTGACAGTTTGTTTATATTATCCTGGAGTGCCTTGTATACGCCTTCGAGGTGGTTAATTTCTTCATTTTCCATAGCTATCCCAAAATAAGGGTTTCTTCACATTACTGAATACGGGATTTTGATATGACTTTGTCACGGATGACAGAAATGTTTGTTTTTTAAACACAGTTTTTGATCAATGGCCAGCGATTGAGGTTTTAATATATTTGAAACCTCCTTAATTAAATAGAGGTATTGCCACCGTTGGATTTAAAAAATAATATATATAGTCGTTTCAAAAAGGTCTGTAGCTAAATTATCATCATGAAAATATCATCAAAACTTTACCATATCAGTCGTACTTTGCCAACATTTTAATGAAGTTTTTTTTTTAACTTAAGTGTCATGATTTCTACCTTTTAAATCAACCATAGCTTGTATATATATAATACTAGCTTTCTGTCCGCGGCTTCGCCCGCGTGGAATTCGTTTATATAGCGCGACACGGTAAGGGTAGATTATGCAATCTTACATGATTTTATGTTTGATAATAAGGAACTTCGACACAAACTTTCATACCCTATTTCAAACCCTTCTACCTTTATTTTCGCGATAAAAAGTACCCTTTGTCCTTTCCCAAGTTCAGTTCTATCTTCATACCAAAATTCATCAATATCGGTTCAGTGGTTTAGGCGTGAAAGCGTAACAGACAGACAGACAGAGTTACTTTCGCATTTATAATATTAGTAGGGAAGTAGGGATTACTACACATAAGTAGGAACATCAAATCATTGTTCTAAAATATTATTTCCGTAAATATAGGTACTTAATATTATTTAAATCAAGCGTGGATGATGAAAGTGTTTAACTTTGCTTAGATATTTTCTTTGCATTTCAAGAGAATAAACGAGTTAGTTAATTAATACTTTAGTGTAAACAATGTTATAGAAATCATAAAAAAAGAATATCCAGACATAGATGGCTTTTGTCTCTACTTGCATCAGCTATTGTCTATGGCAACAATGGCGGTTATCTTTGCCGTCTTTGGCTGTCATTGTTTTATGTGTGCACTGTGCATTTACAGTCGATTTGTTGGAATCCTCGGATTTTTCAACCTTCCCAAACTATACCCAATATTTACTTGGGTATTTAACTTTTACTTTTAATGTCAACAGAATCCAATCGATCATTCCCAAAACGCCCATTGGCGTCTAAACAGCACCCTAGTAGCCAAGCAAATGTTTTTCGCCAATTCTTGTAAAAAGAAAATAAATCTATAGAATAGCTAATTTTCAAAACACCTAGAAAACTTTCCAGATATCTAACCCCTAACCCCCTGTCTTTGCACCAAATTACTATAGGTACTTTTATAGTGGTATTATGGAGAGACATGAAATGCTCCTATTTTTGCCCCTAATGATTGTGTTATGATGGAGAGTGGAGACCGTGTCTCGGTAAACGTAGTGTAGGACGCCCACAGGCGAGGTGGAGTGACGACCTGCGTAACATGGCTGGATGCGACAAGTCCAAAACCGATCAGAGTGGTGTGCAATGGGAGAGGCCTACGTCCAGCAGTGGACTGCGATAGGCTGATGATGATGATGATGATGATAATGGAGAGAATTGAATACCTCCTACTTTTGCGCCAAATAACTGTACCTACTATTACATGACGGAGAGAATTGAAAACCTGAAAACGCCTTTTCCTTCCTATTTAAGATATATTTTTAACTTTCAATAAGGTCAGTTGAAAGCTTAGTCCTTTCTTATAATACAATCAATACAAATAAATAAAATTGGAGTGTCTGTTTGAAATAACAAGTAACCAGTTTTTTTAATAGATGCATATCAAAGCATTTACAGTACTGACATCCAGAATAGAATTTTTAAATTTTTTGTCTGTCTGTCTCTCCGTCTGTCCATTTGTTCCGGGTAATTTGTATTTTTAAATTGGAGAGGCCTATGTTCAGCAGTGGACTGCGATAGGCTGATGATGATGATGATGTAATATCATGTACTTATAAACTAAGTTAACTAACCGTTAAAGTTTGTCTATAGCTAAATATTTTTTTGCTTGTTATGTTTACAATATACATACATATCCATATACATATTATGTACATTAATACAGAAAAAGAAAGGTATGTTGCGTGAATAATAAAATTTATGAAAGTAAGTAGGTAAGGCTGTTTTTCGCAATTTTATTATAATATGCCTACCTATAGATGCTAAGACGTAACCATCTTTCCAAATTGATATTTTGGGTTCCTACGAGGAAAAAACATTTTTTTGTTAATTGAGTCTTTTTTTGAGGTTTTTTTTTGTTAATTGCATTTGTGGTTGTTTGCCTGAAAATATCGTGTGAAATTTACAAGTTTTGATTGCGGTTCTGCCCAGGTTTATGGTTAATGTGGTAAAAAGTAAGTATCCTATGTTACTCTTAGTTATTGTAGCTTTTCATCAATGAAAGATTTTTTTAAATAAATTGAGTGGTTTAGGCCTGAAAGCGTAACAAACTCACTTTCTTCAAGCTTTCATAAAGTTAGTTACAATTAGGAAGTGACTATATTTTGCCCGCGGCTCCGCTAGAATCAAAATTTAAGAATCAAAATATCTCCTTGCCAAATTTATTTGAAATTAGTGCCGCGCTTTAGCCGTGACGGTAAGAAACAGACGGCCACAGAGTTAAATTTATAAGATTAGTATAAATTATTGGGTGATCTGGCAATTTTAAGTGCGTTCAAATACCAACACCTCGAATACCTAGATTCGAGGTATTGGTATTTTAACGTATATGATTGATTAATTCACAATATCACACCGATCGCATCAATTAGAAATCGCATACTGAACATTCTTCCACTGAATTAGATAGGTGATACAAAAAGCTGTGTGTTTTACAAGAAGTCATCAATCGCGTATGGGTAGCGGACCGCATCGGGTGCTGTGATCACTTTCATTTGAGCGAAAACATCTGGGAAACTGGAGCTACAAGTACGTTATGGTATAGGGCACAAGATACGGGGTCAAGCGAGTTAGCCTGCGTATTTCTTCTTTTTAAAGGTGCCAAAACGACTCTGTGACGATTTCCACATACAGCGCAACCGTAAAACATACAAAAACGCCATCTACCGAAGTAATACTGAACCACGAATAAACACGGAACGAGATATACGGAATAACTACTAATCCTGAATCGCGAAAGAGAAATTCTCGCGCCGATTAGCATATTATATATTTACAACATCCCAAGTTCAACCGTTGGGCCGTGGCCCGCTAGGCATGATCACCTCGCCTGGTCGGAGGATCTTCCCAAACAAGAGAATAGAGACGTCAGCGATTGCAGGACGAAAAACAGTTTGCAACTTGGCTAGGGAGGCTGAGGCACAAACCGTTGACGTCTTTTTAGTTACCCCAAATCCTGTCTTTTAGTTACTCGTTTTTGTTTATGGTATAGGATACTGTGATGTCGTATCAACCTATCCAAAATGAAGATAGTTTAAAAAAAAAACGCGTTTAAAAACTTTGGTATAAGTAAACAAACCTACCTACACGTGAATTAATAAAACTGTGTTAAAAATAAATAAGTGCTAGCTGATGCCCGCGGCTCGTGTATGAAAAATAGATGTTGACCGATTCGCAGACCTACTCGATATGCACACAAAATTTCATGAGAATCGGTCCAGCCTTTTCGGAGTAGTTTAATTACAAATACCGTGATACGAGAATTTTATGTATAGGATTTAATATAATATTTATAATAGAGCATATTTTGGGTTTTTAGATACATAAATAAACTAATACGGGGATCGTTTCCATAATTGCTCGAAAAAGCACTTACGGTTATGACAAGAAAAACAAATTTATTCATTATTTGACAGTAAAAAAAATATTTCAGTTCCTTAATAAAGCAATCTATAGAGAAACCGAGTAAAATTATTAAAATTCTCACTACTCTCGTCTCAGGAAACGCTCTAAGTTTATTACATAGAAAATGACTCATTATTTATTAACTCAGTTTTTTTATTCATTTATTTGCATAATTTTTATTTATATTATGTTTTTATGTAATGTTTGTAGTATTTTAGTAAGAAAGTTAGTTCATTCTTTAATTCTGTTTTTTTAATACTTGGTGTAGCATTAATTCAGCAGATCTTTTTTTTTAAATTTTTAAAAGCACTTGATATTTTTTTTTTAATTGTGTAACTCGGAAACGCATGTTTATATATAAATCGAATTTCGTTTTTAAATAAGTCATTACTTTTGATTTTACCAATAGGTAGAACTATGTTTCATAAAAGAAAAAGTAATTTATATAAATGATTTTTTTTTTAAATTATAAACGACTTTATAGTTAAATCGTCATGAATTGTATTTTCAGTCTTTAGTTCTTCAAGTTCTAGTCACCTCAGTGGTGGATTTTTTCATAATTATCGTAAAAAGAATCTGCAGAAATACTGAAATTCTCAAAAAAAAACTGAAAATCTATGAATAAATGACGGGTTATGAAAAAGAACTATCTATCTAAAGCGTAGAATCCAAGAATAGGGGTCACCATATTGATTGCGAGTGCCTCTTTGTAATGCATCATGGTGACCCACACTGTGGCGTCCTATTGAGATGCATCCGCATGGCTTCTGATCTCACCTTCTTTTGCGTGAGTCGCGTATAAAAAAGCATGACTTAAATAAAATCTGTTCTTATATAACTAATATATGTATATTAGTATGCATCACAAACATTGTTACATAACTTAATTAGCATATACTCTCATTAGTTTTAATTGCCGTAGTAAATATAATTATACACATTGTGATTACGAATTTCAGAGTACGTACGAGATTAAATCTCAGTACTAAACCTCGAGGCGTACATAGTCAAGTTCCCCAAGGTGATTAGCAACAATCCCAGGGTAAACAACGAAGACGCGGTCAGTACCTAGATGACTGACCAGCTGGAGTGATGATTTCAGTCGCAAAATGTCTAGCAGGAGTTGGATGCGAGAAGCCGAGGATCAAACCAAGTAGCGTGTAATTGGAGAGGCATTTGTCCAGTAGTGGACTGCAATAGGTGATGTGGTGTACAAATATTCATACAAAAAATTCTCAGTTATTTATAACTCATCGTTAATTACAAATAAGGTCAGAGAACCACCGAAGTATCAAGCCGCATGTTGTGACCGCAAATAAACAGGATACTACAGGTTATTATTTGTAATTCTCTATAAATACAAACATTTATCTTAATAAATTGTATTAATTAGGACCAGTGACGAATTTATTGACTAATTAACGTGTTTAAAATTACTGAGAATCAAGTTATATTTGTATGACATCTTCCGCAAACAGTGTGTTATCTGTCGCATCAAGTTCCTAAGACCTGCCAAAGGTCACAGTAGGCCACTTATTCAATAAAGGGTGCAGCTTCAGCAGCTTACTTATATAATAAAGAATGTACCTTCGCTTTTTTAGCATCCACAAAACTTCGCGAATAACACTGTCGAATGCCTTTTCCAAGTTAACAATGAAGAGGTCGCATCAGCAAAGAGCTGAGTAGGAGTCGAAGGGGTCGTCATGGAGAAAATCGGTCGGAGGATATCATCAATGAGGAGTAGGCCCTAGAGCTTGTATTATGGGTACTAGACAACTGATATATGTATATACATAAACATTTTTTTTTGTAAATGCATACATATTATACATAAGAAATACCCAAACTCCGAAATATTTTTTTGCGGATTAAACAAACATTGGGTCCGATCCGGGAATCGTACCCGAGACCTCAAGTACAGCAGTCGCATACGCTGCCACTGCGCCACCGAGGCAGTGTTATGTATTGTTGTATATATTACATAGAACTTAAATAACAGTGCAATAAGTTTATCACACTTACATATGTCTATCCCTTGCGAACAAAACCATGAAAGTTTGGATGTAAGAATACACTTACCAATTTTAATGTTCCTAATGCTCACTGACCAAATTAAAAAGCTCATAAAATAACGGCAACCGATAGAATAACTGTCTGTTGTGTTAACCCAGTCGCACTGAGCTAATAACTACAAATACAATATATTATGGTGTTTGCAGAATACTCAGAATACTGATAAATACGAATGACAAGCTCATAAACATGTCCGGATATTAATACACACACTTGAAAATATTTTCCTTGTAATAATGTTTAATAGCTAGTACAGTCAGGCTGATCAGCACGAATGGATCTGCTCAACAGGGGAAGTACTACCCTCACACAGAAGACCATCCTAATAATGACAGCAAGCTTGTTGTCGTATTTCGTTGATGAGTGTGAGACCAGAGACCGATCATTCTCGCGGCCTTCAGACGCCGGGAGAATGATGCAGAAACATCTAACCAGGCCACCATGGTATGGATCACAATGAGGATGGTGACCCCTGGATTCTACTCATGCTTTCCATCAGGCAGAGTAGAGTCACTTTGGTAGGCTTAAATATAGAAAAAATGTGTATGGGATGTATCATCATCATCAGCCTATCACAGTCCACTGCTGGACATATGGGATTTATGAGTATTTAGTGTATATGTTGTTATAGCGGCAACAGAAATAAATCATTTGGGAAAGCTGTCTAGCTGTCACCGTTCATTAGATACAGCTTGGTGACACATGAACAATTGGACAGCGGAGTCTTAGTAATGGGATCCTGTTTTACCCTTCAGCTACGGAATCCTAAAAACCATAGTACTCCATCATCCCGTCTGCAACAGTCAACAACGAAACAAGATCAGTTCGTTCAACTCCAGCGCAGAATCCGTCACAATCGCATTTAGAGCCGGCGTGTTCACCTTGCTCTGATGTCTTACATTCGACGTTCATGATTTCAGGGTCACGGTGCAGACTAATGAGTGAATTAATTTGAAACACAGTAATGTAGTTCATTGTCAAGAGTAATCAATTTTCCTGATGGTGGAGAATACACATACATAGATTCGTATATCAATACTTCCTACTAATATTATAAACGCGAAAGTTTGTGAGTATGTATGTATGTTTGATGTTCTTTCACGCAAAAACTACTGAACGGATTTTGATGAAACTTTACAGTAACATAGCTTAAATATCAGAATAACACATATGGTTCTTTTTACTGCAATAATCGAGATACGCGGGCGAAAGCTAGTAATGTTGTAAATTCCAAAGTAAACTCCGTCTGTCTGATTTGAAATTTTGAATGTGATGATATTCGGCTTTGAATTCTGAAGTACTCATATAGTATATAGGCTACTTTTTATTGCGATTATCGACATATGCGTATCTATGGATCCACGGGCAAAAGCTAGTAATATATCTAATATCTTTAAACGAACAATTCTTGTATATTTATATCTATATGTTCCCGGGATCGCAAATTTGCTATTTGGGGGATTTCCGGGGTGAAAATCGAAAGATTCATAGGTCCGTCTTACGTCAACACAAATATTTAATCAAAATATCTGGATTTAAGATACCAAGTGCATTCATTTGAATCGTGAATCATTATTGTATCCATCCTTGTTTTATCATTAAGTATGTAATAAATGAATTACGAGTAAGCAAGATAGTTTTATGATTTGTTAACTGGTAACATCTCATCAAAGTAAAACGTGATAAATAAATAAATAAATAAATATTTTGGACATCTTACACACAACATCATCTAGTCCCAAAGTAAGCAGAGCTTGTGTTATGGGTACTAAACAACTGATATAAATAAATAAACATACTTTTTTTTTGTAAATACATACATATTATACATAGAAAAACACACAGACTCCGAAACAAATATTTGTGGATCACACAAATATTTGGTCTGACCCGGGAATCGAACCCGAGACCTCTTGATCAGCAGCCGCATACGCTAACCACTAGACCAACAAGGCAGTCTATTTAGAGGCAGTTTTTTTTTAATTAATGCTTTAAGTACCGTATATAGAAAAGTATAAGCAAAGTGTACATGCATTTAGTAAAACACTGTTAATTTGATATTAAAAACAGACACTTCTATTTAATTTATTTGTATAGATATCATCAAGACAAAAATGATAAGATATGAAACGATTGCAAAATAAAGTTTAAACAAGAAATTTCAAGGCAAACATTGCATATTGCTTGCAATATCGGCCCTTCTGATGTGTAGTACATTTCGTAGTAATTTCTGATTAAGTGGAACTACATACTTGTAAATACTTATACTGCTTTGTTGGTCTAGTGGTTTAGCGTATGCGGCTACTGATCAAGAGGTCTCGGGTTCGATTCCTACGTCGGTCAAAATGTTTGTGTAATCCGCAAATATTTGTTTCAGAGTTTAAGTGTTTTCAACGTAAAATATGTATGTATTTACAAAAAAAGTATGTTTATGTATTTATATCAGTTGTCTAGTAACCATAATACAAGCACTGCTTAGTTTAGGACTAGATGATGTTGTGTTAGATAGGTATCCAAAAAAATAATGATTACCGGTATGCTCCACAGAACGGATGTTTTGTGGTCTTCAGTACTCGAGGAGCAGGAGATTTTTTTATGGCGTCAACAAAAATGTCAAACACTTGCTAAGGAGAGGTCTATGTCCAGCAGTGGTCTACTATAATCTGTTGTTGGTTGATGATGATGATACCTTTTTTTTAATACAACTCCTGCATTAAGAGTATAGTCCTTACAATGTCCGTCCATTACGACTTTTTGCTAAGTAGTAGCAAAGTAGGTATGTGTAGAAAAAAAAATCATTTACTAGAACCCTCCAATCTTGCTCCAATAACGTAATCAAACAGAACACACATCGTTTACGTTTCCCCTATGTACTTTCCTATCTTAATAGGACGTATCATTAGTGATTAGGTTTCTCAGGAAAGTAAGAATTAAAATTTGAGTGAGGTCACCTGGTTCGTGATAAACAAAATGAAATCATCAACACAAATGTTTTTTTTTTAATGGGCCCGATAAGCTTGTTACCAGTGCTTAAATGAAAAAAATTAAAGTGTATGTTTGATGTTTCAAATAACATAACAGTTTTTAATAAATGCATAAAAACGTGCTCGTTACTTAAATAAAAAATGCAATTTAGTTAATTATTTTCTGTAATCTGTTTGTTTTCGATTTTTCAATTATGAGGCGACTTTAAATGGTTTAAAGTTTCATCTTTCTAAAACTAACCGTTTCGACGGTTAGCCGAGGACGGACTGACGGACGGACGGACATGACGAAACTATAAGGGTTCAGAGTCATGAACTTCAGAACCCTAAAAAGCTATAAGCCTAATATGAAGAGTAAGTTAGAATTTCTATTTTGTTACGGCTAATCTCTGCAATGACTGGACCTTCACAGATAGAAAGCTAGGCTAATTAATGATATTTTTATGAGTAGCTTCACTCCGCGGCATTACTTGCGATTTATGAAAACCACTGCGGGTAACACCGCGGGCCTCAGCTTGTTAATATACTACTTTCTAATTAATTTGCGGTCGGACATAATATGTTTACTTTTACTGTTTATTGAGATTCCCGCCATCAATTATCTCAGTGAAATTTCACATTACACTCTTGTAATGTATTGATGTTCGGCCGTCTACAACATTACGTCTTATAATTTATTGTTTAAAATTACCTACTTATATAGATATATGTATACAGATTATCTCGCTTCAATTAGCTTTCTGCCAGTGAAAGTTCCGTCAAAATCGGTTCAGCCGTTCTAGAGATTACCCTGAACAAACCGCTTCCATAAATAATATTAGTACAACGTGTTTATCCTGTGCTCACTTTATCTGATTTGCCTTCCTTCACGTATACCTACATTCGTTCTTTTATATTTTTTAAGTGTTCCTTTCAGCGTGAATAAAGTCTTTGTATTTAATAAAAGGAAGACACAGAAGACCATCCTTATAATGACAGTATTCGTGCTGTCGTATTTCGTTGGTGAGTGTGAGACCTGAGGTCCAACCATTTAGCATCATTATCCCGACCTCCGGCGGCCGGGAGAATGATCAGAAACATCTGACCAGGCCGCCATGGTGTGGGTCACTATGCTACATTACCTACCCTCACAATGAGGATGGTGACAACTACTTTATTCTACTCATGGTTTTCATTAGGCAGAGTAGAGTCACTTTGGTAGGCTAGACTCAGCCAGTATACAAATAAATAACAGTAACTTTTATCTGATAAGTACTACTATAGGGCAGATAGCTATCTGAAACTTTATCAAGAAATGGTGGAACATGCTCTAAAAGTATTGCTATCCGTGCAATAATGAGTTAAAGAAAACTATTTAAGCACGGTGTATATAAAAATATGTAGACTTCAATGCGATTAATATTTAATCGTCTTCGTGTAGCCGGCCTAAGCGCTCATAAAACAATACTTAAGCTCCCGACGCGGAACATCCGCTTTCCACTGTTGAAATAACTGCGAACATCTCTGTCTGTGTCTGTAATTATTAATTCTGTAAAAGGAATTTATGATAGACAGGTTATAATAGACCCATAGAAGGAATTACGTCTCATCAATAGTTTTTGGTTTATTGTGACAGAAATCTTTTTTTTTTTAAATTAACTCTAACCAAATGTGACGTAGTGTCACTGTGGAGTCTCGCTGATATCAGCACGAATGGACCGGCTCGACCGGATCAGTACTACCCTCACACAGAACACCAACCTAATATGACAGCTTTCGTGCTGTGGTATTTCGTAATGATGCAGAAACATCTCATTAGGCTGTCATGGTGTGGGTCACCATGCTGCATTTTCTGCCTCACAGTGATAGTGAGCCTACTCCTGGATTCTACTCAGGCTTTCCAACAGTCAGACTACAATCACTTTAGTGGGCTTGAATATAAAAAAAATCGAACACAGACAATAATATTTCCTCATCGATTTACAGTTTTAATCTATTGTTAATAAATTTTTCAAACATTAAGAGGCTTAAAAACAAGTTTAAGAACGCCGTTTCTGATTAAAACTGGATGTATCTTCAGCGTACCCATCACTTATCGTTAAGTGTTTAGTTATATGACTAAAGCACCTTAAGATGATAAAAAAGTTTTTGAAGAAAATAAATCACAGAAGAAAGAATACATCCTTGTATAGAATAAATATTTAAAGTACTTTAATATACCATCAATTAGATTACCAATATAAAAATGTCATTAAAACACTTTAAAACGGAAATAAACTTAAAAACAACTCATAAATCCAGTTTCAGTTCGGCCAATAAAATGTTCTTGACGCCGCTTAGAGAAAAAAAAACATAAAAAAAAATCCGGAAGCTATCTAACGCACATGTGGCCTCTACATAAAGACGCATTGTTAGACGAACAGTGGGCTATACAACATACGATCACTAATTGAATGGTGCGATGACCTTTATAAACATTGTCGTGCATGATTTGGTATGGAGAAAAATAGGTATTTGTATGTGATTTGCGTTATTTTTAGACGTTTAAATACGTACGGATGGGTTTAACGTTGGTCGGCGTCTGCAAAATAATGTTTTTTGACATTTAACCTTACAAGATAAGGGAGAAAGTAATAACCGGTCAATGAACGGAAAAAATATGTTTAAAAGTTATCGTTATCGCGTTAAAGGTAGCCTGTGTCGTTCCTCAAGATATCGAAAATCAGAAGAGACAGGATCAAAAGAATTGCTATCCCTGCAACAATGAGTTCAAGCACACCATTTATGCATGGTCTACATAAAACGAAGAATTAATGCAACATTAAAGTATTTGAGAGCCGTATTGAGTGTCACCTGTGTCAATAGATAGTTTAAGCATTTCATATGCGATTACTTTATGATCTGCATAAATATTTCTTATATTTGACTCTAACTGCCTCGGTAGAGCAGTTGTGGCGTATGCGACTGCTATGGTTAAGGTCTCGGGTGCGATTCAAATCGGGTCGGACCAAATGTTTGTGTGATCTGCATGAGTTTGGGTGTTTTCAATGTAAAATATGTATGTATTCACAAGAATGATGTTTATATATTTAAATCAGTAGTCTATTACATGCTCTGCTTAGTTTAGGACTAGATGGCGTTTTATGTGAGTTGTCCGAAGTATTTATATTTATTTAAATATCATATTAATTATTCATCAACAACAGCCACTGATGGACGAGGCCTCTTCTTAGAAAAGAGGTTATCAATTTAGACCAAAGCCTACTGTACCAACCACATTTGCCAGATGTTCCCCACCGTAAAAAAAGGATTTGATTCAAGGTTCTGGCAGTGAAAATGCCGTCATAATCGGTCTAGCCGGAACAAACACACAGATAGACAGACAATTTATTAAAAACATACTGTTTTGATGTTAGTACCGTATACTTTGAAATACATTAAGTAAATAGCGGTTCATTTGATATTACATACAGACTCCATTTTCCAGATCGACAAACTTACTTTCGAATTTATAATAATAATATGGATATTTATAAATTCAGAATCAGTTAAAACAATATGCCAATGTTTTTCATTGCAACTTTTCTTTTAAACTTCAGTAGGATTCGATTAAAATATTCAGATATTGAGAGCTCTGTTTCTCTGTACAGAAGTCGTTATAAGAAATCCCCAAAAGAGATCTTTTAGGGTCTGGGTCTATTCCCAATCCACTGCTGGTTGACTGCCTTGTTGGTCTAGTGGTTTGCGTATGCGGCTGCTGATCAAGAGGTCTCGGGTTCGATTCCCGAGTTGGACCAAATATTATTTGTTTCGGAGTCTGGGTGTTTTCTATGTATAGTATAATATGTATGTATTTACAAAAAAAAAGTATATTTATGTATTTATATCAGTTGTTTAGTACCCATAATACAAGATCTGCTTAGTTTGGGACTAGATGACGTTGTGTTTGTGTGTAAGATGTCCGAAATAATTATTATTTATTAATCCTACTAAATATTATAAACGCGAAAGTTAATATGTATGTATGTATGTTTGTTGCTGTTTCACGTAAAAACTATTCAATGGATTTTGATGAAACTTCACATTAATATAGCTTACATATCGAAGTAACACATAGGCTACTGTTTCCATGTAAGTCGTTTTAAGAAATGCTCCAAAGAGATCCTTTAATGCTGTATATAATAATCCTACCAATACTTATTATAAACGCGAAAATGTGTATGCATATATTACGCTCATTTACGCAAAAACTTTTTAATGGGTTTTGACAAAATTTAACAATAATAAATCTTATATATCGAATTAACACATAGGCTTCTATTTACCGCCATGACGGACCTACACGTGGGCAAAAGCTGGTATTAAAATATTCAGACATTAAGAGCTCTGTTTCCATTTAAGTCATTTTAAGAAATCCCCCAAAGAGATCCTTTAATGCTGGGTCTAATAATAGCTGTATGAATGCTGGCATTCTTCCAAACGCACTGTAGTTCGCGGTCGCAATGCTAAATCTGTACCATAGAGTTCAATGCATTTTTTTTCTAATTTTAGTAAATATGCGTAGAGGGCTTGTGCGTCACTCGTTGTTTAGTTTTATTTATGGAAGCATTCGTAAAGGATTTAAATAATCTCTTGAAATATTTCATCTACGTACGTTGCTGTTTTAGTTTAAAAATAATAATATTAATAATCTATACTAGTCTATACAAATAAATAAAATTGCAGTGTCTGTATGTATGTAGTGTCTGTATGTCTGTATTTACAGACAGACAGACATATTACAATATGTCTGTCTGTCTGTTTTTGTTACGGGTAATCTCTCGAACTGCTGAATCGATTTCGACAGTAATTAAATTGGCAGAAAGCTGATATTTTAGACTGTTAGTTGCGATTTATAACAACAACTGCGGGCAACCCCGCGGGACATAGCCAGTTAATAATATACTACTTTCTAATTAATTTGCGGTCGGACATAATAAGTTTACTTTACTGTTTATTGAGATTCCCGCCATCAATTATCTCAGTGAAATTTCACATTACACTCTTGTAATGGTATTAATGTTCGGCTGTCTACAACATTACGTCTTTTTTTTTAGTTTATTTTTTTAGACTAGTTTTGCTTTGCGGCATCACTCGCGATTTAGAACAATAAATAAATAAAAACTTGTAACAAACCCTATACCAACAGGTCTGGCCAGCGTGGTATAGTTTAAGCCAAAACCTTTAGGAGAGGCCTTTGTCCAGCAATGGACTAATCAGCTTGGCTCTACTACCTATAATTACAATCTATATATAAAAAATCGGCCAAGTGCGTGTCAGGCCACGCACAGGAAAGGGTTCCTCAGCTCCCACCCATAATGGTATGTAGAATTAAAATCGTATCGAATAAATAATTATTATGTTTACGTATTAATGGGTTAATTTTGTATGACGTTTTCCAAGTGAGCGCATTTTACAAGAAAAGTCTCCATAACTCCTGAATTAATAAAGTCATGTAATCCGTTACAGTTTTCCTTCAAAGCTCATTATATGGACCACCATCACGAATTTTCCTAGATTTTTTGAGCCAGCCGTTTAGCTTTTAGAGGGAGGGGGGGGGGGCCTTGTTTTTACAAAAAAGGGCACTTTTTAGAGTGGAATTTCTCACAGACGACTACCTAAATCAAAACATCGTCTTAGAAACCCTTTATTGTTTTTAAAAGACCTATCTAATGATACCCCACGTTATGGGGTAGCTGCGAGAAAACAAATTACATCCCCACTTTACGTGTGGGGGAGGTACCCCAAATAAAAATAGAGGACGGACGGACGGACGGACAGGCGGACTTGAAGAATCTATAAGGGTTCCGAGTGATACTTCGGAACCCTAAAAATGATTTTTCGCAATTCGCAAAATCGCAAATTATGCATGTCATGATCTTCAGCAAAGTGTTGAAATCGATTCAATGAAAAAACTAATTTAAAATGTTTGTTAAACTATAATTTTTTATGTAGTTATCCAAACTATTAATAAAGAAGGCAATGTTATGGTAATTTAATTAAGATTTAAGCTTCTTACGTGACATACGAAGGCCTGTTTCGAGTATATTTAAGGTTTACTTTGTGACTCGAGTACATATTACTTATTTCCAATATCATTATATTAGTATAATTGGATTGTCTATACTTCTATACAAATAAATATGAACGGCATAATAATTATGAACAGTAATAAACATCCAAAATCTATTTTTAATTTTTTATCTGTCAGTCTGTTTGTTTGTTCCGGCTTATCTCTGGAATTGGATTTTCACTGGCAGACAGCTGATGAGTTAAAAAGTAACTTAGGCTAAATGGTGTTAGACTAGCTACTCTCCGTGGCGTTACCCGCGATTTACAACAATAACCATGGGATACACCGCGGAGCCCGGCTAGTAGCAAATATAGTCCGGGTTAAAGGCTAAAACTTCCTTTCTAAGTAGAGACCTATGCCCAGCTGTGGGCAGTATAAAGAGTGTGATGTGATCCTTCACTAACAATACACTAAACCAATCTTTACTAGGAGTCCCCTAAATTAACTGCGTAGGTAGCGTCTAAATTTTATCAGAAATCTAAGCTCTGAGAGAAATAAAATCTAGGATAATTTATAGAAGACTAACATCGTAATTGTATGCTATTTGTTACTAAGTTTATTTCATTACACTGACATAGAAACCTCTTTTCTCACGCAAAGACAAAGACAAAGCTTGCACGTAAAAAAAAGATGCAAATATAATTTAATAGTTTAACCTCAAAACTTTTGACATTCACGCCAGTTTTGAACATGACATACAGTTTGTGCAGTTGCAGTCTGAAAATAACCGAAATATAGCAAATAATTACATTTTCCCATCGACCTTGGCGGCTCTGTGCCCAACTTTAGACATTTTTGAGGTCGTCCGCTTGTCTTTTGTTACTTTATTGTCTGTGGTCATGACGTAATTTTGTAAAAGCGGTCAAGAGCGAGGCACGAGTGATGCTTTTGATTTAAAAAAAACGAGATAGTAACCGGTTACTTTAGTCTACTCGAAATTCTGTGTAGTTAATAATATCCTCAAACATCTCACGCATCAAAACAAAGAGCCGCGCTAAAAATCCAGATAATAAACCTGTTGGTCTACAGTTTGATTCGAAAAACGACAAATAACTGTATCACTACTTGAATATTATATTTAATTCTTGTGTCACTTTGTTGCTCACGATGACCTTTGAAAATATCTAACCGATTTTTTTAAATGTGTGGCGTGCCTAAGATAGCATGGTTAACGTAATGGTACTCAGCTCACAGGAGCTGATCATGATTAAAAAAAAGACGCATAAGAAGTTGCGAGGGTCAACCAGCGGTATATTAAAATATTCTTACACTTTTTTTACCATAAAAAGGGAATACGGAACTATGATATATTTTTATTAAACTACAAGCTGAGTGCCGCGGTATTACTCGCGGCTATTGTTGTAAATCGCGAGTAACGCCGTGGAGCGAAGCTAGTCTCAAAATAGCCTAATTTACTCCTTAATCTGATATCATCAGCTTTCTGACAGTGAGAGTCCCGTCATAATCGGTTCAGACGTTCCAGAGATTAGGGAAGAAACATACAGACAGACATTCATATGCATTTACTTAGTAAAAAACTGTACATTTTATATTACAGACACTCCAATTTTATTTATTTGTATAGATATTAGTTTAGTTTAAGTTTTCCTGGGCGGTTTCCGCACTTAGTTCTAGCTTGGACCATTGTGCGTGAAGTATAGATATAAATAGAGACATAGGAAATACCTACCTTTTAAAGCTTAATTAAATAACTAAAGTACAATAATAATTAGCAGTTTATTTCTATTATTACAACAACAGGATAAACATGTTTGAATACCGAACGAAACTTAAGTAAGATTAAATAGTAAGTAGGTTGACAAATTATTACAAAGGAAATAATTAACTACGATATTGGTGCATAATCGTTCAGTCAGTCGAATAAGTAACTAAAATTTGTTTAGTCCTGTCAAACAACGTTTTAAATGTCAAAGATTGACCTAAATTATTATATTTCATAGAATAAATTGTCGTTATTCAAATACGATTGTTTGGGATCCTATTAGAGATCCTATAAGATCTATAGCGACCTAGTAGCGTTTCTTTAATTAGGATGTGTTAGAAGAAGAAGCTGCTGCTACGACCAATGAAATAGGAGCTAACGATCCAACCATCAATTTCAAATGTTACAAAAACCGGGAAAATTATTTATCTTGACTTAAAAAAAAGGTTCTCAATTCGTCGGAATCTTTTTTTTATTATTATTATGTATGTTCAGCGATAATTTCGTCGTTTATGAATCGATTTCAAAAACTCTTTTTGCATTGGAATGGGCGTACCTTACAGGTGGTCCCATCGTCACCATATCGGGATCTGATGATGGGATCCCAAGGAAATCGATGGAAATCCTCAAATATCATAGGCACAATCGTCGCGATTTGGTACTCGGAATAGTTTTTCATTGAAGTCGGTTCCTTTTTGTTAAAATTATTTTGAAATAAATATGTAAACTATCGAAAATTTTGCAATGTTGCTTAGGTCAAAAACTAAATGTCAAAAAAAATATATTTGAAATGAACAGTTTTTTTTCAAAGTTGCTGACACATTATGGCAATAGACATAGTCAGCACTTTCTCAAACCCGTAAAATGACTCTGCATTTGTTAAAGTTAGTTCAGTTATTCCAAAGTACCAAGAATTATGCTTAGCAACGGTAAATAGACCTCCTATTTTCTTTTAAAGTTAAAAATTCAATAGGCTATAACACTGGTTTGTATTCAGTTTGAATGTATAAATGTTTGAATGGTTTCTAGTTTGTCTTTTCATATGTCAAAAGAGATTTACCTTTGTTTACAATTTACAAGGTGTGAGAAGGCCAAAATCGATCAGATTGGCATGCAATTGGAGATGCCTATGTCCAGCAGTGGAGTGCAATAGGTGATGGTGATGATACATATACGTATATTCATAAAGAAGTAGAAGTTTTGCGTACTGATATGCTGGTCCTGCTTATATCATGATAGAGGCTAGGTTAAGGGTGCGACTTGCGTAGGATTACTCCAAGAACGTGATATGGTTACTATCAGTCGCCACCAGTAGTTATAAACATTATTTCAATAAACGTTTGTCTTGAAAACTTAGGACATAATAATGATGACAGCTAAACCGGGTGTCCAGAGTCTTGGCATATTGGCGATTAAAAAAAATCAATAAATCCTTTTCAAATTACGCAGAACTACGTCACATCAGCGTCTAAAATAAATGTTAATGACATTTTATTTGTAAAACTAATATATTAATTAAAATACTTTACAAGATAAATGACGTAGACATTTTTTATTATTATGATGTAAAAAAATACTGGTATTCAAATTCGTCGGTGTACTACAATTAATAAATTACATCGGATGATGTAATTTTATGTATTCCAATTTATTATTTGTAAATGAATTAATGAATTCCGTATAGATTATTAGTTGAATTGAGTGAATAATTTCTCAACATGTGTCCAATCGTATGTACAATTCCTGGTCTTGTTCGACATAACTTAGGAACTATCGAAGACATTCCTGTTGTATTTCTATCGATGAAATAGACACATCTATTTCACCGATAGAAATATGTTTTCTTTTTGTATAACATACATTGCATCGTATTTGTATACACCTAAATTAAAATGGTAAAAGGCTAAACCTCTATACAGCAACTGACTAGATTATTATAAAATGGCATAAAAAATCTTGTCATTGTACCTACTCGTTTACTTTAAAAACTTAAGCGTTTTCGTTTTACGCAATACCGAGTAGTAAACATAAATAATCGTAAACGCATTCCCTTTTAAAAAGTTAAATTTAATATTCATAAAAAACCTAAAAAGCGTAAAGATATATTACGATATAAATGAAATATGACACAACATTGCATAATGATATACTTTCGTCTTTACTTTATACTGGTAGAACTAATTGAACTTTCACTCACTGACTTTGATAAGGGCTGTATATTACATTAATTACATACCTACATACGTATATCTACACTTATTTTATATAAGTAACCATTTTCAGTTTAAAAATAATACTTATACCGATAATGAGAGTGAAAAGGAACCGACTTAAACATAAAAAACGTACCTATTTAGAGAGTTTATTATCAATACTATAATAAATATATTATGCTGGCTCAAAGTACAGCATTTTGAAATATTGTACCCGTAAAAACAAAAATAAAACAAATAAACCACAACATACTGAACTCCAAAAATACCGGATTTGGTAGTTCAATAGGTAGCGTGGCTAGTGTAGGTGTGTGTCATTGAACTCAGAGAGCAGACTGCTCTCTAGTATATACAGGACCCAAAGAGGATTACTTCAAATTGACTCGATACATTTCGTGTATCGGAACACACCGGGAGTTCCTAATATAAATTTTGAGGACTTATTGATACTTAGTGGTAGAATATAGCACAAAAATATGACATTATTATTTATTACTACATTACTTATTGCAATTAATAATAATTAAAGAATATGTAGTAAATATTTAATGACATTTAAAAAAATGTCCTCTATCATTTTATTTCCTTATTTAATAATTTACTTTTGCTTAATATATAATGGACATGAAATCAATTTATTTTATGCGAAAGCACCCACATACTTTAACACACGCATTGCACTAGTCGAAAGAATTAAAGAGGATGTATTATTGTGTACTGAATGAGTATGTGACATAGTTAAAGATTTATTTACCCATTATTAACTGAGACTCGCAACTTCGACTGCGATCTGCGTCTCTTAAAATTGTTTTTGAAACATTTTTGATTAATACGCGGCTCGCATTGAGGTAACTTATAACCGGCGTAAAAATATTAAAGGGTTTCTAAATCGATTTTTTTGATTTAGGTATCCGTTGGCGAGAAATTCCACTTTAAAGGGCACTTGTAAGCTAAACGGCGGGCTAAAAAAATCTGGAAAAATTCGTGATGGTGGTCGACTTAAAGAATTTTAAAGGAAAACTATAATGGATTCGATTACTTTGTTAGTACAGAAGTTATAGAGGCTTAAGTTGTCAAATGCGCTTCCTTGGAAAAAGTCAAACAAAATTAACGCATTATTAAGTAAACAACAATTATCTATTGGATACGATTTTAAATCCACGTACCATTATGGGTGACTGAGAAACCCTTTCCTGCGCGTAACCTAACACGCACTTGGCCATTTTTTTCAGTTAGGTAGGTACAGTACTAAAACTAGCGCGTTCAAAGAAACAAAAGAATAATACAGTATTATAGATTTCAATGAGGAAATAACCTTATAAAATTATCAGCCCCCAACGTTCGGTGCCTATCCTTGTAAACGATGATTGTAGAACAAATTTTAATATTAAATGGAATTGATGTACTCCGGTCAATTTCAGCCACGGCCGCCAGACTCAACAGAGACCAGCCCCCATAGACAAGTTGCAAACGTTTTACGTTTTCTATTCTTTTTATCTATTCTCTTGTTTCATTGGCTAATATTTTGTTTAGATCACGTGACTGAGTGCCATTAGCCAAGAACCAGGGATAGAGAAATAGAATAGAATAGAAAACTCAAAAACGTTTTGCAACTCGGCTAGGGGGCTAGTAACTATACAAGAGATATTATACTGCACAAGCGTGTGCGCAAATACAGGTGCACTCTCTGTTCCTTCATACTCATAAAATGACGGGACGGCTAAGTAACGACAACAACGACCGAGGAGAGACCAGACGCAGGGCCGACATAATAAGTATAATATTAAATATTTCTCAAGACAGTAGAGCCAAACTGATTTTGTTAACGAATAGCATAAGGCTTACAAGAAACTGATGTTAAAAGCAATAACTTTAATAAATATATAGGCTGCCAAAGTGACTACTCTGCCTGATGGAAAACATGAGCAGAAGCCAAGAGTGATAATCACCATCCTTATTGTGAGTGTCCACAATGCAGCATGGGGACCCACGCTCTGGCGCCAAGCGAGATATTTCTGGATCATTGCGCCTCCGGTCTCGCGCTCACCAACCTAATAAATACAACAACATAAATGCTGTCATTTTTAGGTTGGTTTACTGTAATCAGTGTGGATCTACTACCTTAAGCCACTCAATAATTTAATTATTATAATTAATAATTAAATTACTAAAATAATTTAATTATTTTCTGATCGCGTTTTTTTTTCTTCAGTGTAATGTGCGTCTAAATTATCCTTGACCGTCACTAATAATTTATAAATACTAGTCATTGATTAGCGATCGAATCGCACCAGTTTTATTTCCTTGACCAGTATAACTTGAACTTTAGTACGTAGACTTTCCTGCTATGACAGATCAACACATATACTGGACCCTTATAGTTTCAAATAGCCATTTTTTACAGAATATCCTATTTCTATTAGCTCTCGAGGCTAAACTCCTGAACCGATTATAATGAAAGGTACCATGGAAATACTTTGATTGTTCAGGCTTGATGATCCTTAATAAAATAAAGATCTTAAACCTTGGGCTAATTTTAATCACTACCAGCATGCATGAAGGCGGAGCCACGTGCAAAGACTGGTTGTTTATAAATTTCGGTTACTCCATAAGAAGTGGAGATGGCTATCTACACTTCTTTGTCTGTGTGTGAGAAAGCCAAAGTGACTCCATTCTGGTGGAAAGACTACGTAGAATCCAAGTGTAGTCACCATACTCATTGCGAATACAGACAATGCAGTATTGTGACCCACACTATGGTGGCCTATCAACATGCTACTGCATCATTGATCCTCAGGTCAAAATAATTTTTTTTAATTATTAATCTATTAATCTATTGTTCTTAATACTATCAAAACCATGGAATAGATACCGTTATAATAATTTTGTTTAATTAATGAGTTCAATCCACCCATGTCGGTTGCGGGTCGGCGCACGCGCTTGAGAAACATCTACAAACTAAGTTGAACCGCGGCTTTGTTCACACTTAATCTGTTTACTCCGCATTCGTAAGGGAATGTACACAGAAACAGCACACAGTACCCACTTGACGACTTCGTTTTTTTTTACTTAACAGGATGTATGTTAGCATATTGACACATTGTTTGTTTCTATCTGTGTAAGGTTGTTGACTTTTTAAATCGAAGATGACATTCCAAATTCAAATTTAATAGCTGCATCAGGCTCACGTGGTTTAGTTTTACAGATACCTAAGTAGATTTTCTTCATCTGTTAAAAGAAGGTTTTTTTTTGTTTTGACTTCGCTAAGCATTAGCCAATGATAAAATGAAAGAAGGTTTCCTTCCAAAAATTGTCAAATTAACCATAGATCAAAACTTTTCCCAAAATAGATTAATTCTATTTCTATTTCGTCAGATCCGAGTCGAGATCACAAATATACGGGTCATACGTATGGCTATAACTATGTGTAGCCGCACTTCGGGTATTAGCCGTAACATATAAATAAATAAATGTACAAGAATTGCTCGTTTAAAGATATTGAATAGATATGACAAGTTCCGTTCCGTTCAACGTCAGCTGTGTTGTACGAATTAAATCAGTAATATGACTGTGTAATTTCACGACCCGTGCATGAAGAGATGAACACGATCTTATAAAAGTATATTTTGGTACAGTTTTAGGCATAAACTGTGCCAACGTGAGTCAGCATCTTCTGTACCAGCTCAGTTCAGCATACCACCGTTAGAACGAATGTTATGTGGGAGTGACTGGCGTCACTGCTATTTGTTTAAACATTACAATAGTTTATATATATCAGAATAACACATAGGCGCGGGCGGAGCCGCGGGCGAAAGCTAGTAACACTTACTTTTAGCTTCGCCTGCGTGTATGTCGGTTACAATCTTTCAAAGTATTCAAAATGTCTTCATTCCAAATTTCATTGAAATTACAACAGACACACTTTCGAATGTTTAATATTAGTATGGATTACTCAAATATTATACCCAATTCCTACCTACCTACCAACTAGGTACTACAACTACGTCCATTACTTGAAACAGTTAAAGTTAAGGGAAAACCAGTGTTTACTTGACAATAACATGCGACATTTTAATTACTATGCAAACTCGTTAAATAATTTGTCATGATAATAGTATTAAATAAAAAAAAGTCTAACGAAAATTTATGAAACGTTACGTAAAATAAAAAAAAAAAAAATTACAAACATTTTCTCGGTTTTATTTACCGCCTTTATACCTGTCAGTTCAAAGCGTGGTTCTATTTTTACTTTGAAACGAGGTAATTTGGGTTAATTAGTCCCGTGTCTGTTTTAAAATGGAGCATATTCGGTGACATTTTGTTTACTGGAATTCAACTGGAGCCGAGTTTGAGAAGGGTCGGACCGTTTCAATTTATTTTCGTCAGATGAATCAGAATTTGCCATAAAGGATGAGAATGGCCAAGCGATGAACAAGGAGGACACTATATCAGACTTAATCCTTAGTGTTTGACTTTAAATTAAAGGTTACGAATATGGGCGCTCGACCAGTCAGGCGCGGTCCTAAAAAGAATGTCAAGGTTCATGACCCTGAACGAATATTCAAATTCCGGGTCCTTTAAACGGGACGTGAAAAACCATCTCACTAAGCCGCCATACATTATTGTTTGCATTCGCGGCAAGTGTGGTGGCCCTCACTCTTGAATTCTGCTCCTGCTTTCCATCAGGGTGGATAGAGTAACTTTTGTAGGCTAAATAAATATATAAAAATTTGGCATAGATAGATGTGACGTTACTATGACTCCCCTCCCCCCAAAATTTATTTACGTCGGCCGCTGTATTTCGGAGTTCTATATCAAGTTCAACGAAAGTTAAGAACCTTATGTAATTGTTTTCTTAGTCAACCTTTGCTTCTAACTTCGCAAAGAGTCTCCCAGGGTCGTTAGAAAACGGAATAAGTGTAGAATTATTTTAGAGTCCTTACCGATATATTCCAGGGTCGTTACCGAAATATTTAATTATCTTTTCCGTCCAGGAACAAGCAGTCCTTAATAGCTAACACTTGCTTTTTCCAACTATCCGGAGTTACGCATGATCGACGGCGTTCTAGTCGATTTCATTATTTCAATACTCGTTATTAATTGTTTTCATAAGTTCAACTATTTTACTTGCGTAAACATACTTAGTTTTCAGAACCTCTATCGATAAGTGACCGAAAATATTAACCAATCTTGACTGAATTCCTTTTGAAGAATTCTAAAAGAATGAGCACACTAAAACTGAAAAAGTGCTCCAATAATTAGTTTTATAATATATTTTAAAAGCTATTGAAGACCGATTCTAGTCTCTATCTACAAGACCTTTGGGATAAAACTAAAGATTCTATGTATACTAATAACGCAATTTTTTTAAACACGCTTTTATTAGCTTGGGTTGTATGTATCTATGTATGTACGGTACATATATATGTACGCCACACGCTTTGTTACATTAAAATTATTTTCTACTTTTTAGTTTAATAGCGTGGTTGTTTAGTTTTTTAACTATTTTATAGGATGCTAGCTTACGCCGGCGGCTGAGCCAACGTCTATATCGGTTATCGCGGTAAAAAGTAGCCTATGTCCTTTCCCAAGGTTCTATCTATCTCTATACCAAAATTCATCAAAATCGAATCAGCGGTTTAGGCGTGAAAACATAACAGACAGACAGAGTTACTTTCGCATTTATAATATTATAGTAGGCATAGAATATACCCCTTTAGCATAACTATATCAAATATATTCTAATAATGTCGGGCATTAATGAAGGTTCGTGGTTGTTTTGTTACAAATCTTAGTTGTATCAATCTGGTTTGTTATCATTCCATACTCTATTGTCTTTGAAGCATATTGTCACAGAGTAATCAGTTATAGATAGATAAATAACATATTTGTTTAACTTAGTAGTTCTACGTTCAAAATCAGAGCAATGACTAATAAGCTTCAGAATAATGTTTGTAGCGACTTTAACCCCTATTATTTACAAAAAAAGTATGTTTAAATAGCCATATAGGTATTTATATCAGTTGTCTAGTACACATAACACAAGCTCTGCTTAGTTTGGGACTAAATGATGTGTAAGATTTCCGAAATACTTATTTGTTATCTCTTTCCCATTATTGTCTTTCGTTTCGTTTTTCCTGACATATTGCAATCCTACTTTCAATAGCTTGCCCTGTTTACTATGCTTTCAAATTAATTTTTTTGAGATTAACATTGTCGCTGTGAAAATTTTGTGGACTCCCCCTCTGCCTAGCCCTTTGAGGGTGAGGGTATGAGTAAGAAAATATGTGCATATCATATATGATACTAGCTGAATCCCGCGGTGCTACCCGCGGTTATTGCTATAAATCGCTGGCTTGTCAAAAATAACTATTCAATTGAAATTTACAAACAGACACTCGAATTTCATTTATTTGTATGGGAAATGAAATAAAAAGAAGTAGGTATAATTCTGTTTTGCAATTTATTTATTCGCACATAAAAAAATTATGTTATTTATCTCGTAACATATTGCATATTTTTATCCTCCACCAATAAGGTTTTCCCAGTATAAGTAAATTAAAAATATTACACAAAGATAAAGGCCAATCTTATCAATTGTATTATGTGATAAAACCTTTTTAGTATTAAATACTAGCCTAAGTTCTACGGTGTTGTCAAGTGTATTAAAGTCGAGGACCAGTTAGTCAAAAAAAAGTCGAAGTTACTCTTTGTCATCAGCTCCAGTGAAAAAATCGGGTTAGCAATTCCAGAGATTGTTAAGATTGGTCACCCATCCAAAGATTGGCCTGACAACGATTGCTTAACTTAATTTTTAGTAGTGCTCGAGTGTGTGCTCAAACATAGGTGCGGCCGTGCACCGTCTGTTCCCACACTCTCACACTCCGATAGGACGGCTATATAACACGACCGGAGAGAGATCAGCCCCTTAGCTAAGTTGCAAACGTTTTTCGTTTTCTATTTCTCTATTCCCTTGTTTCATTTGATAATAATTTGTTTTGATCACGTGACTAAGTGACATTAGCCAACGAAACAAGAGAATAGAGAAATAGAATAGAAACTAAAAACGTTTTGCAATTTGGCAGAGGGGGGGCTGGACATGGACCTACGACTTTATATGCTTTAGTGACATGGGGGCTAAGACCCCATCTTCCAAACTCTGGGCTAATGCCATAGGGCGAAACTGGTCAGGTTAAATGTAACGTAGGTAATTAAATAGGGGAATAAAGTGCAAGTGTATTTAATTTCAAAAAAGTTCCACCAAGTGTCGACAGTTGAGAATAAAATTATAAATCAATAAGCTCACTCTTTAGCCCGGGATTAAACCCGAGACCTCTTGATCGACAGTGGCGTAAACTAACCGCTAGACCAGAAAGCTGTAACCAGTTACTCATTCATATGTACCAAACCGTAAAATTAATAAAATTTCTTATCGATATCCAATTGGAATTTAAGTACATTATTAATCTAAGACATTTCTAACGACATTTGTTATTTGTTAACGTTATAATTCTCTTTTCATATCATCTTCCTAGCATTTATTCCCAAGATTATTTAGGGTCGGCTACTAGTTCCACCGGTTTTATCTGAATATCAGCTTTTAAACGGTGCTACTGGCATCGAACCTCCGCAAACCTGATGGAGAAATGAAATTCGAAGGTTGAACTAGTTGTCAGAACTACCTATATTTTTTGAGCATTGACTTCCGAGGCACGGGCGTGAAATACCGCCTAAGATATTAAGAATTTCTTGTAATAAAAACAACCCAACAACACTTAGTCTGACCCGGTCATCGAAATCTAAGATCTCTTGATTAAATTGTTAATTAAAAAAAAAACACATGACAAAGAATTAATAGAGAATAACCAACGAAATAAATAAATTTTGTATATCCTGGCAATAAAATATTTTATTACCGTGTAGACGATTCTTTAATGATTTATTTCCGCTTATAAAATGACCCATCCCACGTAATTTCCCGCCAACATTCGCTTAAAACGGGAACGCACTACGCAGGATATCACATCAGCCGGCATTTCGAGACGGCTGCGTTCTATAACTACGAAAATGCACCCAGACATTTCTATAGTACACTGTACACCAATCCCTCCCTTCACGAATCTAGATAAATATAACTTTGTACGCTAGGTATGACTAAGGCCCAAACATCATGCATGCTACATGGGGAAATTTAAAAAATAAAAAATAAAAACTTACTTTCCGTGGTCCATTCTGCACAATATTATCGTATTCTAAGCCCTCAGACATCATTCTCACAATTTATTATAATCACAATTGAACACTATTATTTTTTCGTATTTTTATCGGTTATTTATCACACGTTTTTATAGTTTTTGGTAAACCCTGCAGAGGAGCGTTCGAACGTTGTACCGACACTAAATTGTATAGCGATAAATCACCCTTTCCATTAACGTATGTTATGTGAATTGGTGTTCGAATGAAAATATTAACGTTGTGTCGGCGCACAGCCCGGGTACAACAACCAATATCACGCCCTCAGCCTCCCTCGCTCTCCAGTGAGTGAGTATATATAAATATATAAGTATAGAAAGTAGATAAACATACAATACCTACGTGTTTAATGAAAAGTACGGTCTACCTAAGACGTTTTTGAAATCTGTCAATTGTAACGTTTCGTTTTACGTAATCCTCATAAAGAGCTTCGTTTTGTTTTTACTGTGACGATCTTAACGGAGTTGAAATAATTCCGTCACACTTTATTTGTATGAAAATTATTATATTATAAAATAATCAGATATAGAAAGATACATGTCTATAGAATTAAGGATAAATTGTATAGTGTGAATGTGTCTTCAAAACTCACGAAGAGTAACAATAAATATTCCCATAAAATAAATAGAAATCTAAACGCAAGTGTCAAGAGGCTAGGCTACTGTCAAAGTGTCAACAAGTACAGCTGTTCAGACTTGAACTGTAAAAATTAACCATTAAAATTTAAATTAAATAGGCAACAAAAAAGTATAGTTAATAATATTATAACTTGCATTGCATATAATAAAACTTTGAGTAATAATAGTTATTAAAAACAGCCTACTCTGAGGTTATTTTTGTCACAATGGGTGAAGATCTGAAACACCTGAAGTTACTAAAGCAGGGAGCGGAGGCTAGGATTTACGTTTGTAGCTATCTCGGAAGGCCGACACTGATAAAGGAAAGATTCACAAAAAAATATAGACATCCTGATCTAGATACCGCTATAACTAAAGATCGAATAAAAAATGAGGCGCGTTCCATTGTACGTTGCAAAGCAGCGAACATTAAAACTCCAACTTTGTATTTAGTTGATTTCGAGAGACGGCGTATATATATGGAGTACTTTGAAAACAGTATGACCATTAAGGAATTTATAAAAAAATTGTCAGGTGTAAAGGAATGTGAGGAACAAATGAAAATCCTCGCTAAACTGGTTGGTGAATGCATACGGAAAATGCATGAGAACAATATTATTCATGGAGATTTGACCACCTCAAATATGTTGCTTGTACCGAAAAATGTTAATGAAGAGATAAATTGGCGGGAAACAGAGAAATTGGATATAGTTCTGATAGATTTTGGTCTATCATATATTGATTCTAGCACTGAAGACAAGGCAGTGGACCTTTATGTCCTCGAAAGAGCTGTGGATAGTACAAGTGTGGTACATTTCGATTTCTTTCAAGGTATTTTAGAAGCTTACAAGAATTTCAGTGACAATAATACCAAAGAATTAATAAATAAATATAAAGAAGTAATTGCTCGGGGAAGGAAGAGGACAATGGTAGGATAGTTTGTAAGCAATAAAATAAGTTTTGCCTAAATGGGATATTTTTATTTTTTATTTATATGGTGTAAAATTAAAACCCTAGTATCCTATCCTTTGTAAGTCCTATATAGAGAAAAAGAAAACAAATAACAACCGCAAGGCCTAGCTATACTAAAATGAATGTAACCTATGTTACCCGTTATGTCATCATCATTCTGGAAGTGAAAGTCAGTTGAACCGGTCCAGCAACTCCAGGGATTAATAGGAACAAACAGATAGATAACCAAAAATTTAAAAAATGATTACATATTGTAATATGCAATACGTATCATAAATAAATATAATGAAAAGATGTGAAAATTCGAACAGACAATTAAATTATTATTTACTTGTTGACTCAAATTAATCAGAATCTTCAGTAGATAGTACAAGTTAGTCTAAAACTTTCACCAATGATGCCTTCTAGCTTATCAACATATTTTATGTGAATAAAGAATAAAAAATCAGTTCCATGGAAATTAGACTGAAAAAACTAATAGCAAAAAATGGATAGTCATGATAGATTTTAGTCTATCATATATTGATTATAACACTGAAGACAAGGCAGCTAATCTCCAGTATATCTGCCTAGTTTAAGTAGTAGTAGTTTTAACTGGAAGACTTTGACATACTGCACATAAGAGTACTCAGATCTAAATTAACTTGCCTCAAGGCTTTCTACAACAACTGACCCGGTTTTGCCCTCATTGTAGAACTGAACTGAACACCATTAACTATTAGGAGCCCCCTTACATACCGTATATATATTATATACTATATATATATATATGTATACCGTAGTAGAGTCACTGAACAAAAGAAGTTACGAATGATGGATGCGAGAAGTCATCAGATCGCAACCTAGAGAGGCCTATGTCTAGCAGTTGACTGCGGTAGGATGATGATGAATAGAAATATAAAAATTAAAATTTGGAGATGAACATGATTTTACGTCTGTTCTTTTTTTAATTTGATTAAATCTCCATTTTGCAGTGAGTAGGTAGATGGTGTTTTTGTGTCCAAGAAGTGTTACGACCATGTCTCCATACTAATGAACTGATTGTCGCCGAAATAGCTGTGTGTAAATCATTTTAACATAAAACAAGCCATATTTCTTTGATAAACAAGAGAAAATGAATATTGGCCTCCTATATTTTTTTAAATTTGTTCACTAATAAATTCCGTAAAATTTAAGGATTTATCGCTAAAGTAGGACAGGAAACCTATGCAATGCAAATGAAACGTCATCAATAAATGCGTGCCACTGTGACGTCATCTGCGCGCTAAACATGGCGGTTTTAGTGCTGGCCAGACGATTTTAAATTTTATTAGGTTTTATCGATAAACGTTCTTGGCACATTTTAATTTAAATACTATTGAGTATTAATTATTTGTAGAATTTATACTTTATTAGGAAGTAAGTATACCTATTGTTATGTGCAAAGATACTTTAATTTAGATGCGTGAAATCTCAGACAAGTTCGTGCTTTAAATTTGGCAAGTAAACGATATGACGATTTTTTAAAGGTGCTACACCTATTTTATAAAGTTATTGTTTGATAACTCAGTGACCGCAAAATAAACATATGGCGTAGTACAGTGCCATCTGCGCATCTCTAGCATGCAAAATTTTATCGTCGTTTCTTATGTTGCCGTCTCGCTCGCACTTGAGTATATGCTGGAAAGGGATGAAAGCTTTATGTCGGCGATAAAACGTTAGCATGCTAGCTATGCTGCTTTGGATTTCAAAATAGGAGTACATGTTCTTCTTAGACTACTTACCTCTCTATTTCAATCTATTTTAATTGTGTTGCTGACTCTAAAATCCGTAACGCACCTCAGGCTGCACCACTTATGGTGCAGCCTGAGGTGCGTTCAATCACTCTCACTTATGAGAGTGATTAAAATTTTAAACATATCAAGGGACAGAGTGATAAAAAAAACAAAACACCATCAGAACATTTATTTAATTACAAACATCATTTGTTATTCCGCGTTGTTTCGTGACTTCCGCGCATTTATGGTATTAGCAAAGAAATATAATTTTTATATGTATTTACCAAGTAAAGGTGTCAGGACCGGCCAAAACAGGAATTGTTTCTGTTTTTTTTTAATATGCCAAATTTTGTTGGCTGGCATGTTGCTGCAAAATAATTAAATATTAGTTTAATAATAGTATCCACAGTTTTTTATTCATAAAGTTTGCTTAATGACTGATGATGACATTTTCATTCAAATAGGGCAAATACGTTTCTTGGATGGAATCGCAGCCACAAAACCCATAAGTTTTCTAAAATAGTTATATAGAATGAGACTGAAATAGATCACAATAAGTCGTAACTAGCATAACAGTAATAATGTAGCAGGAACAAGTATACCAAAGGCTAAAAGTAAAAGTACAAATTTCAATTATACGAGCAGACTCCACGAGGGTGAGAGGCACGAGAAGGCCTTCGACTGCAAAGACGGAGCAGGAATTATATAATAAGCCCACAGTCCAACGACTATCCTGGATCATCGTCCCACCATAAAAAACTTGTTTAATTATTAAATTTGATCCGTTTATATCACGTTTTGTTGTAAAATAATATGTATGTATTGAAATATGTTTATAATAAAATAGTATATCAATACTTACTATAAAAGTATAGACAGTATTAACTTCCTCTTATAGATTTGAAGGGCACGGCATCATCTTGTATTTGAGTGACATCCAGCGTTTTGTTAAAACATTTATCATTCCTTCCATTCATTCCATCATTATTCCCCTCAAATGGCTCCCAGCCACTTTTTCTTTTTACACTCATTTCTTGAGATCCTATAAAATATGTTTTATTATTATTTTTGTATGTTCTAAGCGGGGTAGCAAGATAAAATAAGAAATTTTTTATAAGCAATTATATTAAATCGATCTCAAAATCGATAAATAATGTACATCCCTAGCTAATAAATTAACATTATTTTAGCGTAAAAATATAGTTAAATAAGTAAAATCCATTCATGACCTATAACTGCATATAATAACCCTGCTAATTAAGATGTAAATCTTCCTTTAGTTTCCCGGCAAAATTAGCAATAACCAATATTTTTAATGTTATTTATAGCGTACCTGTGTATGGTTAAAGATGGCTGATTTGGTGTTTTTCTTATGCCGCACTCTATTACACTACACACTGGCATATTTGCGACGTTATTCTTTACATTTGGCTTCAATTATTTTAAATCGAAAGCAAAACATTGAAAGATAATTAGATAATTTGATTTCAACCACGACTTTTTGACAAGACAAGTAACGGCTGATATCACTGACAATGACATTTGGTGCGCTAAACATGGCGGATTTTCGGCCTCATAAGGTATTTACGTAGATTCATGTTTCACTTTATGTACGCACTGAAATACTGTTATATTGTTTTACTGCTAGTTACAGTGCTGAGTAAGAACGAGATAGATATGTGTTTATGCGTGTGCCTTCAAAATGGATGCTATTTGTATAAGCAATTGTACGTATAGAACAATATGTCGTGTCCCTATTATAAAGGTCTAAGGGTTCCCACACACACACAATCATATTGTCAATACAAGATTGGCAATTGCTTCAGCAATATAAATGGAACACTATACGCAATATTATTGACAATAATCTGACTCAGTCGCTCTGCAGATAAATATATATGTCACGAACGCACGTTTGACACAACGGACACAAAGAAATAATTCAATTCAGAGTAAAAAACGTGGTGTGCATTTTACTATATTATTATTTTCATAACTTTTTGTTGAATGAGTAATCTCAGTTAAGCAACCTATTTGTATTGTGTTACTTGTAGGTTTAATTTATAAAGTTTGGATTATTTTTTAAGAATAAGTTTTATTTTAAATTGAAAAATTATGTTGTAAAATTTATTCATTCCCTACATTTTTCCAGAACTATCAGCATGTATTTGTAATTTAATATAATAATCTTTTTCCATAATGCAATGTACCTATTCTAAAATATATTCTAAAATGTGAAAATCAATATAACAGTTTATTATTTTCTGAAGTGACCTTATAGTTTTTTAAAAATGATTATTTAGCCACATCCACCGTTCAAGACTGTTTACTATGTTTTCACAACTCTCCGATAGTTGCAAGTAGAATAATTGTTACATTTAATATATCAAGCACCCTACGCTTTTTACTCTGAATTGAATTATTCTCCTAATAACTTAAATTTAATTATAATTTTATTTTGAAGTAATTATTTATGATTGATTGTTCAATCCTCTACCACTGTAGTATAAACTCTGTCAGAAAAAATTATTATCTACTTTTTAGGTCGATTAGCTGTATAAGCGTGGTTTTTTAGTTTTTTTAAACTATAATTTATTTTTCATTTTTAGTTCGATTTTTCAATTAATTATTTGCAGACATGTGACAGCTTTTCATGTTAACGTAGACTCTAAGTCACACCTTTCAAGGACCCTATTTTGCTCTAAGTCTTAGAGCAGTACTCTGGCGGTCCTAACAAGGGTATTGGGAAACTGTTATTGAGTTATTGCAATGTCATCGGTCCTTGATAGGTGTGCAGTTTCAAATTAATCAAACTTCAAGATATTGGTGAAAATTATGCTCAAAGATTCCATTACATACATACATAGATACATACTACCCAAGCTAATAAAAGCGTGGTAAAAAGTCGTTGCATTAACTAAAAAAAGGCAATCAAAAAAGAAACGATGGATTATAGACTGGATGAGGAAAAAAGCTGAGTATAATGACTTTAATTTTATAAAAAAAAATTGTTCGCAGGGGATAAATCCCTACAAACATTTTTTTATTCGATTAAACTGATTTAACTCATCTTTTTCCTCATCCAGTCTTAAATATATCGTTTTATTATTGCCTTTTTTTAGATAATGCAACGACTTTTTACTACGCTTTTATTAGCTTTGGTAGTATGTATACTGTACGTAATGGAATCTTTGAGCATATTTTTCACCAATATCTAGAAGTTTGATTAATTTGAAACCGCACACCTTTCAAAGACCGATGACAATCCCATAATACCCTTAAAAGAACAGCCAGGATATTGCTCTAAGTTAACAGGAAAAACCCCATGCAACACTGAAGCTTTAGACGAAATGACTAGATTACGAAATAGTTCGTAAGGCATTTCAATACTATCACATGTCCGCAAATAATTAATTGAAAAATCGAACAAAAAATTAAAAATAAATTATAGTTAAAAAAACTAGAAAACCACGCTTTTATAGCTAATCGAACTAAAAAGTAGAAAATAATTTTTACTTACAGAGTTTATACTACAGTAGTAGAAGATTGAGCAATCAATCATAACTAATTATTTCAAAATAAAATTATAATAAAATTTAAGTTATTAGGAGAATAATTCAATTCAGAGTAAAAAGCGTAGGGTGCTTGATATATTAAATGTAACAATTATTCTACTTGCATTTATCTATGCGCGGAGAGTTATGAAAACATAGTCAAAAGTTGTGAAAATAATAATATAGTAAAATGCACTCCACGTTTTTTACTCAGAATTGAATTATTTCTTTGTGTCCATTATGTCAAACGTGCGCTCGTGAATCTAGCTCATAGAGTATAGTAATATAGGTGACCTAGCTGCAGAGCAACTGAGTCAGGCAGATTATTGTCAATAATTTTTTTTATATATTTTTTTTTTTTTATTATTAAATAATATTTTGTATAGTGTGTGGGGCCCATCATATTGCTGAAGATATTGACAATCTTGTGTTGACAATATTATTGTGTGTGTGTGGCTAGCTTTAGGGATTTATGGACCGCAACTTTGACCGTCAATGTCAACTGTCATCGTAACATCTTGAGTATTCTTGAGTGTAACATAACCTATAAGAAATTAAGAACCAAGGTTTAGGTACTCAATCAATATCATAAACTGTCCAAAACAAAACCTAAAAATGAGGGGACAAATTACAAATTTAACTAAAATTATTTGTAAAACCAGTTGCACTAAAGTTCATTCGCTGTCAAGTAAGTTATTGAAACCGTCCAAACTATGTAACATTCCCAAATTTATTCATGTATTCGTTATAAAGAAATGATATTATATTTTACCTTTCTAGGATTTTTGAGTACACAAGAGGCAGTTGATCGTCGTTATCATCTCTTCACGCTCGAGAAAAAGCGTCAGCATGATAATGTCGGACGTATCGAAAAAATAGAAGTTCAATACAAGGGGTTACCGAATAATTGCACTTTTGTCATGAATAAAGATATATCTACGCCTTACGATTGTGCTAGACGTAAGATTTTGAGTTTATTTATTTAACCAGAAAAAGTTTAAAACTAAATCCACTATTTAAAAATTGAAATGGCCTATGAAACCTGGTCTAATTATCATCATTTCAACCGAAAGACGTCCACTGCTGGATATAGGCCTCTCCCAAGGCTCTCCATAACAATGAGTCCTGCGCTGCCTGCATCCATCGGTTTCCCATAACATTTACCAATGTGTTAGACTATCTTATAGGGTCATTATTATGAATTAGTTAAGTGGTTTTGGTGCTACAACATACATAGACTGCTATGTCACAGACTGGTACAATTAGGACTACACTGTTCTAAATTTTCCAGCTATATAGTGAGTTAAATATTAAAAGTTTAATTTTCAATTACAGATTTAAGTGAATTTCATATGGAAACTAGTGCATTGGCATTACTTGATGGCACCGTCTACTGGGACATGCATAGACCACTCACAGAGAGTTGCACCTTAGAAGTATGTTTTTTTTTTTTCATTTTGATTGACTTCAGAAATCAGAAATGTCCTATGTTGAAAATTTTCAAAATTCTTATTTCAATGGCTAATGTCACTTCAGTCACATGAATAAAACCAAATATTAGCCAATGAAACTAGAGAATAGAATAGAAAACGAAAAACTTTTGCAGCTTGGCTAGCGGGCAGGTACTAAGTTATTTAATTACTGTGATACACAATGACAGAGGCTGGGGCAAAAGCTGTTTCTAATATCAAATGAACAGTTTTTAATTTAAAAGAATTAAAACAAAAATTGTCTGTGTGTTTGTTTCGGGTAAATTGTGGAATAGCTAGACCAATCGCTGGCGGATATCTGATGATGTAAGGAGTGACTTAGCCTAATTTTTTTTAGACACACTTCGCCTCGCTATATTAATAATTGTTATTCACAACAATAACTAATATTTATAAACTTTTCAGCTACAAAGTTTCAATATCCCTGATCCCCAACAAGTAAACAAGGCATTCTGGCGGACATGTTCATTTATGCTCGGTGCGTGTGTATCTGTCGCTTTTAAAGATACCGTGCCCATCAAATTACACAGCTTCCCTGGACCAGACAGTAAGTTTTAATTAATCTTAATTAAATACCATACCTATAATTACGTACCGTACACACATACATTCGCTTCGTTCGCCAATATTTGCCTTATTCGTACGCATAACACATAAGCACGAAAAGCGAATTTGACACACTTCAAAGGACAAGAAAAAGGCGAATATGCGCATTGACTGCCCACACTTCGGTGAGTCATTCGATCGCTTGCGGCGGTCGTGTATCGACGTGTACAATGTATGCTAAAATAGAGTGGACAAACGGAAAAGATTCTTATGACTTGTACCTAATGATACACCAGCAATCTTCTAGCTATGTTCCAAGTACATTTAGAAGCATTTAGGAAATAATAAATTGTGGCAACTTTCAATACGTCCATCGCTCCACGCAAACATCACACATATTTGCCTTATTCAGTAGAGAGTTAGAGACACCTAATATTAACCATAAGAAATCTTTTACACCTATGTTTAACCAAAGGCTACCGGCTACACCTAGTTAAAGCCTACTAGAACTAGGTGTAGCCGCACTTCGGATATTAGCTGTAACATATACATATATTTACCATCATTTTTCAACAGTCCGCAGCGGTTCCTTCATCTATGACATAGACCTCCCAACCTTACCTGACTGGAAACCATCTAACAAGGAACTGATCACTTTAGCAGCTGAATATGTGAAGTTAACTCGCGAGAACAAGCCTATAGAGAGACTAGAGGTCAGTGAGGAGCTGGCTCTGGAGATGTTTGTGGATAATGAGCATAAAACTAAACAGATACCGAGTATAGCTAGAAATAATGGTGAGTAAATAACATATGTACTGTAACTTTTCCAAGTAATTGCTATAGTTTGCAAGTCAATCCTTAACTAGGATCAATTCGACTGAGTGTGTGGGTTCAATTCCCACAGGGAACAAGTGTGTCCATTTCATTTACTAACATTACTAAACTAACTCTACTTCCTAGCCTTATTCCCAATATTAATTGGCTCGGCTACTAGTTCAACCGGTTTTACCTGAATATTAGTTTTTCCACGGAGCGACTGGCATCAGACCTCCGCAACCCTAAGGGAGAACTGAAATTCGAAGGTTTAACTAGTTGTCAGTAAATTTGAGGGCAATGACTTCTGACTTCTCAATATATGTTAACATGTAAATATGTTAACATTACTAAACTAACATAAACTAAAATATTGCTTTTGGATAACATACTTTAATTTCATTGGTTTACCGTCCATTTACATACATATGGGTTATTCTACGTTAAGAGGTCATCTGTATAAAGCAGGTTGTCCCCCTTAAAAAATATTTATAATTTATTTATTTTCCTACATTATACTGTGTAAACAGGTATTTTGTATGCTGTAGATGAATGGCCAGTCAATGTATCTATTTTTACGAGTATTTTAAAGGATCAGGGAAGATAATTTAGACAGGGTAGAGACATGAAGGCCAGGGCAGGATACCTTACTTTACAGGGGCAAGATAAATTGAAAAAAAACCTGAATTTCGTAAGAATTAACTTTAATTATTCACTAATTATGATAGTTTATTTTATAACTAATATAGAAATGACTTCAATTTTCAAATTTTTATTACGAATTTTATTACAAACTTAATTCAAGTTTGTTTAGTTCAAGAATTAAAACTAGAAAACAAAAATACTTAATATCTACTTGCGAAAATCACAAAAGTAACATCTTTTTCTAAAATATAATTAACTTACTACTACTTAACTTGAATATTGTCTTTAATAAAAAAAAATAAGGAAAATATGAGAATCAACGCTGTGATAAAAAGATTCAACTTATACAAGAACTTCCACTTATAAAAATAAACTAAATATGACAATTGAGATCACGCTTTTTCAAAGACGTTAATACGTTAATAATCCTATGCCGTTAATTTTTTTAATTTGGGGCTGGTAAATTTTCAATAACCTGATCCCATGTGACTAAAGCAATATCTTTGTTATCTTTGTTTTTTCCATGAAAAGCTTGCGTAAGTTTGTTTTACCAGCACATACTCTACTGTTTGAATTTTCTTACGTGAAAATTTCAATCGTTTTTCTCAAAGTTATCTATATCTTTCTTGTGTTTCTCTTTGCTTCTATTAAAGTTAATTTGGGTTTTCTTTTCAGAATAGGTTTTAATAGCTTTTCTTCTTCTAAAACTTGATATTTTGAAACAGTCCACTTATTTCGTAGATATCATTCTCTGAAACAGTTTTTTCTGCTTTCATTAGGGGGAACTTCGTTGTCCGAACTAGGCTTTTTGCTTTTTATCTCCATATTTTTCTAGCTTTTCGTTTTTCTCTGGGTCTTATTTGGTCTTAATAGTTCCCTTCTCTTTTTTCTTTCATATTTTTTCTTATCCTTTTCCTTCTTTTGAGAATACTTTTTGGGATCATTTTTATGCGTTGGTATCTCAATCGTTCTGCCTGACGCTTTTCAAGACATTCTTCACAAGTTAGTTTTTTTTTGAGAAGGCATGAACTAAAAAAATGAGAAGGCTTATTTAAACATTTTGAAAATACAATTGAATAATTGCTAAATAAAATTAGAGTAAAACAAAATTTATATACTGAGAAAAATATATGACTACTAAGAACAGCAATATCTCAGTTCCTTATCTACCCTGGACGTAAAGTCTCTACCCTGGCATCTTATGAAGCAGGGGAAATACGGCAGGGAAGAGACATTTTCATGAAAAAACTGAGATTAATCAGGATAAACTGTGTTGAAACAAAAAAACAAACTAACACCGTAAACTAAGCTTAAATTAAAGTAAATAAATATTACAAACAAACTTTTAATGTAAAAAACTTACCAGTGGATATATAATTTTATTTTTTTCATGTAGCCGTCGATAGTACCTCTTAACGTAGAAATACCCATATACATTGTCCATGTGGTGACGGATTAAGAATACAGAGTGTCACCACCCCTATTTATCCCGCGGGTGTCGTAAAAGGCGACTAAGGGATAAACTACGCAAGACAACATCAATGCAAAGAGAAGGAAAACTTGAAACCAACCCGTCTGGCCAGCGTGGTATAGTAGGCCAAAACCTCCTCTCTCAGGAGAGGCCTATGTCCAGCAGTGGACTGTTGAAGGCTGTTGATGATGATGATGATCGTCCATTTTTCGATATCTCAAACCTTAGTCGAGTATAGCGAATAACGTCAAACTAGACGTATTGACGTATCGTACTTAAATTAGACGTCATGTAACTATATGCCGACTAAACCAAACTAAAGTCTTATAATGTAGAAATTCTTTTATTTTTCTGGATTTATCTCAATCAAAATTAATATATAACAATATAAATTATCATGTCTTATGTGAAGTTATGTGGCATACCTATAGCGAAAATTGTTTTTTCGATAAGGTGCAATCTTCGATATAGATGTTTGATAATAGTTTTTAACTAATAAACAAGCGTGTGTCTTCGATGAACTTTTAGTTGGTTCTGAACTAAACATCCATTTGCGATATAATATAAAAATAAAAGCGGCCAAGTGCGAGTCGGACTCGCCCATGAAGGCATCCGTATCAGCAAGTAACATCATATAAAAGTTCTTGTAGTTAGTTGTAACTTTGATCGATGTTTTTATAATAGTGTATTGATTTAATGAAAGATAAATTGCGGTTTACGATTTATGACGTATTACAAAAAAAACTATTTACTAGATCTCGTTCAAACTAAATTGTCGTTGGTAGTTTGCATGGTAATGTACAACATATATTTTTTTTAGATTTATCACTCTCTTATTTTAGAAGGTACAGGGGGGGGGGGGGCACATTTTTCCACTTTGGAAGTGTCTCTCGCGCAAACTATTCAGTTTAGAAAAAAATGATACCAGAAACCTCAATATCATTTTTAAACACCTATCCATAGATACCCCGTAGATACACGTATCATCATCATCATCATCATCCTATCGCAGTCCACTGCTGGACATAGGCCTCTCCAAATACACGTATAGGTTTGATAAAAAAAAATTTTTTGCGTTTCAGTTCCAAGTATGGGGGACCCCCAAAATGTATTGTTTTTTTTCTATTTTTATGTAAAAATCTTAACGCGGTTCACAGATTACATCTACTTACTAAGTTTCAGAAGTATAGTTCTTATGGTTTCAGAATAAAGTGGCTGTGACACGTATGTCATGTCTGTCTGTCTGTCCGTAGACGGACAGACAGACATGACGAATCTATAAGGGTTCTGTTGTTTGCCATTTGGCTACGGAACCTTAAAAATGGACTTTAAGCATATAATCCAACGACAAATTTTAGTTGACTGAAATTTGGTGATGTTAACTAGAAATTCACTAACAATGACACAGAATATTTTCCTGGTACGGGAGTTATATTAAAAAAAGAATTTAAAAAAACATGTCACAAAATGTGAAAGTTTTTTTTTGGTCTGCGAAATCAGCGATGAGGTTAAAAAATGCTATAAAAACATTGTGTACATGTTTAATTTATAATTCACAGGTAAAGTAACATTATACAATGTTGGTAAACACGTGGATATATCGAAAGGGCCCATGATCAGCAGCGCAGGACAAATCGGACGCATCAGCATCGCATCAGTTCACAAATTAAACGGTACTCATTTTATAAATTCTCATTTATTTAGAGACACGGCGAGCGGACCTAGTCTAGTAAAAAAAAGCCTGAGTTACACCATATATCATCAGTTGCCAGCGAAAGTTCCATCATAAACGGTCCAGCTGTTCGAAAATTAAAGACAGACAAAAAATTTGTGAAAATCTGGTCATTTGAAATGTCAAACAATCCAATTTTATTTATTTATATATATATGAGGGTAGTTCACTGTTAAATTATATAAGAATAAATAATTAGTCCTACTAATATTATAAACGCGAAAGTTTGTGAGTATGTATGTATGTATGTTTGTTCCTCTTTCACGCAAAAACTACTGAACGGATTTGAATGAAACTTTACCATTATGTAGCTTATACACGGTGATTTTATAGACGTTTTGAAAACGAAACATTTTAATTTGTAATCATCTATAGTACCAATAAAAATGGATAAATCAATTGTAATGTTGACTATAAAAAAGTTTCAGTTTTAATATTAATTTTTACTCGATCGACTTGGAAAGTAGTAATGCACTGCAAAGTAGTAGGTATGAATTAAACACGCCGCGCGCCGGTGACGCTAACAGCTGATTTACAAGTTTACCTATGCGCGAGCTAGCGAGTAGGTACTTCGTAGTTTGACTCCAGTTTGTTCTTCATACTTAATACGGGCTTAGGACTGTCGTATTGTCGGATATACCTATTTATTTAAACTTCTTTTCGATTATTAACCACGAATCACATCAAATCAATTTATCAACGGATTGTAGGACTGCGGCGTTCATACCTATTTTTTTAAAACTTCTTTTCGATTTATTAACCACGTCAGGCGTGTTAAAAAAATCGGAGCTATCTACAGAATAATTAGCTTACATACCTATTTACAGTTTATTTAACACTTCTCTGTATCGAAGCAACTGGTCAAAATGGAATCCGCGTTCAACACACAAGCGTCCACGTTTGATACAATTGTATTTTAATTTTCTTAATGTGTCTCTATCACTTTTCACTTTATCAACTTCATCACTTAACAATTAACATCTCTAAATACGAGTTGCCGGTTAGATGACCGTGACCGACTGACGCCAAGGACGCGTGACGATTGAGTCCCGCTGCGCCGGCGGGGCACAGTCAATGCAATGCCGTAATTGGTTGAACGACGAAATCGTTGATTTTATTGGCGATTAACGATTTACGATATAAAAAGCATAGTATTTCTGTTTGTAGTATGTACCGTGTGATTGAATAGTGCTACTACTGGTTCTCACTTTTTATCTGTAAACGATTTGAATATCGACTTTGATGATTTTTTTTTATATATTTTATTAAATTAACGTTATATATAGCTTCTGTTATTGATTACTAATTCAAAATTTTCGGTTTCAAAACGCTTTCAAAATCACCGTGTATATCAGAATAACACATAGGCTACTTTTTACTGCAATAATCGAGATACATGGGCGAAAGCTAAGTGATTATCAAAAATACAAAATCGTAGATGTCAAAATGTATCACTGTTTATTTCCTGTCAAAACTTCACAGGTTGCCATGCATAACACACTTGCATAGCAACCATAATTATATACGCCGGTAACACCGCGGGGCGCAGCTAGTATTATTTAAGTTATAATTTATACTCTCTATTGTCGGCACTTGGTGGAACTTGTTAAAAATACATTGTTGATATTAAACTCAATTGTAAATAAATATTCCGGACATCTTACGTACAACGTCATCTAGTCTCAAAGTTGGCAGAGCTTGTATTATGGATACTAGACAACTTTTATACAACAATATAAATAGATAGAAATACTTTGTCTTTTGTAAATACATACGAGTATATATTATTAATATCTGTAGATCATACAGACATTTGGTCCGACCCAGGATTTGAACCGGAGACCTCACAGTAGTCGCATACACTACCACCATCAAGGCAATTAATATATCCTACCAATATACTATATTTTTCTGAACAGGTTCAAAGGACAGCGATGTAAAAAATCTGTACAGATTTCAAGGTGTAGCCCTTCCCACCGGTGTAATGATAAACCACTTCGCATTCTCCATACTTGTAGATAGGGCAAAGAAATTGGTAAGTAATGGATATCGAACTCACTATCAGCACACCTGTTTCCATCCTATTATGAGCAAAGGTTTGTCACTACCAGGTAACACCAAAGTGACTACTCTGCCTGATGCTCCTGCTTTCCATCAGGCAGGGTATAGTCACTTTGTAAGGCTTAATTTAAAAAACATGTAACATTTCCAAGTATTTGCTGTAGTTTGCGAATCAATGCTTAACTAGTATCAATTCAATTGAACTTGTGGCCTAATGGTGTTCTTTTTTTTTTAAAAAGCCATTTAAAGTGACTCTACCCTGCCTGATGGAAAGCATGAGCAGAATCCAAGAGTGGTTAATCTTTCCATCAGGCGGGGTACAGTCACTTTGGTAGGATATATATATATATATAATGTACCTATGTATTTTTCAGAACGTATCAAGAGCACCTGCAAAGCCTGTTGAAAATGAAGAGGCAGACAGCGTAGCGGCGCGAGCATAGTATAAATTCTATTATAAGTAGTTTGATAGTTATTGTAAGTTATTACATGTTTTAAAGTGTTTATTTGTTTTATTTACCTACCAGCTGAGTCCCGCGGTTATTGTTCTAAACCGCGAGTAACGCAGCGGAGCGACGTTAGTCTAAAAAATTTCCTAAATTATATAGTATAAATAAATATTTCGGACGTCTTACACACACAACGTCATCTAGTCCCAAACTAAGCAGAGCTTGTATTATGGGTACTAAACAACTGATATAAATACATATATGTACATACTTTTTAGGGTTCCGTAGCCAAATGGCAAAAAACGGAACCCTTATAGATTCGTCAAGTCTGTCTGTCTGTCTGTCTGTCTGTCTGTCTGTCTGTCTGTCCGTCCGTATGTCACAGCCAATTATTTCCGAAACTATAAGAGCTATACTGTTGAAATTTGGTCAGTCGATGTATTCTGTGAACCGCATTAAGATTTTTATATAAAAATAGAAAAAAAACAATACATTTTGGGGGTCCCCATACTTGGAACTGAAACCCAAAATTTTTTTTTTCATCAAACCTATACGTGTGGGGTATCTATGGATAGGTCTTCTAAAATGATGTTGAGGTTTCTAATATCATTTTTTTCTAAACTGAATAGTTTGCGCGAGAAACACTTCCAAAGTGGAAAAATGTGTGTCCCCCCCCCTCTAACTTCTAAAGTAAGAGAGTGATAAAACTAAAAAAAATATATGTTGTACATTACCATGTAAACTACCAACGAAAATTAGTTTGAACGAGATCTAGTGAGTAGTTTTTTTTTTATACGTCATAAATCGTAACACGCAATATACCTTTCATCCAATCAATACACTAGTATAAAAACATCGATGAAAGTTACAACGAGCTACAAGAACTATTATATGAAGTTACTTGCTGGTACGGAACCCTTCATGGGCGAGTCCGACTCGCACTTGGCCGCTTTTTTGTAAATACATACTTAACTCGAGCTCCTGTCTGGGCGCGGCGCAGCCTCATACCCGCGGCCCCGAACTCAGTGGCGAGACCGGGCCGAGCCCCTTTGAAGAGGGCCGCGTAGAGATCTTTACCTATGAAACTGCCGTTTTGTATGCAATAAGTGAAAGCCACATCTTTGCCAAACGCATTGGCAGTTTATTGATGCTCTTCTTGTAAAAACCAGCTGGACGGGAGGCAACAAACTCTTCAAAGGCATTTTGTAACTGCCTCTCGGGAATTGAATTTTTTACCCACTAAAAAGTTGTCTAAATTTTGGAAAAAGTAATAGTCTGTAGGTGCAAGGTCTGGTGAGTATAGCGGATGAGAGAGAGCTTCCAACCCTAGCTCTTGCAGCTTGGAGACTGTTTATTGCGCAGTATGGGGTCGCGCGTTGTCGTGAAGGAGCAGTGGGGACGACCGATTGACCAAAGCTGGTTGCAGATGTGCAAGCTTCTCCATCATTCTCTCCAGTTCTTCACAGTACACATCTGCATTAATGCTCATGCCGTTTTGTAAAAAGCTGTGGTGAATCACATCCGCACTAGACCACCAAACAATGACCATCACCTTTTTAGGGGTCATTTTTGGTTTAGGGCATTGCTTTGGTGCTGAACCAGGGTCTAACCAACTTGCTGAGCGCTTTCGATTGTCGAACAGAATCAATTTTTCGTCGCACGTAACAATTCGGTTCAAAATTCCTTCATTTCTTTCCATGGTTGCACTGGCGATCGTTAAGGTCGTGGGGCACCCATCTATCAAGCTTTTTTACCTTGCCAATTTGTCGCAAATGTATCAATATTGTTTTGATGCTTATATTAAAAGCTGCTGCTAGCTCAGCTGTAGATTGAGTTTCGTCAGCTTCTACATCATCATCATCATCATCATCATCAGCCTATCGCAGTCCACTGCTGGACATAGGCCTCTCCAATTGCACGCCACTCAGTTCGATCCTCGGCGACTCGCATCCAGCTCCTGCCAGCCGTCTTCTACAATCGCCTTTAATTCATTATTGTTAACCAAAGTCTCCGGACGACCACGAGCTTCATTTTTCAAGTCAAAATTTCAAGAACGGAACCGGGAAAACCAATAACGGTTTGGGCGTTTGTTTGTACAGTTCTCTCCGTAAACGTTTTTGATGTTACGTGCCGTTTGTGTCGCGTTGGTGCCACGACGGAACTCATATTCCATAATTACACGAATTTTTAAAGTATCCAATAAGACGAAAAATGTTCAAATGTAATGAAAATACAACGCTATTATAAAAACAAAAGACTGAGTTTGTAAATAGAATTTCATGGTTTTAAAACAAAATTTGAATTTAGAATACAGAGCCATTACAATTTTTTTTTTTTTAAATGACCAGTACTGAAGAAAGGCAATTTCATAGGCAAAGACCTAATAGAATGTCATGACTTTAAAACAAAATTAATTTGAATTTAGAATACAGAGCCATTACATTTTTTTTTTATTTGAAATGGCCAGTACTGAAGAAAGGCAATTTCATAGGCAAAGACCTAATAGAATGTCATGGCTTTAAAACAATTTTTTTTTTATTTCAAATGGCCAGTACTGAAGAAAGGCAATTTCATAGGTAAAGACCTAATATTTAGACCGACCTGGGAATCGAACCCGAGACCTCTTGATCAGCAGTCGCATACCCTAACCTCTAGACCAACAAGGTAGTCAAATTAGCAGTAAATTACTCCTTAACATCAGCTATCTGCCAGTGAAAGTCCCGCCAGAATCTGTTGACGCGTTCCATAGTTTAGATAAAACTATAAAATACATTTTTTTTCATGTCACAGGACTTGTGTGATGGTACTTTTACTGACAGATGATGATGTAAGAAATGACTAAGAATGTATAATGAATAACGTAACTTAGTTTCGTAGTAATTTGAGTACAATAGGAACCCGCTAGTTAAAAATACACGCATTTAGGGTTTAAAAATTGTTTAATTACATATTTACATAACATTACATTGACTGCATTCGCAATGTGTATCGTGTCCACTGTGGCGACTTCCACATACAGCCCAAGCGAAAAACATACAACGCCATCTACCGAAGCGACACGGAATAACTAACTATACGGAGTAACTACTAATCCTGAGTTGCGATATAAAAATTCTCGCGCCGATTAACATATATTCAAATACAACACCCCAACATCGACCGGTCAGGTCGCCTGGTCAGAGGATCCTCTCTCTTTCTTTTGAAGGGACTACTCCACACCTGCTCCTTCTCATCTACACTACATTTTAGATTCTGCTCATGTTTTCAATCAAAGTAAAATCACTTTCGCAGGGTTATATATAAAAATAACTTAAATTTCAACATTATATCAAAAATAAATGTTACTATTTTGAGAATATCAGATTACCAATGCTTCAAAAGCATGGCTGGAGCTGACAAGAAACTAACTCAGGTCATCAGTACTAAAGACAAAAGTACTTAAGTCTCACTAACAAATCAAGAAAGTATGTTCCTTACAAATATCTAAGAGGTTTTCGACTTCTTCACATCAGGCGGGCCATCTTCCTCCCCTTCAACTTGGAATATCGGCATTGGTTGTGTCTTTTTGTAAGCAGGAGCTACCCAGAACGGGTTCTCCTCAGCCTCTTTAGCATATTTCAAAATTGCTTCTCTAGGATCTTGTTCATCATCAACTCTCTTACTAAGACCAAGATTTCTAATGACAAAGGAGCTCAGTGTGCTTCCAGAAGCTGCAACTCTACCTCCCTGCCCAGATGTAATAGGTAAATCTGGTCGATGAGACTTTACAGGATCCAGACGATCTTTTTCCATTTTCTTCTTCGATGTCCTCAATTTTTCTTGCCTGAACAATGGGAGGGCGTGAGGAGTGATTATTTGCTGAGCACTAACTACTTCAACTGAATGTTTCTTCCTATGTGTCTTGACTATACACAATTTTGCGCCTCGAAGACTTCGTTTTTGGTCAAAGTAGCACTTAACAACTCCATTACCACAACCAACAAATATTTGATTCAACTTTGGGTGCCAAATGCCCTTTATCACGTGAGATTTCGTCACATCTACATGTGTCACTTGCTCAAAAGTTTTCGTGTTGTAAAACAACAGGCGTCCAGTATTCTGTCCCCTTTGTAACGACTCTCCTGTAAACACCATTGTATCATCAGGACTGAAAGCGCAGTCAGTTTGCTCATATCTTGAGAAAAGATTACCAAACACATGTAACGGCTTCTTAAATTGCCTCAAATCCCAAAGCTTTAGCGTATCATCGTTTCCTCTGCTAGCCAAATATGACCCTAAATATGAGTACGCAATACTGCATATTTCAGATTGTTTCTGATGCCCATCTCGGAGTAGTACAGAAGTATTGACGTAATTCTTTCTGTGATCCCACATCTGTATAGAGCCGTCGTAACATCCACAAGCGACCATGTTCCCGTCTCTTGAGAAGGTGCAAGCTGTAGGTGCTGTCTTCAAACCACCCTGTTGCCTCGGTTTGATGATTGCTTTGTGCTGTTTGGGGTTCTCCGTGACCCATAGACGCAGGGTACCGTCTTGGGAACAAGTCATGAATTCTTCGCGTATATGTGGATGCCAGCAACCACTGTTCAAGGCGGCTGTGTGGCCTTTGGTTCTGGAAAAGAATAAGAAAGAGGTATAAGTTTGGGTTTAGTTGACTGTAGAGAAACATAATATGTTAGTTTTTTTTTAATATTTGTACGGTAATAATAAGAAATCATGTGCCATGGTAGTATGAAATCAATTTTAGGAATATAACCCTGTCACGGGGGACTTTATACATACATGTGCAGTAGAAAATAGAGTGGTGACTACCTTAACCACTAGCCCATCCGTGCAATTAATGTGATGATCCAGTGTGTGCAATCAAATTTCTTAGCTATGATCTACCTACCTAGCCATATCAGTAATATACTGGTCCCCCTTAACACATTCCAGGACTTCAAATCCATCTCTGTCCAAGACTTTAGCTTGTGCCGAACCACTGACAACCAGGATAGAATCCCCGGTAGTGGAGTACTGCAGCGCTTTTATGGGATGATTCTCGCAGGGCTGAAGTGTACGGAAGGAACGCATCGAAGAGTCCATACCTGTTGAGTACAGTAAAAATAGTTTGGATTTTTTAACTTACATCACATCATTATACTGTAACAAATGTGATTCTCTTTAATCTAATATCAGCCCATCGGCTTTAATCAGATTGGTTGTTGTGACCTTAGACATCTTGGAAAGTGCACATCCTGTGATGTGTTAGCCTTCAGTGAGGCCTCTTCTATAACTCCTGAACTAAGAAAGTCATCAAAATTATGGTTTTCCTTTAAACTTCATTATATAGACCACCATCACGAATTTTCCCAGATTTTTTAAACCAAGCGGCTTTTAGAGGGGGGGGGGAGCCTTGTTTGTACTAAAAAGTGCCCTTTAAAGTGGAATTTCTCGTAAGGCATTGTAGATATAGAATTGATGGGAAACACTTGCAACTTGGTTAAAGCACCAGTCCCCCTAGACAGGTTGCAAACGTTTTTCGTTTTCTATTCTCTTGTTTCATTGGCTAATGTCACTCGGTCACATGAACAAAACATCAAAACAAAGTATTTGCCAATGAAGAGAATAGAGCATATATAGAAAATGAAAAACTTTTGCAACTTGGCAAGGTTATTAAATGAGAAATGCATTATTACCTGCAAAATCCCAAAAGGAGACCTCATAGTCTATAGATCCTGTAGCCAGCCGGGCACCAGATGGATCAACTGCGAGTGCCAAGACTGCTTTGCTGCCGTGTAGCATTTCAACCTCCATGGAAATATTAAATGACATATCAATTTTTTCACTTAACATTTTGTCTTATTATGAAAATCTCACGAAAACCAGTATAAATAACAGTTGGTCTCTTTAAAAATAACTTTCTCAGTATTAGACAGTACATTTAGCTAGAACTGTTAGCCTATGCCACCACACTGCAACCAAAAGGGCAGTTTCAATGAAAATTAGGAAAGTATGTATTATGCACAGGTAGGAGGAGAGTCAACCTGACTTCTGCATGAATGTGCCGGCTCAACCATGGCTATACTACCCTTGCATTTTGTTTTATTTCTAGCCTTATTATTTGGGGGCTATTAGTTCAACCGGTTTTACCTGAATATCAGTTTTTCCATGGAGCGACTGGCATCGGACCTTCGCAACCCTAAGGGAGAACTGAAATTCGAAGGTTGAACTAGTACTACTTGCATTAAATGAAAAATTGTTGGTGGTGATGGATTAAAAATATTCAGTGTCACTACACCTATACTTATCGCATAAGTGGCTAATAATCACACTAGTATTTTTTTTTTTGGGTTCTTTTAGGCTGGATCCCCACTATAATGTTGATCACGGTTTGTTTGCAGTCCGATCTCGATCTGGTAAAATATTATCGGATAAAGGACTAAGTGCAGAAACTGACCTACATAACATAGAACATGTGTGCATTCATACTATTTGTAATAGACAAGTTCTGGTCTGATCCCATTCTAGTCCCTATCAGTCTTGAAGAAATGATTGAACACAATTAGATTTTACCAGACCGAGAATGGACCGTGAACAAACCATGATTTAATTGTAGAGTGGATCCGGCCTTAATTTCGGAAATCAGTGTAAGGAGATGTAATGTAACATGTAGAGTGTGCTCCCCAGAGAGAACAACTCCTCATGTATGGTAGCTTGAAGCTACTGACTGTTCTAAGATTTCAAACCTTTTGAGCAGGTTGTTGTAAATTTTTATGGTCAGCTGGCGTTTGTGCAATTTAGTATTGGTTACAACTATTTGTGATTAAGACAAATATTTGTTTCAGAGTCTGGGTGTTTTTTCATAGAAAAGCCCAAAGTTTTTCCATAGTATGTATAATATGTATGTATTTACAAAAAAAAAGTATATTTTGTATTTATATCAGTTGTGTATGTATGTGTATTTATATCAGCTGTTTAGTACCCATACACAAGCTCTGCTTAGTTTGGGACTAGATGATGTTGTGTGTAAGATGTCCAAAATATATTTAAATATATATATGTATATAGGATGCATAGTTGTAAAAATGTACTGCTGCCAAGATAATCTTGATAGAACACTAAATTATGTGAATTTGCTTAATTCTTTCTGTCCGTCTATCTGTTAATTTGTTCTGGCTAATCTCTGAAACAGCTCAATGGATTTTGATGCGACTTTCACTGGCAGACAGGTGAGATATAAGGATGTGCAGGGTTCATCTAGTATTACATATTTAGACTTCAAACACCCTCCAGTATATTTTTTCCTCGAAAATTGTTTAATTTAGAAGATACAAACTATCTACTATTTTGCTTTTTACTATTTTTATATATCCATTACGCCTTTTTTTTGTTATGGCAGCAGAGAACACTCAAAGAGTCAAACATTAGATTTGCATGTTTAGATAATAATTAAAGTGTGAATTAAATACTTTCATGATAATGTTATAAATTCAAGTCACTCTGTACGTCTGTTTTGCTTACGCAGCTAAACCAGTGCACCAATTTCAATAAAATATGGTATGGAGATGCTTTGATTCCTGAAGACTAACTGAAGGACATAGGGTGATTTTTACTACAATAACTGGCATACATACAGGCGGAACCGAAGGCAAAAGCAAGTAGATCATAATTTACATACCTCATGAGTATTTGGTATCCTCCTATCTATAGGAAGTTCTTCTTCATCATCCGACCCACTTAACTCATCATAACTGTCTTCATCACCTTCAACTTTTTTAGTTTTACTTTCATCACTTTTACCACTCTTTACCAATAAATCTGGTGGAATAGGAGGACCAATATCTTCATTATTATCACTTTGTGATGATAAACCAGGAGGTAACGGAGGCCCTATTAACTCATCATCGCTTTCATCATCTTTGATAGGTACCACTTCATCTGGGACGTTACTAGCTTCAGCTTCTAACTTCTTTTTAGCTTCTAAAGCTTTGATTTTGGCCTGTTGTACCATTTCAGAAATGTCGTAATTTTTGGCTTTCTTGCCAAAATTTTTGATCCCCATTACTTCTTGGACATGTTGATTTTCAAGATCTTCTGTGATTTCTTCTATTTCTTTATGTTTTTGAATGGGAATACGACCAAAAGTACCGAAGCCCGAAGAAGAGTCCGCATCATTATTATCGTCGTCTCCTGTGGGTTTGCGGATATTGAGACTTATTTTGCCGAAAGATATAGCTTTCTTATTCATGTTTAATTAATAAGTAATTCCGAAATTTTACATAAACTAATTTTTTGTATTTTAAATTTGTTGAAATTGTAAACTTGTCAAACTCGTCAAGTCAACTACAATTTTTCATAGACCTTTAAAAGGGACCATAGACCTTATAATAGGGAGGGACACGATATATTGTTCTATACGTACAATTGCTTAATCAAATAGCATCCAATTTGCAGGCACACACATAAACATATATCTATCTCATTCTCACTCAGCACTATAACTCGCAGGAAAACAATAATAACAGTATTTCAGTGCGTACCTACATAAAATGACACATGAATATACGTAAATACCTAATGAGGCCGAAAATCCTCCATGTTTAGCGCACTACCTTACTTTTTGGAGTGGTGCTAACCGGTAGACCGCATTACCTGCACAGCAAGCTGTCATGGTCCAGAGATCACAACAGGTATGCGACTAGAGCATCGTCCTACCTCATGAGTACTCCCACACACAGGACTGCTGCCTTTAGAGGCAGTTTCAAACTGGCCGCAACCCGCTGCTGGAATGATCTGCCTCCGCCGATCCGTACTCTAACAACAGTCGAAAGTTTCCATATCAGATACAAGAGATACTTAATTGACATCCAAAAGCAACATAACACCTGAGTGAGTACTAACATCCACCGATGACAATCCTAACGATGACGCCGTGCATAGCACACCACAAACATCTCACAAGTCACACAAAACCACGCATATCACCACACAGCACATCAATCAAGCACCTACAATCACGACTTTTATTTACATTCATCTAAACTTTAAAACTCCCACATTTTAAAGCATCAATAGAAACGGCCCTCATACGCGGCTTTCTCTTCTTTTATAACAGACTGAGATAAAAGAAGTAGAGGCCCAACAAATGTTTGCGCAGCTCGCACAGATCATATATGAAAATATTTGGTCTGTCGCTGAGCCTCAAGCTGGGAACGTGTAACATTTTGTACTAACCATAAAATATATTCTTATTAATACTCATTTATTTTTCTGATAAACACACTCTACATAAATACACACCACCGGACACGGACAGACGACACCGGGCGCAGGCCCTATCGTAAGACCAGCGCTGCAGTCACTCTGACTACAGCAATATGCTGAGATAGGCGCCTTTTCTGGCATAGCACAGGGCAGAATATTGCTTTTATTCTATATTTGTTATTAAACCGTGTATAGCTTTGTCCAGTATATGTCAGAATAAACATGTTTTCTTTCTTTCTTCTTTCTTCTTTCTTTCACTAAATGTCATTATCAGTGAGTTCAGCCGGTACTTGTATTGTCAAAAAGTCCTGGTATAAATCAAAATAACTAATTAACTTTCAATATTTTGCTTGTGATTTAAAATAATTGAAGCCAAATGTAAAGAATTACGTCGCAAACATGCCAGTGTGTAGTGTAATAGGGTTCGGCATAAGAAAAACACCAAATCAGCCATCTTTAACCATACACAGGTACACTATAAATAACATTAAAAATATTGGTTATTGTTAATGTTGTCGGGAAACTAAAGGAAGATTTACATCATAATTAGCAAGGTTCTTATGTGCAGTTATAGGTCATTAATGGATTTTACTTAGTTAAGTATATTTTTACGCTAAAATAATGTTAATTTATTGGCTAGGGATGTGTATCGGGTTATTTATCGACTTTGAGATCGATTTAATTGATATTAAATTAATGAAAATAAGAGATTTTATTTATGCAATGATTTGCTTATATAAAATCTCTTATTTTATCTTGCTACCCCGCTTAAAACATACCATAATAATAATAAAACATATTTTATAGGATCCCAAGGAATGAGCGTAAAAAGAAAGAGTGGCTGAAAGCCATTGGTATTTAATAAAGATGGAATAAATGGAAGTAATGATAAATGTTTGAACAAAACTCTGGATTTGTCTCAACTACAAGATGATGCCGTGCCCTTCAAATTTGTAAGAGTCAGTTAATACTGTATATAATTTTATAGTTAGTATTGATATACTTTTTTTTATTAAAAACATATTTCAATACATACATATTTAAGCAAACTGTATTAAAAAAAAAACTGTGGACACAATTATTCTAAACTAATATTTCAATATTTTGCAGCCAACAAAAAATTGTCATATTAAAAGAAAATCAATTGGAAACAATTCCTGTTTTGGCCGGTCCTGACACCTCTACCTTGGTAAACGCATATATAATTTATATTTCTTTACTAAAACCATAAATGTAAGCTATTGTCTTCCACCACAATTTTAATTACAGGTCCCTCTAAAAGTTGCCAATACACAATACACATATTGCTACTCATGCTGTTGATGGTACTTAAATTATCGTATAGACGGTGAGAAGGAGTATCTCGACAGATTTTAGAACGGAAGTCATAACAAATGACGTCTGTAATTAAATAAATGTTCTGAAGGTGTATTGTTTTATTTTATCACTCTGTCCCTTGATAAGTTTAAAATTTTAATCACTCTCACCTATGTTGCGGCGTGAGGTGCGTTGCGGTAGTGTGTTACGGACTTTAGAGTCAACAACAATTACAATAGATTGTAAGAGATAAGTGAGTAGTCTAAGAAAAACACGTTCTCCTATTTTGATATACAAAACAGCATTGCTAGCATGCTAACGTTTTATCGCCGACATAGCTTTCATCCATTTCCGGCATATACGCAATTGCGAGCGAGACGGCAACATACATACAACATATTATGGCGTACAAATTTTATCGTCGTTATTATTAATAACGACGATAAAATTTAGCATGCTAGAGATGGACAGATGGCACTGTACTACGCCATATGTTTATGTTTTGCGGTCATTGAGTTGTCAAACGATAACTTTATAAAATAAGTGTAGCAACTTTTAAAAATCGTAATATCATTTACTTGGCAAATTTAAAGCACGAACTTTTCTTAGATATCACACATCTAAATCGAAGTATCTTTGCACATAACAATATACATGCTTCCTATTTGAGTATAAATTCTACAAATAATTATTACTCAATAATATTTTAAAATAAAATGAGCCTAGAACCTTTATCGATAAAACAATAAAATTAAAAGCTTCTGGGCAGCACTATAACCGCCATGCTTAGCGCGCAGACGACGTTACAGTGGCACGAATTTTTTGTTGACGTTTCCCTTCCATAGGTCCTACTTCAGTGGTGGTGGTGGTGAATTCTGTATTATGACATTCGTCTGTTCTGTTCGTCATTCTATTCTGTCTCACACTGTCTCAGACTGCAGTCGTGAGCGGGCTATGATGTTCTCGTTACTAGTGTTTTGTGTACTCATCGGGTCGTCCGTTGGATATTTTGATAAGGGTATGTAGTTAATAATAACGAAACTTAATTTATCGCACTTACGACCTTATTATAGGAACAATAATTACAAAGTTTAAGAGAATAATAACACTATTCCAATTAGATATGTTTCTCAAAATTATGTCTGTACAATTAGTAATGCTGTTTGTACTGTTTTTTGTTGCTATTACTGCGCTCAACATGATTAATTTAAGTTTACTATGGTTTTTAATTTATGGGAATATTTTTTAATGAATTTTATTTGTTTACAACTTTGTACACATACCTACATATTAATTATATAACATTTTTTGCACTTTTATCCAATAATAATATCAACGATGAGACTTAACAAAATTTTAGTAAACCAGAAAATTATAATTCGAAGAAGAATTTTCAAGTTCCAAAATTTTATAACATTTTTAGCACTTTTATCCAATAACAATATCAACGATGAGACTTAATCAAATTTTAGTAGACCAGAAAATTATAATTCGAAGAAGAATTTTCAACTTCCAATTGCATTTACTGTAATAATATTTTTTTATATATATTTATGTGAATCAGAGGTTTATTCCACATGACAGGAAAAACCACTTTATAGAAGTCATAATATACATAACTTTTTATTTATTAAAAACCTAGTAGGTATAGACAATTACTTAGTCTTTTTAAGACAGACTTGGATAGAAGAAACTCCTTCCTTTGCATTTTTTTTACTTGGGTAACATATTACTCAGATTTTTGGAAACTATTCCTTCTAAGAAGCTGTAATGAGTTATCATTATCATCATCATCATCAACAGCCTTGAACAATCCACTGCTGGACATAGGCCTCTCCTTAGAAAGGAGGTTTTGGTCTACTATACCACGCTGGCCAGACGCGTTGGTATAGGGTTGGTTTTGGTATTAGTATAGAGTTATCATACCAGTAGCTATTTAGACATTTCAATTTCATCAATTGTTGATGATTGATGATATCGAAACATTGAAAAGTAGAAGGTATTGAAACTTTTTCTAGAATTTTATCACAAATAAGTCCCGTTTACAAAAAAAACCTTGAGAGTCAGACTGTCATGTGAGAGAAGCTATAAATATTATATTTAGATATTGCTAAGTAACAAGTTAGTTTAATAAGAAAGATTAGGAATAAAATATGTACTTACTTCAATTAGGGATTGAGAAATCAAGGTCAAAAATTAAGCTACCTATTGCAGGTGTTAATACTGTAATACTGAAACATATAATAAAATACTATCAGCCCAAGTACATGTTTTTTATTTATTTAAGTCTTCCCAAATGACTAAGAGTAGAGTGGCCTAATGGAAAGCATAAGTAGAATCCAGGAGTACTAATCATCATCCTCATTGTGAGGCTAGTCCACGCAGCATACCATGGCAGCCTGGTCAGATAATTCTGCATCATTCTTGCGGCATCTAGAGGCTGGGAGAGTGATGGAGAATTATCGGGCCTCCAGTCTCACACTCAATAACAAAATACTACAGCAAGAATGCTGCCATTATTAGGATGGTACACCATCCTGATAACTATTACTGACCTGGTCGAGCCGGCCCCTTCATGCTAAAACCAATGTGGCTCTACTACTTATTAGATTCTGTTAATGTGGTGACTCTTTAAAATAAAATAAGTCTTTTATATATCTTTGATTAAATTATAAAATAGCCACATCTGTGGTGCGCACAAACACAGACATACACATATGAAAATATCTTTTCTCCCTTCTTTAATATCTTTAATGTACAGATATCAATCTCTTGCAATTTTATTATATGTATGCCAATTACATGTAAAGTAAATTAAATTACCAAATGTATGATATAACTTAGTACTTGAAGGAATTTGGATCATTTTTGTAATATTTAAAATTATTGTATAATGTACATTAAATTACAAACGCATTTAACCAGGGCTAATAGCCAAGTAGGCCTAATAATAATAATATATTTACTGGCATTAAGATTTACATTATTTCAATAAACAATACTGGGCGACTACTAGTTTTCATTATATTTTCGAGACATGACAGATTTCATCCGGAACTGGTTAGCAAAGGTAAACTGTTCAGAAAAGGTACACGCCCGTATCAACTTCAGCGTTTACGTACCACCAACTAGTGAGCCTCGCCGCAGGTAATGAGGACATCTGGTCTGGCACTGACATTCTCTGCTTAAGAGCCACGAATGCTGCCGATCCGCTCACGCAAGGCTAGTGGACACAGCATTAAACGATACCTGCCGGATAATTACGGGTTGTCTCAAACCGACGCCGGTTAAGATGTTGTACCCGCTGGCCGGAGTAGTACCTCCGGCGGTTTGTAGGGCTGTTGCTAGTTCAGCGGAGAGGACTAGGATGGAGAATGACGTGCGGCAACCCATGCACGGCCACACTCCATCCCAACAAAGACTAAAGAGCCTTAAAAGTTTTGCATAGTGTTGTGTCCATTGACCTTCGACCCGTCCCAAGCAAACAGTGGAGATAGGGGGGGGGGGTGTCTTTGCCGAATCCGTTTGAGGCGCTGGCTGAGAGCCTGGAAATACGTAAATTATCGTGGCCAATCTGGAGGTCTTTAAATAGACTTTGGACCCAAGTTGGCCGAAGCAAGGAGGACCTGTTTAGGTGGGGAGTCTCAGACGGTGATGATCTCAGCTGTTTGTGCGGTGTAATTGAAACAATGTACCATCTTGCATCGTGCCCTGCGTGCCCAGACACCTGCACGCATTTGGACGTGATGGCTGCTGTGACGAGGTAATTGAATAACAAACCACAAACTCACCTATTAATTTATATCTTTTAGGTTCACCCCCACAATGGAGTCCAGTTTACACAGTAAAGGGGCTACTTAACATCCCCTATGCAGAACTGAAGGAACCCTTCTATACCTGGTAAGTTTTTAACTGATACTAGTTGAGCCTCGCGTTTTTTTACCCCCTTTTTTTATCGTGCGGAAAACGCCTATGTCGGACTCGAACCGACTAAAACCGCACGCCGTCTCGGGTAACATGAGTCGAGGAACCAGGTATAGTGTTATACCCTCGAAAGGAAGTCCCTGGAGCGGTACTACCCAGTTGTTACGCCACCGCAAGTTACGCCGCGGAGTAACCTTAGTTATAGTTTGTATCATCAGCTATCTGCCAGCGAAAGTACCTTCAAAATCAGCTCTTCAGATGTTCTGTAACAAAAAGACAGACACAAAACATTTAAAATATTTTTTTGATGGAAGTAATGTATGTACTATCAAATGCATTATTGAAAACTGGTAACTTTAAATTACAAACAGACACTGTTTGAGTTTAATAATTGAATGCGCTAATCTCAGAAACTAATAGTTCGCTTTGAAAAGTTATTTCAGTTTTGGATAGTGTTTTCCAGAAGATTAGGCAGATATAATATATGATCTTGTATATGTTACTTAAATATTAAATTAAAAAAAAACAATTCTTACGTTTTTTAACTGTCGGTTCGTCTGTTGTTTGTTCCGACTTATCTCTAGAATGACTCCACCGATTTCTACGGGACTTTCATGATAAAAGGCGTTAGTTAAGGCTGCTTTATTTTAACTAGCTTCGCCCTGCTGCGCGTTTGTTGTTAAGGTACAAAAAAATCAGCGAGTAACACCGCGGGTCGCAGTTAGTAAAAAATATCTTATTACTAGTTTTCGACTGCGGCTTCGCCCGAGTGTATGTCGGCTATCGTGGTAAAAAGTAACCTATCTACTTTCTCAGGCTAGAGACTAGTACCTACCAAGTTTAATTAAAATCTGTTTAGTAATTACAGCGTGAATCTGAGACAGACAGACAAAGTTCATTTTGTATTTATTTATTTATTTTATAACTTTATGCACATTTCTACATCGGTACTTAATGCCCAGCTCATTCTCTAAGTCAACCTTTGGGTGGTGTACAAATATTGTGAGGTAGGCGCTCGTAGGTTACACAATTTAACATATACCTAAAACTAGCTGATGCTCGCGGATTGACCGATTCGCAGACCTAACCGATATGCGCACAAAATTTCATGAGAATCGGTCGAGCCATGTACATTCACAAAATAAAGTATTTATATCAGTTGTCTAGTACCCATAATACAAGCTCTGCTTAATTTTGGACTAGATGATGTTGTGTATTCAAAAGTCCAAAAAAACACCATTAATATACATTTTTTATAAACAAATATTGTATGATATTAATAATATTAGTAAGGAAAATTCGGTTTTTATTAATTTCCTCAATAACAATGCAATGCAATGTTCAATAACAAACCTAATGTAGTACTTAGGTAATATTATTGTGTATATATTTACAAATACATTTTAATTATAACGTTTATGTTTGAGCAATATAATAATATAACTAGTTGTCTAACGCGGTGTTACCTGTTTGTTGTTATACTCTTATAATAACAACCACGAGTAACGACGCAGGGCGAACTCAGTCAGTTAGACAGTGAATGTTCCATCAAAATCCATCCGTTCCAGAAATTAACTGGAACAAACATACAGGCAAAAAAAATATTTTTTTATGTATGTACCTACCGAATATACTGACATATACATCATCTTCCTAGCCTTTATTCCCAAGTTTATTTGGGGTCGGCTACTATTTCAACCAGCTTTACCTGAATTTCAGTTTTTCCACGGAGCGACTGGCATCGGACCTCCGCAACCCTAAGGGAGAACTGAAATTCGAAGATTAAACTAGTTGTCAGTATATTTGAGGGCACTGACTTCCCAATAACGATTGCCATAGATGTTCATGACAACTGGGACCGACGAATTTTCGTGCTCTCCGAGGCACGGCCGTGAATCACCGCCAACCTTACAAACTCCGAGCTGCTATTAGGAATTTCCTAAGAAATACCAAAAATACTTTTTGTCCCGACCCGGGATTTGAACTCGAAAGAGGTCTCGTCTTGATTAGCAGTCGCATACGCTAACCACTAGATCAACGAGTACATATAATAAAAAAATCGGTGTATCTGATAGCGTAGCTAGTCTAAAAAAAAATAGCCTAACTTCTTATGTCGTCAGCTTTCTGCCAGTGAAAGTTTCGTTAAAATCGGCACAGCCGTTCTACAGATTAGCCGGCATAAACAGTTTTTTTTTTAAATTGCTTTTTTTTTAATGATGTAAGTACCTATATATGTACTTTGCTAAGCATTTAGTAAAAACCTATTCATTTGATATATTTATTTGTATAGAAGATTATAAACCGCAGTCACGTATCTCGTTGCTCTAACCGCGTGAACTTCGCGGAGCCAGGTGTCACGAATGGCAGACGATATAAGGTCAATAGCCTCAATTATGTTGGTACACAGGTCTAACTATAGCGTAGTTATATGAGTTTTATCGTTAAAATAGCACTCGTCTCGTGAAAATGTTAGGGAGCTAATGTTGATATACTTAGAAATAGAGATTTTATAGATTTAGATTAACTGAGCTGGTGTTATTGTTGTACATCGCAAATAACGCCGCTGAGCGAAGCTAGTGTAGCATAAGTTACTTCTTTTGTCATCAGCTGTCTCGTTAAAAATTGGTCTAGCTGTTTCAGAGATTACCCAGAACAAACAGACTGACATAAATTTGTAAAATTGCTTTTTCGATGTAAGTACCGTATATATAGGGTACCTTTTTTTTTTTTTATATTTAAGCCTGCCAAAGTGACTCTACTCTGCCTGATGGAAAGCATGAGTAGAATCCAGGAGTAGGGGCCACCATGCTTATTGTGAGGGTTGGCAAAGTAGCATGGTGACCCTTACCATGGCAGCCTGGTTAGATTATTCTGCATCATTCTCCCGGCCTTCGAAGGGCGGGAGAATGATGCAGAATGATTGGGCCTCCGGTCTCACACTCACCAACGAAATACGACAGCAAGAATGCTGTCATTATTAGGATGGTCTTCTGTGTGAGGGTAGTACTAGCCGGGTCGAGCCGGCCCATTCGTGCTGAAATCAGCGTGGCTCTACTACCTACCTCTTACATCGAAAAAGCAATTTTAGCAATATACTTTGAAATGCATTTAGTAATAACCTGTTAATTTGACGTTATATGTATATAGACATTCAATTGATTTTATTTACTAGATTTCGCCCGCGGCTCCGCCCGCGTGTATGTCGGTTATCGCGGTAAAAAGTAGCCTATGTCTTTTCCCAAGTTCAGTTCTACCTTCATATCAAATTTCATCAAAATCGGTTCAGTGGTTTAGGCGTGTAAGCTAACAGACAGACAGGCACAGAGTTACTTTCGCATTTATAATATTAGTAGGGATATAGTTAAATGAAATTGAATGCGATTTACAAGAGTAACCGGGGGTAACACGGCGTGCCTCAACTAGTTTGTATATACATATACTAGTGGTTGTTTTTTCGGATATCTTACACACAACCACAGAATACTTAAGACACAACATCATCTAGTCCCAAACTAAGCACAGCTTGTATTATGGGTACAACTGATATATATACATAATTGTAAATACATATAAGTACATATTATACATAAAAAACACTCAGAACTGCGAAACAAATATTTGTTGATCACACAAATATTAAGTCTGACCCGGGAATCGAACCCGAGACCTCTTGATCAGCAGCCGCATACGCTAACCACTAGACCAACAAGGCAGTCAAAGTTGAAATCAAAGGCTGTTGACCCCCTCAACATTGTCTGCGTCTCCTATTGATCGTAATCGTACTTCTTATAGCTTTCCTCGATAAATGAATACCTCCTTCTTATTTTTTTTTTAAATTCACACTAGTTGTTCCTAAGATTAGAACGTTCAATCAAACAATCAAAGTTTAACTATCGCAAAAAAAAGAAACATCATAATTTTAAAATCTCTTTCTAAAATTTAAAAGGAGGAGGTTCTCAATTCGTCGGAATCTTTATTTTTTTTATGTATGCTCAGCGATAATTTCGTCGTTTATGAACCGATTTCAAAAATTATTTTTGCATTGGAATGGGCGTACCTTACAGGTGGTCCCATCGTCACCATATCGAGATCTGATGATGGGATCCCAAGGAAATCGATGGAAATCCTCAAATATCATAGGCATAATTGTCGCGATTTGGGTACTCGGAATAGTTTTTATTGAAGTCGGTTCCTTTTTGTTAAAATTATTAAACTGTATTGTTTGTATGGTATGTTTATGTATGTATAAATGTAAGCGTTTATAATATACTAGCTGATGCCCGCGGCTCCGCTCGCGTTTTAGAGGTGTGAAAAATAGATGTTGGCCGATTCTCAGACCTACTGAATATGCATATAAAGTTTCATAAAGATCGGTCAAGCCGTTTCGGAGGAGTATGGCAACGAAAACTGTGACACGAGAATTTTATATATTATATGTATAATATGCGTATATAATATATTATTATGTATGTATGTATATATATTTTTCTTTTAAAATTACAACTTGAATTTCTGTGCATCTACCATGTCTGGCTTTGCATCGCCCTAACGGCCCATTCACGACCTTTCCGCTGTGAGCGGCAGCTAAGAGCGAAACGCCGAGCGGTAATATCAAAAGTATAAAAATGTACGAGGCACGCCACGAGTCGCCGCTCATAGCGAAAAAGCTAGCGGTTTTTGCCGAGCGAATTGCTACAGCGGCGAGCGGTATGGAGAGCGGCAGGAACAAAGGCACAAGTTAGTATGTGCGGCGCCACGAAACAGAGCGGCGTGGACAGCGGTGCAGGAGTGACGGACTCAGCGGCGTTAAATAAAAACAAAAAATTTTAGACGATTTTATGGCGGTAATGGATACCGAGGCTTTTATAACAGAAATTTAAATAGACCGCCTATATGGATGTCAAAATATCCCCAACATAAATATAAAAAGGTTGTGGGAAGAAATTAAACAACGTTTTCCGGAATATAATGGTACTTACGTTTAATTTAAATTGATAACACAAAAACATAGAACCTAGGTACCTACCAAACGAAGCTACTGATATGTTGACAAAACTACTGGTATGTTTACGTAATGTAGGTGGATAGTTGACAAGTTTTAAAAGTTAATTTTTTTCTCTGTCAGTAGGTACCTAATTAGCAAAACAGTTTACATATCAGTAGTTTTGTCTGTAGATATACCTACACACGAAACTACTAGTAGGTATGTCTTATACGCAATGTAAGTAGTTGACAAGTTTTTAAAGTTTTTTCTCTCTGTAAGTACCTACTTAGCAAAACACTTGGAAACATCAGTTACTTCTTATAGGTCACTAAATCCACCATCTAAATACCGATCTTTATTTAGTTCGTGCACTCATTCTATCATATTTAAAAAAAAAATGTTGTTTCTAAACAGACAGGGGATAATTTTTATAACGCCATGATTTTTAACACGTTTCGACTACCTAAATACGTCCACCGTCGCCGCTGCAACCACCTTCGTCTTCATCTACACTTTCCATCAGGTGAGATGGAAGACAAACGCCTATTCCATTACAACAATAAAAAAAAAAACCGCTACTAGGGTTCGTGGCGTGCAAAACGCACAGCTCACCGACGCCGCTCCGCTTTTCGCTAAGACCAAAACTCGTGGCCAGGCCGTAAAGGTCGACTGGGAGAAAATGCCTACGGCATTAAGTCCGCCTTTGCTGTATTTGAGCTTATAGATTTAAATAAAAAAAAACAGTTTTTATACTAAATGCATATGAAAGTATTTACGGTACTTCCATCAAATAAGCAAGTTTTAAGTTTTTGCCTGTCTGTTTGTTCGGGGTAATCTCTGGAACGGCTTGATCGATTTGATAGGACTTTCTCTGGCAGATAGCTACTGATATAATAAAGAATTTAGGATGCATATTTTTTACTAATTCGCGTCGCGGCTTTACCCGTTTTGTTTGTAAAAGTACCACATCAACCGCGGGTATCAGTTTAAAAGTAAAACCTTTTCTTTTAAAACAATGGCGACATTACAGCTTACGAACTGTGAATCAATTCGATTCCTTCTCAAATTACATGCGTTCATGGTATTGTCATTGCATCGTCTTCTTCGTACGACACCTGATAGTAAATATTTGAATAATGAGCGAGTGAATAGGCACAAAATTATTTTTTGGACGTTTGTTTGTTGTTATGTTGGCGGTTTACAATCCTTACTAATATTATACACTAGCTTTCGTCCGCGGAACCGCCCGCGTCTATGTCGGTTTTCGCGGTGAAAAGTAGCCTATGTCCTTTCTCAGGCTTTAGACTATCTGGGTTCAAATTAATTCAGATCGGTGCCGTAATTTTTAAGTTTATCGCGAACAGAAAGACAGACAAAGTAACTATAACACTTTCACCCCAAAATTACTGAACCGATTTAAATGAAATTTGGTACACAGATACCGTTACCGCATTTCAAGCCTCATCTCCGAAACAAAACGGCCTAATCAAATCAACAAGGTTACAGTCAATGGATCACGCTATCGCGAGATGTTAACAACTCCATTTTGACCTAATAATGATGACGTGGATATCGCTGACATGTGGTTTCAACAGGACGGTGCCACATGTCAGACAGCCAATGAAACGATCAATTTATTGCAAACGAAATTTCCCGATCGCATAAATTCACGAAAATTTGCAGTTAAGTGGCCAGCCAGATCGTGTGATTTGACACCACTGGATTATTTTTTGGGTGGCTATGTTTAGGATAGAGTCTATACGGAGCCAATCGAATCGATTACAGTTTTGAAACTCAAAATCCGTGATGTGATTAACGAAATAGACCCACCATTTTGCCAAAAAGTGATTAAAACTTTATACTCAAATACAGCAAAGGCGGACTAAATGCCGTAGGCATTTTCTCCCAGTCGAAAACTTTGATGAAAGAATCGACATCTGTCAGCGTACTCGCGGTGGACATTTGTCAGATATCATTTTTCGTTCATAGTTGCCAAACATTTCTCTTCGAAATACAATTAAAATTTGAATCATCTTCATATAAATTCTTTGTTTTATTTTGTTTTAGAAAACAAAGTTCTTATTTCGTTAAACATACAGTGTCTGTGTAACGGAGTGTCGCCACTCCTGTGTCCTGTGTATAGTTTGATAAATTCTTATACAAATATTATCCGGTACCTATCGGTCGCAATGTGATCCAAACGATCGAAAAGTGAATCATTTGTTGAACAATGCTATCAATTTAAATATAACAGTTGTGCACATATATGTATTTACCTTCTAAATATACCTATTAATTGATATTATTGGAACTATATATAACTAGCTTTCGCCCGCTGCTCCGCCTGCGTCGGTAAAATTAAGTCAATGTGTACTGTGTACCAAATTTTATTTCAATCGTTCCAGTAGTTTTGGCGTGTAAAAACTGTCCGTCTGTTTGTTTGTCGCTCCACAAACAGTTTCACCTACTTATTCTTATTTTTTTCTTATTTAGTGGTGGGAGGGGGTAAAAAGTAGTAAAAACCATCTTACGTGATATTTGAATGGCCCCGTAAGACCGACAGACTCTGTTAGTTCGCAAATAAAATTGATTGATTGCGAAATACGAGCATATTGAAAAGTTTAGGCGTGACTTATATTATGTTACTAGCCGCTTGCCTCGTCTCGGCACGGGGACATTATATAGTATTGATTTTGCGGGGTAATACTAATATATGTATAGTCTCGCAAATGACGTAGCCTTCTATTGGTAAAAGAATTTTTAAAATCGGATAAATCGATTCAGAGATTACCCCTTATAACTTCACAAAGTCAAAAACTTCCTCTTTATATCATACTATCATACTATTAACTAATATAAACGCGAAAGTTTGTGAGTATGTACCTATGTATGTTTGATGCTCTTTCACGCAAAAATTACTGAATGGATTTTGATGAACTGCACAATAGTAAGTATAGCTTACATGAATAACACATAGGCTTCCATTTACCGTGATAACCAAAACGCGGGCGGAGCCACGGGCAAAGCTAGTATTAGTATTCAATTAAGCTAAACAAAGTTTTCTTCTAGTGTATCAAATTGCAAGCAATAAGTATTATCAGTACCTAAATAATGATAACGTTATGAATAATGAAAATAAAAATGTTGCAATTTAAATTATTTATTAACAAAAACATGTTCAAATTTATGAATTGCAATGCAATACTTGAAATTGCAAATTATATAGCTTGCAATTTCAAGCATTTACGTAGAATTTAGGTCATAACATAAAATTACTTTGCATATTTTTATACCTAATATAAAATTCTTGTGTCGGTGTTTGTAATTCAATTTCTGTGAAATGTCTTGAATGCTCTTGAATGATATTTTATGTGCATATCGGTTAGCTCTGGGAATCGGTCAACATCTATTTATCATAATTTCAACTTCCTCGGTGACTTGTGGTTGGCTTATACGGCTGCTGATCAATAGGTCTCGGGTTCGATTCCCGGGTCGTAAATAAAAAAAATGTCCGAAGTATTTACAATCCTACGACGCGACGCCAGCAGAGCCGCGGGCTGGTATTTTTATAACTTACACAGCGTTATTTTCACATCGTTGTTTTCTTGTAGGTATGTGCGTATTTACGATCGACTATTTCCGTTTGTCTAGCGGTTAACGATTAATCTATACAAATAAATAAAATTTAAGTGTCTGTATCAGCAAATGATCAATTTTGTACTTACATCAAAAAGGCAATTTTATCATTTTTGTCTGCTTTCTGTCTGTTTTTTTCGGTTGATCTCTGGAACGGTTGAACCGATTTTAACGCGACTTTCACTGGCAGAAAGCTGATGACCTAAGTAGTAACTTATGCTATATTTTATTAGACTAGCTTTGAAGAAGACGAACAGTTATTTCATACATTATTTTCATGAATCTTTAACCATTTACGCAATTTAACCTATCAAAAGAAACATTTTTTCTACGATTTTTGAATATTTTTTATTGAAACTCGGCTCCTATTAGTCGTACTCGTAGCGTAATGATATATAGCCTATGCCTTCCTCGATAAATGGACTATCTATAAGTGAATTTTTTTTTTAAATCGAACTAGTAGTTCCTAAGATTAGTGCGATCAAACAAAGAATCTTTTTGAAATACAGATACATAGGACACGATTTTATACTATTCTATGCGTGGCCTGACACGTACTTGGCCAATTTTTATATACATAGAAGTGAGGAAATTGTTTGTAAACCCTATTTTACAAGTAAAGTGTTATCAATCCATCAAATATGTGACGCACACATATAAACTATAAACATTAGCGTTCTAAAACATATTTATTCAAGATTATACCGACATCAAATACGTCTTGCTATTTAAAATTGATTGGTTGAAGTATGTTGACCTGCTGATAAAAGTTCAGTATGTATATAAACACAAACAAACCAATACTCTTTGTGTTTGTGCTATTTTCTCGTGATAAATGATATCATCCGAGGTTTCATTGTGTAGATTAACGATCGTCGTCACACTGAATAAATATTAAATCAACGCAGTACTTCAAAACATTTGTAAAAGAATAAAATAAGAAAGGAAACCAAATTACGTAAAAACTTTTATTAAAGATGAATATAACCTACTAGATGATACACCCGCCTGCGGTTTCTATTGCACATGGCGTGATGTTATACCGTGGAAGCAAATTTGTTTCCCATAAAAATGGGTTTAACGCCAACATTAACATGCAGTCGAGAAACTTTTCAAGAGGCAGCCCAGGATTTAAGATTTTTTCAAACTGTGGCAAAACCTTGATAGTGGCGCCCCCTCTGTTAAAACTGCCAATGAGTAGCATTTTTGTGATACTACTACGTTTAGCGTTCATAAATCACTTCTTTGTGTTCAAAAACTAACTGGGCGTATATAGAAAAGTTTGTTTTTCTAACATATTAAATTGAGATTCCATTACTTGATAAAAACCTATGAGATTGTAGGAAAAGAGGCTTCATTTGATCGATATTTCGGAAGTCAAAGACTGGAACTCACTACCAGCTCACGTGTTTCCTTCCCACTATGATCCCGGGTCCTTTAAGCGGGGCGTGAAAAAGCATCTCACTAAGTCGCCATAGTGTGGGCCCCACTCTTGGATTCTGCTCATGCTTTCCATCAGGCAGGGTAGAGTCACTTTGGATGGCTTATGTATATAAAAAAAAAAAAAAACTTATCTTAAGAATTTGGCGCCCCCATGAAACTGCCGCCCGGGGCAAGTGCCCGGTTAGCCCCCCTTAGACCCGGGGCTGTCTAATTCTTTCACACATTTATTTTCATGAATCTTTAACCATTTACGCAGCGCACACAGCGGAATCTCTCAAGAGGAAAAAAAACCGGTTTTGAAACATTCTTCATTAGTGCTCCGCTCATATTGATCTTAGCGTGATCTACTCGATAAATGGGCTATCTAATGCAATTTTTGTTTTAAATAGGACCAGTAGTGCCTGAGATTCAAACAAACTCTTCAGACCAGATAACAAACCCATTCACACATCATTAATTAAAATCGGTTCAATCGGAATAATTGAAACAACTGCTTACTTTTTTATTATAACTAGGTTTAGTAAGCGGCTCCGCCCGCTTGTATCTCGATTATTGCAGTAAAAAGTAGCCTATGTGTTATTCTGATGTATAAGCTATGTTACTGTAAAGTTTTATCCAAATCTGTTCAGTAGTTTTTGCGTGAAAGAGCAACAATCAAACACACATACTCACAAACTTTCGCGTTTAAAATATTAAGCAGGCACCACACTTCGTTATTCGCTATTCGTTATTTGTCTACGCCGTATTCGTCCGAGTATTTGTTATGCGCGCAAACAACAAACACGCCACCACACTTCGTACTGGTATATATACTAAGGCAAAAATGTGTGTTGTAGAGATGTGTCATTGTCATTTTTATGGTGAACAAAACGAAACCATACGAACGAACGAAACATATTCTTTTAATTTCCTTTTTATTTTATTAAATTCACAGAAACAATACTTAAATGAAGTCTAATTATTTTGATCATGTAATAAACTAATTTAATCGTTTAATCGATTTATTCTATTTCAAAAACTGTTTTATAGTCTATGGTTGTTAGTTATGCACAGAGCATTGTCATTTTTAATGGTCAATGAACGAACGAAACATATTATTTTAATTTCCTTTTTATTTTATTAAATTGACAGAAACAATACTTCAATGAAGTCAAATTATTTTGATCATATGATAGGTTATTTTAATCGTTTAATTGATTTATCTATTTCAAAAACTGTTTTATAGTCTATGGTTGTTAGTTATGCACAGGGCACTTCACTACCCGTCCGAAGTGTGGGCAGTCGATGCGTGTATTCGCCTTATTCGTGTCCTTTGAAGTGTGTCAAAAAACCGACAAGTCGACGTATATGCGATTCGCTATTCGATGCGTACGAATAAAGCGAATATTGGCGAATATACTCTCCACACTTCGCCGTATGCGCGCGAATAACCCGCAAAAGGAATAGCGAATAGCGAAGTGTGGTGCCTGCTTTACGTACGGAGATAGTTATATGCAAATAACTACCTCCGTACGAAGTCGCGAGAGGCTGATAGTATTTAAATATACTGCATACCAACAGAGGTTGAGTAATCTTTTAACAAACCGTTCTATTTCTCAGGTATGACAGCAAAGCGGCTAAGTCCCGCATTGACTACTATGGCGGTATGGTCAAAACTTACCAGCTGGCTGCATATAAACCTTTTGGAACATCCATCAAGGTGAGTATTTATTTTTGTCTAGTTATATTGTAGCGATCTTCACATACAACGCCATCTACCGATGGCGCTGAATCACGAAGAAATAAAGTATATAGAGTAACTACTAATCCTGAATCGCGATATAGAAATTCTCGCGTCGATTAGGATATATTCAACACCCCAACATCAACCGTTGGGCCGAGTCACACTAGGCATGATGACCTCGACTGGTCGGAGAAACTTCTTTGTGTTGGAGGGACACAAAACCCTTCACAATATATTTGACTCCGATCGCGTCTATGTCGGTTATCGCGGTAAAACGTAAGCTTTATGTATTTGATGTTGTTGTTTTCTCAGGCTTTAGACTATCTGGGTCCAAATTTCATTTGAATCGATACAGTGGTTTTTGAGTGTATCGCGAACAGACACAGACGAGGTGGAGCACTGTATAATAGGTATTGAACTTAGACTAACAAATACTTGCAGTTCCATTGACTCATAATTTATGGCCAAATGTTTTCTAATTATTATATCCAAATTCCAGATCGCTCCAGTAACAACTGAGTCGGTGTTGAACCAACAAACATGTTTACAAGTGAACGGCTCGTCAGATAACTCGGTGAACATTCAGACTGTATTGCCTGATATGACTGACTTCAGATACATAGGTGAGACAACCCTTAACTACTATTGTTTTTAGGGTCCCGTAGTTCATTACTAGATTCATCATGACCGTACTCGACTCGACTCACTCTCGACTCGACTTACTGCCCAAACGGTTAGTGCTAGAAAGATGAAACTTTGTTTGGATATGTGTTCTTATCACGTCGACAAAGCGCCAGAATAAATTCAAGAAAAATACTTTCTTTTGGGGTAGCTCCCCTATACTTAAAGTGGGAATTATTTTTTTCTCGCGTTTACCCCATCGTGTGGGTTATCAATAGATATGTCTTTTAAAAACATGGAGATGTTAGTGAAACAATTTTTTGATTAGGGTATCCGTTTGCCATTATGGATGACTACGGGGACCTATTCTGTGTGGCCTAAAACGCACTTGGTCATTTTTTTTCTTTATGGTGTAGAGTGTAGAGGACAAATAGTAGTTGACTACTGTCTGGAGAGAAACAAGTGTGTTTCTGCCATTTGAGTGCTTTTTGGTCAAGTCAAGAGGTTTCGTGTTCGATTCCTGGGTCGGTCCAAATGTTTGTATGATCCGCAAATATACTCGCAAGTTTCGGAGTCTGTGTATTTTTCTATGTATAATAATCGATTTTGATTAATTGAATTAAAAAGAGTATCTAAATAATCTACCAGTGATTTTATCTTTCATAGTACAACCTCAGCTAAAATGTTAAAAACTACACTCATGGAATGGAAAGAATGAATCCTTAAGCACAAGGAAGCCTTAATAAATCCACTTCTAAGTTAAATACCTTAAATGACACTCACAGTACCAAATGATAGTTTAAAGAGGCAATTGAAGCATTTGTCATTCGCAACTACGTGATTGAAGGTGAATGATGGAAGTTTTGATTGAAGCCCATTAAGTAATACGACAAGACGAATACTGTTATTGTTAGGTTGGTCTTCTGTGAGCGGTAAAGTACCGCTTCGACTACAGTCGGCCCGTTCTTGATCTCGATTGAATTTGCAATTTGTTATACGTTGGCATCACATTTAAATATATATATTGACAACATCCACAGCTATTGCATCATTTATTTACAAACAATCTTGTGTTCCAAACAACCATTTAATTTTTATATGTATACTAGTTTTTGCCTTTTGTATACTGCTTTTTGTTGATTCCGCCCGCGTGTATGACGGTTATCGCGGGAAAAATATCAAAATTTATCAAAATCGGTTCAGCGGTTTAGGCGTGAAAACGTAACAGACAGACAGAGTTACTTTCGCATTTATTATATTAGTAGGTGTTGAGAATGTTTATTGACTGTTGCAGGACCAGACACCATGGAGGATACCGACACAGCCAAGTGGCAGATGGTGCAGACAATTGGCAATAAGATAAACAAATACTCTATGTGGGTCAAGTACAGGAAGTCTTTGAGAGGAGAGTCCATAGCCATACCCGTCAGGTACGTTTATTGAAGAGCCAGCTGATCCCAGTGATTGTTGTCTATCTGCGAGTAATGCCGTGGAGCAAAGCTAGTCTAAAACAGCAAGCCTAAGTAGTTCCTTACGTCATCAGTTATCTGTCGGTGAAAGTACAATCTATTTTTTCGAGAGATTATACAAAAAAAAACCAAACAGACAGACAGACAAAAAAATGACAGCATTCGTGCTGTTGTTTTCGTTGGTGATTGCGAGACCGGAGACTCAATGATGCACAAGTAACTCACTAACTCGCCATGGTGTGATTCACCATGCTGTATTGTGTGCACCTCACAATGAGGATGGTGACCAACATTCTTGATTTCTACTCAGCTTTCCACTAGCCACAGTAGAATCCCTTTGGCAGTATCATATAAAATATTTTATTTTCAGGTACGAGATGAAGGGTTACAACAGCCTGCTGGGGTCCCACTATGATCATTACTATATCGATTATACGGATTATGATATTGAAGACATTGAGCCGACCGTTTTTAACATTGATGAAAGTAAGTAAAATAATAATATATTTATTCTCTCTTATAAGTATACCATCTAAAGGCCAACTCTCATAACAGAAATTCGTTCAAAATCCAGTTCCGATCTACTGTCATTCTGACATACGTCAAATTGACAGTATTGACATATATGTCAAGATTAGAATTGTCATGAAAGGTATTTTTCAACGTTATCTCTGTAATGGTTGTCACGGGTGCCTAGTTTACCGGTACGAGGTAAATTTTAGGTACTTACGCACACGGTTGTTTCGGTGAGCATCTGAATAAAGTCGTACTTAAGGTTACGGCACAATGCCACCACTGCGGATGCAGTTACCCCGGGATGTACCTCAGTAGTGGGGTACGGCAGGGAGGATTCCAGAAGTCGTTAATGCGTTCCTGGTGCTCCGTGTTTAAAGTTACTTCGTCAGTTTCATATTTATTAAGCTATATTTAAAGGGCTGGGCTTAAAGGAAGCTTCGAAAGGAAAGTGGTAAAAACAATCAAAATTTTAAAATGCTAATAGCTGTAAAAGATCTGTGCCTGTAAGCTGTAAAAACTTTAATTGCGCGATGTACTGTATAAGTACAATAACTCCGTAGTCAAGTGTGTTTTCGTTAGATGGCGTTATAGTATATTTTTCTTTACAAATGGATATAGTGACAAAATAAAAGAAAATTAAACTAATAAATGATAATAATAATAAAAGGGTAGAAGAGTTCTGGAGTGAAGACCGAGAGTCGACAAACGTGGTGTAGGACGCCCATGCTCACGCCAGGTGGAAGTGACGATTTGCGCAAGATGGCTGATAGGAGTTGGATGCGAGAAGCCCAAAATCGATTAGTGGTGTGCAATGGGAGAGGCCTATGTCCAGCTGTGGACTGAGATGGTCTGATAATGATGATGATGAAACTTATAGTTTTAGGAATCTGTATTTATACATAGGTACTTTTGAATCATACGAGTATGTACTTTTACAGATATGAAATGCTCTTCGTTCCCTGGACCCGGCAACCGCCACTACGCCACCTTCAACCCAATGATGGAATTCGTACACCCGGCCAGAGATGATCACATCCACCATGAATTTAACAGGTAATTTCTACGAACTATTTACTACTAGCTGAGCTAATTATTTGTATATATAAATATTTATATATCTAAGTATGTTTATCTGCAGTCTAGTGAATAATACAGGCCCTGCTTGGTTTTGGATCGGACTGGCTTTGTGTATAATTTGTGAGCTTATTATTTATTATACTCATACGTCCCTTCAATTTTTTTAAAGGTTCAAGAATAAACACACCAAATACTATGCCAGTGAACTTGAACATGAAAAACGTTTGAATGTATTCAGACAAAATCTTAGGTAAGTCTGTGTCATACATTTATTTTGAAGAGACTTTGATAAAGGATCACCTCAATTCGATTGGTAATGAAATAACTGACAACCCATGTAAACGAGAGTGCAACAGAGAGGAACGATCGGCCGTAGCCTTTAGCTTGTGACGCATCTACATCTCTTTCACTCCATCGGTCGATGCTTCCGGGTAGAAGAGAGATAGCGGTAGCACATAACCTACAAGTGAACTGTTTTGTCAATTGTTTATAAAGTAAAAATATTTTTTTTCTTGTGATGGTATCACGTAAAATTATCATCCTTATTACTCTACAGACATGCAAGCTTTTTTCAATTCTTATTAAGAACACGTAAAATCTATGAAATAATATTTATATAACTGGCGACAGTATTGAAGACTGAAGACTAGTGGTTAGCGTATGCGGCTGCTGATCAAGAAGTTTCGGGTTCAATTCCCTGGTCGGACTAAATATTTATGTGATCCACAAATATTTGTTTCGGAGTTTGAGTATGTATAATATGTATGTATTTACATTTATCAGTGTTCCAGTACCCATAATACAAGCTCTGTTTAATTTGGGACTTGATGATGTTATGTGTAAGATGTTCCAAATATTTATTTATTATTTACTCTTAAAAGGCTGTAGATACTTACTATATGGAGTTTTGTCTAGATTCGTTTACTCCCACAACCGAGCCCGTCGTACGTTCCGTGTGGCTGTGAACCACCTCGCCGACAGGACCGACGAGGAACTCTCTGCCCTCAGAGGTAGAAGGTACTCCGGACCTAACAATGGTATGTTTATCTCACTATTTATTACTCGCCGCGCCACACTTTATTTTTTTCAGAATATGCAAGAACCTCGAGATAAGCTTTTACGTGATATAAATTATATGATGACTTTATAAGCAGTTTTTAAGTTTTAAAGTAAAAAATAGTTTTTTCCAGCCCTCCTCCCCCTTGTTATTTCGTGATTTTTTGTGTACCCCTTTCTTCTAAATAGTTTTAACTTTTAATTTATTGTATCATATTAATAGTATACCGTGGCTCGGAAAGAACGCTAAGCCGTCGGTCCCGGTTGTCATGAAAATTTATGGCAGTCGTTATTGGGAAATCAGTGCACTCAAATATATTGGCAACTAGTTAAAATTTCGAATTTCAGTTATATTACAATAGCTTTTGTCCGCGGCTCCGCCTACGTACTATTGTGATGTATAACTTTGATTGCCTTTTTCACTAGGGGGTAGAGTTTACCAAAATCCCCTATTAGTGCTTCCTGTGCCCAGTAGTTTTATCTCTGTGTTGTTTGTTCAGTTTTATATATATTGGTTATATTCTGGTAAAACTGGTTGAACTAGTTAGCTGACCCAAAAATAATTTTGGGAATAAAGGCTAAGAAGCTGGTAATTCTATTTTGATTATATTTGACTGCTTTGTTGGTCTAGTGGTTAGCGTGTGCGGCTGTTGATCAAGAGGCCTCGGGTTCGATTCCTGGGTCGGTCAAAATGTTGAGTCTGGATCATTGATATATAAAAACCCTATGCACAGTCTCAAACAAAAGCGGCATACGAAACTATCCTACTTAGTCATTGATGTATAAAAATATCAATGTGGGTAGTTTTGGTTATGCTATAAACATAGCTTTTGCAAATTCAACCTTACGCGCATTGTTTAAAGTTTTTATTACAAAGCAATGTGCAATGACCAATCACATTTTACGACTGAAGCTAGCCAGCAGGACAGGACATGGAGTGAAGACGAATATTTGTATTTTTTTTATTATAATACATTGAGTTAGTATTTTAAGTGTTAGTTAAATTGTGTTCTAAGCCCATAATTATACTTTTATGTAAGCGTAAATATGTTTTTGGGTAGGACATGTGTACATCAATGAAACAAATATTCACTCTTAAAATCATTTATTTAAATTTTTCGTAGTAGAACATATTATTACAAGGGGAGTGTCACTCTGAATTCACGGCACTAATGTGGAGCCGCCGTTATACTTTTCGACCCACAATGGCTTCTAATCACAAACCTCGATCTTCTAATCCATGTGAAAGTTAGCATGCACTATGGCGCGAACCCATAAGTTGTCCCCTAATTAATCGATATAATAGGTAATATAATATTTCCGAACTTTAATAATAACGTCGTTAGGACGACCTCCTTTCCTTTTGCAATTCGATTAATAACTATATTATTATTATTATATATTTTGTAACGTATAAATACTTATTAAAAACTAAATACAAAAAAGTAATAGACTTATGAATAAAAAAATAAACACATAAAAAAAAAAATCGATTCCATTAAATTCAGAACAGGGTCGTTTGGATGATGCGACTAAATAAAAGGTTGTGTAATAGTCATTCTTACACTGAAAAAGCGGCCATTGAAATTTGTCGTATTATACTTGGACCGTTGAGTGAAGTTTTTAGACAAATTAATTCAAAATCACATATTGCTTCCGATATTTAGTCATAAAAACAACTAAAACAAATTAACAAACTCTTTTACTTACCGAAAATACGATATTGCATCCTTTTTTAACGTTCTTGACGTAATATTTTTACAATTCTGAATCGAACACTTCGGCATTTTTAACGAGCGCACAGAGACGCAAGCTACGCGAGACTATTTGAAATCGTAGCACAATTTTAAATTGTGCGCTCATTTTATGAGGACGGTTTTGAGACGCTGAGTGTGTATCTTGGGTTTTTTAATACATCAATGGTCTGGATACATTCTATGTATAATGTTTATGTATTTACGAAAAATAAGTAGATAGATTAGATATACATATAGATAAATCTTTATTTGCACACTAAATTACAGAGTTACAAAAAAGGAACACAATGATCAAATATAGAGTGTACAAAGGGCGGCCTTATTGCTAAAAGCAATTTCTTGCAGTCAACCTTAGGATGGATCAAATGTTGTAGAGAGACAGTAGTAGTTGAATATGCATTTTTTGAACCTACTTTTTGCTTACTATCATGTACTATACCATATTACATACACTACATATATTATTTTATCTACAAACATTTACAATTTTTACTTACATATAAAATGCATACTTATTACAATAAATATACTTACTTATACATACATACTATACCAGTAAATATACATATATAGTTAAAGAGATACAGTTTGTTTCACCCTCAATCGTGACGGAGTATGTGTATGTATTTATATCAGTTGTCTAGTACCCAAAATACAAGCTCTACTTAAATTGAAACTAGCGAGACGAAATATGTAATTATTTATTATTTATTTTTTAACACTGTTACTTGTTCGCAGGTCTGCCATTCCCCTACAGTGAGGGCTTGCTTCGATCTGAGAGTGATAAGGTTCCTACGGAGTTCGACTGGAGGTTGTTCGGTGCTGTCAGTCCTGTCAAAGGTAATTAATACTAGCTGAGCCCCGCGGTGTTACCGCGATCATTGTTGTACCTTTACCGCAATGGGGCGATTTTCGAATTTTACTATTGAAATATCGGTCAAAATCAATCAAAAAATTCGAACAACTGGACCGATTTACTCTACTACTCATAGAAAAATATTCAGAAATCAGTTAGCTGTAAAGCTCGGCTCGAAGGACCATGTTTTTTGCCTATTGAAATATCGGTCAAAATCAATCAAAAAATTGGAACAACTGGACCGATTTACTCTACTACTCACAGAAAAATATTCAGAAATCAGTTAGCTGTAAAGCTCGGCTCGAAGGACCATGTTTTTTGCCTACCTGCCAAAGTGACTTAGCTCTGCCAGATGGAAACCATAAGACGTATCCAAGAGTGTCGGTCATCATTCTCGGCGGCCTATTGAGATACTTCTACAACATTAGGCCTCCAGTCTACCTATAATACAAGCTCTGCTTAATTTGGGACTGCTTAATCGTTTAAAATGTACAAAACATTTATTATTATTATTCTTCTCTTTATTAAACTCAATGAACATATTAATTACATTTTAAATATATATAAATATAAATAAATACATTTAAACATATAAGAAATAGTAGACCACCGATTTCGGGTACAGGGACCAAGACACCGGTGGGTAGGGATCTAAAGACAGGAACCTCCTCACTATACGTGCCGTGTCAAGGAGGACTGACTTCTGCATCAGACCCTTGATCCAGCCTTCCAACGAAAGCCTCTTAAGATGTTGTGATCGAGGCTCTTGGTTATCAATACGTGAGCAGATACAATTATCGGAACAATGATCACCTAATCTACATTCCACATCTCGACAATCTCATGAGATAAGTCTAAATATTTCATTTAATATGTATGTTCGTCTGTGTGTTCCAGACCAGTCGGTGTGCGGGTCGTGCTGGTCGTTCGGTACGATTGGCGCGGTTGAAGGCGCGCTTTTCCTGCACAACGGGAACAACCTCGTGAGACTCAGCGAACAGGCGCTTGTCGACTGCTCCTGGGGGTAACATATTACCACTTATTTTTTTTATGATCGATTTCTCAAAGTTCGTAAAATATCAATCGATTTTGAGGTTCCGTTGTTCATGAATCGGAACCCCTATAGATTGGTCACTTCCGTTCGTCCGCCCGTCTTCGACGCACCGTCGAGACGGTTAGTGTTAGAAAGATGAAACTTTGCATGAATTTGTGTTTCTATCACGTCGACAAAGTGCTAACGTAAAGTGGGGATGATTATTTTTCTCGCGTCTATTCCATTGTGCTGGGTATCGTTAGATAGGTCTTCTAAAAACATGGAGAGATTGCTAATCATTTTTTTGGTTCAGGTATCCGTTTGTGAGTTAGTTAACTTTAAAGGATATTTTTTTTAAACCCCCTCTAATAGCTAATCAGCTGGCACGAAATAACAGTTCGATATGCAGTAGAAACTGCACAGATTTATATAGTATAAATTCTATTTTTTTGTGTTCAGTTTCGGTAACAACGGCTGTGACGGTGGTGAGGACTTCAGGAGTTACCAGTGGATCATGAAGCATGGTATACCCTCTGATGAGGAGTATGGAGGCTATTTGGGACAGGTGTGTTCACACTTGGGTTATGTATTAGGGTCTGATATGACAATGCACTTCTATTTGTATCACGCAGTTTTTGTTAAACTACCTCGTTGGTCTAGTGGCTAGCGTGCCGATAAAGAGGTCTCGTATTCGATTCCTGGGTCAGGCCAAAAGGTGTTATCGAGCTTTTCTAATTATAGAAATACTTATTAACAGCCCGGAGTTTGGAGTCTTTGGGTCTTAACCCCGGAGAGCACTTGAAGACGTCGTTCTAGGTACCTATCTCTCCCCGATCGTTTCGGATAGCCGTCCGAGTGTGAGCGAACAGACAGTGCACCTGCGTTTGTGCACACACATGTGCACTATAATATCTCCTGCGTAGTTTGCTCGTCTCTGTTCAGAAGCCGCGGTCGAAATCAGTTCAGAGTACTGATCATACATATAAATAAATAATAATATTCCGGACATGCAACACATAACGCCATATATCTTCAAACTAAGCAGAACTTGTGCTATGAGAGTTAGATTGAGTGATAGAATATATAATACATAAAAATGAAAATACATATTATACATAGAAAACACCCAATCTCCATTACAAATATCTGTATATCATTCACATGCAGTCCGACCCAGGATTCGAACCCGAGACCTCAAGCACAGCAGTCGAATAGATAGACTACCACTGCGCCAACGAGTCAATATTAAATTAAAATTTTGTTTAATTGTTTTTCAGGATGGTTATTGTCACATCGATAATGTGACTGCTGTAACTAAAATTAAGGGATGGGTTAACGTCACAGCCAACGACGAAAATGCACTTAGGGTGAGTGATTTTGAGTCTCTCGGGGTTATACTGGGTATGACGGGGTAGCCGGACATCGTCTAAGAGAGAGTCGTACGGAGACGGAGCCCGCACCAAGAGGGGGCAGGCGCTGGGAGGGGTCCAGAAGGAGATATCACCCTGGACTCCTTCTAAAATGGAAGCACAAAGAGTGCACACCGTGACTTTAGTCGGTTCGATTCCAACACACCGCCATGTCGCATAGAAAACCCTGGCGGGGTGAAGGTCCGAGCTGATTTCCATACGGTAAAAAAAAGGTATGACGGGGTTCCAGAGATTTATTTCCTAAGGTACACCTGGTTCATCGACTACTAGTAACTGAGACGGTTTATAGTCGGTTCGAGTCCGACTCAACATAGGTATACAGTGGGATTTCCGTGAAATATTTTTCTAACACCACTATTAAACTTTAAAAGCTCATTTATGGCTAAAAGCTTCGTTGAAAGGGGCCATCCATGAATCACGTTTTTTTGTCATTGTTGACCCCCTCCTTCCCCTTAGTGATAAATGGTGAGGCTTAAGACTACCCCCTATATCAAGTGTATTTTGTAGTAACTACAAAGAATCTAATTTTTTATATTTATAAAATACAGGTAAAAGTATCACAAAAATAATCAGTAAAAAATTTGAAATAAAAAAAAAATACACGTAACTCCGCTTTTCGGTTCAGCATCGCGCGGTTACCGAAACATAAATACACGTGATATACTACTACACCCCCCTCCCCCCTTGTGATATTTCGTTTTTTTTGGACCCCTCCCCCTCTTTCGAGCCTCACGTGATTAATGGACAGCCCCCAGGCAAAGTAGTGTCACTTTGGTAAGCTTAAGTAATCAATAATAGGCTAATACGAATATTTTATTCATATTTGTAACATATCAAAATCAAATAAATTTTATTTAAAGTATGCCTTTTTGGACACTTTCTAAACACCTAGTTGCGCTGTTTCAAAATGCTGTTCCCATGGAGAAGAAGCAGCAAACCATTGTGATGTTTAATTAAATAAATAATATAAAGAAACACAGAACGAAAGACATTTATAGATTAGCCAATCTATAAATGACAGCATTCTGTACCAGCCCAGCCATTCGATTCACTTGGCTCCATGGTACACTCCTACTTTCCATCAGGCACAGTAGAGTCACTTTAGTAGGGTTAAATATAAAAAAACCTGAACACTGAACACACACAAGAAAGTAATTGGCTGCTGGAACATAGTAATGTATAGCATTCAACGACAATCTTGTATTCTTTTTATTTTAACCTTTGTTATGATTGTGTCCTAGAAATGGTTAATTTTGAGTTCAAGTTCACATTGTTATTCTGCAATATAAATATTAAATACTATATGATTTATTCGACACAGTTGGCGATCTTCAAGCACGGGCCCATATCAGTAGCCATCGATGCGGCTCACAAGAGTTTCAGTTTCTACTCCAATGGTGTATACTACGAGCCGGAATGGTAACATTTATTAATTAACTATCCTCACTAATATTATAAATTAGAAACTGATGCTTTCATGCCAAAACTACTTATTCGATTTCAATGAAACTTGGTACAAAGATAGTTTAGAGTATGGGAAAGGACATAGGATACTTTACCGCGATAACCAACATGCACGCGGGTGGATCCGCGGGCGAAAGCTAGTTTTATATAAATTACAAGGTGAATACCTGGTTCGTGCTAGAAACATGAAACTTTGCATGGATATGTGTTTCTTGTTATGGTGACCCATACCATGGCGGCTTGGTCAGAGGCCGGTAGAATAATTCAGAAACTCTCCATTCCGGTCTGGTTGGTCTTATATAGGTTGGATTAAGAATACAGAATATCACGACTCTTTCCATCCCGCTGGTATCTCAAGAGCCGACGGAAGGAGTTAATAACACAGGGCACCAGCACTGCAAAGATAAGGAAAAATAGAAACAAAAAATGACGTAGTAGAATCTTAATAGACTGCTATAGTCTGGGTCACCATACTCATCAACAACCCATAACGTCCCACTGCTGGAGGTTAAGGCCATACGTCCCCACGCTGGCCGAGTGGGTCACCATGCTGCATGGTCTGATTTTGCAATATATATGGTGACAATGGATTCTGGCTGTATTTTCTATCAGGCAGAGTTTTTATTTTGGCAGACACATATTAGTGTTGTTAAAAGGCTCGAGTCTCCTGAGTCTTCGACTCGTTCAAGGCTCGAGTCTCCTATGAAGCCTCGAGCTACAGCCTCGAGCCTTATTTCGAAGGCTCGAGCCCAGTCTCGAACCCTAGTTCCGAGGCTCGAGTCGCGACTCGAGCTCTGTTTTAAAGGTTCACTAGGTACACAACATTATGCTCCAAAATAAATCTAATAAATATGTTATTAAAATAATGTATTTTTATTTACAAACTAACTTCACTACATAATAACATATTTTTATTATAATTTTGTACTTCCTCCTATAGAGGAAACTAAACGCGCCGATCCAGTGTTATCGCTAGTTATTAGAACTACCCACATTACTATTAATATTATTGTAATAATTACTTGTATACGCCATTCGTGTCAAAATCGTGTGCAGTTTGCCTGGTTTAAAATACGTTTTCATCGTAGTTCTTAGTGGTGAAAGTTTGTTAGATTTAGAAAATGAATGAGGAAGATAATGTAACATCGGAAGACAACGTGTTTGATACTACTGATACTTCGCTTACAGAAAATGATGCTTCAGCATCTTCTATGGTGTCGAAAAAGCCGCGTATTAGTTGGAAATGGTGTCATTTTAAGAAAGAATCCAACAAATTGTTGTGCAAGATATGCCGTCATACATTTTCTATTAAAACATCGCACTCCATTTTGAAAAGGCATCAATCGCGTCATGGTGATGTTGATTCTATACAGAGTGAACAAAACGAAATGGCGTCATCTGGGTCCTTAAAACATAAAAATCAACAAGTGGACATTAATGACCTTTTGATAAAGTTTATTATACACGGCCAGCATTCTTTCCGAATAATAGAAGAACAGGAGTTTGTATCATTTTTATCAGCACTTAATAATACGTATCGTTTACCAAGTAGATTTCAAATTACATCTTCCATACAAAAATTATACAAAGAAAAAAAACAGCAAATAGTAAATATGATCAAAAATTTGAAGCATAAGATCGCTTTGACATTTGATTTTTGGACATCTATAACCAGTAAACCATTTATAGTTGTAACTGCCCACTATACATCTAATAATGGGGAGATGATTTCTATGACTTTGGAATTTGATCTCATACCGTTTCCTCACAAAAGCGAGCAAATTGTTTTTAAAGTAAAAAACATTGTTCAGGAATTTGGCTTGCAAGGTAAATTAATTTCCATTACAACAGATAATGATGCAACAAATATTAAAACGCTTCAACTGCTAACTTTGTTTAATGAAGAATTTAAGGATATTATCCATTTAAGATGTATGGCTCATGTATTAAATCTGGTAGTAAAGAAAGGTGTGGAAGAAGCCAAAGAAACTATCGTACCGGTCCAAAAATTAGTAAAATTTATAACTTTTTCTCCTAAAAAAAAAACATTTATATGAAGAATGTTGTACGTCCTTAAGCAATTCTCATCTGAACTTGATAAAAGATATGCCTATCAGGTGGAATTCTACTTATATGATGTTGGAAAGAGCTTTGAAAATGAAAAGAGTGCTTAATTGTATGTGTTTGGATTACACAGAGTTTTCTCCATACACTATTGAGAATTGGGAGATGGTAGAAGCATTGGTAGATTTTCTTCAACCATTTTATGAAGCCACTGTTATGCTTAAAAAACACAATTATCCAAGTTTGTACTATGTGGTGCCTATACTTGATGTTTTAACAGAGCATCTTCTTAACAGACAAGAAGATGGACCAATGAAAAAATGTGCAACGGCCATGATCGAAAAATTGAATGAGTACTCCGAGATTTTAAACAGTGATTTGGCACAACTTGCCGTTCTATTAGACCCGCGACTTAATAATTATTATTTCATAGCAAAGAACAACACTCAACCATTAAACAACTTAAAAACCCTTTATGACAAGCTCAAAGATCAAAATATACAAGAATTGCGAAGAGACAATTTGTCAACACATAATTATGAACCCAGTAGCTCTAGTGAAGTTTACCTAGTAAAAAAAAGTTTATTTGCATCTATGTACAAGCAACCGGAGACTATAAATATCGCAGATGAAGTGGATAGATACATAAATATGCCTATTGAGCCTGAAAACACTAATGTATTAATGTGGTGGAAAAAACAAAAAGAATTGTCTTTGTCATCCTTAGCTCAAATAGCATTTGAAGTTTCGTCTATACCAGCGACAAGCGTTCCTAGTGAACAAGCCTTTTCGAAGTCTAGTAATTTAATAACAAAAAAAAGAAACAGGCTGAGCAACAAAAATATCCAGGCATCAATGTGCTTATCGTCATGGTTAAAAATCGAATAATCATTCATTGTTTAATAAAGTTTTCTTTTTTCTATCTTTTTATTTCATTTTTTTTATACGTACTTACTACATTAAAACAAAAACATTTCATTTTAATATTATCAGGCATATAAATAAAGCTCGAGCTTCGACTCGAGTCCTTCATTTAAGGCTCTTGAGCCTTCAAGGTTCGAGCCTTTAGGGCTCGAACCGTTTAGACTTACGAGCCCTCAGAGCTCGAGCTTTGAAGGCTCAGTAGCTTCGACTTGGAGCTCGAGTTTCCGCCTCGGAGCTCATTTCTCACAACACTAACACATATACATATATGTAAAAGTAAAACCCTTTACCAATCCGTCTGGCCAGCGTAATATAGTAGGCCAGGATCTTGTCAAAGAGAGGCCTATGTAAAAACTGTTGGTAAAGACTGTTGATGTACAGCCTCTTCTTCCCAGGAGTTTGGACAGTTTTTCAGGAGTTTCCTCTTCTTTCTTGGGGGTGTCTTGGGTTCTCATGAGATCTCAAACTTGTTCCTGAGGTTCTCTCTTACTTGGTAATCTTCTTCCTAGCCTCATTCCCAATATTATTTGAGGTCGGCTACTAATTCAACCGGTTTTACCTGAAAATCATTTTTTCCACGGAGCGACTGACATCGGACCTGCGTAACCCTAAGGGAGAACTGAAATTCGAGGGTTGAACTAGTTGCCAGTAAATTTGAGGGCGCTGACTTCCCAATAACGATTTCACGTGCGTGAATCACCGCTAAATTTGTAAACTCAGGGCTGCTATTAAGAATTTCTTAGAGAACAACCCAAAAACACTTTGGCATACTAGTTCTTACTTGGTAATATGCAATAAAATAAGAGTTTAACAGGGACGGTTATTCCGGTATTGGGAGAGCAAGCAGACGACTCATCTTTTGGCAGACAGAGATGATGTATGTTGTGTATTGAATGCCCCTTTCCAGAGATACCTCGCTCTGTTAATTAAAGCAAATCCATGTTTATTAAATAAGTAATTTTAATTTTCTGCCTCAAAATTTAATCGTATTCCTTTTATATATAAACTGCCTTATATATAAAGTAGCCTGTCCTTTTTTAACAAACAAAATATATTATTCATGCCAAAATTTAAGATTGGTGCAGCGTTTTGTAATTAGAGCGTATGGATTAAATTTAGTTACCAAAATACACTTTATTGATTTTACTATGTACGTTTCTTCTCCAGTCACAACAAGATCGATGAACTAGATCACGCAGTTCTAGCGGTCGGATACGGGATCCTCAAAGGTCAGAAGTACTGGCTGGTGAAGAACTCCTGGTCTAACATGTGGGGCAACGACGGATACGTGCTCATGTCTACCAAGAACAACAACTGTGGTGTGCAGACAGCCCCCACTTATGTTCTTATTTAGGTTTATTGTAAAATGTACCATAGTACGATCACATAGGGTTGATATATTACATTGTAGTTATAGATGCTGTCGTTGTTCAGTAAGACAGCAATCGCTTCTGAGGGTTGTTTATTAAGTAAAATATATAATAATTCAGTCTCTGCCTATCTTCGCACATTATTAAGACGTGGATTTGTATGTATGTTACATAACTCGAAAATGGCTGTAGATATTTGGATAACATTTTTATTTAGATAGAATGTTTAATTTGCACGAATCTTTGGCTAAAATACTTTGTTATAAATGACCTATTGCACGGTTGGCTTATTAGTTTAAGCTGTAGCTACACCGCTTTCAACTGCTCCAAGTGTAGCGGATTCAAATCTCACATGGGACATCACTTTATGTGACACACAAATAGTTGTTCTGAGTCTGGGGAACACCCGACTCAGAACTTTGTATGCGTTTCATGTATATTTGCAAAAATAAAAGACGAAAATAAAAAGATTAATGATAAAGTCTAGGATGATTATAGTATGTTTATTATCACGCTACAACCCTTAGGAGCAGAGCAGAATGACGAGTACCTCTCATATACTAGTATCAGCTGGTATATTCTATAACAGCGTATGTTAACCTCTTGTGACCGTATTTTTAAATAGTAAGTTTAATAGTAATAGTGTTTAATAATAAAAAAAAAATAAGAAATAGTATGTGAGTGTTAGAGACAAAACTTTTTAAAATTGAACCTTCATCAACAACCCATAATGTCCCACTGCTGGGCTTGGGTCTCCTCTCAAGAGAGGGTTCAGGCCATGCGTCCCACGCTAGCTGATTGCGGGTTGAGGACTTTTTTGTTTGTTGTAAATTGAACCTTAAATTCTTGGAAATAAAGGTAATTTAGCCTTGAAGAACTAATGTTGAAAATTTCATTGGTTTAAATAAAACCGATTGGTACAGTGGTTAGTGACCCTGAACCATGTAACTTGAAGGACGTAGGTTCGATATCCAACAGGGAAATTATGTGCTAAGCGCGAAAAATGCACGTCTTTTTCTTTTTAATCACTTTTAAAGTCTATCATATCTCTCTCACATGTTGCATATATATCAATATTTGTTTTAAACATTTTTTCACATTATCAAACAAAATATTTACTAGTATACAAACCACATACAAATTAATAGCCCTGAATACAAACAGCTTTGACTGCACAGTTGGTTAAGTGGTTTCAGCGGTCGCCATGCCGCTTTCTACTGAGCTAAGTGTTGTAGGTTCAAAATTGTTAATGAATCAGGGTGTTCTCTGTGTCCGTTTTTTTAATGTTTGTAAAGAGCCTCGCGACACAGAAATATATTTAAAATGCAGGAGTTTCATTAAAAAAATACCATTCATAGGAATTAAATTACTTTTTCCAACATTCCAAAATACACATTATGTTGAGATTTATATAAAATTGTGATATCTCAAGTGCTTTTTAAATTAATATAATTTTTTTTGTAAAATTCGAAGTAGTCGAGTTTAGACATAGACACAAAATTAAGAAATGAAACTTCTTAAAAAATATCTATTTCATTCTAATTCACTTGGAAAGTGATCTTTCGTCTCTTTCATGTAGTGTATATAAATCTGATGTTATGTCTAATAACATACATTATCGATTATTGAAACGCACCTTAAGAAGTTTCATTTCAAAAAATAAAATACTTTAGTTCCAATTTCAAATTGCAACAGAAATCTCTTTTTTTATTAGACTAAGATAATATCGTTTATAAAGCTCTCTGAAATAAAAAAAATGTTTATTTTATTTGTGTTTTATTGTTTTAAATTATTTTATTGTCCTTTAAATATTTTAATAAGTTAAAATAAATCAGGAAAAAAGCTCAAGGAGTTATCCTTGGTACACACATTTTCGAACTGACGATATCGTTTGCATAGAATTTATCACAACGAACAAATTTAATTAAAATGAGAGCATTTTAAAATATTAACCAATCATCATTAAATGTAATAAAAAGTAATCCATTAATTTTGCACTCTCAGAGGTGAAATGGCCTATAAACGAGACCAACCTTGCAACAGGTTTGAAATATCGCCTTCCATATTTTCGAATAACCAATGTGATATTCCTTTTTTTGAAATCGAGTGGCCTATCTATAAATATATATAAATAAATAAAATGGAAGTGTCTGTTTGTAATATCAAAAGAACGGTATTTTACTAAATTATTAGAAAATTATTTCATTATAAAGCATATTATACGGTACTTAAATAAAAAAGCAGTTTTTAAAATTTTTGGTTGTCTTTCTGTTTGTTTGTTCCGACTAATCTCTGAAACGGGTGGATTTTGACTCTACTTACTAGCATATGGCTGATGACATAAGGAGTAACTTAAGCTATTTTTTAGACTAGCTTCGCTCCGCGGCGTTACTCGCAGTTTACAACTATGGTCGGTAAAAAATACAATTCCCGAGAGGCAGTACGAAATGCCTTTGAAGAGTTTGTTGCCTCCCGTCCAGCTGATTTTTACAAGAAAGGCCTCAATAAACTGCCAATGCGTTGGCAAAGATGCGTCGATTACATGGGTGATTACTTCGAATCATCATCTTCCGAGCCTTTATTCCCAAGTTTATTTGGGGTCGGCTACTAGTTCAACCGGTTTTACCTGAATTTCAGTTTTTCCACGGAGCGACTGCCATCGGACCTCCGCAACCCTAAGAGAGAACTGAAATTCGAAGATTGAACTAGTTGTCAGTATATTTGAGGGCACTGACTTCCCAATAACGATTGCCATAGATGTTCATGACAACCGGGACCGACGGCTTTACGTGCTCTCCGAGGCACGGGTGTGAATCACCGCCAAACTACCAAACTCCGGGCTGCTATCAGGAATTTTCCTAAGAAAAATCCCAAAAACACTTTTTGGCCCGACCCTGGATTTGAACCCGAGACCTCTTGATTAGCAGTCGCATACGCTAACCACTAGACCAACGAGGCAGTTGAAAAATTAAGTACTTTCACTTCTTGCATACAAAACGGCAATTTCAAAGGTAAAGACCTAATATTAGCCAAAGAAACAAGAGAATAGAAAAATAGAATAAAAAAGGAAAAACGTTTGCAACTTTGCTAGGATCTCTGGTATAATTACACTGGGGTAACGAAATAAGACCTTCGAATAAATAAATAGTTAAATATATATTTCTGACATCTTACACACAACGTCATCTAGTCCCAACTAAGCAGAGCTTGTATTATGGGTACTAGACAACTGATATAAAAACTTAACATTTTTTTTTTGCAAATACATACATATTATACATAGAAATACACCCAGACTCTGAAACAAATATTTGTGGATCACACAAATATTTGGTCTGACCCGGGAATCGAACCCGAGACCTCTTGATCAGCAGCCGCATACTCTAACCACTAGACCAACAAGGCAACAAATAGAAAACCAAGCATCAATAGTTACAATAAAAGTATCAATAAAACTTGCAATGTACATATAATAAATGAGCCAATAACACGACATAAATAATTTCTTAACAGTTTTTATGAGACCATTTTCCTTCGGTGACCAGACGGAGATATGCATACGTTTCCTAATTTCACCAGCTGACCTTTACAATCGTCTTGGTGAATGGTTTTAGAGTACTGCAAATAAAAAATAAATAAATAATTATTATACTTACTAGCTTTTTAAAAATCGGTTTTGCTTGTGTATGTGTCGGATATCGTGATTAAAATGCCTGTATTACTCCTCAAGAGTCAAAGGATCTTCATTGTAAATTTTATCTAGATTGGTTCAGCCGTTCGGTATTGAATGTAACAAAGAGATTGAATTTCGTAATAGTAGTAGTTTCAGCATACGGTTCGCCCTTGTATTATGTTGGTGATTACGGTATATTTTCTCTCTAGTTTCCACTTTCATTGAAGTCGATGCAGCGGCTTAGCCGTGAAAGTGTAACAGACACAGAGTTACTTTTGAATATATAATACTAGAACGCGCGTAGGTCGGTTATCGCGATGAAAAGTATTCTTTCTCAGTCTCTATAGCCAGTAACTATCTGTGTATCAAATTTAATTTTAATTAGTTCATGATTAGTAAGAATTGAGTAGGTTCTCAGACGCTCATAGCCCAGTTCGTTAGGTGAAACAATCACCGAGGGTAAGCAACTACGACGTGGTCTGTACCTGAATGGATGACCGATAGTGAAAGTGATGAGAAGAGACCCGAGCCCAGTAATGGGACGTCCCATTACTGGGCTCGGGTCTCTTCCGTGGTGTGTTTGTTGATAAAAGGTATAATAATGAAAATTTTACCGTCCAATAGTTCCAAAATGGATATTCTGCTATTATCATAGGCGCGATAGTTGTTGTCTCCGTTGAATCATGAGTTATAGGGACATTGCCTGGCTCCAACTCATCGACTTCTTCACCGGATTTATCTAACAAAACTTCCTCTATTTGATGTCCACCTCTCACTATATTTTGTATTAATTTTGATTCTTTATTTTTCTTCTTGTCAATAAATTCATCTTTTTTTCTAATTATAACTGCGTAACCAATAACTTTGGGCTTTTTATTTGACTTGTCTAATAATTCTTCAATTTTTTTAACTGGTTTTTTTACGTGAAATCTTATTAATGGTTTGTATATGGTGTTTAATTTGCTATCGTATTCATATTTGCCGCTTCGGTAGTTGTGTGGTATGATTCTGCTCACTAATCTCGATTTACCGAGGAAATGTTTACTGAACTCATTATTGCTAAATGAGCGTCTAAAATTTGGTTTCTCGTGCAAATAAAGTTTATTTTTACTATATTTTGGTGAACTTTTTTGTTCATAAAGAATATCTTTTAATTGCTTAGACAGGTCTTCTTTGTATGGTCCAGTATTTAGTTTAAACACTTGTAAGCTTATTACGTATTCAATGGAAATAATAGAAATTAGAAATATGTTGAATCGTTGTTCGAACATTTTGTGTAAATTGAATGAAAGGGAATTATATAATTTTTTTTGATTACAATTGGCAATGACTCGTGAAATTAACGTGGAATTTTATTCGTTTTATTTAAATTGATATTGGAATTATTATTATGTAACATTTATTGATATAATATATATTTTTTTAATTTTAACAGCTTTTAACAGCCGATTTAAAAACTTCCAGAACTTTTTAAATCGGCTGTTTCATTTGTGTGTACTTTATGTGAGATTTTTGTAATTTCTGAATTGATCTGAATTTATTCATTTTTAATCAAATTATTTCTACTTCAGATTCCCTTCTTAAGGTTTAGATTAAGTTTATTATCAATGATTTATTTACAGTTAACTATTAAAGATAATTTAAACTGGCTAAGATTACTTGCTATGTTTGATTTTAATTAAGAGGCTAAGTTTTAGTTGTTCATTTTTTAATTTAATGCAAAAACTGCGACGAATTTGCTTTTCTTCTTGTATTAAAGATTCTTAGAAATCACTTATGAAGATTATCCCGTTCATTTCTTAATTAATGAAGGGGTTCTACTAAACTTATATATCATACTTTAGCGATATTTAGTGGTGTTATGAAATAGCAAGAAAATTCGAGAAGGGACTCGACTTTTGGGTTGAACGTAGTAATTTTAGTCAAGTTCTAAGGTTTACAATTCGACTGAATATATTTATGCTTGTTACCTCAGAACTTTGATTGGATGAATCGATTGTGTCAATTTTTTTTTTGAATTTGAAAGCTGGTGTCTCCCATGATAATTAAACTAGGATCTGATGATAGAATCCTGTAGAAAACGAGGGAACTACTCTAATAACATAGACATACCTGTCGCGATTTGGTAAATCGGAATAGTTTTTCTTTAAAATCGGTTTTTTTTGTTAAAATTATTTTTCCAAATCTAGATTTCTTTCATTTCCACGCAATAACTGACAGACTTTCCTTTCGATAAAAGATCTCGTAAATATTGAAAGTCATAAATAAAAAAGACGCAACAAAAAAGTTTTAAATATGAAATGAATGCTGAGTGGTGTTCAGGTGGCTCTTGAGAGTTGAGGAACTCTAAGTGCTTGAAGGGAAGGACTTAACTACTTTCAAACTCGTTTTATTACTGTTTTATTGAAGGTACAATCTCGATTTTCGGATGCAAACGATGGGGTAAGGATTAAAAGGTAAGAGGCTAATACTAGTTTTGTTTTACGGAGTTGTTTGTTTCATTGTAATACGAATTCTTAATCGGTTATAACTGACTGTTAATTGCTCAAAAATTATGCTTTTATTTTCTCCTCCATCATTTTTAAGGGTTTCGTTGGGGTATTTGTATGTATGTGATGATTTATTTCTGTTGCCGCTGTGGCGAGCGCAACCTCTATAGTGCACGCCTGCTAGAATATTAAGAACATTAGATTAAATTAATTCAAACTTGTCAATAATGACAAGACGATGTGGTTTTACACGCTTTATATTAGCTTCAGTACAGTATGTTTGTTTGTTTGTTTGTAACCGACTCCTTTGGACTTGATATTGGCCCACTTTAAACGACCAGATTTTGTTAAAACTTTGTAGATTTATCGAGGACAATACACAAATTTCAAAAAAAAAATGAAAAAAAGTTTACACAATTTTTTGTTTGAGTATAGAAAAAAAATTATAATGTAAAAAAACTAAAGAAACACGCTTTTAAACTAAAAGTAGAAAATAATTTTAATGTAACAAAGTGTGGGGTGCTTTCTGAAAATATTTCAATAACGTCGCCCCACGCTTTGTTACATTAAAATTATTTTCTGCTTTTTAGTTTAAAAACGTGTTTGTTTAGTTTTTTAATGCTGCCAAAATGACTCTGCTCAGCCTGATGGAAAGCTCAAGTAGAATCCACGAGTGGTGGCCACCGTCCTCATTACCAATGTGGACAATGCAACACGGTGACCCACACTATGGCGGCCTAGTCAGATGCTTCTTCACGCCCCGCTTGACGGACCCGGGATCATAGTAGGAAGGAAACACATGAGCTGGTAGGGAGTTCCAGTTTTTGATTGCTCGGCACAGGAAGGAAGAGCCAAACCGCTTAGTTCTAGTGCGTATTGGTTCCACCCTAAAGCGGTGCCTCCCAAGGCCAGCACGCGTAGTCCTGTAGAGGAAAGGAGAAGGTGGGATCAGTTGGAAGAGCTCTTCAGAACATTCTCCATGGTATAGGCGATAGAGGACTGACATAGAGGCAACATCTCTTCGCAACTGCAAGGGCTCAAGGAACGGTGGCTTCAGGACTATCAATTATGCGGACTGCTCGTCTCTGCAACCTATCGAGAGCGTCAAGCAAGTACTGCGCGGATCCATCGCAAAGATGAGAACAATACTCCACGCAGGAACGGACCTGGGTCTTAAAAAGAAGACACAGATGCTCCGGCGTGTAGAACCGTCTCACCTTTGTGACGCTCTCAATATACTCCCGTCGGTTGAGATCCCGGCAAATATCCATACCCAGGATACCGAGCTTATCCTGTAGTGGCAGTGGAGTGTTCTGAAAAGAAGGGAGAGGAAGGAATGGATACCTTTTAGTAATGAGCGCGCACACCTTTGTTTTTTAGGGCGTTGAATTCAACCAGATTCTCATCATCCCATTCAGAAATACGGCTCAGAGCCCGGTCGAGCCCAGCGACAAGTTCTTGTCGTTTTTCCTCAATGTCTGACGACTTAGCTGTAGGATGTTCTAAGTATCGCCCATGAACTGTGCTATCATCTGCATAGTAATGTATGTCGCCAAGGGATAACATATCATTGACATGCAGAAGAAACAGGGTAGGCGACAGGATGGAGCCCTGAGGTACACCGGCGTTTACCTGTCGAAAATCTGAGGCCGCGCCGTCGCAAAGGACCCTAATGCGGCGTTGGTGCAGGAAGGCGGCGACCCAGTTACAGAGTTTTGGGGGCAGGCCCAATGCGGGAAGTTTGGAGAGAAGCGAAAGGTGCCAGACCCTGTCGGAGGCTTTGGCCATATCGAGGCTGATGGACTCACCGTGCCTATCAATAGCCTCACCCCGAATGTGTGTTACGTATGCCAAAAGATCACCCGTGGATCGGTTTGGCCTAAATCCATATTGCCGATCATTTAGCAAGGAGTGATCTTCCAGGTAGTGGACCAATTGCTTGTTAATGATCCGTTCTAGAACCTTGCAGAGAATTGAGGTGATGGCTATAGGTCGGTATATTTTTTTATATTAAGATTCTTCTAGGAGCTCTAGATTGTGAAAAGAGCTGTAATGAACTGTACTAGTTGCTAATATATATATATTGTATTAAAATATTATCTACATGGTGACGTGTTTTAATCGGTTGCTCAGAATCACAAATTGCTGACACGCACCGACGTGATTGTGAGCAGCCGATTAAAACACGAAATAATATTGTGTAATAAACCTGTGAGTGGATGTATTTCCTATTTCTACCGTGAGTGTCGTAAGAGCCAACTAAAGGAGCAAACTACGAGGAAAAATAACACCGTTTAGAGAAGGAACATTGGCCATCGTGATAACACATGGCCAATGTTCCTTCTCTATACTATAAAGATGTCAAGACTTCCTGTCTAAGGAGAGGTCCATTAATTGCATTGCGGTCTCGAACTCACCAACGAAACAAGGCAGCACGAATGGTATCATCTGAGTATCCCTCGACTATGTTCCTATTTAAAGAAAAAAACTCGCAAAATATCATTCAGTACTTACAACTTATACTATACCTTCGACACTTTTCCCGACACCTTGTAAGAAAAAAAAAATGGCAGTCGACTCGACTTAGGGACGCTTCAAAAGGTTTCTTTCAAAATTAAGGTTAAAAGCTTTCCACGGAAACTAAACTGAATTTTACTTTAACCTCTGTCGCTCTGTAAGTGTATCAAATTGAGTTTCAACTTTCTTCACTTAGCGGATTATCGAAAAGATTTTTAAAGGACATTCGTTTTGAGGTTATCTATGTAGAACTTGAATTTCGGTAGGCATAAAGAAAATTATTCCTTATTGACAATAGAACAGCTCCTATTCATCCTGTGGGTATCGTAAAAGCTGACTAAGAGGATGACAGCACTGCAATGACAAGGAATCTTGAAATAGGTAGATGACCAAGCCATCTGGCCATCGAGGTAGGGTAGCCCCTCCTCTCTAGACTTCTTTCTAAAGACTATTTTCAGCTGTAGACCGTTAAAGTTGGACCCTTGACCTGCACGGTTCGCCTAGTGGCTTATGCGGCCCCTCATTTTATAGACACTTACATAACATTGATAAATAGAGACCTATATTAAATTTCTTTTGTACATTACCGATAGACCATAAATTATCATCATGCCAATACTGCACGGTTGGCCTAGTGGTTTACGTGGTCGCCACACCGCTTTCTACAGCGCCAAGTGTTGTGGGTTCAAATACACGACCACGAACGAACGAACACGAAAATACACGTCACAAAAAGTATATTCCTAATGCGGGACTTGTCTTTAAAATACATAAACATAAAAACAAAGGTGATGATGATGAAATCCACAATGGCAATATTTTAATATTTTTATGGCAATATTTATTTGTGGTTACACTATGCCTACAATATGAATTACACTGTTATTAGAATGTGTTTGTGTTTGAAATTTGGATGTTTTGTTTTATAATTTTTTTTTATATTTAAGCCTACCACAGTGACTCTGCCTAATGGAAAACATAAACAGAATCCAGCTCCCCTAGTCAAGTTGCAAACGTTTTTCGTTTTCTATTCTATTCTCCTTTCTATTTCTCTATTCACTTGTTTTATTGGCCAATGTCACTCAGTCACGTGATCAACACAAAATATTAGCCAATGAGTACAGGGTCGCTGTTTTGCCCTATATATTATAGACAAGGCCGAGTAATAATACATTCACTGATAAAACATTATAAATGTTGGATAGTTAAAACGGAATAGAGTTACAAACAAAGTAACAAAAATATGACGTCCGTATCTAGGACTTGTATATTACTTTGTAATATATAATAGTAATTTGTAATTTATTATTAATCTGATAATAATATGACGCTCGTGTCGAGTCCTAATTATTGCGCTATATATTAGATTTTTGATAGAATATTCTAGATCTACGAAGCCAGATTTATCCATCATCCAAAATGGATTTTTAAAATTTTTGGATGTCGACTGGACCGATTTTGTCGGGTCTTTCACTGGCAGATAACTGATGACACAAGGAGTAATTTAGTCTAACTTTTTTTAGACAAGCTTCGCTTGACGTCTTTACTCGCGATTTACAACAATAACCGCAGGTAACACCGCGGGATACAGCTAGTCTGTACTAAAATTCAAAGAATTTGTTTAGTTTTAAACATATTTCACTCATTCCTGAATCATTTTGGTTTTAGATAACGTATTTATCGAGAAAAAAACGCTCTTATAAAATCAATGTAAACCGAGTACCAACGAGAAATGTTGCCAAAGCCAGCTACTTGTTAATACTGTTATTTTATAAGGAATATTCTGAAACGTACAAATTTACGTTCAAGTAGATTTGAAGGCGTCGTTAGGATAATTCCTATAAGAGTAAATGGCCCAGAGGGTGGCAAGCTCGCGGATTTATCGTCGGCGTCAAGGGGTGTAATGTGAAACCTACAAATGCAAGATAAGATATTATCGTTTTTGGGTCATTTATTCCTTCGTCTGTGTCGATTTGTGATTCCACAATGCGAGAGTAAAGGAAATGAGTTAATAAACCAAAAGCCCTTTTTACGTATGTTTTTATGCGAACCACTTGAGTATTCTTGCAATTTTTATGGCTTAAAAGAGCAAGAAGGTATTTGTAAATTACACAAATAAATAAAATTTAAGGTCTGTATCAAAATTACAGTTTTTTTTTATAAATGTATATGAAAGTTAATAGGTTACTTAGCGTATTTTTTACACCAAAAACGTATTTTTCACATTTTTGTCAGTCTGACTGTTTGGTTCGGCTAATCTCTGGTTAGACCGATTGACGGGACTTTCACTGGCGGAAAGCTGATGAGATAACGAGTAACTTAGACTACTTTTTATGTTGACTACCTTCACGTTACAACGTTACATTTACAACAACATCCGCGGCTCTCAGTTCTGTTAATAAAATTGATTTTTTTAAATAAACATATGAGCCTACTAAAGTGACTCTACTTTGTCTGATGGAATACATGAGTAGGATACAAGAGGAAGGGTCACCATCCTTGGCTTGGCACAACACTTGGATTGTCGTCTCCCTCCTTGGCAGTCGGGTAAAAAGTAATAAAACCAACTTAACTAATCGTATGCACAAACAAACCTTTGCACTTTACTATCATATCGCTTTATTTGTGCATGTACTTGCACTTGTGAGCAGCTGATAGGCGAGTTTATAATTACAAACTATAAGTTTAAAACTGATAATATAGTATAACTGCCTCGTTGGTCTAGTGGTTAGCGTATGCGACAGCTGATCAAGAGGTCTCGGGTTCGATTTCCGAAATGTTTGTATGATCCGCAATCATTAATTGTTTCGGAGTTTGGGTATTTTCTATGTATGTATATGTAAGTATTTACAAAATAAAAGTATGTTTATGTATTTAAATCAGTTGCAAGCTCTGCTTAGTTTGGGAACTGGATGGCTTTGTATGTAAGATGGACGAATGTATCATTAGCTATTTGTTTTCTAAATTAAGATTCTAAACAATATAGCTACATTATATTACACACGTGTAACCTTTAATCTAATTAGTAATACTATGTTGCGATATCTGTATATTACTTAAAACATATACAATGCGTTAAAAATAAGAATAGGACTGGATTTGTGACTTTGAACTTCACTGAATAGCGCTAGCTTAAACAACAAATAATATTATAATTAAAATTATAGTTCTTATATTTGTTTCTCTGCCTCGTTGGTCTACTGGCTAGCGAATGCGACTGCTCTTCGAGAGGTCTCGGGTCCACATCACCCGGGTCGGGTCAAAAAGTATTTTTGGGTTGTTCTTAGGAAATTCATAAGCTGCACGGAGTTTGGAAGTTTTGTATTGATTCACGCCCGTGCTTCGGAGAGCTTGTAAAGCCGTTGGTCTTGGGTTCGATTCCTGGGTCGGTCCATATGTTTGTGATTCGTAAATATTTGTCTCGGAGTCTGGGTGTTTTCTATGTATAATATGTGTGTATTTACAAAAAAAAGTATGTCTATGTATTTATATAAGTTGTTTAGTACCCATAATACAAGCTCTGCTTAGTTTGGGTCTAGAAGATGTTGTGTGTAAGATGTCCAAGATATTTATTTAACTGGTTTCATGATTTTATTTTAGCACTATGGCATCTCTCACATAAAGCGCATCAAGAAAAACATACAACAGAACCATCCATTGAAGAGACACTGAACTAACTAAAGTAACTAGTAACCGACTGGACAGAGTCACTGCATACTAATCCTGCATCGCGATATCGAAGTTCCGGTTGTAAGATCCTCGAGTAGAATGGCTTTAGAATAGAGCCCAAGAGCTACTTTACTGCGTAGAAACGGACTCCCCTGATAAATACACCTATCCAAACAAAGATATTGGCGATATTGTCGATATAGCGTGTCGATGAGTGGCTACACCAACAGTCAGTCCAGTCCAGCCTTTATATTAGATATTTCACACCAAAGAGGAAATTCATGTAAATTGAGCAGCAATATGAATTGCTAAAGGCTGTTGATGTCCACGAAAACGCTTATAGCGTATCATACCATAAACGGTTACCGCGCTTGCTTGCTATGAAAGTTTCTGGTCATTCCTCTGCAGGCGGACCTGTCCATTGGCAGTGGAACTCTACTGGTTTTAATATAAACTATTTTCTTTAAACCTTAACATGTAAATATTGGTCAAATAATGCAAACCTGTACGTATTGCAATATGGCGATATTGAATTCCGGACGGCAAATAACCTGAAAACCGCCATCTGTTGCAAGCACTTATGAGTTAAATCAGAGCTAGTCCAATACCATCTCCTAATATCCCATAAAGTCTTACCTTGAGGAGGTTTTCTCTCAATTCAGTTTACGATCAACACGTTATTTCATAAATTCAACTTATGAAATATGAAATTTTTATATTGCAAGATTTCGTACCGTAAAACGCACTCATTTGATGTTTGAAATAATCCAGAAAATTTTGACAAACAGATATTTGGATTTTATTAAATGGAACTCGTAGACCACAGCGCGTGCATAAGAAATATAAATTCACTACACTTAAGTATAAATTCTGATTTACAATTTAACTTCATTTTAAATATGATGCAGGGAAGATAATAATTTTTATGCACGTGTTAGCTGTACGTATATAACGAAAAGATATTGATGGAATTGGTGTATCTCACTTATCAGTTCTTCAATATCAGTCCAGACATTTTAAAAATATTTTTAAGTGGAGTGACGGTAATCAGACGTCTGAAATCCGACACGAGTACTTATATTTCTATTGCGTATTTCTATTATTCAACACGAATGCGATTTATTCGTATAGCATTCGGGTGCTCTCTTAGTTTCTGTTAAGTCTATGGAAAAATAAATAACGCTACTGATATTTATTTTTTATGGCTTTTCGAATTCTTACAAGTAATAGTTATGTTATGAATGTGCTGCCACCTTTGTAGTCCTCTCTTCCCAGATTGGAACGAGTTTGGGACACTAATAATCTCGTAAAATTCAAATGAAACCATTTCACTACCTTCTTCAGTGACATCGCGTTATAAATCCGATGGAGCTGGGAAAATTGTGTAGAAACAGAGTTTTCTTATGCACAGACCTTTAACCTATACTGGTTTTTATTAAAACAATATGTGATTGAACGTAATAAAGAGTTCTGTAGTGGAGACCTCGTCTCGATAAACATAGTGTAGGACGCCCACAGACAAGGTGGAGTGACGACCTGGAGTGAAGATGGCTGGCAGGAGCTGGATGCAAGAAGTCCAAAATCGATCAGAGTTGTGTGCAATGGGAGAGGCTTACGTCCAGCAGTGGATTGCGGTAGGCTGATGATGATATAAAATAAAACTTAGTATTTACATAAAACTTTAATTTAAAAATTTAAACTATAAAATTACACTAAAATAAACTTTTTACGATGAGCTGGTAAATTGTGCGGGAAAACGACGGATTTGGACAGCATAGGACCAGTTGCTGTAGCCTTACCTTGAGGAAGGCCTATGTCTTGCAGTAGACGTCTTTCCGCTGAGATGATGATGATGAAGCTTCTGATCCACTTACTTCAATTTTCTAATACTCATTCTCTTCTATAATTAATTCTCTAATCCATATTCTCTAAAGAACTCTCGTCTTTCTTTCAGCATTCTTGTTAAATAATTACGTACTACATAGTATAATTTCGATTCAGATGTTATTATAAGAATGTTTACTTGCAAAAACTTTCGCTTAGTTCATTTCTTCACTAGAATTTGATGATAAGTCTTCATTTGCATTGATTTCATTCTTTGTATTATCCGTTGTCATTGAAACCGAATTGTTCTCGTTGTTATTTAATTTAGTTACAATGTAAGTAGTGGTTGCATGTGTAGAAGAGTCACTTATGATGTTATCATCTTCGGTCGTTGAAGTATTGTTTTCAGTAACATTAAACTTATTAGATTCTATATCGACTTCTGGGTTTTCTGTTTTTGTTTCATTTGTGTCACCAACTTTAACAATACTCTTATAAGTTTTATTTGTTTCATTTAAATTACCAAGTTTACCAATATTCTGATTGGTTTTATTTATTTCATTTGAATTGCCAACTTTTTCAATAACCTGGTGTGTTATATTTGTTTCGTTTGAATCAAGAACTTTATCAATATTCCGATCGGTTTTATTTATTTCATTTGATTTAACAATTTTGTCAATAATCTGGTGCGTTTCATTTGAATTACCAACTTTATCAATAACTTGGTGGGTTTTATTTGTATCACCAACTTTATCAATAATATGTCTTGTTTTATTTGAACAGCAACATTTATGATTCTTTTTAAACTTCATTGATCTATCATAGTTACCGGCAATCATTCCAATAACTGTTTCTAAGAAATCAATAGCTTCTGTCGTTGTGGTGTCAATATTTCTATCTTCATCTAAGTAAGTCTTATTAATTTCATTTTCCCCATTCTTTACAGTTGTCGACCTTGCACTCACTACACTTATAGCACAATATACAACCACTAGTAGCAACATGTTTATTGTTAAACAGCTGCTTGAATACTCGTCAGTTAGTTAACTGATTTGTGAATAGACTAATGAAAAGTTTGGAATGAAATCCTCAGTATTATGATAATATGAGCATCATTCATGTGAATATATAGGGAGGATACAATGGCAGTATTAGATGATATTTGATAATATTCGTCATGTTATTATGTGGAATTACATTGATAGACAAACAATGAAAACAATAAGATGAGGTATGTATGACATTTTGTGAGTAAGGAATGCACACAAAGGACTTTACGCAAGTGATTCGTTTTTATTTAAAACAATATTTAACACTCTATTATTAGCTTTACTTGTATCTTTGTTTTTGAGCGTGTTTCATTTAAATTTAAATAAGTTATAATATTAATAAAATTCATTTGAAAATTTTGATCGTACTCTTTTTTGTTTTTTTATCAGACTTTAAATAAAGATGGAGGTTCTCATTTTGATCCCCTAGAGGATTTATTTGTAAGTTTTCGGAAACGAAATGTCCACTAGGATCCCCTGCTTGTTCTGTTATATTAATTACTAGCTAAGTACCGCGGTATCATCCGTAGTTATTATTCTAAATTGCTGGTAAAGCCGCGTAGCGAAGCATGTCAAAAAATAGCCCAAGTTACTCCTTAAATCATCAGCTATCTGCCAGTGAAAGTGCCATCAAAACCAGTTACATATATAACCGGTACAAGCCACAATAACTTATAATACTTCGTTCTTACCTGTTAAAGTACAATTCTTATGTCTTAGCAATAACAACAATAATAATTTGGGCACCTAAATCGTGATGACACATCACAATATTTATAAATACTTATCTTGAAAGATCAAAGATCATTTGGGGAGAATTTGGCAACACTGACTGAATTGAAGCGAATTAAGCGTTCATAGTCAAGCGGCCTTTGGTGATTGGAAACTCACTGAGAGTAAGCAACGACGGCGCAGTCAGTACCTAGATGGTTGACTGTTTGTGGCATAATAAGTTATGAGCGTTTCCGTGATCCGGCGGTCACGTTAAGCAATCGCTCCCGGATGTTATCATAAGGTAACAGTCGTAAAGCTTACTTGGAAGCCTTCGGGCGGCTTAAAAGCAACGGCGAGATTACGTAACCACAACGTGTCTTACCAGTCCCTAACCCGCACTCGGCCAGGGGACGCATGGCCTTAACGCTCTCCTGAGAGGAGACTCGAGCACAGTAGTGGGACGATATGGATTGTTGATGACATACAACGATTCTTGCCAAGAAACGGTACGTCGAATGATAAATAATCAATTTTTGAATAAAATGAGAAAATTCTTTAAATTTTCTAATCGTCGGTAACGTAGGAAGGAAAATAGTAACGTGTAACGGGTTTTACATACACGATTGAATTTTGGATTGTACACAATTGTTTGAATTGGATAGAGCTTCTAAAAATACAGAGCATCACCTATAGAATATATAGAAGAGCAAACTATGCAGGACAACAGAACTGCAAAAGAGAAGTAATATTTGAAACGAATCCTATACCACTGTCTGGCTAACGTGTTATAGTAGGCCAAAACCTCCTTTTTAAGGACTGGCTTATATCCAGTATTTTTTTTTTTTTTATTTATTTAAAGGTTTCCCACAGCTCGTGTATAAAAAATACATAATAGTAAGTGACAAATTTTACAAGGCCTTACACACTTGCCAATTACGGGCTAACCAGCATTCATCATATCATTACATATATATGTACATTTATGGCATACCTAGCTATACAATACTTAAATAAAAACCAACACAACACCAAAAAAATAAAAAAATAAAAACAACGAGAATAATTACAAGATAATCAAATTTAAGGTAATATAACAAGGCTTCATCACATGGAAGATATCTACCACAGTTTCCCGAGAATTCCTAGCCATTCTTTTGTGATTTTAGGTTCCTGGATCTAAGCAAACTTATTGAATCATGATGCATGTCAAAATCTGGTACCGCTTTTAAGAAGGAATTCATCTCTCTGCAAATTCTGTTAAGTGGCGAGTTTACGCCTATATTAGTTTTAGATGGCTGAACATGATATTGTTTTGTTACAGGATGTCTTGGTATTTTGTGAGGCACGTTAATTAAGATGCGTGAGACAAGTTCATTGCAATCAAGTTTATTATTTGCGAGTTTGTGGAGAAAAGCCAAGTCGTGTGTCCGTCGACGCTCACGTAGGGAGTTCATGTTGTAATATTTAAGGCGGGACTCGTAGGCACTCCGGGGAGATATCGTATTTGTTGTGAATGCGAGGTGTCTTGTAAAAGCTCTCTGTATGCTTTCAATCCTTTGAGAGTGGACCGCGTAGTATGGGTTCCACACCACACTGCAAAACTCAAGGTTGCTACGTACCAATGAGTTATACAATATAATTTTCGTTCTTGCTTGCTTGAATCCTTTAGTGTTTCTTTTGAGAAAGCCTAGCATTCGCGCCGATTTCTTGATGATAAAGTCAATATGGCTCTTAAAGTTCATTCTGCTGTCCATAATAACACCGAGATCCCGCACTTCGGGGACAGTGCTTAGCAAGACATCCTGTATCTTGTATGAGACTGTCAGAGGTTGTTTTTTCCTGGTAAATCGTATGTGATAGCACTTTTCAACGTTTAATTTCATACGGTTGAGTGTGCACCAGTTATTAATCCTATCAAGATCTTGCTGTATAAGACTGCTATCTAGTTTTATATCTGTTATGATTTTATATACCTTAAGATCATCAGCAAACATTGAACACTTACAGTGATGAATCTGATCTGTGATGTCGTTGATGAAAAGAGAGAATAGAATGGGAGCCAGATGTGAACCTTGAGGAACCCCCGAAATAGTGTAGTATTGGTAAGACTCATATCCGCCAACCGTAATGAGTTGAGATCTCCGAGTTAGATAGGATGTAAACCAATTAAAAAGTGAGCCATGTATTCCATTGAATTCTAGCTTCGATAAGAGCATAACATGATCGACCCTGTCGAAAGCGCTACTGAAGTCTGTGTAAATGGCATCAACTTCCAACCCTTTATCCAGAGCTTGTGTAAGATCACACACATACTCTGAGAGATTGGTCTCCACAACGCGACCACTCCTGAATCCATGTTGAAAGGTAGAAATAGTCTTGTCTAAGTGGTGGGTGATGATAGGGCACACTAAAGACTCAAAAACTTTGGAAAAACATGGCAACACTGAAATCGGTCGATAATTTTTAACATTCGAGGGATCTCCCTTTTTATAAACTGGTGTAATTTTAGCTTTTTTCCATATCTCTGGGAAGATTCCTTCGTTTAGTGAAGAATTGAATATTATTTGCAGTGGCACACAAAGTTCGTTACTGCAGCGCTTAATAAAAGAAGGTGGTATCAAATCAAGTCCAGGGCCTTTAGAGGAATCAAGCTGTTCAAGTTTTTTTTTAATTTCCATTTTAGTAAAATTAATACTACTAATGACATTTTGATTTATAGAGAGATTATGCGATATTGGAATAGGAGGATCTCGGTTAAAAACTGATATGAATTGATCAGCGAAGAGATTTGCTATTTCCGAACCATTCTCAGCTCTACGTTCACCCAGATACATCTGAGCCGGTATACTCGATTCACCACGTCGCCTGTCTTTGATAAATCGCCAGAATACTTTGGAATTCCTAACTATGTCATCTTCAAGTTTACGTTTGTAGTCCGCGTAACAGATCTTAAGCAGTTGATGACATCGTCCACGCAGCAGCTCAAAAGTTAGTCGATCTCGAGGATTTTTGGTCTTACGATATCTTTGCCTAACCTTTTCTTTTTCGCCCAAAGTTCTTATTAATGAGGTGGTAAACCAGGTGGGAAATTTAGACTTTTTTGTTTTATATTTCGGAATGAATTTATCAAATGTTTCCTGTAGTATTTTATAAAAAATCTCAACTCTCTCATTGACATCACCACATGTCCCAAAACAGTCATCCCAAATAACGCCATTCAAATGTTTTTGGATATTTTCAAAATCTGCTTTGTAGAAGTTGTAGCCGGTTCGATTCCTCGGTTCCAAATATTTGAGATCATTCAATGGTACGGTTATTAGTAAGCATGGATGATGACGGTCCAGTTTAGACAATACATCTGTAGGTTCTGTTACTGATATATCAGGTAAGTTGCTTAAGACAAGATCCAAGACCCTACAATCTGAGTTACGAATGGTATTATATTGATGTAGACCATTCATGGAGATAAAATCAATCAATTTGTGACCAAGTGAGGTGTCGTAATTTGTTGGTATTGCATACGAATTATGTGGGCCCTTGGTCCATGTAATGAACCAGAGGTTAAAATCACCTAGTAATACAACATCATCCACGTGATTCAAAACATCACTTGCTTTATTCAAGAAAATTGACAAGGTTTCCAAAGTGATCGGTGGAGGCATGTATACGACGCATATGGCGAGTTTCTTAATTATATTGTTAGTAGATATTTCAATTTGGACCCACATATCTTCAATGTCACTCTCCCAATTTTGTATTCTATTAGATTTTATGTGTCTATTTACAGCAATCAACACTCCTCCACCGTTCACTCTGGCCACCCTAGAGTCTGCTCTATCTCTCCGATGAACAACATATCTCTGATCTATAAATTCACCATTTGCAACTTTGTGCTGAAGCCATGTCTCAGTAATCACTATTACATCGTAACTAGAAAGCAAGATATTTTTATAAATATCATTTACTTTAGTTCTCATTCCACAAAGTATCCACAGTATCCTGTTAAAGACTGTTGATGATGTATAAGTGTAAAAGTATGTTAAGTATTATAAGTTACGACATCTAACGGTCAGATGACCGTTAGATGTCTTACTATATTACTTACGTATATTAAAGAGCCATTTAATTACTTTTTATAAATGAGCCTGGCAAAGTGACACCACTCTGACAGATGGAAAGCATGAGTAGAATTTACGAGTAGTATTAGCACAAACGCTATCATTTTAGGTTGGTATTATCATCATAAATCATCAAAAGCCATTGTTAAACAACTTTGCTGCACAACTTAGAACCTTAAGGTAAGTAAGAATTCTAAAGCGATACGGTCGTCTTTGATTATATTTTAATATTCTTAATAGTTTCTTCTTTATTCTGTACTCGATGTCTCAATTTCGATTACCGGAACGCACTATATTTAATGAAATTATACATTTATTAAAAATCTGTAAATTTTTAATTACAAAAAGGTACTTTAACTTTATATCACATTGTCATATTTTCCCAGATATACTCAATTTCACGTAAGTCATCGCTATATAAAGATTAACAGCCAGAGCTTAATATATAATATTTTTTTCTGCGTAATCAAATAGACGTGTTTCAAAATGAAACTACTTCTAGTGTTACTTCTATTATGTATTGCGGAGAGTCAGACTCAAATTGTGAAAAATCTTCTGATGCCGAAGAAGAGTAATGATAGACCAGGTACATTCCATAATGTAAGAAAAACCCTTTCCAATGGAACGGTTGTTATATTAGATGCTCTAGGCAACGTGATACATCGTTTGTATAAAGACAAACCCGATGCAAATATACCAACTGAGAAAGAAACTACTGAACCCAGTATACCTACAGACGTTGAGAAAGTCTGTGTCATTGAAGATGATCCAACAAAATGTGTTTAAGATGAAATGAACCCTGCAAGAATCTTAACGGCAATTTAATAATATATTTTCTTTAATCATTTTGATCAATATTTGATAAATGGAGGTACATATTTCAAAGTACAAAATTTTGTATAGTCACTGTTTAAGCAATAAAAACAGAATTTCGGTAATGTATTTCATTGTGTATTATTCATATTAAACTTTTCGTTGAATTTTTCAATATTGTATTTTACCCTATAAAAAATTTCATGACTTATATTTTCCTGCCGGTGTCGTGACGCATTAAGAAAACAAAGTGTCACCACACCTGTCCATCTCATGGGTGCGAGGAGACTAAAGGATCGCAAGTGAAATTAATAACATAAAAACCCACGACTGATTGGACCAATTTCCATCAAACATAGCTAAGAAAACTCCCGACTGACCTTTCAAACAAAAAAATACAAAATCAAAATCGGTTTATCCGTTCGGGAGCTATGATGCTACAGACAGACACACACACATACACACACACACACACACAAACACAGATTGCGCCGGGGTTAAAAATAACTCTTTTCTAGCAGGGACTGCTAGTATTTTTTCCATAGAGTGACTGGAATTGGACCTCCGTAACTCTAAGAGAGACCTGAAATTCGAAGGTTGAACTAGTTGTCAGTAAATTTGAGGACGCTGACTTCTCAATAATGATTCCCATAGATGTTCATGACAACCCGGACCGACGGCTTTACGTGCTCTCCGAGGCACGGGGGTGAATCATCACCAAACTTCCAAACTCCGGGCTGCTATTAAGATTTTTCTAACAAAAACCCAAAAAACCTCTTGATTAGTAGTCGCATACGCTATCAACTAGACCGACGAGACACTATAATTTGATTTTTAGATAGAAAGGAGTACTGAGTTTTTAGGGTTCCGTAGCCAAATGGCAAAAAACGGAACCCTTATAGATTCGTCAAGTCTGTCTGTCTGTCTGTCTGTCTGTCTGTCCGTCCGTATGTCACAGCCAATTATTTCCGAAACTATAAGAGCTATACTGTTGAAATTTGGTCAGTCGATGTATTCTGTGAACCGCATTAAGATTTTTACATAAAAAAAGAAAAAAAACAATACATTTTGGGGGTCTCCATACTTGGAACTGAAACTCAAAAATTTTTTTTTCATCAAACCTATACGTGTGGGGTATCTATGGATAGGTGTTCAAAAATGATGTTGAGGTTTCTAATATCATTTTTTTCTAAACTGAATAGTTTGCGCGAGAGACACTTCCAAAGTTGAAAAATGTGTCCCCCCCCCTCTAACTTCTAAAATAAGAGAGTGATAAAACTAAAAAAAATATATGTTGTACATTAACATGCAAACTACCAACGAAAATTGGTTTGAACGAGATCTAGTGAGTAGTTTTTTTTTTAATCCCTACTTAATATTATAAATGCGAAAGTACCTCTGTCTGTCTGTCTGTTACGCTTTCACGCCTAAACCACTGTACCGATTTTGTTGAAATTCGGCATGATGATAGAACTGAACTTGGGAAAGGACATAGGCTACTTTTTACTGCAATAATCGAGATACAAAGACCAAAGCTAGGTGATTATAAAAATACATAAATCGAAGATGTCAAAATTTATCACTGTTTACCTCCTGTCAAAACTTCACAGGTTGCTAGGAATAACACACTTGCATGGCACCCATAATGATAGTTTGTAAATGACATATAGACCAGTAGACCATGGTAGATACTTTTTGAAAACAAATAAAATTATAGTAGGATGAAACCTATTGGAAAAGGAGGAGAATATTATAAAAATGAAAGGAAAAATAATTTACGGGCGATCTGAGGTCGGGAAGGGGTAGGGGGGGAGGTTTTCGGGTCCTTTAACCGGGGCGTGAAAAAGCATCCCATTAGGCCGCCATAGTGTGGGCCGCCATACATTATTGTCCGCATTCGCAGCAAGTGTGGTAGCCCCGACTCTTGGATTCTGCTCATGCTTTCCATCAGGCAGGGTAGAGTCAGATTGGATGGCTAAATATATACAACAAAGGGTAAAAAACGGTTTATCTCGATTTCCGGCAAAACTACAAGGAAAAAAGCTAAATGGCAAAGTTGTAGGTAATTAAAAGATCTACAACTTTTTAGGGTTCCGAAGTTTATGACTTCGAACCCTTATAGATATGTCATGTCCGTCTGTCCTTCCGTCCGTCCGTCCGTCCGTCCTCAACTTATCGTCCAAACAGTAAGTGCTAGAAAGATGAAACTTTGCATGAATATGTATTGTAATTACGTCGATAAAGTGCTACAATAAAATTATGATATATATTATTATTTAGGGTACCCCCCCTACACGTAAAGTGGGGATGTTTTTTTTTCTCACGGCTACCCCATCATGTAGGGTATCATTATATAGGTCTTTTAAAAACATTAAGGGGTTGTTAAGACGATTTTTTGATTTAGGTATCCGTTTGCGAGAAATTCCACTTTAAAGGCCACTTTTTTGTAAAAACAGGCCGTCCCGCCCGCCGAAAAATTTGTGATAGTGGTCCATATAATGAACTTTAAATGAAAACTATAACGAATTAGATGACTTTGTTAGTTCAGGAGTTATAGAGGCTTAACTTTTACAATGCGCTTACTTGGAAAAGTCATACAAAATCAACGCATTAATACGTAAACATAACAATTATGCATTGGATACGATTTCTAATCCACGTACCATTATGGGTGACTGAGGAACCCTTTCCTGTGCGTGGTCTGACACGCACTTGGCCGATTTTTCTACACTAGTGAAAATTTGTCTTGAGTTCGATTCTCGGGTCTGCCCAAAAGCCCCGAGTTTGGTGTTGAGTGTTGGACTCTTAACTCCCGTGCTTCAGAGTCAGAACTTACGTCATTTGTCGTCCGACCTGCGATTGACCTCTCTCCGGTCGTATCAGATAACCGTCCCATCGGATTACGAGAGTGAGGGAACTGAGGGCGCACCTGATTTTTGTACACACTTATGCACTTCTTATTCGTCCTAGACTTTTATTCCTGAGATTATTTGGGATCGGCTACTATTTCAACCGGTTTTACCTTAATATCAGTTTTTCCATGGAACTACGTAACATGAATATTAGGCTTTACCGGTTTTACTTGAAGATAAACGCGATTCGAATATTGTTAGGAATAATAAAAGTTAAGAAGATGATGTATATTATACGTGTATATTTCTTTGACACGCTGTGTAGCCTAAACGAGTTAACGGATTCTTGCCTGGGAGGTTTGTTTATCACAGGGATTATAAAGTCTGCTAAAATATATTTTGCACATGCACATACACACACAAATGTATGCACGGACAAACACACACATAAGCACACACACTCATATATAGCACATTAAAAATTTAAAGAGAGTTAATTTTTATTGCTTTTTGGGTTTTTAATTAATCTTTTGTGATTTTTTTCTCCTTTTTTGTTACTTTTATTTTATATCATCATTACCACTTTTTGGAGCAAATAAGATGGACTCCATATGTACATAATTTTAAATATGTTCAATGTAAAGTGTAAACTCTAACACTCACAACTAAAATTTAATCTTTACTTGAGGCTGAGATAACACACGAGTTGTGATTTACATTGTTATAACCGGCTGCACGGTTGGCCTAGTGGTTTAAGCGATCGCCAAGTGTCGTGGGTTCAAATCCCATGTGGGAAAATACTTTGTGTTATTTACAAATTGTTGTTCTGAGTCTGGGTGTTCTTTGTGTCTATTTCATGTATATTTGTAAAGTAGCCCGTGACGCAGGATTTATATTCATAATGTCAGAGTTGTCAAAAAAAAACAAATTGTAAATCTTATCAATTTAAATAAATCTTTGAATTTTTACGCATAGTCGACTTCATTTTCAATAACAAGCTTGTTTTTTAAATGCAAATTTAAAACAAAATTGAACTGGATAAAGGCTTGATAACACTATGGAAATTTACTGCACGTGATATTATTGAGTCCAAAAGTAAATTCATACAAATTGACTTACATGTTAACGTTTCAAATCAATTGACCTGAAGACCTGAGTTAATCCTTGGCCCTACTACAGAAACTACATGTCGTGATACACTTTATATTTAACGAACAATCCAGCCCTGATTCACACAGACAATCAATTACTAATCCATTGCGTCCCACTGCTGGGCTCGGGTCTCCTCTCAGGAGAGGGTTGGTCTATTATTCTAATGACTCGCACGGAAGACTTTGAAATTCTTGGATTTTCCCTTTAATACACATACACATCTATACAGATAAATAAAATTGAAGTGTCTCTTTGTAATATCAAATTAACAGTTTTTTACTAAAAGCATGTGAAAGTATATAGATATGTCTGTCTGTCGACGATGACGATCTGTATGTTTGTTCCGAGTAATCTCTGGAACGGCTGGACAAATTTAGACGGGACTTTCACTATCAGAAAGCTGATGAGTTAAGGAGTTACTTGAACTACTAGCTTCGCTCCACAGCGTTACTCACAGTTTACAACAATAACCACGGGTAACACCACAAGACTCAGCTAATCTATAATATGTACGTTATTTACTATTTAAAATCATTCTATCTATTGCTGAGAAGTTCATTAAAATTCGTTAAGTAGTTTAATTTTTGAAATATGTAAGCGAGCAGACAGCGTGAATACGACTCCAAGGGTCTACCAGGTGTGAACCGCATTAAAACACTAGAACACTGTGCTACATGTTCATTGGGACTGGAATCGTCCACGTGTAAATATTCGTCCAGTTCAAATACTCCTCTCGGAGACAAACGTTATTGCGATTCAGAAAATGGCGAGTACGCCATCTATAGACACTGTACTTAAACTGTTAGTTACACAGCGAAAGCGATTTCATTAAATATCATGTTGAGATCATGTTAAGACGGGCTGATCAGCGCAACTTTGTATGATTCTTTTACAAGTAGTAAACTTTCCACGTTTCTGCAACATTTAAGCCCGGTTTCCACCGCGATAGGGTAATGAGCAGGAAATCGCAAGCGGAATGGACTCCTTTTGAACAAAATAGGTTTGCATTCCCACCAACAAAGAGTTTAGCCTCTGCGAGCGGATAATGACATAGCGGACTCGGCGTAGCGAGCTGAACGGAAAATGAGAAATGAATAGTCAATTTCCACAGAGAGCGAGTTCATTTGGAGTTTTGAACTGGTTCAGTGACAGTGTATACCGAAAGAAAAATAATATAGAATATATTAAAAAGCTCAGAAAAAAACGTGCAATACGGAAATTTTGGATATGTCGGCACATTCGAGAAAGTCTAAATCGAAATCATATTATTACCACAAACAATGTCAACAATGCATTGTTGTCGCCGGCAGCGGGTGAGGCAGGGAAAGGAGCGCGGGGGCCGATGGAAATAGTAGCGTTGAGCACGTCCGTTCCAAATTCAAACCAGTCGGCGAGACAGCGGACACATTTTACTCAGTCCGCTCCACTCAAGTCTTTGTCGGTGGAAACACTACTAAAATTCAATTGCGAGTTGAAAAGACTCTTTAATGACTCCACAGATCATTTTTACTCTTTTCGCCCTCGTTATCAACTCTTTGTTATTGGAAACACATGTATGCAGTTTTGTATTGCGAGGTAAAAGGAGTATACGAGTAAAATGGGTCCGTTCCGCTCGCGGTGGAAACCGGGCTTTATTATCGACTAGCTAACCCCGCGAACTTCATACCGCCTAACAGTCGATTCAACGTCACTCAATTAATGAACCCCTCCAATAAAACTTAAACTTTATGGTATGGTATTAAAGTATTATTACGAATGTTTTGGATGGCTGCAGATGATTCTGAACTAATAGATGGTTTTTCCCTACCATGGTTACCCTACCGTGGGCACCATCCCACGTCAATAACTCCGTCAGTTCCCAGACTCCTCCCATTTCAGGATTTTAGTCGGTTCGATTCCGATACATCGCCGCAAAACCCAGTTGGACTGATCGAAGGAATTTTTGGATGTTCCTACTGGCTACTTCGCCAAGTGTTGTGGGTTTAATCTCACATGGGACACACAGGAGTATTTAATGTTAAAAACTGTAATTAACTACCAGTTCACGTGTTTCCTTCCTACTATAGTCCTAGGCCATTTAAGCGGGGCGTGAAAAAAATATTCACTAGGCCGAATTAGGTGTACGTTGCTATACTGCCTGCATTTGCAGAGAGTGTGGTGGTCTCCACTTTTGGGTTCTACGCATATCTCCATCAGGCAGAGTAGAATCACCTTGGCACATAAAACTGCAATATTGTATGTATTCGTTATTTATTAATTAATAATCGTGATACATTATAATTGTTTTCCTTTTCAACGACAAGACCTTTAGGCTTGTACGACAAAGTCACATCTTCGTAGTTACATTGTGAATTTAATGACTGTTATTGAGGACAAATACACATGTCATCATATTTGTGACTATATTTTGTTAAAGTTAAATTTAAAAATAATAGGTTAATAATGCAATTTGACCTTATTTTAATCAAACAGATAATTATCTGTAAAATAATTAGACAGAATTCAGTTACTCTATACTCATTATTCAATTTGCAAGCTTCGCAACTTTTCTACCTACTCACTAGGTGTTGCAGACCGGCCGGTTGCGTTTGTCTTTCTGCCAGGCCATTCTGCTATTCTTTACTGTTGCAATCTGCGAAAAAACAACATCATTGTTTTCTTCTGCTATAGCCTAGGGGCAAATGGCGTGACGGGTGGGATGAGAGTAACGGACAAACATACGTTTGTATTTTATAATAAAAACTAGCTTTCATGTATGTCGGTTTTCGCGGTAAAAAGTGGCCGTTGTCCTTTCTCAAGGTTCCATCTATCTCTATACCAAAATTAATCAAAATTGGTTCTGCGGTTTACGCGTGAAAACGTAACGTAACAGAGTTACTTTCGTATTAATAATATTATCATCGTTTTTTTAAGTTAAATTAATATTAGCTTTTACTCTCTACGCTCAATGACGTTTCTTCAGATTTTATAATAAATTAACCAATTAGAGTGTATCAAATAGATTTCAGAAATGCATACTCTTATTTAAGTGTTAAATTAGAATTATACCACGTCTAATCATATCATCAGTTTACTATATAAGTACTTGTATATTGACACACTTCACTCACATTTTAAACGGCTTCGGTTTAAAATGCAGAAGTTTGGTGTGTTTTGTTTCTTATTGCTTGCGAGTCATAACTATGGAGCTACGCAGGAACTTAACCGTTTTTTCGATATTCAAATAGGAAATAGTCCTATTAAAACCAGAGGAAATTTTGACTTTCCCTGTCCCGATGGACAAGATAGATTATCAACTGGGGTATGCGTGGAACCATGTCCCCCTGGAAAAGTTAGAGTAGGAGATTATTGCAATGATATAGACAGGAGTGCTATCTTCGTTGATTCCAACAAACCAGAGACAATATACCAAAGCCTAGTTCCTATTAAAACCAGATCAAGTTTCGACCTTCCCTGTCCCGACGGAAAAGAAAGATTATCAACTGGGGTATGCGTGGAACCATGTCCCCCTGATAGAATTCGAGTAAGAGATGAGTGCAAAATTAAATATTAAGATTAAAATGACAAACATTTTACTTAAAATCAAATTTAAAGTTTTTGTTATGACACACCTTTTAATAATGTACAAATTAGTTTTAGATGTTCATGACTTCTAACATCTCAACATTTCAAGATTTAACATTTGACTCTATAAAGATAAGTAATGGCGGCTCCACATTAGTGCCGAAAATCCAGGCCGCGAAATCTCGCAGTGAATTCGCGGCGCAAATTGTGACCTCCACATTCACGGGATGTTTACAGTCGTTTGTGAAACCGGCCGCGAAATGGACGTAGAAGCTGCTGCTGCAATAATTTTGTTCGCGAAAACCATCCACATTCACGTTCACGCCTATTCACGTATTCACGGAGCTTCGCGGCACTAATGTGGAGCCGCCGTAAAAGTGAACTATCCTGCATAATCCTATTCACGCGAGGAACAGAAACAGACATCCCACAACATGAAGATCTTTGTAGTTTGTTAATTTTATGCGTGGCGTATAATTCATTGCGCTCTTGTGGGTAATCTCATTGGAAGATGAGACTAAAAGCAAGGATTGCTCGAAAAAGTTGTGCAGTCTTGACAATGGTACCGATATAGTTGTGGGCTCTTTGGGCAATATTGTAGCGCCTCATACAAGATACGAAGACAGAAATTTATCAAACGGACTTCCAATGACTGTCGATAAAGTTTCTATAATCGATCATGATCCAAAGATAGGTCTATAACTTCTTTGACTAAATGTTAAGTGGTGATGTTAGTAATAAATAATTATTCGTAGTAAATTAATATATATATACTGATATATATGTATATATATATGATGTATATATGTATACTGATGTATATATTGATATGTATATGTGTATATAAATAATGAATAAAAATATTTAAGTGTCTGTTTATAATTTTCTTTTTGCTGCTTTTCGAATTTTATTAAAAATTCCGATTAACTTTGTTGTAGCTTTCACTGACAGTTGATGTTAGCTGGAGTAGCTTAGGCTACTTTTATTTAAGAAAATTAATCTTAGAACAAAATTGAAACCAATAAAATAGTGAACACTATCCGATTAAAAAGCAATAAAACCCGTGATATATCTAATATATAAAATTCTCGTGTCACAGTTTTCGTTGCCATACTCCTCCGAAACGGCTTGACCGATCTTCATGAAACTTTATATGCATATTCAGTAGGTCTTAGAATCGGTCAGCATCTATTTTTCATACTCCTAGGACGCGAGCGGAGCCGCGGGCATCAGCTAGTCTAATATATAAAATTCTCGTGTCACAGTTTTCGTTGCCATACTTGTCCGAAACGGCTTGACCGATCTTTATGAAACTTTATATGCATATTCAGTAGGTCTGAGAATCGGCCAACATCTAGTTTTGATACCTCTAAAACGCGAGCGGAGCCGCGGGCATCAGCTAGTAATACTATAGAATAGTCATCTATATATTTATAAAGGTTTATTTTATTTGTGTACCCTTTCAAAACTTAAGAAAGTTATGCACCGTTAATAAATTTAAAAGCAAATTATATTTTAACTAGCTGACCCGGCGAACTTCGTACCGCCTTAGAATATTAATTCATAATAAAGAATTGTGTTTAGTTATTAACTGAGGCGATTCACACACTGCACCGCGCTACGCGACGTAGCGCAGTGCAGTGTGAGATTGTGGCAGATTTTAATATTGTATGCAAGTACATCGATTAGTATAGAAAACACGCCAGGTCCAACACACCGAAAACGCACCTAGGCGCGTAAGCGCGTGCCGCTAGCAGATTCTGCCGCCGCGCGCTTAGGCGGGGCGGGCCACAGCAGTAAACACATTTATATACGAAATTGAACAATGCCCAGCAATTTGGGATATGAAATGCAAAGAATACAGACGACGACGACGACCAAATGGAATGTAACCTAAAGTTTGGTGCGGGCCATGTACAAAGCCGTCAGGCGCAGAGGCGCGGTAAAATCTGCTCGAAGAGGCAGATCTGCTCCTCCGTCGCCGCGCGCGTGATCTATTGCCACGCGCATACGCGCATGGGCGCGTGGCCAGTGAGTAAATCGCCTGATAGTAACAAATCGACAGCAGCGTCAACTAACGGGCCCCGGCCGTCTGTAACGCCACAATCGATTTGTTCCTGCATTTCAATTCTGTAATATCTTCAAAAGCATTAATTTAATACTGTAAAGGGCCATATTAATCTATATTAAATACACAATGTATTTAAGGTACTTAATTGGTTAAGGATTAATACTTTACTTTACGTTTTTTGCTATTTGGCAACGGAACCCTAAAAAGCAGCAGATGAATGTAGACTGCCCAAGTACGGGATGGTAACGCTCTTTGTGAGACGTGTGTGCCGTACTACGCCTAAATAGAGAGTTTTCCCATAGATGGTGCCCTTGTCTAAAAAGCAGTTCGTGGACTTCTCCCATTTCAGGTGCAGAGCGGCACACCGTATGATTTTAGTCCATTCGATTCCGACACAACGTTCCGTCGCAGAACCCGATTGGATGACGGTCCGAGGGGCTTTTCAGACGTTAAAAAAGTGGAAGTAATACGATCTAGAACTAAACGGTTCGGCTCTTTCTTCCTATGTGTTTTCCGTTATAACTGTAACTCACTACCAGTTTACGTGTTTCCTTCCTACTATGATCTTGAAATTGTCACTTTGTCACTATTGGATAAATAGTGACAAAGTGAGTTCCTAGTGTGAGTCGTTGTATTCTCTGCATTTGCAGAGTGTCTGTGAGGGACAAATTTTTGGGTTCATCAGTCGGAGTAGTCTTGTCAAAAAACTTGAGTGGTTTTCGTAATTAAATCATTCATAATCGTGCTAAATTGTGATTGTTTTCCTTTTTCAACAACAAGACCTTTAGGCTTGTACAACAAAGTTACATCTTTGTAGTTACATTGTCAATGTAACGACTGTTATTAAGATAAAATGCACATGTCATCAGTTTTGGAATCTTTGGTAACACTAAGGTTATTAATTCTCTGACCGTTAATCCTTTGACCTTCTGTTATTTAAACAGATAACAATTTGCAAAATAATTTAGATGGTGTTAAAATAAAATAAATAAATAAATATTTCGAATATCTGACACACCACGCCATCTAAAGCCGGTTCCAAAAATAACGGGTCAGTCACATAAACCAATAACGGGTCAGTCACATAAACCCGAATATCTCCCGAACTACGTATGCCATCCTAATGAAACGAAGACTGTTCAATTGAGAATTTAATTATACAGATAAAAAATAAAATAAAACTTAGTTACACCCACAATATTAATCTTAAATTAAAAAAAAACTAAAGTAGTCATATTTTTCTTAAGATTACATTTTTTATGATTGTTTTTTTGCTGTTTTTCATCACTTTCTTCATTTAATACTTTGTATTGCCTCCACGTGATGAAGCCTCCAGTGATGAAAAACAGCAAAAAAACAATCATAAAAAAAATGTAATCTTAAGAAAAATATGACTACTTTAGTTTTTTTTTAATTTAAGATTAATATTGTGGGTGTAACTAAGTTTTATTTTATTTTTTATCTGTATAATTAAATTCTCAATTGAACAGTCTTCGTTTCATTAGGATGGCATACGTAGTTCGGGAGATATTCGGGTTTATGTGACTGACCCGTTGTTTTTGGAACCGAGTGTAGTTCAAACTAAACAGAGTTCGTATTATGGGTACTAGACTACTAATGAAAATACGTATTACCTTTTTTGTAAATAAATAATATATAAATATATATTAAAATTTAGAAAAGACACAAACCTTGTATGATCATGAATCTTATGTAATCATGAATTTATGGCCCCACCCATAAATCGAGCCCGAGGTCTTTAGCACAATAGTCGATCTTAAGTACAAGAAGTTAAATTATACAAGTCGCGTACGCTACTAAAGTAGTTTCAAATTAGTGCAGAAACTTCGTATGACTAGTGGAATTATACCACGTCTGATCATATCATCAGTTTCCTATTTATAAACACACTTCTCCTAAATTTCAAACAAATTCAGTTTAAAATACAGAAGTTTGGTGTGTTTTGTTACACAGAAACTCCAACTCTGGTACTAGAAGCTGAGGAACCAGGTGCACCCTCGAAAAAAATCGTTGGAACCCCGACATACCTTGTATGTACGATTTGTAAATGGACCCCTTCTGTGTGGGAACCATACTATTCTCTCCTGCTTAAAAGCAAGCACTCTTTGCAGCGCTCGAGCCTCTACCTCGGCCTGTTTCTGCTACGGTGACTGATGGCGTCATCTGTCACCCCTAGGCATGCGCTTATGGAGGACGGAGATTGTTTGATAATCTCCGGCGCCCGAGTGGTTTGCGGTATCTGGCCCGTTTCCAGGCCGGGAGATTTGGATATTGGATAAACTATGTCTAATTATAAATATTTAAATAAATAAATAAATAAATATTTTGGACATCTTACACACAACATCATTAGTCCCAAAGTAAGCAGAGCTTGTGTTATGGGTACTAAACAACTGATATAAATACATAAACATACTTTTTTTTTGTAAATACATACATATTATACATAGAAAAACACAGACTCCGAAACAAATATTTTTGGATCACACAAATATTTGTTCTGACCCAGGAATCGAACCCGAGACCTCTTGATCAGCAGCCGCATACGCTAACCACTAGACCAACAAGGCAGTCTTAATCAAGCTTACTTGGCTAAATATTCTTTTACAGTCGGCACTTGAATGCGGTAAAATTAATAAATCCAATGAAAATTGGGATATCGACTTATACTCTTCAAAATGTCTCGCCCCAGATTTCTGAACCTCCAGGTCACGCTCCACCATCTCCTCCTTCTCGACAGCGTAAGGCTACATAGGAATAAAAATACACCATCAAGGAATACAAATTCTAAGATTTAAATAATACTAATAAACAATAATTTTAGTCATATTTAGAAAGTTTGATATGAAACACCCCTTACAGTTTAAGATGTTCATGATTTCCAATGTCTAATCTAGTCCTATAACATTTGGCCTTATAAAGATAAGCAAAAGAGAATTATCCTGCATTATTGTTCACACAAGTAAAAGAAACAGACGCATCCCACAACATGAAGATCTTTGTAGTGTTGTTAGTTTTATGTGTGGCGGAAATTCATTGCGGACTTGTGAGTAATCTCGTTGGAAGAAGAGATCAAAAGCAAGGAATGCTTGGTAAAGTTGTAGAAAGTCTTGATAATGGCACTAGTATGGTTGTGGATGATGTTAGAAATTTAGTAGACGGAATTCCAGTAACAGCTGATAAAGTTTGTGTAAACGAGAATGACCCGAGGAAATGTGAAGATAGAACGGCTGTTTAAAAATTTTCGCTTCGTTGACTAATTGTAATACGAGGATGTTAGTAATAAATAAGATTCGCAATGAAATTGAGTTGTGTATTTTTTAAATGTTTACAAATAAATCAATTGGATGTGTTTATTTGTAATTTAAAATTAACAATAGAAAAACGTCACGCACTTAATTTTGTTTGTTTAATTGTGTCTATTTCTTCCGGCTAATCTTTGTTTAGACTTTCACTATCAGATAGCTGATGTTATAAGGCGGTATTGATTCTACTTTTATTTAATAAAAAAAATTGTTTTTTTAAAGTAGAATCAATACCTCCTTATAACATCAGCGTGTGAACAAAGTTAAAGCCAATAAATTATTGAACAGTGACGAACTCAACATAATTTTTTTATTTGTGCTTCCATTTTAAAAAGTTATGCATCGTTCGAGCTCAAATTGTGATAGTTTGTTTTTATAACTTGCTTCAAAGATTGTTTAAATCTGTTTTTCGAGTCAGTTTCCTTAGAATTTCTAATTAATGCAATTTTATGAGCCATAGTTTGAAATAAAAAATATTTAAGGATAAATTTGAATGGTTATTTATGGTCACAAAAGTAACCATACAAGATATTTACACTACGTAAATATCTTGTATGGTTACTTTTGTGGTCAATTTTGTGGTCAATTTTGGACATCGTGGTTTTGAGAGGGAACCTGCGAATAAATAATTATTTATTCGTAGGAGGGAACGCATTCAAGTACTACTTGCACTAAGAACAAGTTTACGAAATTAATAAGTAGAATTAATTTGACGAGTCCTACAATTTCAACGATAAATATTTATTGCTTCTAACAGCCCATTGCTAGACATAGGCCTTTCCTTAGAAAAGAGGTTTAATTATCTATAATATCTCTTTATATTTTTAAATTTCTTTAACAATCTAAATTCGTTTTAATGAATTGTAGGTCTGTTCCTTCGTAAATCAATCATTGTATAAAATGTCCGTCTTTTATTTATGACCATGCTTCATTATCCACAATCGTATATCCTTAATACGATTGTGGATAATGAAGACCACCGCTCTTGGATTCTTCTCATAATTTCCATCATACAGAGTAGCTACACTTTAGCAATGACCCGAATCTATTTAGCAAAAAAAAAATTTAGCATAAATGCATTAAACTGCGTAGCGTTCAAAATTATAGGAAATGTAACTAGATAAAGGCAGACACAGAATGCATTATTTTTAAATAATTGTGTAAGTAAATAAGTGCAATATAATACGATACTAATAGGTTTAGGTAGCCAACACCCATTTTATACTGCGCTGCGTATTGTGGGCTCCAACATAGGACATGAGTTGGGTGATCTGAAAATGTCCTGCAAAATATCCTATTTTTATTTAAGAAAAAAATGTTAGAACTAAACAAAACTTAAAGTTATTTATGTACTTATAATTATACATGTTAGTTAGTTTGGTTTGTAAACGCTCTCAAAGTTCAAAAAGTTTAGGATAATTTGTATGCCTTGCTTTAAATATTGTTTTTGTCAATTTTTCGTGTCAGATTTAATACATATTGAAATGTTTTGGTAAACAAATAATTTCCTTATCTTATTCTTATTACTTTTGCTATTGCGCAATGCACTAGGGAGTGCAAAAGCTAATACGCAGAAGCATTTCAATAGATCGCCATAGTGTGCTTTCTATCAGGTTCAAAGTTGGTTCTGCAGATCCAGATAATAATATCACCCTTTTCAACCTTTAAATCTTACAAAGGTTACCTCTATTACATCTATATATTACTAGCTGACCCGGCGAACTTCGTACTGCCTAAGGATATTAATTCTTATTAAAGTATTGTGTTTAGTTATGAACTGAAAGTGATAAATCGACAGCAGCTCGACCTAACGAGCCCTGGCCGGTACCACCACAATCGCTTTGTTCCTGCATTTTAAAACTGAAATATCTTCAAAAATATTATTTGAATTACACTGTAAAGGTTCATATTAATCTATATTAAATGCACAATATTCTTAAGTAATAAGTAATAATAAAAGTGGATAAGTAATAATATTGTATTGCTTAAAATCGCTTCTTATATAAGCCATTATTTCTCGTAAAATAATAAAATTATTTAAATTGTTATTGTGGGTTATCCCTAAGAGATATATGTCATCGCGGACTTTTAAGCTATTGCATAGCTTTTATCGCGGGCTTTGAGCGCAGCGACCAAATCATGAAATTCCGTAACGAAAAAACCTAACACCCCGTGTTAAAAAAGGATAGAGAATATGATTGTAACAGCAGTGCGACAAGGACAAATAACGTGTGCCTGGCATGTGTCATAGATTAATTAAATAGAAGGGGTCCTTCAAGCGGGGCGTGAAAGAGCATCTTAATTGGCCGCCATAGTGTGGGTCACCGTGCTGCACTGTCCGTTGTGGCAGTGAGGATGGTGGCCTCCACTTCTGGATTCTGTTCATGCTTTCCATCAGGCAGGGCAGAGTCATTTTGGCAGCTAATATAAAAAAAGAGATATCGTAGGCACAGTATATAGCGTCCGCGTTCTCCAGTATCGTCTTCAACTAGACGGACTTTAGTATTTTTTTATACCAAAGATATGCTCATATCACTATTATGTTCCCTGTTGAGTTGTCATTGTCTTTCGGTTAATATGATAATTATATTGTTTGGCATTAATAGTGTTATGTTGGTAAAAAGACAGTGTATATTGTTTTGTAAACTTGAATTAATATCAAAGAAAAAAATACTGCATAAATAATAAATAATTATAATTGCATAAGTTGTTAAAAAATGCTATGCAATGCAACTCCATTCAGAAAAGTGGCACAATGTCTCCCATCTCCTAAAGACAGTTTCCCCTTGGAGAAGCCTGGTGTCTACAAGATTGACTGCAGCTGTGGGAGTTCATATATCGGCCAAACTAAACGTACCATCGCGTGCCGAATGAACGAACACATAAAAGCGGTCAAAAACAATGACATACAGAAATCGGCAATCGCGAAACATTTGATTGACTCGGGCCCAAATCACTGGATTGAGTTTCATAAGCCACAAATAATTACGACAGAACGCCACTACATATCTAGATTGGTCAGGGAAGCGATTGAAATTACGAAATACAAAAATTTCAATCGTGAAGACGGGTTTAACTTGTCAAATGTCTGGAATCCAGTGATTCGAATGTGCAAAAACCGGCGTAATCAACAAAACATAGTTTCGCGATCAGATACTGTTAGTGTTGTGTGTCGAGAACAGTTACGAGTGAATAGTGAGTTGGTAAACAGTGGTACCGGGGGCGATCGTAGTAAAAGACTTCGAAAGAGGGTAGACCGATATGTCTGCCAATAACATCCTACCCGCAAGATCTTCAGTTTACTCCGTGATCATGGCGCTTGCAACAGTGCCGAAATATCGGATACTCACAAACAAAAAGGTACATGGTAGCAATCCCGCAGATTTATATTTAAATGTTACTGACCATGAAAGTTTAAAACAATATATTGCTATGCAATAGCTTTACCGCGGCAGTCCCCGAGTGCCACACGTTTTTTTTTGTAGACCATTTTAAGGTACACTACTGTACTACATTATTTTGATCTACCTCGTAGGGTACAGCCAGCGTTTGCAATTTATGCGTAAAATGTGTTTAGTAGCGACATCACATTAGAAACCTCTAAAATTATCAATGTTTCTCTACTATATTATGCATGTATTATACATATAAACCTTCCTCTTGAAACACTCTATCTATTAAAGAAAACAGCATCAAAATCTGTTCCGTACTTTTACAGGTATAAGCATTAATAGGGACAGACAGAAAGCGAAACCGACTTTGTTTTATACTACGACGAGTATTGAGTTGTCGACAAACAAAGCTAATAAATCTTTTCTTTATTATTGCATATCATACTAACTGAGTCCCGCGGTGTTACCCGCGGTTATTATTGTAAATCGCGAGTAACGCCGCGTAGCGAAGTTAATCTAAAAAAAATAGCTTAAGCTCCTTAATTCCTTAGTTCATCAGCTTTCTGCCGGTGAATGTGCAGTCAAAATCGGTCCAGCCATTCCAGAAACAGACAAACGGACAGACAGGCAAAAAATTTGAAAATTGCATTTTTGGTGTAAGTAATGTATATATATTTTCATATGCATTTAGTAAAAAATCTATTAATTTGATTTTAAATACAGACAATTAAAAAACACTTTTTGTGCAAATAGCTTTTAATCATCATTATCTCTGCAATATACTTTTCATTTCTTCGGGATCGGACATCGCATTTATGCACATTTGTTAGGATCATCTTCGATTACACAAACATCATCGACAACCGAAGGTGATCCATTTTTTAAATTTTCATCTTCAGCGGGTTGGTCATCTTTGTTACCATCTGTTACATTTTCGGCGGGTTGGTCATCTTTGTTAACATTTGTTACATTTTCAGCGGGTTGGTTATCTTTATTACCATTTGTTACTTTTTTAGCGGGTTGGTCATCTTTGTTAACATTTGTTACATTTTCAGCGGGTTGGTCATCTTTGTTAACATTTGTTACATTTTCAGCGGGTTGGTCATCTTTGTTACCATCTGTTACATTTTCGGCGGGTTGGTCATCTTTGTTAATATTTGTTACATTTTCAGCGGGTTGGTTATCTTTATTACCATTTGTTACTTTTTCAGCGGGTTGGTCATCTTTGTTACCATTTGTTACATTTTCAGCGGGTTGGTCATCTTTGTTACCATTTGTTACATTTTCAGCGGGTTTGTTATCTTTTTTACCATTTGTTACATTTTTGGAACCAGGCGCTATAATATTTCCTAAAGTATCCACAACTTTATTTGTACCATTTTCAAGACCTTCTACTACTTTATTTAATAAATTTGGTTCTTTTTTATCTTTATTTTCAAAAAGATTACTCACAAGTCCACAATGATGTTCTGCCACAGATAAAACTAGCAAAAGTACAAAGATCTTCATGTTGTACTATGCGTCTATTTCGCTTACTAAAGTCAGTAATAATGCAGTATAGGTCTTACTTATCTTCATAAGGTCAAATGTCACAGAAGTAGATATGGAAAACATTGACTATTCAAAACATTATTAAGGATATTTTAATCTTAAATGAAATATTTGGTATTTTTTTTGCATTTTGGATCATTTATGGTATTCATTTATTCTTCTTCTACACAATTTCCATCATCAGCTCTGCCATATTCATAGGGACACGCATCTCCTGCAAAGGCAATTCTACTTCCAATTTTAGGATCTAACTGTTCAGTATGCTTGGCTGTTATTTCTCTATTGACATGTGGGTACTGGTTTTTGACTTCCATCTGTAAGAGTTTTATGTTCTATGATTAACTGTTTTTCAAGCATTTCAACGTCTAAAATTATATCATTTTTCGTTTTTTTTAGTAATTATACACTTTGATACCGCCCCCTGCCGAAAAATTTTTGGCAGTTTTTATTTCTTTTTTGAATGTTATATTACATAGTAATATATTAGTCTCATCGTACCTTATCCTATGTTGAACAATATTACTAGGTCAAATCGTGTGATGCGTAAATATTTCAAATAAGTCAAGCGCAGCATTTGAGGTTGGGTTTTTTAAAAAAAAAAAAATCTAAAATTCTAGCAAACATACCAGTATCATTACTATTTAAATATATTTACGCATCCATGCCTCCAGATTATTTTATTTATTTCTTTTAGTAGTTTACGTTTCTTCCTTCTCTATCTAAGATAGATCAAAAGTCATCTAATATTTTAATATCCGTAAATTATTCATCATGTTAATTTAAGAATGATTGTATGAATGAGCAGTTTCATTTTTGTTCCTTGAATGGTAATTTGCAATTTCGTAATTTGTCGGAAAGAAAATGAATAACATAGTTATTTAAAGAAATATTACGCAGGCGTATGTGTGAGACTGTTTACTTCTTGTATTCATCTGAATAATTGAAGAGAGTGAGCAAAAGTAGTGATAGGCATATGTGATAGGAGTACTAACTACTCAAATAATAAGTTTAAAAAGGTATATTAAATTATTTAAATCATTAGCTTGACAAGTCCGTGAGCTCGTAAGTTTTCATAAACTAAAGGATATCAGAAGTGACCAGAGAGATTTCTAGTGTTTTCTAAAGTTAGAGTTGTATTTTATTTACTATCATAGGTTGTATGAGGCAGTTGTCTCTTTGATTGCCTGTTTGTTGCCTTATTGGTCTACACGTGTTTATACAATTTAAAATAACGATATTTGATTAACAGCATACAGTTATATTTTAAAACACTTGTAATTCTTATGTTTACACATGCATTTTTCTTGGTTGATATGATCTGATCACATATTTTCCTCATTTAAATGTTGTGTTCACTCTTCAAATAAACACGTATTATCATCAATCCTGGAAAATCCTAACACTCATTAGCTTGGAAGTTGCAGGGCTTTACATCCTTCTTAGTTACCAAGTTGTTACTGTTGTTTAAACTTTTATTATTTTCGCTCAAATTTGGTGTTGAAATTGTAATTTTAACAAGATCCTCTTCTTTTTTAAGTTTGTCTGAAGCACGCCTATTGACACCAACAATAAACAGAATTAAAATCACAATACATGTCTTCATTTTTAGATTTTTCTGGGTAAAATGTGACGAAATTAAACAGTTTATATTTAAAGATCAAAGATCATCAGAGTACGATTGAGATAAAAGAATACAGTTTTTGAAGATTATCTAGAGTTTTTAAAATGTTTACAATTTATAACCACTTTGGCAATGTTCTTATAATGTAATTTTGCACAAACTGTTTTTAAAAAAAAAGTCATATTGCTAGCTGATCTGAATTAAAGAAGAAGATCATAAAAAAATATATGGAGCATAGCATAGCATGGAGTTTTGTGAATAGGATAATGATTATTCGATACGTAACTTTAATGAAGTCAGTAACGTTGGCAATTGGTGTCTCGGTACTCTGACATCATTTTTACTGATATTTATAAACTTGCTGCAGCTATTTGAAGAAGAGGTATTGGTTTAAAAATTCACGGCACATATCTGAGAATTACCAGAATTCATGATGCTGATCGCTTTCGAAGAACAAAATACAGAGCTGTTTTAAGGGCTAACTGACTTTACAACTGACGAAGTGAAGGAACAAACGAACGAGAAGAATTACATATTTATGAAAATCTTGTCAACTGAACATATGAGGCTTAATACTTCTGTGCTTTGCTTTGTTATACAGTTAAGAAATAACGTTATGTAACAATAAACGAGATATATATTTTTTTCGAACTAGCCCCATGCCTCGGCTCCGGCATGGGGACATATAGCACAGAATACATAATAGTACCGGCACAGAAGACTCACTCCGAAAAGTAAATTAAAGTTATAGATACCCTCGGTGTCAAAAGATTAAGTTCAATTCAGATCGCACAGCGCCGAATCACTACGATTATATTTACCTACAATTGCGTCTCTTTCTATCGTGTACCTCTGAACCGTTCTGACGATGTCTGTTCGACCGGCGTGTCTGACCCGGCAGGCAGCCGGCCGACTATACCTAAACTGCGGAGTAACACCCCCCTGCATATAGTATTGATTTTTCGGATTAGCTCACTCACAAATATCGTAGCCATTAGTAAAAGAATTTTCAAAATCGGTTCAGTAGATCCAAAAATTACTCCCTACAAGATCACAAACTTCACTTCTTTATATTCTTAATAGCATATAGATTATTATGTTAACACAAGCATTTTCCTTTTTTGGTATAGTGTGGTCTCTTATTTTAATCACTTATCTGGTGTTTTTACTTTTCTATTAAACAAATATTATCACCAGTTCTGAGAAAACTACACTAATCACTTTCGAAGTAAAAGTTTGTCACATTGAGTTAAAATTCATCTTTCTCTATTTTTATGTCTATAGTTACCTTATTGTTATTATTGGCAATATCGTTATTTTTGACTAAAATTGCGTTAAAAATCTCAATAATTGCCTCTTTATTTTTAAATTTGTTTAAAGCACGACAATTGATATAAACAACAAACACAATAAGAACTACAATATATGTCTTCATTTTTTGATTTTACTGCCTAAAATGTAACGGTTAATGTTACACTACAGATAATATCGAAAGATCAAAGATCACTTGAGTAGAATTGAGATAAAAACAAAGTTTTATAGAGTGTGTTATGTTTTGTCTGTGACTGCGTTTATGAAAGTTATCGCGATGAATAGGGAGTCTATGTCTTTTCTCAACAACCAAAGTATTTCATGCTAAATTTAATTGAAAATAATTTTAGCTGTAATAGAGTTACAGAAAGATTTACTTTTGAATATATAATATTATTATGGATTCATCTAACCTAATAAAAAATTGAGATGAAAAATAATGAATAAATAATCCATGGAGTTTCTTGTCTGTGCTTCTCCATAGGATCTGCGAATTGGAACAGACAATTAGCTTCACGACTGACTACTGACTACTTGACGTTTCAAAAGTGCCGTTGTATTATTTGAAATAAAAATGATTTGACTATCGTAGCGATGTTGCTTTTTATTATGTGTAGAAAATTAATAGATAAAATTAAAATTACATCACCAACATCACAAAAAATAAAATAAAAATAAATAATACATCACCTAGCCCTAAATTAAGAAGAATTTGTATTATGGGTACTAAACAAATGATATAATTGATATAAATACATAAACATTTAGCATACTTTTTGTAAATACATAGAAAACACCCAGACTCCGAAACAAATATTTGTGGATCACATAAACACTTGGTCCGACCCGAGAATTCAACCCGAGTCCTCTTGATCAGCAGCCGCATACGCTAACCACTAGACCAATAAGGCAGTCGACCAGATAAAGGTACCATAGGTCAAAATAAACAAGGAAAACTTTATTAAAAATACACACACATGATTTGGAATTCAATAAATACTTCTAAATCCGTATTGATTCATTATTATAACGAAAACTAAACTTTAGCAAGGGGTCATCTGACATTCTTCTATCTAGTTATGCATCCCCCTGTACCTCCTGTTTTATATTGACTACTCCGCTGGCTCAGCATTGCCAACGGATGTGTTTCTTAGAACAAGATAAGAATTCTCAGAGTTGTTTTGACGAACCTCTAGCCGTTTAAAGATTTTAAGTAGTTTTAACACATTATAATACATAATTCTGCTAGCCTGCAAAAGGAAGAACACTAGTTAAGTTGTCTTTCATTTATTCTAAAAACCCTCTGTACCAACCGGAAGTTTAACTATATATTGATTTGCATTGTTTGTAAATAGTGTTTGTTGTCTTTACTTCAATTAACACAAATAAATATTTTAACGTTAGTGGTAGGCCATAATTGCCTCATTGATTTGTGAATGGCGTATGCGACTGCTAATCAAGAGGTCTCGTGTTTAAATTCCGGGTCAGGCCAGGGTTTTCCTTGGGATATTCCTAATAGCAGCCAGGAGTTTGGAAGTTTGTCGGTTTGTTGCGGAGGTCCGATGCCAAACGCTCCGTGGAAAAATTGATTTTCAGGTAAAACCGGTTGAACTAAAAGCCGACCCCAAACAATATTGGAAATAAGGCTAGGAAAAAGAAGGTAAGCCATTATCTTTAATAAAATGTTCAATATTGTTAATGTTACATATTCACGTTGTCAGTCAAATTTTCATTCTTCTAATTGACAAGTACCATCGTCTGCTCTCGAAGATCCTGTAGGACACTCATCACCTTCAAATACAGCTTGTCTTCCTACACTACAGTTCATATCAGTGTCTTCCCTGTTTATGTTAGTAGTTTCACCATTTACTGGTAAAGTTATATTTTGACAGTTTGGTGTTGAGGTTGTAACTACAATAAGTACCTCTTTGTTTTCGGGTTCATCTAAAGCACGACAATTGTAACTAACAATAAATAAAATAAAAATCACAATATACGTCTTCATTTTTAGATTATGCTTACCAAAATGTAATGCAATTGAAATAATATTAAATAATATAATAGAAAATAATAAAATAGAAAGATCAAAGATCATTTGAGTAGAATTGGGTGAAAGGCACACCGTTTTAAAAAGTATCTAAAGTTGAAATGTATTCATTTAACAAAATAAAAATAATAAACAACGAAATACAGGTCTAAAGTATTTGCTACTATTTTATTCTGCAGTACCCATGTTACCCGGTGAAGAAAATTACTAAATAATTTTAAGATTCTCATAATAACAACATAATCAACATTGAGTCTTGATATTTCCAAATCGAACGTAATTTTAAAGAAATCTGTAAGATTGGCAATAAGTGTCTTGACACTTTTTATTTCTCTATTTGCATTCGAATTTTTTGTAAACTGTATGTGTGTGTTGTCTTCATTTGATCTGTTTCAAATTAATAACTCGATATTAATGGTATTGAATTACTTTTATAAACTTGTCACAGTTTTTATTTTACTTAGCTTAATCAGTACAAACTGGATTTGTATAATTTTTTCTTGTATTATTTTCATTCTTCCAATTGGCAAGTATTATCGTCTGCTCTGGAATATCCTTTAGGACACGCATCACCTATCAGGGTGACTGTTGGATCACATATAGCACATAATGTCGAAGCTGATGTAGTATCCTTATTGTCACTGTTAACATTCTCTTTATTTCCTGCTGTAGATATATTTGATGGTTTATCACTTCCAAAGTCTGGTGTTACAACTATAACTTTATCATCATTGGTTTTTTGGTCCTCTTCATTTACGAGTTCATCTGTAGCTCGACAATATGAGAAAACAGTTAATAAAATTAATATCACAATATATGTCTTCATTTTTAAATTTTGCTGTCTAAAATGTGACGAAATCAAGCATCAATAATTATTTAATACTTATCATTGAAAGATCAAAGATCATTGAAGTAGAATTGGTATAAAAGCACACAGTAAAAAATAATTTAGATAATCAAGCATATTCACATTTTGTCAGTCTCAGATCAAATACTAGTCAGATGCAGATGCAATATTTGAAAAAAGGCTAACTTATATTGCCAGACACATAAACAAAAGATAAAAACTAGTGATTAGTAACGGGTTTTTGTATTTTTATATTTATCATTATTACTAGCTTTTGTTCGTGGCTTCTGCGATATGTATCGAAGTAAAAAGTAGCCTACAGAATCAAAGTATCTCCCTGGCAAATGGTATAAGTGTGATAGACAGAGTGATAGATAGAGTGATAGACATACAGATAAAGTTACTTTCAGCACATATATAAGAGAGCATAGATATAACTACGTTTCTTTAAAGCGACTTTGCCTTTTTTATTTAATAGTTATCATATCGGCCGAAAGACTTATGGCATCAATGGACACTGATGTCATAAGCCTCCCTCAAAATTTGCCATAACAACAATTCTGTGCTATCAGAATATAACTGCATCCCGCGTCCTTTATGAGATCGTCAGACAACTTTATAAAGTTGTCTGACGATCTCAAAATTAAATAAATTTACTTATTCGTTCACATTTACCCCAATGTACCCTTGCGTCAGTGTCGCTCTCCGTGATAACTCAAGTAGATAAAAGGGGTCACTTTGATCGGCTTTCCTTGTTTAACTTACATTTTACCTCACACAGTAGGTAAGTGTGTTTAAGTAGATATAAACATTTTATTTATATTTTTCGGACGAGCCTATTTTCCAAACTGCCTTGCTGGTCTCGTGGTTAGCGTATGCGGCTGCTGATCAAAAGGTCTCGGGTTCGATTCCCGGGTAGACAAAGTATTTGTGTGATTCACAATAATTTGTTTCGAAGTCTGGGTGTTTATGTATTTATATTAATTGTTTAGTCTCCATAATACAAGCTCTGCTTAGTTTGGGTTTCTACTGATTTCAGTACGAATGGACCGACTCGATCAAGTACTGCCCGTTTTACCCTCACACAGAAGATTTTTTTATGGTCTGATGCTTAGTAACCAATTTAGCAATGAAAAGTTGCAGCTATTTCTTTTAGCAAGAAGCACAAATTTCCACGAACACACCTACCGCTAAGTAAGTATGACCTTTCTTGTCTTCACTATATATATAAGAAAAGTCAAAAAGCCAGTGGTAGGTAGGCGTAATTGTAATTTGAGGAGCAAAAATATACAAAATATAATAAAAAAAATTGTGTCTAGATGTGAAAAGTTAAAAATAAAAACAAATCTTCATTAACACAAAACCTTAATAAAACAAATATAAATTCTATTGACTCCCCTACAAAAACTTACACTGAATAATAACAACAGATTCTTGACCATGTAATGCATTTGTTGCTCTGCTCCAAAGCTGACTCATGCTGCCTCGTTTATTGGTCTCAAGAGGAACATTTTTTTCGCGGTTTTGCAACATTTTTCTTTGACGCTCGCCTCTCATAGGTCTCAGATCGATTTTATAGAAACAAACTTTGCAACATCGAAATTTTCCATTCGAATCAACAGATCGTGAGATTAGTGCGTTTATTCAAAGAAATGTCCGTGTGGTGACGGATTAAGAATTCAAAGTGTCACCACCCCTATTCATTCCATGGGTGTCGTAAGAGGCGACTAAAGGAACAAAATAAGCAGCTAACATCACAAAGGAGAGGCCTATGTCCAGCAGTGGACTGTTAAAAGCTGTTGATGAATCAAGGAAACTCTTCATCTTTACTATTAAGATATATTAAGAACGAACAAGTATTTTATTTTTTTATTTTTGAGCGTGCTAAAAGTGACTCTTCATTGCCTACTGGAAAATAAGGGAATAATCCTTCACCGCCTTGTTGGTCTAGTGGTTAGCGTATACGACTGCTTATCAAGAGGTCTTGGGTTCGATTCAAGAGTCGGACCAAGTATTTGTGTGATCCACAAATATTTGTTTCGGAGTCTGGGTGTTTTCTATGAATAATATGTATGTATTTACAAAAAGAAAGTATGTTTATGTATTTATATTAGTTGTTTAGTACCCATAATACAAGCTCTGCTTAGTTTGGGACTAGATAATGTTGTGGTTAACATGTCTCAAATATTTATTTTATATTTTTTATCCAAGAGTAACGGTAACCATACTTATTATAAATGCAGACAACGCAGCACGGTGAGCCAAACAGAGAGTGGCCCTCTGGACTTGCAAACGAACGACGACATCATAAATGCTGGCATTTTGAGGATGTGAAAATAGCTTTTTAAATTTATATTATTAAAAGCTGATTGACTCATTTTACCCGAATGTACTCACGTTGACTTTTGAAATGAACTCTATTAAGATATACAATCGAAACGGCTCATTAGTGTACAGCGAGTATAATCAAAACATACATACGTAAATCATAAAAACATAATTGTGTAAACTGCGAACAAAAAATATGAAGTACTTAATTTTTCTGTATATTGCTAATCATATACTCCATGCAAGTATATCAAAATCAACTCATATTAGCTACAATCTAAATGAAATAAATAAAAAAGAGTTAAATGAAAACAACAGCTATGAAATAAACGAACAATTGAGCAACGCAACAGAAGATAAAATTAATATGAAACAAGTAAAGAGTGCAAACAAAGCAGATCATGAAAAGAACATTGAAGAAATAAAATCTGAAATGAATTCCTACAGAACTACCGGTTCTGAAAGACGAGAAAGAGTGAAAACAAGACAAGAACCTAATAAACGGTACAGACACTTGTTAAGGAGTGCATTTCATAGTAGTTGCGCCTTCAATAAAGAACGAGCTGACGATGGAACCTGCTTACCTCTAGAAGACACTGATAATACTCCAGAAGTGACTACAGAACATAAGATCAGTATACCTACAACTACAGTAACGGGACAGCCTATCAATATGGTCGATTTTTTACTACCAATGTACTGGCATAATTAGAGTGACTGATGATAACTGACGAGTTATAAAACTACAAAGAGCAGGATGATTCAGAATAAAAAACGAATAAATGCAAATTAACAACATGTTAACTATATACCTTCTTCTTCCTAGCCTTTATTCCCAATATTATTTGGGGTCGGTTCCTACAACCGGTTTGACTTGAAAATCAGATTTTCCACGGAGCGACGGGCATCGGACCTCCGCAACCCTAATAAAGAACTAATCTAAAAAAAGAGGGGCCAAGTGCGAGTCGGACTCGCCCATGAAGGGTTCCGTAGAAGCAAGTAACAGCATATAAAAGTTCTTGTAGTTCGTTGTAACTTTGATCGATGTTTTAATAACAGTGTATTGATTGAATGAAAGCTAAATTTCGGTTTACGATTTATGACGCTTTAAAAAAAAACTAGTAACTAGATCTCGTTCAAACCAATTTTCGCTGATAGTTTGCATGGTAATATACATCATATATTTTTTTTAGTTTGACACTCTCTTATCTTAGAAGTTACAGGGGGGGGGGACACACATTTTACCACTTTGGAAGTGTCTCTCGCGCAAACTATTTCGGTTTAGAAAAAAATGATGTTAAAACCTCAATATCATTTTTGAAGACCTATCCATAGATACCCCACACGAATGGGTCTGATGAAAAAAAATTTTTTGAGTTTCAGTTCCAAGTATGGGGACCCCCAAAATTTATTGTTTTTTTTCTATGTTTATATGAAAATCTTAATGCGGTTCACAGAATACATCTGCTGACCAAGTTTCAACAGTATGGCTCTTATAGTTTCGGAAAAAAATGGCTGTGACATACGGACGGACAGACAGACAGACAGACATGACGAATCTATAAGGGTTTTGTGACTATAACTATAAGGGTTGCGAGTCATGAACTACGGAACCCTAATAAAAACGGAATGAATTTGCCATAACAAAATCAGTCAATCAGTCAAGTCAAATCAAATTCGTCATAAACAAAGAAAAGGTGGATGGATTGTGTGAATAGTGAGTGATAGAGTAGAATGGGAGGAATTGGGATAAGGGCAGGCAGATGATGATTATCATGACGAAGACATAATTTTCTTTCAAGAAAAGTATAGCATCCAATAAGACGACCAAGGACGACCTTTTAAATATATACATACTGAGTTACATACTAATATATAACATATAACGTGTTAATTTAGTGGTTTATTTTCCTTTGATAATTTACGTTACTCTGTCGTAAACTTGCCGTGTGTTTGTGCACCCCAAATGAACAGGTGCCGACATGTTTGTGACAGTCCGTTTAAATTGTTGTGTGCATTGCAAATTGTGTCTACGTCGCTTTGCAACTAAGTTTTATCTAGATCTGTGGTTCTAAAGTTAGCGGTAATAGAACACACCACACGACACAGAAAATAGTCTTTATTTGTTGACTGTACCCTTATATTTTTTTTTTATTCGGGTACTGTTTGATATTTAATTCCCTTTTTTGTATTTAAGCCTACCTAAGTGACTCTACTCTGCCTGATGGAATGCATGAGTAAAATCGAGGAATGGGAGTCACCGTCCTCATTGTGTATGAGACAATTTAGCATGGCGACCCTCACTATGGCGGCCTTTTGAGATGAAACTCTCATTGGGTCTCTGGTCTCACACTTACCAATGAAATACGACAGCACAAATCCTGTCATTTGTAAGTTGGTCTTCTGTGTGAGGGTAGTACTGCTCCGGTCAAGCTAGCCCATTCGTGATGAAGTCAGCATGGTCCTACTTCGCTATCCCGGTTGCTATCCGTCTACTTTTCAGTTCTTTCAGTGGTGATTTTTTTTTCTAAAAGCATTTATACGTCGTTATTCAGTACGACTGTATAGGATTCACCAGATTTTCATGAGCAAAACGAAAATTAATCCCCAAGCTACCCTATGTTGAAAATCTCGATAATTTAATGGCCTCATAATTAAGTAATAACTAGAAACGGCCGAGACACCAAGTATATAAAGTGCATTAAACCTAGCCCACAGTATGAAGTGGCGTTACATGTTACCTGATGAGTTGTATCAGTTTGCACACAAACTATCAGCGTATTAAGTACCGTCAGTAAGGAAAGTGAACTTATATTTATGTTTTATTTTATTTTTATATTTAGGCCAATCACAGTCTTCAAAAGTCAATCCGGGGTGGACCTGAAATAACATGGTCTGGGTCCTCCCAGAGCAGTCCGTCAGAGGTCGGATGCAGAGGTGTTTTTTAGTGTAAACACCACATACTCCTAGTTTCTATGTCCCCGCAGGAGCCGGAAGCCCTTAGGGTTTTTCCACCCCGTCAACAAAAAAAAGGCCTATCAAAATGTCTCCACTCTGCTGATGGAAAACATGAGTAGAATTAAGAAGTAGGAGTCACCACGCTCATTGTGAATGTAGACAATGCAGCATGTTACCCTCACTCTGGCTTCGTATTGAAATACCTCTGCATCATCCGGCAGATATTTGTTTATTAAATCAATTTTTAATATAAAGTAAACTTCCAACCAGTTATATGTTTTTTCCAGCGAAAAACTGACATTCTGATAAAACCGGTTAAATTATTAACCGATTCAGAATAACTCTGACATACAGTAAAATTAATCCTTTTGTTTATGTGTATAAACTTAGCTATGGTTAAAACTTTTACAATCATTAGGAATTCGCCTAAAATGTTGTTTCAAGAGATTACGTAATTCACTTTTTGCTTTTTACTCTTTTACTATTCAGTAGCGGCCCAAAATCTCGTACTTTTCTAAATGAATAATAAATTGATCCGTTGTAACAACAGAATAGTATGTTCAAAATCCCTTTTGTTTATTAAAGCTTGCCAAAGGGACTCTACTCTGTCTGATGTAAAGCATAACTAGAATCAAGAGCAGGCGCCACCATACTCATGGCAAACGCAAAGCATGGGAGAATCAGAGGTATTTTTATTTAGTAAAACGTGTTGTAATTTTAATAAACGATAACTATACGATAATCAATTGTTGATGGTGGGCATAAGCTTTGCTTTTATTCAAGAAGATAGTGCGTCACTCTTTTCTTAAAGCGAATAGACTTTATTATTGAATTTCATCTTAGGTATTTCGTATAGAAAAAATATATTTATTATGTTTAACAGTTTTTTTGCCATCGGTACATGCTAATATCCTAACTTAGTTATAACCTGGATCAACAGCATGTGGTGTACTGTAATACACTTTGGCTAAAATTACATTATAGTAGTATTTTGGATCTACCTCATATCCGATATACCTATAGCTACTGTCCGTCAGTGGATCAATTAGTCAGATTGACGATGGATCCAATGAAAAAAATAATAATATTAAATTCATTATTTACTTGAACTTAAAAAAATGAATCAAATGCTAATTTTGTATCTCAAAATAATTTCTCTAAAGGAATGAAGACTGCTAGAACTTTCCTAACACTTGTCTTTGTGAATAAGATGTTTAGCGAAAAGTCAGGATGTACTTAGAGAGACGAAACAGGCTACTCTTGACCTCGATAACTGACATACACTAGATAGATGAATCTATAAAAACCTATTCAAATAAATAAAATAAAATGTCTGTTTGTAATTAATTTCAAATTCAGCGGTTTTCATTAAATGCTTGTCAAAGTTCTATGGTACTTAACACTAAAAATTGCTTTTTATAAGTTTTGAAATAAACGGACTGGTCCGTCTGTATTGTTTAACAGGACATTGAATTTGAATACATAAGGAGTAACTTAGGTTAATATTACACTATGTTCGCTAGGCTGCGTTACTCACGATTTCTGCAATAACCGCGTAACACCGCGGGCATCGGTTAGTTAAGTCATAAAAATAATCCCCTTCTGTTATAAAATTCATTCTCACACATTATTATTTTTGTTTTATTATTAACTTTTGAACCATATTTCAACCTCAAAGCCGATCCGGTGACCATAAAACAAGTACAATGGGCGGATATTATTATTTCAATATATAAATTTTAAAGGGTGCACAATTTATAAGTCACAGGTGGAACATATAAAAATGGGCCGCGTACCTTGCTTAGTGCGTAGTGTGACTAAGCTGTAGTAGCGCAATTTTAGGAAAAGTTACTTACGATACCTGAATAGAACAATTTTTTTTACAGCATTTAGTTTTTATAAAAAGACAACTCTAGCACTATTACTTTATTTTGATTTAATGTTTGTGAAACGGATACAAAGAACACCTCAAACTTTGAACAACTTGACCTGATGTATGTTGCTTTTATATTTTATATATTTTAAACGGGCCTGTTGGACTGAATAACTAAATTTTACTTAAATTAAAGGCCACGGGCTCGGTCAGATTTAGGACAAAACATCAACATCATCAACAGCCTCTAACAGTCCACTGCTGGACATAGGCCTCTCCTTAGGCCAAAACGTGTGTGACAAATCTGAGGTTATTATCATTACAATATTGATAGGTTGATAATGATAATCTGAAAAGTGAGTTTGCTTGAATGTGTGAATTTGCTTGCACAATTATTATTATTTCTTATATTAATTTTTAAAGGCAATATCCCGCATCGTGGGGCCTGTACAAATATACATGAAACGGACACAAAAGAACAAATACTCAGCCAACAATTTGTGGATCACACAAAGTGTTGTATCATGTGGGATTTGAACACACAGCACTTGACGCTGTAAAAACCCACCAATTTATTTGAAAAAGCAGAATTTGTCCCGGATAATTCAATATTCTTGTCACCCCAACTGACACTTACATTTCTTGGGTAACTGTAATGGTTTATTTTATGGTCACGGAGCCGCTTTACGTCCTGATCGGAGGGCTTAGATTTATTGCTGCCGTGCCCACTGCCCACTGCTGGGCAATACGTGCTTAATTGTTCTGAGGTATACTGTCATTTTTATATTTCTTATCATAAACACAAAGAGGCGTTTTCTTAGTGTTATATTGAATATTTTTTGAAAGTATGTTTTATGATACAAAATCTGACTGCGGTGGAAAAATGATAATGTTATTATAATTTTCGGCACTTAGTGCAACTTGTTAAAATGCATTCTTGAACTTAAAATTACTTGTACTTTTATTCCACTACGGTTATCTTGGTTGCGATAAGGCGAAACTTATCAGGTAAAAAAATATAAGTTCAATAAATCTATAATAATATCATAAAGCTGCAGAGTTTGTTTGTTTGTTTGTTTGAACGAGCGAATCTCAGGAAGTACTGGTCTAATTTGAAAGAAATATTTCAGTGTTAGACAACCCAGTTATCGAGAAAGGCTATAATATCATTAGGTTAAGACAAAAAGGAGTGGAGTAGCAATGTAAAATGTTGTAAAAACTTTTTTATGTATTCTTTGTAGTGAGTAGTGTAGTGAGAAGTAAATATTTGTAATATCAAACGAACAGTCTTTTACTAAATGCATATAAACGTATAACCAATACTTATTTCAATAATGCAGTTTTTTTACTATTCATTAGGGCTAATCTATGAAACCGTTGGCACTGGCAGAAAGCTGATGACATAAGGAGTAACTTAGACTCTTTAGAAAGAAATAGAAAACTCGACGCATAGTAAACAAGAAAATTTGTATTCCCAACCGATACATAAAATAATTACACATTATGTACTGAATTCTTAAACAAAACTTGCTAAGTACACCAAACTTAAGTTCAGTACTTAACACTTATTCAGACACCTGTACTAGTGTAAGTGCAATTTGCGAAGATGAGAGCTAGTATTAGTGTAGGGCTGCCACCTCTAAAATTTGAAAACTAGTACGAAAAATGCAAATTTCCTGATTTTACAATTTAAAACACGGACATGTCAACAGGTTCTTTATTTAGTCAATTCTCTCGAATAAGTCTCACGTAGTTTATTTTTAGGGTTCCGTAGCCAAATGGCAAAAAACGAAACCCTTATAAATTCGTCAAGTCTGTCTGTCTGTCTGTCCGTCCGTATGTCACAGCCAATTATTTCCGAAACTATAAGAGCTATACTGTTGAAATTTGGTCAGTCGATGTATTCTGTGAACCGCATTAAGATTTTTACATAAAAATAGAAAAAAAACAATACATTTTGGGGGTCCCCATACTTGGAACTAAAACTCAAAAATTTTTTTTTATCAAACCTATACGTGTAATCTATGCATATCTATGTATTTTATCTATGCATAGGTGTTCAAAAATGATGTTGAGGTAAAAACCAGATAATTTCATAGGTAGTTCGTGTTTGACCTAGACTGCAAATGTAACCCCGCCGCCCAGACGCTCACCGGACGGTCTCTAAACTAGGACAAATCCGAGAAAATCCAGACGAATGGCAGCCCTAGTATAGTGCAGTGTATATTAACATGATAACTTGACTAGATGAGGTTTGTTGCGAGAGATGAATTAAGTAAACCGGATTAGTTTTGGCTTGGGCGAGTTAGTGACGCTATAAAGTTGGAACAACTTCGCGGACTGATGAATGTGGTACGGAGTTCCGGCCGTTAGTGGTGCACTGGTATCACATGCTGTGATTCCGAGGTCGCGCATTCCATTCCTGGTTATGATCTGTATATATAATATATTTGTTTCGGAGTTTGGGTGTTTTCTATGTATAATATGTATCTTACTAATATTATAAATGAAAAAGTAACTCTGTGTGTCTGTTATGCTTTCACGGTTTTACTGCTGCACCGATTTCAATGAAATTTGTTTCTTGAGGAACATTGAAAGAAGTAACAGATAAAGGAGCTTGTATTTTTTAAAAATACAATAAGCATAGTTGAATTTGTTGAAAGTTATTTAGCTGAAACGGTAATTCTACCCCAAAAACTGCATTTAATATGTGGCACATGTAGTTAAAACCAAAATACTTACTGAAACATTTTCAGGTCCCCACGGCTTAAAGCAGCCGTCAAACTTAGTACGTAAAGTATCACAAATGCAACGACACCTGGGTCCCGTATAAAATAATGTAATAACATTAAGACTAGCACACACAAAACTTGCACTGTGTATCATTATTTTTAAGTACCTGGGCGACCGGGCTTTGCTCGGTTACTACTATTTATTGTTTAACAACGCCACTTATTCTCTCAAGTAGTTACAGTGTTGTTGTGTTGGAATACCAACCAACTAAGTGTTACACATGCAATACTAAGACTAATGCTATAAAAAACGCATGAAAATTCAAAAACTTGCATTTTCACAAACATAAGACGCATTTACATCGATTTTGCGCTCCCGAAAACCCACAAATACCAAATTTCACATTTGAAAAAGACCCTAAATCTTGCCAAATCGATGAGTCGTTAAACATTTGTTGCAAGATTTCGTTCTTTTTTTTAATCACTCCAACAATGATTTAATTCTTCGAGAGGCAATTAAAATTCGGCGCATAATAACCAGACCCACTCTCATTTCCAATTTTGTTAAATTATGGAGTAAATGTTCAACGCGCAAGTTGCTCATTTTGGAGTTGAATTTTTAATGTCATCAAAGGGTAAGAAAATTGAATAGATAATGAATACGTATTAAAATCTGAATTGACTGTACAGATGGTTGACCCTGCTGTCTACTGCATTTTATGTTGTGGGTTCAAACTCATAACGGGACAGCACTTATTGTATGATTTACCCATTGTTGTTCTGAGTCTAAGTGCTTTTTGTTTCCGATTCCGATTCCTGAAAAAGAAGTATAATCACGGAAATTCTCATTAAATATCATGCCAGAAAAGGTCACCCATCTAGGTCAGACCGCGCCGTCGTTGCTTACCCTCGGTGATTGTTTCCAATCACCTAAGGCCTCTTGGCTATGAGCGCTTCGAGAGCTTTCTAGAAAGTATTTTTATAAATTGAATGTAAATGAGGTCGGTAGCCATTAGCTATCATGTCGGCTGGCGCGATGCCGAATTACCTGTCAAGTACCAACTACGAAAACGTTTAACCTTGTAACGATGCTGAAGTTCTAAAGAATATAAATATTTTCATATTTTACTTCATAGTAATATTATAAATTCGGAAAAAACGTTGACCATCTATCTGTTACGCTTTCACGACTTAACTGCAGAACCTATTTGAATGAATGGTAGTATTGAGATAGATTGAGCCTTGGAGAATAAGAATAAGCTACTTTTGGTGGCGATATTCGGTCGGGCAAAACCTATTAAATTTTACTATTTGAAAATGTGCACTTTATTTAACACAAATTAAATGCACTGTTTTTAACTTTGGATTTGCCGTACTCAGACAAAAAACCCTATTTTGAATTAATTTATATATTGATCTTGAAATGAACTTAGATATGTTAAAATAACATTTCATCAACGCAGTTCAGTATTTTACAAAAGTGTAACTATAGTAATATCCTTTAGTGAGTGTGCAAAAATATGTCTAAGTACCTACAAAAACCCAAAAACGTTGGATATAGGACAGACCAATTTCCAATAGCTACTTAAACATTCCCAGCTAATAGGGTTCAGTCGTTCGGGAACAAGTACCACGTCGGTCGTGAAACAGATTTATATCTTTATTCGCCGAACACTTAAGCGTTCATTCATTCACTCACTCGTTCAGTGATTTATATTAGTCGGTTTCCTTTCGGTCAATCACTGTAACCTATTCATTAAATACATGAATGACCTGGGTTTTTTGTAAGATTAATGAAAAATGTTTCCTGAAGTTAAGTTAAACGTCACTTTAACTTTCCGTGGCAGGGCGAACCGGAGTTTTTGTTTTATATAACCTCACACACGGTCCCAATTATTTATCCCAAACTAAAGAAAACCTGTACTATGTTAAAAAACTGCTGAGTAATTCTAACTAATATTATAAATAAATAGAATAAAACTTGAAGGCAGTAAGTAAATACGAGTACAAAAAACAAGCATATTACTCGTATATTATAAACGAAGCAAGCGGTTCCCTTTGGTCAAAATAAAATAAAAAACGTTAATACTACATTCTCATAACTTACTCATAAGCTGTTTCTCTGACTATATAACTTCTAGGAAATCGCGGAATTCACCAAACACGCGCACACCTGGATATTTACTATCTACCCATTACGATCTCACTAAATAATAATAAAAGTATAATTAATATTCCGTTTTAAAAACAATTTATATCACATTATTATAACTGAGTTATATCCTAGTAAAAGATAATATTGACTGGTCAGTTTTATTGTTTACATTCTATTACTTTAGCAAAAAGAAAGGATGATTGTAATTCAGATGTAATTGTAATTAGCCGTTATACATATTCGTGCTTCGCCACAAGATGACAATAATTGTTATTGATAAGACAATGTATCTCATATAAGTGAACTGTAATTGTTTTTATGAGAAATAAAGAGTTTATAAACATAAAGTAATTCTGTCTATCTGTCCAGCTTTCACATTCAAATTACTGAACAAATTTACTTTTTAGGCTTTTTTTACAGCAATAATTGACGGTAAATAATGGGCGGTGATAGTCACTTACCATCAAATTCCCTGATCTACTCATTTTACCGACCATGCAATAAAGAAGTCAACTCACAACCGTCAACGAAATAAATGAACAGTATTATTTGAACGACGAACACAATAAAGAGTGAATGACAAAATAAACGAACGAACGGAATGATTGATTGAATAATTAATAATGTTGACAGATTGTGTAAATGATACTAAAGAATGGAAGAAAATACCCTGTTTGGTGGGCCACTGATCTTTTGACTGTGAACGATGGAAAATCATCAATATTGTGAAAAAAAGAAGTTTATTTTATTTGATGCCGTTTCCGGTGAATGGTCCGCCATTTTTTCTAAAAGTTAAGGTGATGTTTAAAAAAGAAATGAAAATATCTGTATTAGTGACTAGCCGAGTCCCGCGGTGTTCTCCGCGGTTACTGTTGTCAATCTCGAGTAACGCCGTGGAGTGAAGCCATTCTAAAAAAAATTGTCTAAGTTACTCCTTATGTCATCAGTCATCTGCCAGTGAAAGTCCTGTTAAAATCGGTCCAGCCGTTCCAAACATTACCTGGAACAAACAGACAGACAGGCAAAAAAATAATTATTATATTTGTTAATGCGATTTACTCACTGGCGACGCGCATAGGCGCGTAGGCGCGGGGCAGCAGATCCCGCGCACGGCGACGGAGGAGCAGATCTGCCTATTCGAGCAGATTTTACGCCCGCGCCTGACGGCTTTGTATGCGGCCCGCACCAAACTAAAGGTTACTTTCCATTTGATCATCGTCGTCTGTATTCTTTGCATTTCATATCCCAAATTACTGGGCATTTTTCAATTTCGTAAATAATAAATGAGTTTACTGCTGTGGTCCGCCCTAGCGGCACGCAATCACGCGCCGTGGCGCGTTTTTGGTGTGTTGGACCTGGCGTGTTTTCTATACTAATCGATGTACTTGCATACAATATTAAAATCTGCCACTCCGCACTACGCGACGGAGGGCAGTGTGTGAATCGGCTAAGCATTTAGTAAAAACTTGTCATTTGTTAATACAAACACACACTCCAATTTGATTTATTTGCATAGATGTGATTATTTAAATTTTTTGGGTTTGAAATTGTGACTCTACTCTGCTTGCTGGAAAACATGTCGTAGAATTCAAGAATAGTGGTCACATATTGATTGGTAATGCAGACAATGCAACATGGCCGACACTATCGGCCTATTAAGATGCTTAGGTATGCAACATTGGACCTCCAACTTACACTCACCAACGAAACGCGATCACGAATACTGTTATTTTGAGTTGGTTTTCTGTAAGAGGGTTATACTGCCCCGAAAAAGCCGGCCCTTTCGTGCTAAAATCAGCGATGGACTGAAGGGGACTACCTGGACCATTCCTTGTCGTTTTTTTAAATCTATACAAATAAATAAATATGGAGTGTCTGTTTGTAATATTAAAATAACCCCTTTTAACTAAATGCATATGTATGTATACACGGTACATATGCCAAAATATTATTTTTTACCATTTTTGTCTGTCTGTTTGTTCCAAGTAGTCTCTTTTTCACTGACAGATAGCTGATAATATAAGGAGTAACTCAGGTTACTTTTTTTAGACTAGCTTCGTCCCGTGGCGTTGCCCGCGGTTACAACAACAAACGCAGGTAACACCGCGGGGTTCAGCTAGTTTATAATAATAAATAAATATATATTTCGGACGTCTGACACACAACATCATCTAGTCCCAAATTAAGTAGAGTTTTTACTATGGGTAGAATAAATATACATATATTACATAGAAAACACCCAAACCCCGAAACAAATATTTGCAGATGATACAAATATTTGGTCCGACGGATACAAAACTTGACAGAGCCGGTAGCCTAAATTTGTTTGTCTGGCGGTTTGTTCCGGGTAATCTTTGACGGGTAAGCTTTTAGGGCCACAGCACACTAGCTTCTTTTAGCATCGGCGATCGGCGATCGGCGATTTGGCGACTGCATCGATGCTGCATCGCGTTTTAGCGACTTATTGCGTTCGATCGCGGTATCGGAAACGCGCGTTTTAGCGACTGCTCAGATGCCAAATCGATGCTACCGGCATCGGAATGTTTGCGGATAGTAGCGTTCAGCTGCTGTGTCGCGCTTCTAAAAAGCGACTCAATCTCCGCGTTTGGCGTTTTTAAGTGTGCGGTGTAGAGCGTTCGGTCGCCGTATTTAGCTTCTAAAAAGCGACTAGATGCCGATCGCCGATGCTAAAAGTAGCTAGTGTGCTGTGGCCCTAACTGAAAGGTAGCTGATGACATAAGGAATAACTTTGGCAATTTTTTTAAGTCCTGTTCCATAAATTACACGTATGTTTATTTAATAACTTCTTTTAAACCCGTTTCATATTCAAAATCGTTTTCCAAAATTAAAATCCAGGCATTTGTATTTCACATGTTAATTAAAAACTGCATTGGACAGTCAAAAAACTCGGCAATTTACGGAGAAAATTTACAATCCATGATATAAGCAACCTTATTATTTGCATCATACAGTTGAAAGTTGTAAGACAGGGAATATTTTGAAGTGGTTTTATTGTGATGTAATGAATTTAAGACTAGCTTCGGCAGTTGGAATGATTTGTGAGAAACCTTTGTACTAGATAAAAGAAAAATGCAAGGTTATGAAAAATGGGTGTGTATTTATGCAAATAGATGTTAGAACTTGGTACAGATCTTATTCTAGTGGATAGAGAACTACTACATGTCGTAAATTTGATTCCTAGCCTGGACAAATATTCTGTGACCACGATCGCATATTATATTCTGTATCTGGGTGTGGTTTATAAAGCTAGTCATAAACTGGATTTGCTTGCGGCTTCGAGTACATGTTATGCTGATGTATAACTTTGATTGCCTTTTCCACTGAGAGCATTCTGGAAAACTCCAGACCTAAGAAGGTTTTCAAAATGCTCTCTTAATTTTCGTCTTAACTTCTCAAGGGACACACTTGCCAGATTTCAGATCCCTGCGCTGTACGTTCTGTTAGTCAGTCAGTAACGGAACCGTTTTATATATATGTAGATGTCGTTGTACACAAAACAGTACAACATTAATTTCGATTAATGTCGAATTCGAAATGAAGGAGGGGGCTATACTAACCTCTCACAGAAGACGAACCTAAAATGGCAGCATTTGTGCTGTCATATTTCGTTACTGTATGCGAGATCGAAGGCCCAATTAGGCTAAAACATCATAATAGGCCGGCATGGTGTGGGTCACTCTCACTATGCATTAGCTAAGAGTATGGTGACCACAAGTCTTGGAGTTTATTCATGCTTTCCATCAGGCAGGTTAGTCACTTGGGCAGGCTTATATATAGAAGAAATGAAATTTATTAATACACATAGGTCAGTTTGTCAGTGGTGTATTGGGGTAAAATATTGGTGTCTGTTTTGAAACTATTTACAGTACAAATACATCATCTTCCTAGCTGATTCAAACGGTTTTACCTGACTATCACTTTTTCCATGGAGCGATTGGCATTGGACCTCCGCAACGACGCAGTCATTTACAGAACAAATTCAAACAATAAAAATAAAGTCTGCAGATGACATGACTTAACATAACAACTAGGATCAATATAGTTGAGTATTTCGTCTCCGCTTTGCAAAAAATAGATTATTCCTTGGTATCTAACATATTATAATCATGTTTGAATGTCGTTCGTTACAAAACTTGTATATAAACCTGACATATACTAATTTGACAGCTGTCATCTTGACACATGTATGACGGTTGTCATTATTATTAGGTTGTTTGGTTGTTTGTTGTACGTGCGCAAGTATTTTATTCGATTTTATCTAAAGATAAAGTCCTAGTTGTTTATGGAAAAGAAGGTAAAATGTTATATGATTTGTCGACGCCTGTGCTTTTAGGTTTTAACAATTATATTGTGAAGCGCTCATAGCCGAGTTGGAAACAATCACCGAGGGTAAGCAACGACAGTGCGGCCAGTGCCTAGATGGGTGACTGTTAGGTGATATGTAATGAGCGTTTTGTGGATTCGGAGGTCACGTTAAGCATTCGGTTCCGGTTGTTATTATAAGATAACAATCGTGAAGCTTAGTTGGAGGCCTTCTGCGGCTTAAAAATATCCAATGGCAAGATTTACGTAGTCATAACGTATCTTGCCAGTCCTCAACCCCCACTTGGAGAGCGTGGTGACGTATGGCCTTAACCCTCTCCTGAAAGGATACCTGAGCTCAGTAGTGGAACGTTATGGGTTGTTGATGATGATAGTGTTGTAAATCTTTCAATAATATATAAACAGGCCAATAAGTAGAAGAAGACAATTGAAAATATTGAATGACCGCGTGATAAAGAAGTCAAACGTAGAAAATGAGTTGATAATCAAGTGCAGAATGTCATAAGAGATAGTAAGAAATTATTAGTTAGCTCACGGCTCCGCCACGTGAATATCGCTTATCGCGATAAATAGCAGCCTATGTCCTTCTTTATGAAACAAGTGAATTTAGCAAAATTGATTCAGCTGCTTAGGTGACAAAGTGTAACAGATAGATACAGTTACTTTCGAATCCATAATATTGAAGAGTATTAGTATGGTTTTCAATTCAAAGTACTCATAATGAAATACAATCTTTTCCTCATCGTTTTCCTTTCATGACGCGAAAAAATTATTTATCTTTCAAATTTCATTCTTTATAGGGTTGTTTCTTTACCCCGTGACGTCACTGTTAACAATGTTATAAATGGCAAGGGTTGTTAACAAAAGCCTTTATTGTGGCTATTCATTTGAATAATTGCGGGCTTTTGTCTGACATTTGTTTGAATGAAGTTTCTTTTTGTTTTATGAGTGCGTAACGAAGGGAGAAGAAAAACTGGAGTAATATTGGCCTACTGCCTACTACAGACGCTTTCGAAAAATCGAAATTCTAACAAAAAGAAATAAACTTTCTTTCTTTTTTAAAAACATCTCCTGCGTTACGAATATACATCTTGTGTCTCGGGGAACTTTAAAAACATACACAAAACGGACAAGGAACACAAAGACTTAGAACAGCAATTTTCTGATTACACAAAGAGTTGTCCCATGTGGTATTTGTACCCACATCACTTGGCACAGTAGAGAGTGGCGTGGCGATCGCATAATCCACTAGGCCAACCATGCAGATAACACAGATAAATCGGACGCTCGATAATGCTTCTATACGGCTCCAATATCAACAGCGATCAACGATATCGGAAATGATTTTCAAACACATGTTCAATACACAGAAATATCGGCATAGGTAGTAAAGTCATGCTGATTTAAGCCAAATGAGCTGGCTTGTCAGGGGTAGTACTACCCACACACAGAAGAGCAACCTTAAAATGACAGCATTCGCGTTGTCGTATTTCATTGGTGAGCCAATGATGCAGAAGCGTCTCACTAAGCCGCCAAAGTGTGACTCAACATGCTGCCTTGTCTAAATTTATAATGAGGATAGTGACCCACGCTATTACGGCTTGCTTTACATCAGGCAGAGTAGAGTCACTTTGGTAGGCTTAGTTATATTAATAAAAAATGCAGATTTCTGCATCACCTAAGGTTGACTTTGATAGAATGCCTCGTGGCATTAAGTCCGCCTCTCTAGAACATGTGCAATAAAGTACAAATAAATAAATTTTATTTGCAGAAATGTAGGTATATAGAGATCTTACAATTATATAAATATATCTGCACAGATAAGTTGGAACGATTTGGCGAATCGTGTGTAGCGGGCATAAAAACTTGAATTGATGCCTTACAGAGTATGAGGATAACAATTAATAGTGATTTCGTTTTCTTACATCTTTTCAGATGATTCGAACAACGTCTTTGTGGCAATGTTAATAATGGCAGTAGAGTCCAATACGAGATCGACACCGTAGTAAAGGATCGTGAAGCTAGGTGAAGTGTCTAGTGTAGGTAATCTTGTTTTTGTGCTGACTCTCGCGATTATCTGTCAAAGACTGGAACCAATCCTTGTCGTATATTTTGCAACCCTCGACCAAGGAGTCCTTCTACGCATCGCTGTTGCTGGCGAGGTCTTCCCAATTTTTTGGGGCTGAGCGAGCACGTCATGCTTATCGCAGTCCTTAAACCGGAACCTCTCGATTACTAAAATACACTTTTAGAAATACTTGTTACTTCTTAGATGTAACTATCTGCTATCCCTTATAACAGATCGGTATAAAACAATACGCCTTCGAGAAACGTAACAGGAATAATAGCTGCCATTTATCAGAACGAAAGGTGCTTTGTTCCCTCACAGAGTCGGTAACAGAGTGTCGTCTCAAGAGTTATAGGTAAGGAAAAAGGTTGTACGAGTATACACATGAGTGCCTATCAGTATTATATACCTTTTTTTTGTTGACGGATCCCTTCGGATCTCCGGCTCCTTGGGGACTGAGGAACCAGAAGTATGTGGTGATTCCACTAAAGAACATCCCGGTCTCAGGTGCCCTGCTCTGAGGAGGACCCGGACCATGTCATTTCAGGTCCTCCTCAGGATCGGCGCCGCGTCTAACCAGCCACAGCCACAGAGGCTTCCTTCTGCCTATATTTTTTGGGGCCTGATCATATTTTGTGACCAGGCCACCATCCTACCTCCCGCTGCAGCAACTTAGTTTGCTGCCCGAGGTCCCCATCAGTATTTTATTCCTAAACGCGCAGTAAATAAATATGACAATGCTCTTGATATATTAGAATTTCAACATTAATCGTGTCTTGCGGTAATAATCCTCGTCAATATAATATATCTCTTTGTTACCAGAAGTGCCTCGTGGATGTCCTTCGCCTATTGGAGGGGAGCGAAGCGGTCCGTCGGACTTCTCCTGACTAAAACTTTGTTTGAAAATATCCGGGAAGGCGAGAATCACAATTCCATTCTTACGCCAGTCCCGACAGGCATTCATCTGTCTCACCCAATATACAGATCCCGTTATCCGTTGCAATCGTTGCACATCGATAGTAGTTTTCTTACAGCGCACGCACGCACACATATGTCCAGATGATGATTTCCTTAAAATCGTCACCCGTAGATCATTTTTTAAGGTAACCGGAGATTAACGAATGCCCTTCGGCATCAGGTGCGATTTTTACTTTAAATTATACCTACCAAAGTGACTCTACTGTGCCTGAAGGAAAGGGTGCATGAGTAGAATCCAGTAGTTGGGGTCACTTATTGTGAGGGTAGGCAATGCAGCCTGGTGACCCATACCATGGCGGTCTGGTCAGATGTTTTTGTATCATTCTCTAGGCCTCCTCAAAATGATTGGGCCTCCGGTCTCACACTTACCAACGAATTACGACAGCAAAGATGCTGCCATTAATAGGATAGTCTTGTGTGTGAGGGTTGTACTGCAAATTTTAAATCAACAGCTTTTCACTAAATTAATATGAAAATATATATTTCACTCAACTTATATACCGGCTTATCTGTGGAACGACTGGACAGCTTTTGACGGGACTTTCATTTGCAGATAGATGTTAATATAACAAGTAACATAGGCTTCTATTACTAAGCTTTTTTTAAACTAGGTATTACCCGCACTTGTTGTTGTAGTACCTATACAATTACCAACGGGGGGTGACACGACGGGGCGAGATAGTCCTAATTCCTACCAATATTAAAAATATGAAAGTTTGTATGTTTTTATATTAACGTATTTGGATGAAACAGTACAGTAATATAGTTTATATATCAGAATAACACATAGGCTATTTTTTACTGCAATAATCGGGATACACGTGGGCGGAGCCGCGGGCGAAACAATAAAAATGAAAATCATTTTCCTACATTTGAGTTCATAAATATACTCTCATTATTCGAACACATGCTCAGTAATAATGCCCTAAAGACAGCCTTTTATATTAATATATATACATAAATAATAAAATAATAAAAAGACGCTTTCCTGCTTTTTGAAGCAACCGAAATTAAAATCATTCGGTTCTGTCAACCTTTTAGTAAATTGAAAGGCTTTCTCTTGAGATAAGTACACTGCGGGCGCGGAAATGGATGACAAAGTGAAAAACATAACTAACTAATGTTTGCTCACACCTCCGCCCGTATGTCGGTTATCACGATAAAGAGTAGTCTATGTATTTTCACATGAATTTGTTTGTAATCAGTGCAGCGGTTTAGCTCTGAAAGCGTTATAGACATGCAGAAAGACTGAGTTACTAATGAATTTCTAGAATAGTTTCTTTAAAAAAGGTAGTCATAACTTTAATAATACTATAATATGTAATACCGTTTCCTCAATTTGTTCCTTACAAATATGAAAAAAAAAACCACTTGAAGCTATTGACACTTGTTTTATTGTTTTTTTTGAGCATGTAAACTGAGCTTCTGAGCATGTTTAGAAATTTTTCTTTTCAAATTCGATCGATAACGATTTGCTTTCGAATTGTGACATATGAAATCAATAAAATGTTCAAAAATCTAAGTCGTACTTAAAATACTCATTAGTATAAAAATAATTTTCCAACTTTTTAGTAATAAGTTAAATAAAAAATGTTGATGATTTTTTTTTTGTAAGTAAATTTTTTTATACATGTAATATGTCAATATGTCAGACATTAAATACTGGTTTTAATGCACAGTCAAAACTTGTTCGAAAAAACGATTTTATCATAAAAATATACATAAAATACGAACACAAGGTTCTTTTTAAATTAAAAAGAATGCTCTTTAAGTTCTTTTCTCATTTCTTATAGTCAAAAATCTTTATTTCAAGACCTTTCTAACAACTTACAAAATAATAAGTACAAAAATTGCATCTCAACAATACAAGTATTATAATTTATGGTGTCCCATTTATGTGTCCGGAATGTTACTACAACATTAATGTTGAACGAACAAATAAAAGTGAAACGCTTACACGGTTTTATGTCCCGACAGTGTAATGCTGCGTCATTTTAATGAACTGATTGTTGCGAGACATATACCCACTTTTCTGTCTTTACGATGTTTTTCTTTTATGGATATTAATGTAGTTGAAGAGGTGGCTGCGGAAATTAGAGATGGCTTTTTGTACGAGTCTGGACAATCAATCAATTAACAACCCATGATGTCCTTCTGCTGGGCTCGGGCCTCCTCTCAGGAGAGTCTCCACCCTGGCGGAGTGCGTGTTCGGGACCGGTAAGATACACTGTAGCCACGTAATCTTGCCGTTAAATGTTTTTAAAACGCCCGAAGGCGTCCAACTAAGCTTCACTACTGCTATCTTAGCATAACAACCGGAACCGACTGCTTAACGTGAATTAAGAAAACCCTCACAACACACCATGCCACAAACTGTCACCCATCTAGGACTGACCACATCGGCGTTGCTTACCCTCGTTGCTTATTTCCAATCACCCAAGGTCACTCGGCTATGAGCCTGGTGAACAGACTCTATTCTGTGTGATACAAAGTGTAAGTAAAATCCAAGTGTAGTGGTCGCCATGCTTATTGCCAATGCAGACAATGAAGTAGGTCGGCCTATTAAGATACTATTGCAACATCGGACGTCCGCTTAGTCAGAGGACTTAACAACCGAACACGACAGTACGTACATAGGTAGGCTGTTATTTTAGGTCCAGTTGAGCTAGTCCGTTAGAGCTAAAAGCAGCGTTGTCTACTCCCGTGAAAAGAAATGGGAAAAGGGTATTTTATTTAGGAATGGAAAGATAGGAAGAACATCCATACAGAGTCATTTTAGCGTAGATTAAATAATATAAAGACAATCGAAGAGGTGAAACCTAGTACTCTTCGATAAAAGAAATGTGATTTTACATAGTTCGGTAACTTTATCACATTTTCATTCTCACATTTCCTCACTTCTTCACTTTTTTTATTATCTGTTTTTCTGAAATCATTGTAGTGTGCACAAACGTGTTTCGATTTCGAGGGTGTCATCTTAAAACCAGCGCTATATTGATACCGTGCAACATTTTGATAAGATGGTGACCCCTCATGGCTACATTTTCAATGCAGTTCTTTCTGTCTTAATGTACATATTATTGTTTTGGCTGTTCCACTCAGATTTTCGTGTTGTGTTCTGTGGGCCATGAATTAATCATTTTCATTTTGTTTTATATTATTACTATTTATTTTCTGCGTGTAAGTATTTCTTAAATTGAAAAATATTCAAAGTTTAGCTGGACTCGGACGTAATATTGAATATTTATATCTAATAAACGCAAACTCCTCTAAAATAATCAGAGTAATAATTTACCGCTAATAGCGATTTAATTCCAGATAAGTCCTCCGTTGTTGTTTTCTTGAAGTTGATAATTTATTACAGGGTCCTGTAATCGGGCAGAAGAGAAACATTTCCAAATTTAATTTTAACGTTAAATATTTTCTAAGATATATTATAGAAATCTTTATGAATTCTCTTTTATTAAACACCTCACACAGAAGACCATCCTAATAATAACAGTATTCTTGTTCTCGTATTTCGTTGGTCAGTGTGAGAACTGAGGCCCAATCATTCCGTATCAATCTTCCAGCGTCCAGAGGCCAGAAGAATGATGAAGAAACATCCGACCAGGCCGCCTTGGTATGGGTCACCATGCTGCATTGCTTACACTCATCATGTGGATGGTGACCCCTGCTCCTGGATTCTACTCATGTTTTCCATCAGGCAGAGTAGAGTAACTTTGGTGAACTTAAATACATAAATAACAAAAAATGATATTTTTTCTATTTCTAGAGAGGAGGCTTTTTCCGACTAGACCAGGATTGTACCACACTCGCAAGAAGACCTAACTAAAATGACAGTATTCCTGTTTCTTTGGTGAGAGCGTGACCGCAGACTTAATATGCGGAACCAACCTTTACACAATTTCTTTTTCTTTTTTTTTTTAAGTGAGGTCTGCTTTAGACCTCGCAGCTCTTCCCCGTCCGTAAGACGAGACCTTGTTAATCTAGTTACTTAATATTTATCTTTTATATATATTTACACAAATATATTAGGCTCATTACTAAACTATATGTTGTAATGTGCTGACGCCTCTCTACCTATCAACGATTGATGACGTATACCCATATTCGGGTCTGCCTCAAAAAGCCTAGGGGAGTGTATTACTTAAAATATTGCATACCCTCTACAATGACGAAGGAAAATGGTATTTTATTACAATGAATAGGTAGCTGTAGCAGCTATTTTAGGGTTGTCATGAATCTCGGTTGGGTGTCAGGTACCTGGAACATCCTACTAATGTTATAAACGCGAAAGTTTGTGAGTACGTATGTATGTATGATTTTGCTCTTTCACACAAAAACTACTGAATGGATTTTGATAAAACTTCACAATAATATGGCTTACATATCGGAATAACACACTACTAATTACTACCATGACGGACCTACGGAGCCGCGGTCAAAGGCTAGTTTGTAATAATTTTAGAAATGTTTGTTTATTGATTTCAAGGAGTTTGACAAATAATTAAATAATAAACAAATAGTCTCAAACTAAGCAGAGCTTGTATTATGGGTACTAAAAAACTGATATAAATACATATTTTGTTTTGTAACATAGAAAACACCCATGTATAATATATATTATTATATTATAATATATATATCTATATATATTTACAAAAATTGAGCATACAGACTGGTCTCGGGTTAAAATCCTGTGTCGCTCCAAATATTTGTATGACCTAACGAATACAGATACTCTTTACTGCGATTACCATCATATATGCGGGCCGAGTCACGAGCAAAAACTAGTATTCAATAAACATGATAAAAAGAAACGATCCCTTATTAAAGTCGGGAATGAAAATAAATAGAAAATAACAGTTCGCTATGCCACCTGTTGCCGGTCCTCGCAAACATTCGGATACTTGTTCAAACTTAACGTCTTTATCGTGAATGAGTACACAAATATATATTTGTTCGTTTCGATAAACACTTTAGATTTAATACAAATATTGCATAAATAATTGTGATAAATCAATACAAATATGAAGTGTCTGTTTGTATGTATATAATTTCAATTTTATAGCTTTTGAATGATGTTATATTCTCATCAATAGCACAGAATACATAATAGTACCAGCACAGAAGACTCACTCCGAAAAGTAAATTAAAGTAATAGATACCCTCGGTGTCAAAAGATTAAGTTCAATTCAGATCGCACAGCGCCGAATCACTACGATTATATTTACCTACAATTGCGCCTCTTTCTATTGTGTAACTCTCTGTTCTGACGATGTCTATATGACCGGCATGTTTGCCCCGGCAGGAAGGCTAAACTGCGGAGTGACACCCCCCTGTCAATAGGGAGTAACACGCTATTTTTTTTAAGTGCGCTTGCCTTGCGGTGTTGACTGAGGGTAAAATTGCTGGCCTAAAGTACTTTACAAAATTAATACAAACTACTAGTCTTAAACGGTCACCTCGCCACTATGCTACCTTAAGGATTGTATGATCCTCTTAAAGGACTCTGTGTGATCTACAAATTGGGGTTCTGGTATATCTATCTGACATCATATACAACAACAACCAGGCAGTCACTTTAGCAGATTTTTTAAGACAAATCCTGCATTAGAAACATACATTCTGTGTCGCTAATGTCTCTAAAAACATACATGAAATGGACACAATAAACACCCAGACTCAGGACAACAATTCGAACCCACAATACTTAGTGCAACAGAGAGCATAGTGATGCATGGTTTGCTTAGTGAAGCAAACCATGCATATGCATTCCGCAAGAAATATTAAATAAAAATACTGTAGAAGTAAATAAATTTCAGTTTTCCTGTAACCACAGCTTTTAATTTAATTTTCTACTTTTTACAGGCTCCGTGAAGCTTATAAAAGTCAGGTACTTTTATTGCCAACATCATTTTTGTTTACCTTTGTCTATGGTTTCCTCCTCTTAAATATAATTAACCTCATTTGTATTTTCGCGGCATATTTATTTTACTGTTAATGTTAGAAACTTGAATTAGGAACTGCAAAATAAACATCGTGGGCTATGAAATACGGGAGTGTACATTTATAAATTTTATACTACACCTGATCGGAACAGTAGTCAATATTCCCTGAAAATGAAAAGAGAAAGTTAGTCTTTTCCTTGACCTAAATAAGCGGGAGGAAAAACTGTATGAAAATCCATTTCTAACGTGTTTTAGCGGGAGAGAAAGTTGTATGAATTCTCATTTCTCATGTGTTGTGTGTCAAGGAGTTTTCATATAATTTAAATATGGAATCGCCGTCCCACTGACATCCTTTTGTGAAGAATAAAAAAAAAACAAAAGAAGCGTGAAATATTTGTCAAATTCTAAGCTAAATTGTGGTTACATGGTGTCTTACGTTTTGATTTTATTTTAAAAATACTTTAAATGTTCCTCACAGGTGTAGTATAAAGCACTGTGTAGCACTCGGGTGAAAGTCCCATTCCTACCTTGGGAGTATTGTGGCCCTAGGCTGCGCCTTCGGGCCACAAACTGCTCCCTTGCTAGTAATCGGTCCCTTTCCTCCCTCGGTGAACAATGTACTATTCATAATCAAACTTATGTAGGACTAGCTTTGACTTTTGCTTTGCTTGTTTATCACTGGAGATTTTATATTGCATTGTTAATTAAATTTGATTATTTCGTTAAATTAAAGGTAATTTAGTAATCTTTGTACATTGATTGTTTGGCGCCGACTCAAAATTATTTAGTTTTACTTACATTAGTTTAAGAACTTAGTTAATAAGGATAATTCAAAACTCAACTATTTACAAAAATATACACTTAGATATAGTTTAATTACTTTAAGAAGTTATTAAGGTTCAATAAAAAAGGTTTATTAAGCAGATAAATTTTTCCATTCCATTTTGTATTAAAGAAACGAAGCACGTTTTTATGTAAAATGCAGAATGAGTTCAAAGAGCACAAGCATTCGGTTTTTAAAATTATCTCAAAAGTAAATGTATCTTTTATGTAGTAGTCATATAATAAATATTTCGAATATTTACACAACGTCATCTAGTCCCACACTAAGCAGAGCTTGTATTATAAGTACTAGACTACTGAATGCACATACATACTTTTTTTGTAAATACGTACATATTAAACACCCAAACTCCGAAACAAATATTTGCGGATCACACAAACATTTGGTCCGACCCGGGAAAATCTAACTCGAGTCCTTTTGATAAGCTGCCGCATACGCCAACCACTGCGTCACCGAGGCGTAAAAAATGTCTTAGCAATCTGGTAACGTTTTTAAAAGACCTATCTAATCATACCCCATACGATGGGGAAGAGGCGAAAAAATAATACTGTTTTTACCTTAGTACTTTGTCGACGTTATAAAATCACATACTGGATATGTTTCACCTTTCTAGCAATAACCGTTTGACGGTAAGTCGAGGACAAACGGACGGACGAACATATGACGACCTAAAAACGACCCTAATAACAATTCATTTGAAATAACATACAGGCACTTCAATTTTGTTTATTTGCTTGTATGTATAGATTCTCCAATCTTTGATCGCATGCCAACATAAAGAGAAAAGCTATTGGGCGTATGCATTTAACTCCAGATATCGCAAAATCGATCTTCATATGAAGCGACTTTTAACGTTGAATATAAAATGCATAAAAGCATTTTTGTGGGGAAACTTTAGATCATTAGGAGTATTCTGCTGTTCAAGATTACTTGGCACATTATTATCTTCCACCGTTTACTGCAGCTAGTGTAGCCATGTTATAAACCGTGATGGCACGGATGGTATTGTCCCCAAACCCCTAGTCAAGTTGCAAACGATTTTCGTTTTCTATTCTATTTCTATATTCTCTTGTTTCATTGTCTAATATTTTGTTTTGATGACTGACTGACATTAGCCAATGAACCAAGATAATTGAGAGTAGAATAGAATGCGAAAAACGTTTGCGATTTGGCTAAGGCCCTTCGTACACAAGGCTACGCAAATCGTCGATACTAATGTTGTATACGACATTAGTATCAAGTCGCGAGTAATGAGTAGCACACGGTCCGTACACACGACATTGAATCGCAAGATGCGAGTTGCCTATTCAACACTATTATATAAGCGTAACGGCTAAACAGATCACACTTTTGTCAAAATGTTTGACACAAGTGATGATCAAACTATAATTTTGTACTATCTTTATCGAAAACAAAGAAATCGTCGTAACAGGAGTTACTGGGTTCACCTGTATATAGAGAGAAATATAAAGTACAGACTGTTTGTAGCTGCAAAATAATTACAATATAATCTTTATCTTTATATTTATAATTCTTCTGTGAGTGTGTATGTCACTGAACTTCTCTCAAACGACTGGACCGATTTTGATGAAATTTTTTGTGTGTGTTCAAGGGGATCTGGGAATGGTTTAGATTCGCAATTGGAACCGGTAGGTGGCGCTGCGATCAAGTTCTGGAACTTTAAAGTTGGGCGGTACGAAGTTCGCTGGGTCGACTAGTTATATATAAACAAGGATATTTCTTCACCTCGGAAACAAATTTAATATTAAAAAATTGCTCCGCCATCTTGGAAATCGCCGGAGACTAAAATCGTTGAGTATCGGAGATTTGAGTAGCCTTGTGTACGAAGGGCCTAAGGGGGCTGTGCAACGGCGCTTTCGGTGGAATGTTGTAAGTTTGAACCCCACATGGGGCAATAGTTTGTGTGATACACGAATTGTTGTTATGAATTATGTTTTGTGTAACAATCTAAGAAATGTTTGTAAAGTTACCGGCCACGTTTATATTATTAATAGCTTTCGCCCTCGACTCCACCAACGTGTATGTTGACTATTTTGGTAACAAGTAGTCTATGTGCCTGCTAAATTTCATTCAAATCGGTTCAGTAGTTCTGGTGTAAAATCAAGATAATTTTAGTAATAAGGACTTTAAGTTGAAAAGCTTGTTTGTTTGTTTCAACACTCTAATGTCAAGAACTACTGATGCGATTTGAAAAAATATTTTAGTGTTAGAAAACGGTACTGCCAAAATGAGTGTAGTATCAATGATAAAGCGGCCAAGTGCGAGTCGGACTCGCCCATGCAGGGTTCCGTATCAACAAGTAACATTATATAAAAGTTCTTGTAGTTCGTTGATTGAATGAAAGGTAAATTGCTGTTTACGCTTTATGACGTATTAAAAAAAAACTACTTACTAGATCTCGTTCAAACCAATTTTCGTTGGTAGTTTACATGGTAATGTACAACATATATTTTTTTTAGTTTTATCACCCTCTTATTTTAGAAGTTAAAGGGGGGGGGGACACACATTTTTCCACTTTGGAAGTGTCTCTCGCGCAAACTATTCAGTTTAGAAAAAAATGATATTAGAAACCCCAACATCATTTTTGAACACCTATCCATAGACCTATCCATACACGTATGAGTTTGATGAAAAAATTTTTTTTGAGTTTCAGTTCCAAGTATGGGGACCCCCAAAATGTATTGTTTTTTGTCCATGTTTATGTGAAAATCTTAATGCGGTTCACAGATTACATCTACTTACCAAGTTTCAACAGTATAGCTCTTGTAGTTTCGGAAAAAAGTGGCTGTGACATACGGACGGACAGACAGACAGACAGACAGACATGACGAATCTATAAGGGTTCCGTTTTTTGCCATTTGGCACCGGAACCCTAAAAATGTTGCAATAACTTTTGACAGATTTTTTCCATTTGACAGTTTCCATTGCGTGTGTGGCGTAAGTGGATAAAGACTCATAAAAATAAAGTATAAAAAGAATTGTTCCTCTTTAAAAGTTTAAAAAAAAATCCGCGAAAGGTGGTTTCTTTTAAGATTGGCTCACAATAAGCTCTTAAATTGTAAACAAATTTGTTTCCGCTGTATCACGTCATCACGATACGAACAATAAAATATGCAGATGGGTGTGGTAGAACATATTCTTAGTCCAGGTTTGTCTATCTCGAATACAAGCAATAAGTCTTTGGGACTATTACCTAGGGTAAACCCGAGTCTCCTGCGTCCTATGAACACTATGATGTTTTAGCCGGTTTTACCAAATACTAACTACTACACCATAACCTTCATTGACTCGATGACCTCTGGATGCATAGCCCGATACACATTTACTAAAAATATCTTTGTTTAAGTACTAACAATAAGGAGATTCAAAACTGAAGTTCATATTTGTTAAATTCATTGTACAATTTGTGCTTTAGTTTGAGTTTAGATGTCGCCATATAATGAACTAGCTTTAACCCGCGGCTTCGTCCGCATGTATGTCGGTTATAGCGGTGAAAATGTCCTTTATCAATTCTAGACTACATCTGTAAAAAAAACATTCAAATTGGTTCAGTAGTTTTGACGTGAAAGCCGGACAGCCAGACAGAGTTACTTTCGCATTTGTAATATTAGCAAGGATGCTTGAAGATGTTCATAATCTCTGAGTCTACGTAAGGTTGTTTTGCTAACCCAGAAATCGAAATTGGAATGAATCAGTCAAAGAGTTATTGTTTTTTACATTAAATATAATATCTGTTGAACGTATATTATTTCTTTTTTCTTATAAAACAACTCAATTATAGCACCTGATCATTATTGAACGGAAATAGAAAATTGGGCGAATTTGCCGAGCATCATAGATTTTTGGTACAATTTTTATTTAATACTTTGTATTGAGCCAAAAATCGTTCGTGTAGATTTGAAATAAATTGGCTTGTTGCAGAAAGTAACTGAAATAGAATTGAGACAAGATTTCTATTTGTGAAATTGTCTAGTCATCAGAAAGTTGCAAAAAGAGACTTGCTGATGGATAACATTGTGAAACTGATTAATGTTGGTTAAATCCTGAGTTATTTGTACAAGTTATATTTGTTATTTGAACCTGCAAGAGTGATTTTACTCTGCCTTATGAAAACATGAATAGATTTCAAGAGTAGTGATCACCATGCAGACAATGCAGCATGGTTACCCATGCTATGACAGTTTGTTGAGATGCCTCTGCACCAGTTAATTAAATAAAATAAATAAATAAATAAATATTTCGGACATCTTACACACAACGTCATCTAGTCCCAAACTAAGCAGAGCTGCTTGTATTATGGATACTAAACAACTGATACATAAACATACTTTTTTTTTAATATATACATATTAAACATAGAAAACACCCAGACTCCGAAACAAATAATTTGTGAGTCACACAAATATTTGATCCGACCCGGGAATCGAATCCGAGAACTCTAGATCAGCAGCCGCATATGCGAACCACTAGACCAACAAGGCAGTCATTTTGAAGTGTTGAATAATTTGAGAGTTTTCTGAAAATGAACTAGGTGAGACAAAATACAATTTTGTTACTTTCCTTCGTTTATGTCAAAATTTTCTTTTTTCATCCAACTTCATTTATTAAAGAGTAAATGACCTTACCGCGCTTAATTCAGGCTCCAGATTCGATGAAGTGCCACCGCCACGTTTGAAATACTAAAATTCTCGAAATTTAACATGAATAAACTTTAATCATATAAGTTCTTTAATGTTTTTATTAGAAAGACTAATAAATAAATACATAAATAAAAAAATCGTACATCTCACATATAAAATCATATTGTCCCAAACACTAAGCACAGCTCGTATTTTGAGTAGTAGACAACTGGTCTAAATACATATACATACTTTTTTTCTAAATACAAACATACATGGAAAACACCCAAACTCCGATACAAATATTTGCTAATCACTCAAACATTAAGTCCGATCCGACTCAAGAAAAATATATGTTTGAAAATAATTAAACAAGGTAAATAATATGGACGTCTGATTAAGTGTAAGTCCTCAACAACCTTGTCCATTGCTGGCAATTAGCCTCTTTTTAATAAGGATACCATAGCACGCTGGCCATACTGATTGGTAAAGGGTTTGTGTCAAGTTTTTCTTCTTTTTGCCTTACCTGTGTCCTGCTTAGTTTACTCGCTTATTTGGCCCAAGCATTCTGCATCATTCTCCTGCCCTTCGAAGGCCGGGAGAATGATGCAGAATAATCTAACCGGGCTGCCATGGTAGGGGTCACCATGCTACATTGCCTACCCTCACAATAAGCATGGTGACCCCTACTCCTGGATTCTACTCATGCTTTCCATCAGGCAGAGTAGAGTCACTTTGGCAGGCTTGAATATAAAAAAAAAAAAAAAAAAAAACCCGACACCCAAGAAATGAGTACGCTTAGTGACACTATATACTCTTAAACCGCCACCACCCGGATAAGAATGCTACAACATATAAAATTGCAGCTGAAATATCGTAGTAACCGCACCCAATATATTGGTACTTGTAAAACCGCAAACTCTAATTATTTTCTACACTAAATTTGCGGCATGAACATAGCGATATATTAAATCAACGTATCCAGTGGAGGCTGTGGATGCTCCGCCAACTGGGGCTTACAGCCAACTGCTACCGAGTGCGACGGTGACCTTAGTGAATGTTAATTTCACATGTCATGAGGCTCTTACGTATAGGATTTTTTTGTGTATTACATCAGAGATTGAGTAACCATACCAATTCCTCCTTCTTTCAGTATTCGTCGGTGGTATTCAGTAACTTCTCAGTTATTTAAACGAGACAAAAGTCTCAAATTCCTCTGTGAATCTTATAATATATAGATTAACAGAAGGCTCTGGTTTAACGTTTTTAATTTTTTATGTATATGGCATGTCAAAGTAACTCTACTTTGCCTGATGGAAAGCACGAGTAGAATCCAAGATAGGCACCACCAAAATTTTTGTGCTGTATGGCGACCTAGTGAGATGCTTTTTCGCGCGCTGCATAATGGTCCCAGTATCATGAAAGAAGGAAATGAGGCGACATCCACATACAGAGAAATTTTCGCGCCGATTAACATACGAGTATATATAATTTATAGAATTTAGTTTTTAGAATATAATTTCCTCTTATTTTTTCTCTTTTTATATTTTAAAGACAGATTTTAAACGAGGTATTTATTACTTTCCCAGGACAGTATTGGAAGCCAAGTCAACTTTCCCAATGGAAATTTTAATGGGCAATATCTATTCGGTGACACAGCTTTTAAGTAGCCTATTTCCATAAAATAGCCTATTTAAAAGCCTTCAAGAGAGAATCTATCGTGTCTCTAGTAGCTCATAAAATGGTGTATTAAATGAAGTATTTAATTCAACTTGACTAATATGATTTTGCTGGCAAATTGGTACGAGAACACTACTGCACCTGGGTCATTATTGGGAGGTACGATGATAAAACGGTAAATAAAGCTATAAAAAGCCCATTAATATAAATTTGCCAATGTGAATTTCGTAGTTTCACTTCGAATCAATCAGTTTAAGTAGTTTTGATAATGTAGGAAGCTCAAGTTAAAAAGCATGTCTCATCGAATATTCTTACATAATAACAAGCTATTGCCTTCATTTGCAACTCAAGATGCAAAGAAACAAAAATTGGACTATATTAGACATATGAATAATAGAAATTCACATTATAGCAGCAGTGATCAAAAGCAGTTAGAGAGAGACAAAGGCTTATCTAGCTGGTCAGCTACTCGCTATAATATAAATAAACTTTAAATACTAGTGCACCTTTTTATAGAAATGGTAAAGATATATCCTGGTCCAATCCGCTTCTTCCAAGATATTTGGATACTATGGGTTACAGAGATTGCCTTTGAAATATTTGTTTCGGATATTAATAAACAAATTTGTAGGTCTAACACTTAACTCTCGCGAAAGACGAGAAATTACCTCTAAGTATAATTCGCAAAACATGCAGTCATGCACATTCATAGTTTTAATTTGACATAAAGTAACACAAAGTCATTTAGCTTTTAGAGGTGGTACCCCACACGTAGGAATAGCTGTGAGAAAAGAAAACATCCCCACTTTACATGTAGGTTCCTCAAATAAAAATATCTTTCGTGGTTTTATTCCAGCACTTTGTCGACGAGATGAAACACATATTCATATAAAGTTTATCTTTCTAGCACTAACCGTAAGTCGAGGACGGACGGACATGACGCAACTATAAGGGTTCCGAGTCATGAACTTCGGAACCCTAAAAAGCAAGCTGTACCATTAAAATTTCTACGTAACAACTGGACGCTATTATGCAAATAAATTTCATTAAAGAGTTGACAGTTGTCAGTAATATTAAAATATCGTTATATCATCGTATGTCTGAATAGATACATTTTTAATTGAATCAAGGAGAGGTCGATGTTTGGGCAGGCTGCTGAGTTAGAGAGGAATAGTGGACCATAATAGGGTTTCATTACATACTATGTACTTAGTTTTACATCCAGATATCTTCATTAAAACATAGCTGGGAGTATTACCGTGTATATATGCTCAGATTATGTTGAATGATTGTCTTAAAATAATGAAAGTTCACTATCTTGGGATTTGGGAAATATGGATTTGAAGTATTCAATTTAAGATTAAAGATCTCGTATTTGCTGTAAATACATAATTCGAATTACTTGCATTCCCCCAATATATGTTTTTCTTATGCGCCTTTCGTTCTTTCCTTTTAAAATAATCTTCATTCTCTTATGATAACTTCCGCATTAGGAATATATTCCGGAGTCGCGGGGGACTTCACAAACATATAAGAAACGGATACAAAGAGAAACGTGCAGTTAACGTATCAGTTTGAAAGTAATAAACTGATATAAGATGTTAGAGCTTAGCTGATTTTGATGATTTCTGAGAAAATGGGCCAAATTGATAAGAGTGATCTCACAGAAGACACAAATACCTGTAGATCATACAAATATTTGGTCTCACCCGAGATCACTTGATCAGCAGTCGCACACGCTAACTACTAGAACAGCAACAGATTATACAGATCAAGATTAATCTAAAACCATTTTTCTAATAGTAAACATTTATATAATTTTTCTCTTTTTAATATAACCCAACTGAAATTTATCCCAGGAAGCTACTCCAGAATTCAAACAAATAATGTTGCTCAAAATTACGACAATCTGCTCACAAAGTTGAACAAAGAGATTTTTTGTTTCACAAAACAAAACAATATAAGCGAGATAATTATTTGCTTTCCACACCAAACAAGGCGTAACAAAAGCTGATCTTGAACAAAGAATAATTTAATTCTATACTGTTTTACCCTTAATATAAATAAAAAAATCAGCCAAGTGCGTGTCAGGCCACTCACAAGAAAGGGTTCCTCAGTCAACCATAAGATAATTGTTATGTTTACCCATTAATGCGTTAATTTTGTGTGACGTTTTCCAAGGAAGCGCATTTTACAAGTTAAGCCTCTATAACTCCTAAACTAACAAAGTTATCTAATCCGTTATAGTTTTCATTTAAAGTTCATTATATGGGCCATCATCTGCCCCCTTAGCCAAGTTGCAAACGTTTTTCGTTTTCTATTCTATTCTCTATTCTAATTCTCTATTCTCTTGTTACATTGAATGATCATCAATTGAATGAATCAGTGACATTGAAAGAACTAGTGTAAAGTTCAATGTTATTGTCGAAATAGTGTTATTGTTTGATTATTATTTGAATCGTTTAATTGAAGAATCATTTTTCTTCAAATTTTAATACTAAAAGTACTAAGTTTTCACTCCTATCGGCAGTGTCTATAACTGCCATTTTTTGTTTTGTAGTTACAATGTTTGTAATTCAAGTAGAAGATTCAATTTGAAGAAAAAGAAAACACAGTGATTATTTTATTGACAGTTCATTGATCGTAATGAAACATTAAAAATTATTTATATTACTCTTGTTTGTTGCTAAAAAGGTTCAGATCGTACATAAAAGACTAGTTCTATAAGCTCTCTTATGTCTATTTTTAATTCTAAGAGTAATCTTACTAATATTATAAACGCGAAAAGTTTGAGTATAAACGTATGTATGTTTGTTGCTCTTTCACGCAAAAACTACTAAACGGATTTGGATGAAACTACAGTAATATAGCTTATATATCAGATTAACACATAGGCTACTTTTTACTGCAATAATCGAAATACACGTGGGCGGAGCCACGGGCGAAAGCTAGTAAATTAATAAATACTTGTGGACATCTGACACACAACATCATCTAGTCCCAAAGCTAGCTAGCTTGCACTAGCAACTGATATAAAAACATACATACTTTTTTTTTGTACATATGTACATATAAACCTTAATAATAAATACAAAGAAAATAGTCATAATACACACTGCTATAAATTGCTCCGTCAACAAAAAATACCTACAAGCAAAAATGAACGAATATAAATAAGTAGTTAAATAACTAAACGCTATAATCAACACATGCATCCGTAAATAAATAAAAGCGACCAAGTGCGCGTCGGACTCGCCCATGAAGGTCTCCGTAGAAGCAAGTAACATCACATAAAAGTTTATATAGTTCGTTGTAACTTTGATCGATGTTTTAATAATAGTGTATTGAATGAATGAAAGGTAACTTGCGGTTTACTATTTATGACGTATTAAAAAAACTACTTAATACATCTCGTTCAAACCAATTTTCGTTGGAAGTTTGCATGGTAATGTACATCATATATTATTTTTAGTTTTATCACTCACTTGTTTCAGAAGTTACAGGGGGGACATACACATTTTTCCACTTTGAAAGTGTCTCTCGCGCAAACTATTCAGTTTTGAAAGAAATGATAGTAGATACCTCAATATCATTATTTAAGAACTATCCATAAATATCCCACACGTATGGGTTGGACGAAAAACATTTTTTTTGAGTTTCAGTTCCAACTATAGGGACCCCAAAATTTATTGTATTTTTCTATTTTTGTGTGAAAATGTTAATGCTATATATTTTTTTTTTTTTTTATTGTTGTAATGGAATAGGCGTTTGTCTTCCATCTCACCTGATGGAAAGTGTAGATGAAGACGAAGATGGTACACGCCCATCCAAAAGATATAATATATATATCTACTACCATATCTACTTACCAAGTTTCATCAGTATAGTTTTTATAGTTTCGGAAAAAAGTGGCTGTGACATACGGACGGACAGACACAGAGAGACAGACATGACGAATCTATAAGGAATGTGTCTTGCCATTTGGCTACGGAACCCCAAAAATGTTTAAATATAAACTTTTGGTTAGCTTTACGCATCAATAACATCAGTAGTACGAGTACGTGAGCAAACTAAATCGTGTACCGACAGCATGTTGGTACAAAACGTAGTACAATATTGTACCACATACGTTAAGGAAAGTTACAAAGTTTTACAACTAGAAAAATCTAGAGCGCTTTGGACATTTTATCCTTAGACGGTTGCCAACTTAATATAATTTATTTTTCTTTCTTTCTTTATTTAAAATAAAACTCCCGCATTAGGAATATACATCTCTGTCCCAATAGACCTTAGACACATACATGAAACGGACACAATCAACACTCGTAACAACAATTTGTGGATAACATAAAGTATTGTCTAATGTGGGATTTGCACTACCCACAAACAACACTTGGAGCAGTAGAAAGTGGTGTAGCGTCTGCATAAATCAACCGTGTTTTTTTTTTTCATTAATATGTTTAAGCCTACCAAAGTGACTCTACGCTGCCTGATGGAAAGGAGGTCTTTTTAGGAAATAGGTATTGGCCTAATTCAGAGTTCGGGACAGACGGGTTGATGTCGGGTTCGATTAAAATGACATGACAGACGTTTGTTTAGGAGTTTGGGTGTTTTCTATGCTTAATATGTGTGAATTTACAAAAAAGAGTATGTAAATAATCTACCAGTAAATCTAGTTTCATAGTACAAACTATGTTTAGTTTTAAGCTAGATGGCATGGTGTGTCACATATCCGAAATTGTGATTACTACACTCATGGAATCTAAAGAATTAATCCTTAAGCACAAGGAAGCCTTAATAAATCCTCTTCTAAGTTAAAAACCTTAGATGGCACCATTATCCGATGATAAAAGGAAAACTAAAAGCATTGTAATCCAACATAATTACAATAGAAGTGAGAAGCGTATTAAAGACCGTATTTGTCCGAGCATGAACATGTGAGTGTTGTAGAGAGCGGACATCCGGCTGTAGGATATCCGACATTGAAATGTTATATTGAGCTGCAACGTGCCGCAGAAACGTTTAAGACTTATATTTGTAGTCTGTCTACCATAAGTCTAGGGTTATTTTTTAAGTCCTACTTTTTTATCTTAATGTAAACACTATTGTCTGGGAAGTTTGTGGCAATACCACAATACAATGTAATGGGTTGGGTCAAAAGTGTTGTTGGGTTTTTCTTACCAGAAATTCATGCCCATGCTTTTAATAGATGTCTAATGCGCTAAGTGTTGTATTTGGCGCAGTAGACAGTGGCGTGGCAATCACTTAAACCACTAGGCCAATCGTGCTATCAGAGCTATTAAAACTAGGAAAGCTAGGAAAGGTAGTGTTTTATATAATTGTGTAGTTAACACGTTTGCTTTGCAATGATATGAGTTAGAAAAGCTTTCGATGTCTTTTGTATTATCCCTTTAGTTGTTGTTCGTGGGCAATCCCATTAGGGTTGTCAGAAAAATTCAGTCGCACTTTTCTTTATCATTTTACAGGCAGTGATTTTCTTGTAAATCCTTACTAATATTATAAATGTGAATGGAGCTCTGTCTGTCTGTCTGTCTTTCACGGTAAAACTGAACTTAACTGAATCAATTTTAATAACATTTGGTACAGAGATACTTTTTACCGACATACATGCGGGCGGAGTCGCGGGCAAAGCTAGTTACTTATATATTTCTATGAATGTTACACGTGTAAAAAGTAAGACACATTCAGACAGCCTAAATGAATGATCGTGGTTATTACAATACAGTGAAATTATTCTCGATTTTTTTTTGCATATGTAGTGGTGTGTGTATTACTCAGATCTTAGAGCGCGTTTCCACTATATCGTTCTGGCCTATACAAAAATGTTTCGATATCCTAACATTACTATTTAATTTTATACTTATCCCTAGCAACATTCTGATTTTTGTTTTCAATAAAAACAAGTTTTTATTTTAAAGAAAAAGGTTTTGACTTTATAAAAAAAGGTGTGTGTGCGATTCACACACGATAGAAGTGAAACTTCAAAGAGGAGAGACCGATATATATTTTTTTTTTTTATTTTTTTTTTCTTTCATCTAGGTTTTTAAAACTCCGGGATGGTCTACGGGGGGGTCAAAATTTTTGTTATTTTTGGCCTAGGACGCACCGTTTTCGAGATATTTCAATCTGAAGCAAAAAATCGTCACTTGATAGTGGAAAGTGGAAACTCGCACAAAACCAGAATAAACCAGTTTACGCTGTCCGCACGTGCCACGTGACCATACACTACTACAAACGCAAAAATTTCTCCAAGCTAATTTACCTGTACTATTTCTTCTCTGTCTTGTGTTTCGGCATTTCTTCCTAGAGTGAGTCTTGGGAAATGTCGAAACTTTCTAGCTGTAAAGTCAGACGTGTAAAACGAAATATCTGCAAAAGATTTACTAAAAAAAGGAAAGTAAAATTGGAACTAATCCCTCCCACACCATTTTTAATACACTGTTACTAGCCTCTATGTTTGTTTATTTGTAAACGACTTTAGTAAGCGTGTTTTTAAACTATATATATTACTACGGTAACTTCTACAGGAGTACCTTTATCTTTATAAAGCGTATCTTGGTGTACACACCATGATCAACAGCAGTGTCCCATAAATAGTCCTAGTTATAACCCTCGGAAAGTCCCAGTATTATGAAATTAAAGAAAAAAAAACTTTATCACAACATGTTTTTTTTATACGAAGCGCTTCCATTAGATCAACTCCATGCTATCAAAATATATATTTATCACGCAATATTCACATGCATGCATAATTTCACTTCAATCAAAATCCGGGAAATATGTCAAATTTAACTTGCAGATTTCATGACAGATAAAAGGACAGCTAAAACAAAAAAAAAACTTGTAAAATTATATTCATTTATACTTTATTGTACACACGAAATACATACATTTATAAGCTACAAGAAAAACGTTATAAGCAAAGGCGAGCTTAACCCAAACTTGAGTTGTCTTCCAGCAAATCCTGAGTGAACAGAGGATAGTAGGGAAATGTGAGGGCAAAGTCATGCGTACTAGAGAATCATTAGTGAAACGCATAAAATAATAAAATACAATACGAACATTGATTTATACACTCATAATATTTATAAATATATTGTACATACCAATAAATAAATATTTAAATATTTCGGACAACTTACACACAACATCATCTAGTCCCAAACTAAGCGGAGCTTGTATTATGTGTACTGGACCACTAATATAAATAAATAAACATACTTTTTTTTTGTAAATACATACAAACTCGAAACAAATATTTGTGAATGACACAAATATTGGTCTGACCCGGGAATCTAACCTGAGACCTCCTGATCAGCAGCCGCATACGCCAACCACTAGACCAACAAGGCAGTCACACATATACAGTATTTATACATAGTAATAGACATACTTCTCTTCTCAATTTAAGGGTCAGGCCCTTGTCGTTGGAGCGATTGCCATTCCTGTCTATTGTTCTGCAATTCATTTGACCTCTTGATAGGCCATACATACTGTTATAAATACATACATATGATATGCTAAGGGTCTGATTATGGTAAGGACAAAAACTTGAAACCCACAATAAAATTGGTCAAAAGAAAACTAAAGTAGTTGGAAATGTCCCCTCTAACTATATTATATAATATGTAGATAATATCACATGCTCCTAAAAATTTCTAAATCCTTTATCTTCCTAATTTGAACATGATCGATATCAAAGAAAATTTACCCATAGATTGTAACCCTTCCAACTATTTCTAACTCGCTGGGTAACAAGTTTATTGGTCCACTAAACCTAACAAGTTTTGGGTATAGTGTCATATCGCAATCATGGTGTTTGAAATTTGATGACACTCGACAATTGTTTGAAATATTTGGAAGTTGCAGAGTATTGTGTCATATACGTTTAATGCTCACTTGTTTGGAATTTAATATATATTGTTATGTGTAGAACACGGATAATGTGTAATTGATATTTTTCCCTTTCTTCTTCTGTTGTGTGAAGTTTCTTTTGATTAATTTTATTTTATTTAATACATCTACTCTTTAGTCAATCGGTTAGCAAATGTGACTTGTAAATTTAATCTGAAAAAATCAAGAGTATTGAAGTTTGGCGGTGTTTCACTCCCGAGCTTCGGAGAGCACGATAAGTCGGTCACGGTTTACATGTTGTCATGAAAATCTATGGCATTCGTTATTACGAAGTCTCGAATGGGTATTCAGTTCCACCTCAGTATTGCTGAGGCCCAATATCAGTCACTCCGGTAAAAAAGAATATATTCAGATAAAACTGGTTGAGCTAGTAATCGGCTCCGAATAATATTGGGAACAATTTTTTATTCTCAACATTCTGAGCATTATTTTCATTTCAACAAAAGTTTGTGAATTTGTGAAAAACATACAAAATATCAAGAGCGTGACGTGTCTCTTTTAAAATGAAAAAAAAAAGTTTTAAATGTCTACATGAACGGAATTGTTATCAGCCTATTATATAGTGTCCAGTGACTTGTAAACGTTTACGCGTAAATGAGGGTAGACACTTAACAACTCGATTCTACAGAGAGTCCAATGGGATCGTTACAACACTGAACTAACACATCTAAATGTACCCACAAATAATACAATATTTGTTACCGTAGCTTACATGTTGGTAACTATCTATAACTAGTTTTATATGAATAATGTTTTAGCATACCTTAGTTGTGAAATGGACATATTACACATACTTGTCTTAAGATCGAATTTCACACTGAACTCTGAATTATATCAAAATCTGACTGCCTCGTTGGCGCAGTGGGCGCTCCCCATAATCAAAAGTTCATACGACTGTGCGCTTGAGGTCTCGGGTTTGATTTTAAATGTTTGTGTGATCCGCAAATGTTTCAGGGTATGGGTGTTTTCTATGTAATAATACTCGGATGATGTATGTGTTTACAAAAAAAAGTATATTTATATTAGTTGTGAAGTGTCTGTTACTTCAAATTAAAAGCTTTTCACTGAATGCATATGATACTATAAACGGTACTTACATCAAATAAGAAATTCTAGAAAAGTTATAATGTGTAATATACTGCGTTCGAGATTTGCCGGAACAAACTGACAAACTTTTTTTAAATATTGCTTTATTTTGGTATTGGTACCGTATATACTTTGATATGCATTAAAAAAACTGTTCATTTGATACTACATATAAACACTCCAATTTTATTTATTTGTACAGCATGTAGATACTGGCAGTTTGAGACTGTGGCGTTCAAATACTAATCCACGGTTACAGTAAACAATAAAAAGCATGTACAATTATATAAAAAAGCTACATAATCTCGCACTCATCCCTGAGGATTCATAATATAACTCGTAGTACAACATAAAAAAAAACAGAGAAAATAATATATTATTATGTCGTCTCCAGAGGCAACCCTCAACCTTGCGCCGGCTTACGTCTCAATAAAAGTCTATATGTGATGTCCCAATGGATAATTATTTCCGATATCCTTCTATAGAAAAGGTGGCTTAAGTTGACGCAGGGATATTTGGAATGGAGGTGACTTCATTTTATAAGTAATAGGATTTAATGTATATCTTCGTAGATATCTGATAATAAAGATAAGGGTTTGTCTATGGTCTGGGTTCGTGTACGTACTTACTGTTTTATCAATAAAGATAGTTTATTTTTTTGGATGAAAGTCGCTTACTTTAGGTATATGATAGAATATAAAAAAAATACCAGCTTATAATTACTTCATCAAAAATTGTTACATATTTATTTTATAAAAAATGTTTCTTAAAATATAAGAGAACTTGTGACATACTACTCATTTTATGTCTTGAATTTGTTCTTGTACAGTAATATATTCTGAAATTTTAAAGCATACTTTAAATTAACCCACAGGTTATCCTAGCATCTTAGACAGAGGCATTTTTTTTTATTTTTTTTAGCAATTAGCTCTTATGTAATTTTATTAGTAGCTTCAGACGCCAAAGCAAGTAGTTAGCAAATATAAAGCCAGCATTTCACAGTTCAACTGCACAGCGTATTTTAAATACTTATAGTATTTAAAAACCTTCAAACTATTTCATAATACGTTAAACCATTTTAAAACGCATCCAGACATCTTTTATTCGTAAAATATATTTCCCGCTAAAAATCAACAGTTGTCAAAACTCAGGCCGAACGCGACGACCGTGTTCTGAATTCTTTTTTTTTTAACAGACTGTTATGTCGGCATAACATTTTCACGCGAGATTTTTTTATTCAGCATCTGTTAAATAAAAAAAAATGATTGCTTAGTGATTGATGACTGCACCGGATTTTAGTTTTAGTTTTCGCTGTGGACCTATTTTTGAAAAAAAAACATTGCAATTTTTCATCTGTTTTTATACAACTGAGTGTTTAAGATCAATGTGTTTACACTGTCATCACCGCTATTTATCCCATCGTCAAGCCTCGTTACAATCCCTACTGAACCATCCCCAACACCTGACCTGTTGCTGTTTGACGGGTGCTCCTCGGGGATCAAACGCTAAGCACAGGGGGACACAGACCAGGGCGTAACTAGCATTTGGTCCCACACCGCTAAAGCCCCACACCGGACTACCACTGCTAATGAGAACGGAAACCCCTACTCCTGGATTCTACTCATGCTTTCCATCAGGCAGAGTAGACTCACTTTGGTGGGCTTAAATATATATATAAAAAACAGAGCCAGGGCCCAACTCAGTGAACCACCTGTAGTAGCATGCGGAAGGACACTTACACAAACCGTAGACCTGGTGAAGTTACCCCCGAGACCTCCAGCTGGGGTCTACTAGAAGAAACATAGGAAAAGAAGAGACCAATAAGGAAGGCAATAGTACTGCCAAGAGAAGGGAAATTTGACACAATCTCTGTACCAACTTGTCAGCCCAATGTCGTAACTACGCCAAAACCTCTTTTCTAAGCTCATGCTAAATATAGCCACCGAGTTCCTTGAGCCTCTGCAGCTACGGAGAGACATCGCCTCTATGGCGGTCCTCTATCGCCTTTACCATGGAGAGTGTGCTGAAGAGCTCTTCCAACTGATCCCTCCTTCTCCCTTTATATACAGGACAACACGTGCTGGACTTAGAGGTCACCGCTTTAGAGTGGAAGAAATACGCACCAGATCGAAACGGTTCGGCTCTTCTTTTCTATGTCGAGCAGTCAAAGACTGGAAATCACTACCAGCTCACATGTTTCCTTCCCACTGTGATCCCGGGTTCTTTGAACGGGACGTGAAAAAGTATCTCACTAAGCCGCCATAGTGTGGGCCGTTATACTTTATTGTCTGCATTCGCAGCAAGTGTGGTGGCCCCAACTCTTGGATTATGCTCACGCTTTCCATCAGGCAGAGTAAAGTCACTTTGGAATTCAAAATATATATAAAAAAAAAACAATTACTGTAAAACTAATAGTATTTCCCGAAGGTTAAAAAGTTTAAACATTATTTTAAAATGGCGAGGAGAACTTTCACGAGACATAATCAATAACCTTTGTATTATTGTTCTAAACTAACTTTGAAATACTTGTGCATAAATTCTTTGGGCTGCGTTACAAGAAAATTAGTTTTATAGGTTGGTAATTCTTTAGAAGTTTATACAATAGAACATTAACAAGTGAAAAATCAGCTGTCAGATAAACTTCATAACAAAATATTAATTTATTTAGCTTTGCCATAGTTAGTGTATAAGGTCTGATTATATATTATCAAGTTCGTTCCATCTTGGATATAAGCCAAATGAAAAATAGGTTCAACGAACAGTAAATTATTTTTGAATTCGTTACATTGTTTTCTTTCAAATGTCGTAAAATTAATTAAAAAATCGGCCAAGTGCGTGTCCAGCCACGCACAGTAAAGGGTTCCTCAGTCACCCATAATGGTACGTGGATTAGAAACCGTATCCAATAGATAATTGTTATGTTTACGTATTAGTAACTATTTATTAATCTGTGGTATCAGTGCGTTAATTTTGTATGAATGTTTTCCAAGTAAGCGCATTTTAAAAGTTAAGCCTCTGTAACTCCTGAACTAATAAAGTCATCAAATCCGTTATAGTGTTCCTTTAAAGTTCATTATAAGGACCACTATCACGATTTTTTGCAGATTTTTCTAAAAGCTAAAAGGCTGTTTAGCTTTTAGAGGGGGGGAACGCCCTGTTTTTAAAAAATCGTCTTAAAACTTAGAAACCCTTTTTTGTTTTTAAAAGACCTATCCCCGCTTTACGTGTAGGGGAGGTACCCCAAATATTTTATTTTTCATAATTTTATTATAGCACTTTGTCGACGTAATTATGTGTAATACATATTCATGCATAGTTTCATCTTTCTAGCACTTACCGGTTGGACGGTAAGTCGAGGACGGACGGACAGACGGACATGACGAATCTAAAAGGGTTCCGAGTCATAAGCTTCGGTACCCTAAAAACATATAGCTGCTAGTTACATTATTTATTTATTTATACATCATGCACATTGGTACATTGGCGGATGATGGCGGTGATAATTATACTAAAATTAATTGCAGGTAATTCCGGCTTATTCTTGATAGGCAACCTATTCCTATTACATTGTATACTTTATAAACATTCATTTAAAATTACTTGTATCGAAAAAACAGATGCCTGAGGATCGAGCAGTGGGGTCTTGTATTAATAGCTTATGTGATTGAAAACAATCATCGAGGGCAAGGGCGCGGTCAGACCTAAATGGGTGATATATTATGACTGTTTTTGTGATTCGGAACTCAAAAATATCTAAGATTACGTAGTGACAAGGTGTCTTGCCGGTGCTCAACCCACACGCGGCCTGAGGCATGAGCCCAGCAGTGGGACGTTTTGGGTTTTTATAGGGTCCGACATAACCACCAACTAGTGGTTTCCGAGAGGATTTCCGCACAGAAAAAAAAACGTAGTATAGTAATTAAATCTGTGAATTAAAAAAAAAATGTTGATAAAGTTTTGATTGTGTGATTTTTCAAGTAGAGGGTTTATTTCTTGTTGATGATTCGTTAAGGTACAGTCCTCAGATTTTCAATAAAATAATGGAAATGACGACCATATAGGTCTGACTGACTGACCTTTACTATGATGAAGTTTTTTTTAATATTATTTGTGAGGAAAATAAACTTTATTTTTGACTAGCTTTAAATCACGAGTAATGCCGCAGAGCGATGCTAGTCTAAAAAATGTGAGCCGTCACGGGACGCCTGGCAGATGTGAAACATCGCCATTATTTTGTAAAAGTAATATGCAGAAAAGAACATATTGTAATAGGAACTAAATATGTCATAATGATAAAATAAAATATTACTAATTATTAAAATAGTACGGTGTGGCGTATAATTATAATTATAATAATTATAATTAAATAATTATATTATAAGTATAATTATAATTATAATTTACGCCACACCGTACACACTACTGCATATAGACTGTATATATATACCATCGTATAGCGTGCCGTGGCGACGCGTCGCCAGGCATCGCCAGTCGCCAGGCCAGAAATCTATTTTACGTGCGCCTATAGATGTTTCACATCAAAAGCCTAAGTTACTCTTAATTTCATCAGGTATTTGCTAATGAAAGTCCCGTTCAAATCACTCTGGCCGTTACAGAGATGACCCGGAACAAACAGATAGACAAGCAACCTATTTTAAAAACTGTTTTCTTGTTGTTGTAGGTAACGTATATACTTACTAAAAAGCTGTTAATTTTTTTTACTTACTTGTTTATTGGAAACCGATTTTTTTTTTTTTTTTTTTTTTTTTATATTTAAGCCTGCCAAAGTGACTCTACTCTGCCTGATGGAAAGCATGAGTAGAATCCAGGAGTAGGGGTCACCATGCTTATTGTGAGGGTAGGCAATGTAGCATGGTGACCCTTACCATGGCAGCCTGGTTAGATTATTCTGCATCATTCTCCCGGCCTTCGAAGGGCGGGAGAATGATGCAGAATGATTGGGCCTCCGGTCTCACACTCACCAACGAAATACGACAGCAAGAATGCTGTCATTATTAGGATGGTCTTCTGTGTGAGGGTAGTACTAGCCGGGTCGAGCCGGCCCATTCGTGCTGAAATCGTGCTGAAATCGTGCTGAAATTGAGCGAAATGTGTCCATACTTTAATCTCAATACCAATGGATACACATGAATTAAATTAATTTTAATCCCCACCTTGTCACAACTGCTCACATAGGGAAACAACCTAATTTATGTAATACTAGCTGAACCCCACGGTGTTGCCCGCGTTTCTTGTTGTAACCGCGGGTAACGCCGCGGGGTGAAACTAGTCTAAAAAAGTAGCCTAAGTTACTCCTTGTATTATCAGCTATCTGCTAGTGAAAGCCCCGTCGAAATCGGTCCAGCCGTTCCAGAGATTACCCGGAGCAAACAGACAGACAAAAAAATGTGAGCCGTCACGGGACGCCTGGCAGATGTGAAACATCGCCATTATTTTGTAAAAGTAATATGCAGAAAAGAACATATTGTAATAGGAACTAAATATGTCTTAATGATAAAATAAAATATTACTAATTATTAAAATAGTACGGTGTGGCGACGCGTCGCCACACCATACACACTACTGCATATAGACTGTATATATATACCATCGTATAGCGTGGCGACGCGTCGCCACGGCATGCGTCGCCACGCCAGAAATCTGTTTTACGTGCGGCTATAGATGTTTCACATCAAAAATTGTAAAAAAATATATATTGGCATATGTACCGTGTATACATATGCATTTAGTAAAAAGCGATTATTTTAATATTACAGACACTCCAATTTTATTTATTTGTATACATGTATAGATAACATATTTTGCAATTTCACATTAAGAAAATGACTAAATCATAGACGTGACCTGATTAGAAGAAAATATTTCAATGTATTATCAGGTTATTACACAAATCTATTTCTATTTCTACTAATGTTTCTATTTTACCTATATAAGACTGCCTCTGTGGCGCAGTACTAGAATATGCGAATGCTCTGCTTGATGTCTTGGGTACGATTCCTGAGTTGTTCCCGGAGTCCGGACCTAATGTTTCTGTGATAATCAGAGATCGGAATTGGGTGTGTGAAAATACCTAAAGTTTGCAGTAAGTTTGCAATAATAATATGGAGCTGTTACAACCACTGTTCTTGCAATTGAAATAAATGTTTTTAATTTATTTTTTTATGCAGTGCAGGTTTAATAATTTAAAAAAAAAAGCCGACTTCAAAACTATGTAAAGACGCGAAAATGTTCGTTTTCCTTGCATCAACCTGTAGCAAAACTTTTGATGTGAAACATCTATAGCCGCATGTAAAACAGATTTCTGGCCTGGCGACGCGTCGCCACGGCACGCTATACGATGGTATATATATACAGTATATAGTAGTGTGTACGGTGGTGAGTGTGTGTCGTTTAATCATTACTGCATTTTAGTATCATCACTACTGCATATAGACTACTATTTTAATAATTAGTAATATTTTATTTTATCATTAAGACATATTTAGTTCCTATTACAATATGTTCTTTTCTGCATATTACTTTTACAAAATAATGGCGATGTTTCACATCTGCCAGGCGTCCCGTGACGGCTCACATTTTTTTTTAACATAAGATACACATCAAAAAAAGAAATTAAAACCGCATTAGCATTTTGCAGATATATAAAATTCTGTGTTTGACCGACAAAGAACAATTGGGACTAAAAGACCGAATTTTAACCGGAAAAGTACAAAACAAAAATTTATTTAGAACTGTATTAGCAGCTTGTAAATGTCTATAGTTCGGTGTTTCAAAGGTTTGTTACCTTTGTGGTAACATGTAAAAAAAAAAAACTAAACCGGTAAAATTCAAACCCGGTTTAACTTAAGTGGTTGTAACAGCTCCATATTATGTCCCGCTGCAAACTTTAGATAATTTCACACACCCAATTCCGATCTTTGGTGAAAATCTTTGTTTCGGAGTCTGGGTGTTTTATATTTACAATATGTATGTATCTACAAAAAAAGTAGGTATGTTTAAAGTATTTAGAAAAAACAAGTTCTGCTTAGTTTGGGACTAGATGGCGTTTTGTCCAGAATAATTATTTATTTATGCTTAAAGCTAATAAAAACAAACAAACAAAGAACAAAGTCAAATATATGAAAATCTTAACCGTTGTTATGTCTTATTCTTTCTCGAGTCCCTTGTTCAGCAATTGTTGTAAATACAACCACCGGATTACATCCTTGTCGAACCAACGACAGGGTCTATCGTTTCCAAATATCATCGTTACATAATAAATTCAAGAGCAAAGGGAATAGAGCGGTTATCTCAATATGAACCCTTTCTGGTCGTTGAAAACAAAATGGCGCTATAAAATATCAGAGGCGCGATGTTTTACGAATATTTTGCGAATCTTTCTTGTATTATATTTCATATAATTTAGTTTATTGCCGTTTTGAGGGGAGGTTGTAGATGTAGTTTTGATTTTATGGAACACTAGGTTAACCGCGGCCCCATCTGCGTGTATGACGACCGTTCTGTGTCAAGTTTAATTCAAATAGGTACTGTAGTTTTGATGTGAATGCTTGTCATACAGGCGAACAAACTTACCTTCAGATTTATATGAATGGTAAGTATTACCATTAGCTTATTTGCATCAAAGCAAAGCTACAAACAAAGCTGGCATCTTTAATGATTATTTTAGTAGCACAGTGGCACATCGAAAGCTTTTAGTAAATTTTATTGATCGCTTATCTCTTAGTATCACGTGAATTAACTGTCATTGTTGTTCATCTCATTATAAAAAATAAAAATAGAATAAATATTTCGGACATCTTATACGTACGTAATCCAGTCCCAAACTAAGCAGAGCTTGTATTATGGGTACCAGACAACTGATATGAATACATAAACATATTTTTTTTGTAAATACATACATATTAAACATAGAAAACAACCAGATTCCGAAACGAATATTTGGTTCGTTGGTAGGCTATAAACATATAAAACAACTCTGTGCAGTTTGTATGTATGTTCAATTAGCAACAAGTCGATCTCTGCAATTTGGCTCTGTCCCCAAAAATTTACTTTGCAGCAAAACAATAAGACAGCAAAATACGTGCAATGAATATTAATCTGGAATATGAGCCGTAACTTAAATATTGTATTTTATTTTAAACCCTAGCTGTAAGGATTTTCTGGATATATAACATTTACGTGCAAAGATAAATTTCATCTCCTTTTGAACGTGAAGTGCTTAAATTAGTACGGGTTTTATGTTACAAATAGATCTATTAAATTAAAAACATTTAAAATAATGGACTATAAGAAAACATCAAATGGAAACTATATAAAGGCCGGGAGAATGATGCAGAATAATCAAACCAGGCTGCCATGGTAGGGGTCACCATGCTACATTGTCTACCCTCACAATAAGCATGGTGACCCCTACTCCTGAATTCTACTCATGCTTTCCATCAGGCAGAGTAGAGTCACTTTGGCAGGCTTAAATATAAAAAAAATATATATATATATGTAATCCTAATGCGTGGGGAGATTTCTTTAAAAAAACGTGACAGGCTTATTCATTTAAGGAAATAATAAAAAACCATTTAACCATGACCCTCGAATTGCCTAATGCTGGACAGTTAGGTTTGTAGTCGGAGACCGCAATGTGTCCGAAATTATTAAAATTTAATAAATAAATTAACATCATCATCTTCCTAGCCTTTATTCCTAAGGTAATTTGGGGTAAGCTATGAGTTCAAGCGGTTTTATCTAAAAAAGCAGTTTTTCCACGAGGCGACTGGTTTCGGACTCGAAAATTCGAATGTTAAATTAGTTGTCAGTATATCTGAGGGTACAGACTTAACAATAATGATTGCCAGATGTTCATGACAACCAGAACCGACGGTTTAACGTGCTCTCCGCGGCACGAACGTGGAACACCGCTAAACTACCACACTCCGGGCTATTATCAATAATTTTCTGTAAGAAAAACCCAACAACACTTTTGGCCCTACTCGGATTTGAATTCAAGACCTTTTCATCAGCAGTCGCATACGCCAACAACTAGAGCAACAATTCAATTCGTCATCTTCCTTGTTAGTTCCTATAGACTCTCAGTACTATGACACATGTACCCAAAGGGTCGTTACAGGAAATTAAATTGCCTAAACTACGCACCTAATTGGCTTCAGAACTGTTATGTGCTGTCCTAAGGGTATCTCAGACTATAATTTTGCTTAATAACGACAATAACAGTTGCTATTCGCGTCACCCCTGTCATTATGAAGTCTTTAATGCGTTTGAAGAGTGCTTAATATCGCCTGTTCAAATAATGATGGAGTTCTATGTTTAGATGTTACAAATTAGAATGAATGTAGAGTATATTAGTAACTAACAGAGCCCCGCGGTGGTACCCGAGGTTGATGTTTAAAATCGCGAGTAACGCCGCGGAGAGAAGCTAGTCCTTAAAAAATAGCTTATGTTACTCCTTAGGTCATCAACTTTCTGCCAAAGAAAGTCCCGTCAAAATCGACAGACAGACAAAAATTTAAAAAAATACTTTTTTGATGTTAGTATCGTATTTACTTTGAAATGCATTTAGTAAGAAAACTTTTCATTTGATGTTACATACAGACACTCCAATTTATTTATATAGAATGATAAACTTACTTTTAACTGCAACAAAACATGTACATATGCATGTGTACGTATATATGTATATACATATATTTAGTAATGTAAATCATTAAACGTTTATTAGTATAAATGGCTTTATGGATTGACTTGGTAGTAAAGCCTACTACTAGGTACTAACTTACTGATTTCCATATACATTATGTTCATGACAACTGGGACCGACGGTTTAACGTGCTATCCGATGCACGGACGTGTAACACCACCAACGTATTAAGAGTATCTGTAAGAAAAACCGAACAATACTTTTGGCCTAACCCTGGAATTCAACCTGAGACCTCTCGATCCACACACAACCACAAGATCAACGAAGCAGTTGAACATTGATATTTACAATTCCAAATAACTACAAGCATTTATTTTTATGCCCGAAATAACAGTTTTCTAGTGCTTTAAAAATCAACCATCACGCCTCACCCGGTGGGGGGTTGGCTGAATGCCAGTCTGCATTTTGTATCTCCGCTTAAAGTTCTGGTTGAAACAGAAAATAAACGGCCAAGCTAACAGGAACTTAATACTAGTTGTTTACATATATGTTGCAAGAATTAAAGAAGCTTTATGATGTTTTTCGGTTTTCCGACAATAGGAGTATATAATATAAAATACTCGTGACTGCCTCATTGATCTAGTGGTTAGCGTATGCGATTGTTGAACAAGAGATTTCGGGTTCAATTCCTGGGTCGGCCCAAACGTTTGTGTGATCCGCAAATAATATTTGTTCCGGAGTTTGGGTGTTTTCTACGTATAATATGTATGTATTTGTAAAAAAGTATGTTTATGTATTTATATCAGTTGTTTATATATAGTACCCATAATACAAGCTTTGCTTAGTTTGGGGACTAGATAAAGTTTTGTGTAAAAATGTCCGAAATCTTCTTCCCAAGTTTATTTGGGGTCGGCTACTAGTTCAACCGGTTTTACCTGGATTTCAGTTTTTCCACGGAGCGACTGGCATCGGACCTCCGCAACCCTAACGGAGAACTGAAATTCGAAGATTGAACTAGTTGTCAGTATATTTGAGGGCACTGACTTCTCCGTAACGATTGCCATAGATGTTCATGACCACCGGGACCGACAGCTTTAGGTGCTCTCCGAGGCACGGGCGTGAATCACTGCCAAACTTCCACACTCCGGGCTGTTTAATTAGGAATTTCCTAAGATAAACCCAAAAGCACCGAAAAAAATGTCCGAAATATATTACTCTAATGAATTTCCAAGTCCTCGAATTTCTCTTCTGTCCCCTTTTCACTCAGGGTTCGCTGGGAGAAAACTCAGGTTTGGGTTAAGCTCGCCTTTGTACATGACATATTCTTATCCCTACTAATATTATAAATGCAAAAGTAACTCTGCCTGCCTGTTACGTTTTCATGCCTAAACCGCTGAAACGATTTTGGTGTTTTTAGGGTTCCGTAGCCAAGTGGCAAAAAACGAAACCCATATAGATTCGTCATGTCTGTCTGTCTGTCCGTCCGTATGTCGCAGCCACATTTACCGAAACTATAAGAACTGAACTGTTGAAACTTGGTAAAGAGATGTATTCTGTAAACCGCATTAATAGTTTCACACAAAAATAAAAAAAAATGTATGATGTACATTGCCATGCAAACTTCCACCAAAAATTGGTTTTAACAAGATCTAATTTTTTTTTAATACGTCGTAACTTTTAATTTACCTTTCATTCTATCAATACACTATCCTATCTCTGAAGGGACCATGAGGACAGTAATCACTTTAAGGGGCTCATAAGTCAAGAAAAAAAGCATGTGCCATCGTTAGCCCCTATGCATTACGAGTATACTAATATTACTTACTATGCACAAGTTATCCCGGTAAAGAGTAGCCTATGTCGTTCCTCGAAAATTATGTCAAATTGCATTGAAATCGGTGCAGCGGTTTGACCATAAAATCGTAACAAACGGACATAATTACTTGCAATTTTAAAATATTCGTATCACTTCAATTCCTACTTATATTATAAATGCGAAAGTAACTCTGCCTGTCTGTCTGTCTGTTACGCTTTCACACCTAAACCACTGAACCGATTTTGATGAAATTTGGTATGAAGATAGAACTGAACTTGGGAAAGGACATAGGCTTTTTACCGCGATAACCGACGTACACGCCGGCGGAGCCGCGGGCGAAAACTAGTATAATATGTCACTATAAAGTTCGATCTTAATTATTTTAGTAATTTTAACATTTATAGTAACAAACATACTCACACAAGATCACAAATTTTCTCGCTTATATTGTTATCAGGATTGAGGTGATAATAGAGTAAATAGAATTGGCAATGAGTACCTGTAGAACCAATTCCACGGAGATTACATCGAGCCTACGTAGATAATTCCACTATTTGTCATCAGGGCCTCTAGAGGTCTATTTAGTGCCCGAATCCGAGAAATTTTGTCCAATTGTGGTGATAGTTAATGATTGTGACCTTAATAATGGTATGTCGAATTAGCAGTTCTTGTTACCTAATAAAAAGTGTCCATATGCATTTTGTTTAGTTTGTATATTGAGATTGGCAAATAGCACCAAATAATAGTGACTTTATTAATGCCATTTTTTTTTAAATATGTGTTAAGATGCTTAACTTAAAATTTTCACACCGGTGACCTTTATTCTTAATTTTTTTATGCTCAGTCATCATCATCAGCCTAAAGCAGTCCACTGCTGGACATTGGCCTCACCAATTGCACGCCACTTAGTTCGATCCCCGGCTACTCGCATCCAGCTTCTATCAGCCGTCTTTTGCCAATCATTACACAACCTGACCTGTGGACGTCCTACACTACTTTTGCCGAAACGCGGTCTCCACTCAAGAACACGTTTACCCCAACGGTTGACGGTCACTAGACAAACAAGCAGCAATGTATTGCAGGATTGTCGAAACACACGACAATTTACCAAGTAATTCGATTACGATATTAATATTGTTTTAGGATGGTATATATTTCAGCAGTTTTAAAATTTGTCGCTATTAAAATTTGTCTAAAATAACCCTTTTAGAAAAGGATACACCTTTAAAGTAAACGATAAGAAATCAAAGGAAACTTAATTAGAACATGCTTCTCTAAAACACCATAATAGCTTTTTTTTAATTGCAAACATAGTTAAAAGTTAAAAATGTATTCTCATTCCGTGCTCAGTCGCAAAGAAAGCTCCAGATACGTCGGCTGAGGATTGGTGACACTGCAGGTGTATTATTTAAGACCCAATATCAGGGCTTATTGGCACGGCTGGGACATGTACATATGTATGCAGAACATCTCGGCGTAAATGTGACTTCCGCAGTTACTCCGCAGGGAAATACGAAACCGTCTTCTCTGTAGTTCAGGAGGTGAGATTTATTGGGCTCAGTTCTAGTGTAAATACGCTGTTATAAATAACACTGAATAAAGTGAACATGCGAAGTGGAAAATTTTGTTTATAATTTATTGCAAAAAATGATGAAGGAGTACATGACTGCCTTGTTGGTCTAGTGGTCAGCGTATGCGGCTGCTGATCAAGAGGTCTCAGGTTCGATTCCCGGGTCGGACCAAATGTTTGTGTGATCCACAAATATTTGTTTCGGAGTTTGGGTGTTTTTCTATGTATAATATGTATGTATTTACAAAAAAAAAGTATGTTTATGTATTTATATCAGTTGTCTAGTACCCATATTTCAAGCTCTGCTTAGTTTGGGACTAGATGGCGTTGTGTGTAAGATGTCCCAAATATTTATTAATATTATTATTATTATAATTTCAAAGACATTATCTTTAAAATTGAACTAGCTTTTACCTGTGGCTCTGCCCGCGTGTATGTCGGTTATCGCGGTAAAAAGTAGCCAATCTCTTTTCTTAGGCTCTAGACTATTTGAGTACCAAATGTTATTGAAATACAGATGTACAAAGGCCAGACAGATAGACAGAGCTACTTTCACAATTATAATATTGAGTCAGGATTAAGTTCAAATATTTAAATTAACATAAAAATTTAAAGCTTAAGTTTAGGCTCAATTTATTCAAACAGTTTTTCCTTCAATCATTGTTATTCCTAATATTAATTTAAATTTTAATTAACTTTTATCTGCCTGTTGCGTTGTTACCCTAAACCGTTGAATCGAATATATTAAACTTTGAAATGAATTAAATTCCTATTGTTTCTGTCAGAACCAAAATATGCACAGAGTAACAAAAGACAAAAACAACCCATATTTAGTTTAGTAATTTGCGTTCACAATTTACTGAAACATAAACCTAGAGATCATGAAGTATGTAATGTAAGGTCGGTCTGTCACACCGGGAGTGATGGGGAAAACGGTTTTCTCCGAAATAGGGCCTGATCATTGGCTTGGCGCCGATTCAGGAGGACCTAAAATAACATTGTCCGAGTCTTCCCGGAACAGGGCGCCAGAGGTCGATCATAGGGGAGTTTTTTCGTGGAAACACCAAATACGCCTGTCCCCGAGGAGCCGTAGAACCGAAGGGATTTTTTCACCCCGTCCACGAAAAAACAGGGATCATGAAGAAAGCTAAGATGTTTTTTTGATTATTTCACTTTTTGTTTCCAGAAACCTCATTTTCCGGTTATTTTTATTTTTTAAACTTCTGCATACACTAGCATCTTGAAATATGAACTAACGTCCATATTGAACCTTCTTTCAAAAACAGTTATACTAAACAAGAAATCCGCATTGCTACATTTGTTCTGGTTAATTACGTCACACTTTACTGCAATAGTGGGTGTGTTTCAGCTGAGCCTGGCGAGAGGCAGGCGTTAAGATTGACGTGAATAGATGGCTGTGGGGGAAAGGAAGAAATTACATAGATATGTCAGCATCTAGATGAGGCCTGATATATAATATTTGTTTTCATATTTATTCGTATACCCACATACGAATAAATATGAAAACAAATATTATAACGTGAAAAAGAGTTTATATGTGTTTTAATGGAATATCTTTATATATGTATATAATTCTTGTGTGAGTGTGTATGTCACTGAACTTCTCTCAAACGACTGGACCGATTTTGATGAATTTTTTTTTGTGTGTTCAAGGGGATCTGAGAATGGTTTAGATTTGCAATTGGACCCGGTAGGTGGCGCTGCGATCAAGTTCTGGAATTTTAAAGTTGGGCGGTACGAAGTTCGCTGGGTCAACTAGTTTATACCTATGTTTCCATGCTACTGTTTAATGACTGAATTGATGTTGATGAAAACTTTAATTATTAGTGATGAATATGATATTTTAATATATATTTATATCTATGATATTATAATTCTCGTGTCACGTTGGTACCTACGATGAACTCCGAAAACCTGTGAACGTTTATTTTGATAGCATATTTAATATTACGCATAGACCAATAGAATAGATAGAATATCCTTCATATTGTTCTTATTGCCAAATTAAAGTTAAATTAAAATACAAAAAAGAAACAATTCGAATTTTTAAATAGTTATTTATCTCGTTTGAATTCTCTGAAATAGTCTTTATAAATATACACTTATGCCTATTGTTAATTGAATTTTATAAGTGCAATAGCTCGAATAGATATTTGTTCCTATTTTATTTAAAAACATGTGAAGTACACTATACAGTAACAGTAACACTACAAGAATATACATGATAATTTAATAATGAAGTATATGAGAAAATACAAATTATTATAAAAACAACACGAATGAAAATCACAAATAAGACATACTCAGTAATGTTGATAAGAACAAAAGAAATAAATAAAAGAAAATGGTTCCGAAGTTTATTCCACGAAGACATATCTAGAAAAAGAACACCGCTAGTTAGGTATCTTTGTTTACAAAACGGAAACCATGTAGTGTGTTCAGATCCTATTGTTTTCACCGGCGAGGTAAAGGCGAAGTGCGGTGGTTTGCTTCACACAATGTATTCGCTACAGTCAAGTACTTAGAATAACAGACATTATTTATGATGAAACTAGCTTTTGACTGCGGCACTGATCGAGTGGGGTGTGATATTGGGGTAAAGAACGAGCTATAATCCTTCTTCAAATACCGTTAAACACATAATTATAATCAAACGAAAAATTGAACAATATCCGATTTAGTTGGTATAAAACTCACGGATAGCACTGCGGGACACAGTATATGTATTAACAAATAAATACACATAAGGTGATAAATTTCATACCAAAATCATAATTGGATGGAGGCATAATTGTTAAAAACTAACAAGCAATCTATTCCAAATAGGGTGAAGCAATGAAATCGACGGTATTCATTAAATCGAGAGCCCTCAACACTATCGGTTACAGAGGCCACTGGAATAAAAAAAAGCTGTAAATATAATATTTTTAAAATATTAATCTCAATAATTTCTTTTGTACTTCAGACAGACAGAATAACAGATCAGAATCCGACAGGTCACAGGAGGCAGTGGCTAGTGCCAACCATCGATACATTGAATTCAAAAGCCAGAAACCCTAGTCATTAACCTTACTCAGTACAAAATGAAGTCACTTTCATTGCCTGTTTACTCAGATCATTAAACTACACGGGAGATTTTAATACAGTTCGGAAATAGATTTCGCGGATTTTCCACTTTGTTTCATGGAGAGCATGAGCAAAATCTAAGAGAGAAATTGATTGCGAATGCAGCAATTCAGGATGGTGACCCACACTATAGCAACCATTGATATGATTCCACATCATTGAACATGACAACACGAATGCTGTCATTTTAGGTTTGTCCTGTATAAGCGGGTAGTGCCGTCCCGGTGGAGACGCTGACATCAGACTAAATTTGCTTCTTAGGTCTTGGACTACATGAAACTCCGGGGATGTATATATAGTTCACACAGAAGACCAACCTAAAAATGACGGTGAGTGTGAGACCCGAGGCCAAATCATCTTGAATAATTGAAAATGAAGAAGCATCTCACCAGTGTAGGTGACCATACTGCATTGTCTGCATTCATAATAATTATGGTGAGCCCTACTCCTGGATTCTACTCATGCTTTCCATCAGGCAAAGTAGAGACACTTTGGTAGGCTTAAATAAATATACGTAAAAAATATATAAATGTTAGTCTTCGCTTTGTTTACCTAAATCGATGTACTCTCGTTTACGACGTGTTATACCTAACTGTACTAAATGCGAGAGAGTATTAAATATAGATTTGTAATATGGAAAATTAAGTCTCATAGAACTTATTCAGGAAAAAGATCAGTATTCTAGAACAAAGGAGGTCAGAATGAAACATTGGTCTGCTTGTTATTATTCCAAGAACATCTAAACTTGTACAATGTTATATTTGCTGTAATATTCATGGTGCGCTTCGTTCCACAACAATACTCATGAGAAAATACTTCAATTTTAAAATAATAAAACGTTTTGCTTCACAGTGATTTCGAGATGTGGAAGCAATACAGATAATGGAAGGAATGGAAAAAAATTGCTAGATAATAATGAAACCTGAGATTTCTTTCTGCTAACATTTGAGTGGCTTTAAATTAAAAAAAAATATAGTGCTCGTAAATAAGTAGGGTGAAATAATTTGAAAATTGTTGTCTGAGAAAACGACGACGAACTAAGTTCAATTTGATGTCAGGCCCCTAGTCAAGTTGCAAACGTTTTTTTGTTTCTATTCGTTATTCTCTCCTTTCATTGGCTGATATTTTGTTTTGATCATTGGTTCAGTGACATTAGCCAATGAAATAAGTGAATTTAGATATAGAATAGAAAACGAAAAACGTTTGCAACTTGGCTAGGGGGATAGGTCGTTTGTTTAGGTATTCTTCTTAAAAAGTCAACTCCCGTGTTTGTAAAGTCCCGTTTGTTAAGTAAAGGATAAATCTTGTGTCACGGGGATTTTACAAACATTTCGGAACTTGACATCAAGAAACCCATACTCCGAAAAATATTTTGTGAACGCACAAGGTTGCGTACCCACTACACTCAGCGAAATAGAAAACAGTGTGGCAATCCACTACGCCGTTCGTGCAGTTGATGTTAAGATTCAACAGTCAAATATTTTATATTTTCATAACTCACTTTTTTGTCACTTCACTTAATGTGAAGTAAATTGTAGGTACCTATGTAAGTGTTTTTTCGTGTTTATCCGTGTTCAATATTCATCCCATGGGTGTCGTAAGAGGTGACTCAGAAACCGGGCTATGTTATGAATGTATGCTCAATAACCAACATAGACGCGGACGGAGCTGTGGGTGAAAGCTAGTTCATAATAAAAAAAGAGTTCAACAGATACAAACATAAACACAATAGTTCAAATGTTAGTTGTGAATATGTTATTACGTAAATAAACATTTCCATCGAGCTGGAAGCTGTATATGACACTTGAAGGCTCTCATGCCATTCCAAGCTACATACGTATTTCTATTTGCCTGCTGTGTCAATGTGACGTGGCTTTTAAAAAAGTATTGTAGGTTTAAACATAGATTTTTTTCAGGTTTTACCCAGAAATTTTTTAGCCATGGCTTTTGAGCCCTTGAAGTAATTATTTATACATATAAATGAATATGAGATATCTGTTTCAAATAAACTGTTAATTACTAAATGCAAAAGAAAGTATTTACGGTACTTATCTCAAAAAAGTAATGTTACTCGAGATTTTTATAAAACCGCGTGTAACATCGCGGGAGTAAGCTACTGTTAGCCATTGTTTTAAGGATTAGATGAGAATAGTCACAAAATCACATTAATTCTATTCGAAAAAATTGCTTGGGGGAGCAGTTTGGACATTAGGAGCTTGCAAATTGTGCCTCTGATCACCTCCTTATAATTGCACGATGCAGAAGAAATAAGAATGGGCCGGCTCGACCGTGTCAGTACTACCCTCACACAGAAGATAAACCTAAAAATGACAGATACATTCTAAACATGCATTCCATCAGGATTCTGCCTTCTGCCATATATAAAAATGTTATTCCGTACTTCGACAAGTCCTCGCATCTTGGTTCATAATTACTTTACTAATATTTATTGCAAGGTTCAGAAGCTATTGTATTCCCACACATATTTGATACGATCGGCAAGGGTTTTCCTTTGAAATAAACACCTATTGAAATTCGATTTGAATGAAACACGAAGTTGAATGAAACACGAAGTGTTTCATTCAACGGAGACATCATACCGCTCCAACAGTCTCTTTAAAAAATAAAATCACGGTGAATGTACGTGTCACTGCTGAGTTGAGAAACTACAACTTTGGTTAAATATTAGCAGAGAAAATTGATATTTTAGATAAATAGAAACACAAATAGCATACAAATAGAAGAACACAAATACAAATAGAAGGTATACAAATAGAAGCGATCATACCAAGTAACCTTAGGTGATTGGAAACAATCACCGAGGGTAAGCAACAACGGCGCGTTCAGTACCTAGATGGAAGACCGTTTGTGGCATGATATCGGTTCATCCGATCATAAGTGCGTTTCCGTGATTTATTAAGCAGTCGGTCCCGGTTGTTATCATAAGATAGCAGTCGGGAAGCTTAGTTGGAGGTCTTTGGGCGGCTTAAAAACATCCAACGGTAACATTGCGGAGTCACAACACGTCTTACCAGACCCCAAACCGCACTTGGCCAGCATGGGCACGTATAGCTTTAACCCTCTCCTGAGGGGAGACCCGTGACCAGCAGTAGGACGTTATGGGTTGTGGATGGCACAACTAGTAGCGCTTCATGAAGCATAATTAAACTTCATAATACATGTGTAATACATAGACTAAATGGTGAAGACTGTATGGTACAAAAACACATCAGCCAACATTATACTGTTTGCGACTGAACCAAAGTACGATGCAGACTATTTACAAAGAGATATCGAACTATATACAAAACCTTGTGTAGCAGAACTGTTTATTAGGCAAAGTTCAGTGTATTTATTTATTCACTGAATAGCTTAATTAAACATTTCTCGAATGTGGTTATTTACTGCAATTACCGACTACAATAAAGTAACAGAGCTGACAACTATTTAGTATTATTGGTGGTTTTTGACACATTATTTTCTAAAAATACACAGTTAAGGTTAATTTAATTGGATATTCTTGTATTATCTTAATTTGTTGGTGAGTGCCAGACAGGAGGCACTATGATGCAGAAGCATCTCACTAGTCTGTCATAGTATGGGTCACCATGCTGCGTAGTATGGGTCACCATGCTGCGTAGTATGGGTCACCATGCTGCGTAGTATGGGTCACCTTGCTGAATTCTACTCTTCCTTTCCAACATATAAAGTCGCTTTGGCAGGTTTAAATATTTAAAAAATACGCACCGTGATATAGTCATGTTCTAGAATTCATGGAAGTTTAAAAATATACCAATTACAGTAAAAGTTGTCAGCTCCGTTAACTAATACAATGGTTAATATCACGCTTGGAGCAAATTAAATTTTTACTTTACAGAAACAAGGGTCTTTTTTTTATTGTTGTAATGGTCTGATCGAAAACCAGTGAAGCAAAGCATTCAACAGAGAAAAGGAATTGAATAACCAGCCTTCTTTCTTTTTTGTTCAATTTACTGAAAGGCCAGTAACATACACATGTATGTGATTCTGGAGCAGCAGGTATTTGCATCCAATTTTTTTTTATATTATCTGCCAAAAATGACTCTGCCCTGTGTGATGGAAAGCATGAACAGAATCCAGGAGTGCCGTTCACCGTCCTCACTGCCACTGCAGATAATGCAGCACGGTGACCCAGACTATGGCGGTCTAGTAAGATGCTTTAACACGCACTAACAACAGAAAAAAAAAACAAGAATTAGTCATTCGAACCTTAAAATCTGCCAGTTTCATTTATCTCAAAGTAAAATGTCGCATTTCAAACAAAACTACAGCACATTGTACGCTGGTATAACAGGATTTCGTTCCGAGAGAGACTTTGTCTACAAGTGTCGTGGCTGCAATATCTAGTGTGTGCTACTTTGATGTAGGTAACATCCATTCGTCACTATGTGTGAAATAGCAGCGAGAACACTTCTTGAATTTATAGAACCGTAAACTTCAATGTTTCAAAGGTTTTATTTAAAAATTTCATCCTAATAAATAATGGAATCATACATATTAAGGTAGGTAGTTTCTAGCACTTTAATGTGATGTGATGATATACTTCCAGCTGATTTCAGAACCCGTCTTAATGGAATACAACTAATTACGCAGAAGAAAAATATAATAACCGCGTATGGACTGCAGCAAGTTTTCGAAATTCTCAGTTCCTACTTGGCTCTTCAAGACCTCCAACTGCAATAGAACATAATAGTAGGATATATTCAAATAATCTACTATTAATTCAATAAAAATAATAATATAGCTTTTAGTACATAATCAGAGTTTTATAAGTGTGTTTTAGTAACTAATGTGACACTCAGCCCCTTCAAGTAAACATTAATTAATATTGATGATATAATCTTTTAGGTACGGAAGTCAATTCAAGTCAATACCGTCAAACTTACACCGGTTAGTAGGATTTTTTAGGGTTCCGTAGCCAAATGGCAAAAAACGGAACCCTTATAGATTAGTCATGTCTGTCTGTCTGTCTGTCCGTCCGTATGTCACAGCCACTTTTTTCGGAAACCATAAGAGCTATACTTTTGAAACTTGTTGAAGTAGATGTAATCTGCGAACCGCATTAAGATTTTCCCATAAAAATAGAAAAAAACATTACATTTTGGGGGTCCCCATACTTGGAACTGAAACTCAAAAATTTTTTTTTCATCGAACCCATACGTGTGGGATATCTATGGATAGGTATTCAAAAATGATGTTGAGGTTTCTAGTATCATTTTTTTCGAAACTGAATAGTTTGCGCGAGAGATACTTCCAAAGTGGAAAAATGTGTGTCCCCCCCCCTCTAACTTCTAAACTAAGAGAGTGATAAAACTAAAAAAAATATATGTTGTATATTACCATGCAAACTACCAAGGAAAATTGGTTTGAACGAAATCTAGTAAGTAGTTTTTTTTAATACGTCATAAATCGCAAATTGCAATTTACCTTTCATTCAATCAATACACTATTAGTATAACATCGATCAAAATTACAACGAACTACAAGAACTTTTATATGATGCTACTTGTTGATACGGATCCCTTCATGGGCGAGTCCGACTCGCACTTGGCCGCTTTTTTGTGAGAAAAATCAAACAAACCTTTTGGTCCGACTTCGAACGGCAGTCGCCTATGCTGACCGCTAGACAAAAAAGGCAATAAATTTGTTGAAACTCAATGTAATCTTTATTAATTGAAAATAATTAATTTCAAGTGTGAACAGAAGCTTATAATAAAAGATGTAAAGACAGTAAAGAGGGCTAAAAGCGTTTTTACTTAAATTTACATTCCTTGTTGCCGTTTGGTATTTGCATTTACAAGATTTTATTCAAAAGAAAATAAGATGAATAAACAATGAATCTGTAGTATTTACAATCTTTTTTGTTTTGTTGTAAGAAATACAGCTACGTATTTGTTTCATCCTTAAATCAAAATAAAGTTACAGTTATGAAGGTTAAGCATTGTAATATTATGAATATTTAATACAATGTTACTAAAAAGTAACAAAATTAACAAAATTAACCACTTATGTAAACATCATTATGTATACCTATGATTCACAATAAAGAATACTGATTGATTGACTGATTGACTGAAAATAAAAGTTTCAGCCAGGCATATCCATACTGAATATTATAAATTCGAAAGTAAGTCTGCCTGTCTTTCTGTTACCCTTTCACGGCTGAACTTTGCATTGCATGCTGTGATAGTTGAGGAAGGGCATAATCTCCAGGGCGGGGCAAACCACCAGCGTGTGTTGGGCTGAGTCCTCATTGCAGCCGCAGTGGTGACAGGCGGGACTCAGTTCCCTCCTAGCAACCGAGTGCAGGTACTTACCGAAGCAACCGTGCTCGGAAAGGATCTGCGTCAATCGGAAGGAAAGGGTCTCGTGCTGCTGCCTTGCCCACTCGAGAATGACCGGCTGGAGAGCCTAGACTCCTAGTCTCCAGCTGAGACGACCAACGAGCCATCGACGAGCGACATCACTCTACTCATGTATCTCCTCGGGCGGAGGCCGAATAAATTTCGGATGAAAACAAAAGTGGGACAGTAAGCCAAAACCTTATTTTTAAAGAAGTTCTATGTCTAGCTTTCAGCAGTCCTCTAACTGCTGAAAGCTGTACATGTGACATAATAAATATTTTAATATTTCAAAGCATTCTTCTGCATTATATGATGATGACTCCCAAGCCGATTTCGGCTACGGTGATTAAATATGTTTGAGCATCTAAGTTTCAGGCGTGTGCTCTCGTGTGGCTTACGTACCCTATTTTGGCACTGAAGGAGCGTGCACAGTGGGGACAAGTAAGCACACCATCCAGGTAATTATACTTTATGTTGGGGGGTGGGTTTGTTTTTAAGAGTGTCTAGTTTCATATCGAAATCACATCTTCTTTGACCTTCAAAGTTGTTGATACTCTGGTGTACCATCAGCCAATATCTATAATTATTTAAAAATCAGTACCGTCAGAGAAGAGATTACCAACTTTAGTAGTAAATATCAGAAGAGATTGTCTGGACATAAGAATGCACTGGCTTACTGCCCGTCAGTGCCAGCTGTGTGGAAGTGGAACACTTCAGCAGAAACGATTAAAAAGACATAGCGTTCCTACACTCCTGGATAGATTCTGTGATTTTGTCACACGAAGTGAAAACCTTCCAAAGAATGTTGGATGGCTCACTATTATAAAAGTCATTTTTGGATTGGATCAGCCAGAAGCAGGGCTAATTGTTGGTATAACAGATCGCCAAATAGCAGAAAAAAGTATTACAAAGGTGCAGAGCGGAATAGCTCATTATATATTTATAATATTCCCTCGCACTTAAATTCAACCAACGTTGTAACATTTCAAACATGAATTAAATCAAGCGATTACATATTCAGTTTGAATGCAACAAAATTTAAATAATCTCTATAACATAGAAAGGCTTGCCGTTTCGATGTGCAGGTGCTCAATACGCTGATCACTTTAAAACAAGGCCATTCTACAGGTAAGCAAAAATATCTATGGAATTCAAACGATCTGTGTTTTTTTATAGAGAAAGGAACTAACATTAGTCCTTTTTCTTTTAAAAATGCATGATACGGACACAAGGAACACCTATATTCAGAACACCAATTTGTAGAATGTTGTAAACAACAAAAATCCATGTTGTCCAATGTGGAATTGGAACCCTCAACACGTAGCTTAGCTTAAACGAAGAAAAATAATATTTTTCATACATATATTATGTCTAGTGTAATATCTATATTTATGTATCTCGCAATCTTATTGCACATTTCACATATATGGATTCTGTTACCGATGAAACGTGTCAGCTAATACTGCTTAGTCACAGTGATATACTGCTGAGATATATGTAACTTTAGTTAAAGTATGAAGGTGACTTTTACGTGAACTCTATCTGATTTTGTAGAATTTCTTTTAAATAGTCACACTGCGGAATTGTGGATTGACTGCTTGGATGATTAATGGAGTAGTAGTATACTATCAATATCCCAGTCCGAAGGGTAATGGTTTGGTTTCTCAGAAAGGTAAAATTATTCATCGGTATTATGTAATATGTATATGCAAAATAATTTTTATATATGAGTTTATACCTAAATAAAAAAAACATCTTAGCAACCTTTCAATGTTTCTAAAAGACCTATCTAACGATACCTCAAACAATGGGCTAGACGTGAGATTAAAACACATCCCCACTTTACGTGTAGGGGAGATATCCCAAATAAAATATTTTCATTATTTTAATTGTGGCACTTTGTTGACGTGATGGAAACACATTTTTATGCAAAGTTTCATCTTTTTAGCACTAATCGTTTGGACGGTAAGTCGAGGACGGATGAACGGACGGAGGGACGGACTAAAGGACATGACGAATCTTTATAGATTAATCCTTAAGAGTCCGAGTCATGAATTAAGGAACCCTAAAAAATAGGAGATCACAAAATTAAGTTATTTATAATTCTATTGATGGGGAGAACTTAAATAATAACAATCAGTTGTGACTCTTGATCGACAGTTTTTCATGAGTGAAGGTTACCGCTTATCGCCAGGTGATTCATCTGCCCATTTACCCATAGGTCATGAAATAATAGGACGCCAAAGAAACCACTACTTAGTGGTTGTTTTAATCAACGTTCACCTAAATTTAGGGCCTCACTTAGAAGGAACAAGGTAGAATTTAGTGATATTTTGATTTTCACCAACACTTAGGGAACACCTAAGTGCATAGATATCTTAGAAGCTACAATCTGTTGTCAGCTACTGCAAATTACCGCATGAATGAATAGTATCTTAATGTCATTGTAAATCCTTCAATCTACGTTAAACACTACAGACGACTAGTTCTATCTCTGCCAGTTAGTTTCAATCTGACAGCCGGAGAAACCTAGGATCGTGAACCCCTATTAGAGAATATTACACGTTCTCACCTTGTGTATAGAGTCCATTATTATCTAATGATAATCTATAGCTTAAGTTGACGTCATCGCTCTCCTGGTATTAGTACTGTGACTGTGGTTTTGTGTTTTCAACGTACATAAGGCTACGTTCGCATTTCATGTTTCTAACTTGAAAATTATTAAATTCATTATTCAAGGTTTTTTAAAGTGCAAAACTAGAATGTACAAAACTATGTCTTTAAAACACAATATTGAACAGTGAATATTAAAGTATTCTCTCATTTGATTGATATTGGAGTACGTAACTCTGTGAGCATGGGAATGTTTGGATTAAATCTGTGGCCTTACGTCCGTTTGTAAATATTCATTCAAATAGGTATAAAGTTTTTCTTAGTAATCTTTTCTCTATATAATAAGTGTGGCAAGTTGACCGCTTAAACTAGTTCCTACCTTATCCGTATTTTATTTGTCTCGAATAAGATTTAAACCAGCGACATCTCTTACTATTCTAGACTACTAACGCCAGCCCCCTTAACCAAGTTGCAAAGTTTTTCGTTTTTTATTCTATTTCTCTTTTTTTTATATATATTATATTGGGGGCCAACGAGCAGACGGATCACTTGATGGTAGGTGATAGCCGCCCATAGACTCCCGAAACATGTTGTTTTAGTGACTGAGTGATTAGTCAATGAAACAAGAGAATAGACAAATAAAAACAAATATATTTCATTTTATTCTCTCTAACAAGAGAATTGACAATTGACATTACCAAATTTTACAAGCCTCAAAAATTGTATCTTCTGTTATTCCTTTGTATTGTGTTTGAATTATCGCATTATAATCTGTATGCTGTGTTAATCAAATAAAGTACTTTTTTTTATTACATACTCATAAACTTCAATTCGCAAAAAAACCTAGTTACATCCAACCCGTGCACCGCTTACAGTTAACGAACTAAAAACTCATGACAAGATGGTGATATGCCTATGTACAGCAATTAGTGTCGCGGAGCAGACACTCGCGACCTCGAGGGCCGACACTCGTCTAATTAGAGAATCTGGATCGTTGTGGCAAACCGTGATGGGTCGGCTATATAATTTCAGGCTTGAAAATTTAAATTCATTTAGATATAGTTTAGTGAGATTTCTTGTTGAATTAAAAAAAATGGCAGTTCTTTTAAAACTTTTAGGATTTAAAATTTGAAGCACAATATTCTTCAATAAAACGATTAAAATAATAATCAAACTAAATACTATTTCAAAAACGCCGTATATACGCATTAAACTTTCACCAAATCCTTACAATTTCACGTATAAGAAATACACTGCACAATACATCAGCTGTATAGCTAGATACATATTGCTATAAGCATGTCGGTGACGCGAACGCACGAGATTTCACCGATCCAAAAAGTATCTAAGGCGCGGTCGGCCACCCCGTGGGGTCTACCCACTAAGGCACGATCTCGTTGGTTACGCCCCTCACCCACCGGACTACCATCACGGCTAGACATGTCAAACCTACTGACCCGCCTGTAGTTACAGGCGGCGCGGAATACCACTTTAACAGGCCTAAGGCCTGGTTAAGTTACCCCGAGACCCTAGCTAGCGTCTGCGTTACCCTGCGTGTGCGTGCGTCATGAGTATGTCGTTGACGCGAACCCACGAGATTGTCCCCTACCAAAAAGTTCCCAACGCAGCTAATAAAGATTTCACTTCAACAAACTAAATTTTCATAAATATCTAAAGGTATACACTAGATTGTTGAGTGTATCGATAAATAGTAGTAACGATTTATAGCTCTTTAAAATAAACTTCAATTTGTCGTGCTCACAACGAATCGAACTGTTGAACAGCAGAGACGAAGACATACATTTCATTATGCTCTTCCTCAATAATCCCATCATTTCTTTTAAATTTCATCAAGAAAAACGTTCATCCTACAGTAGAGGCTTATGTCCAACACTATTTATTGACGACTACTTCTATTACTACTAGGATTTTTTTAAATTGTCTTTCTGGCCGCTTGATCCGGGTAATGCCTAGAAAGGCTGATTCGATTTTGACAGTACTTTCATTGGAAGACAACTCATGAATTAAGGAGTGTCTTAGGCTTCATTTTTTAGACTAACACCGCGGGACTCTTCTTGTATTTAATAGAGATCTAAGATAACAAGGGTGAGAGATAAAATGGATTGAAGACCTCCTCAGTTCATGTCTAAAGTCAGTTCCAGTTCATATTATTTAAACCATTTAAACCATTTAAACCATTTATTTTTTACTACAAAATAAAATATACATACAAGATACAATCGTTTAGGAAATATTAAGTTACATTGTGTAGTAAAGGCTACCAGCTCAGTTAACGCTGTACTGAGGCACAGCACTGATTTTCAGCTGGCCCCTGACATTTGCGGTAACAGTAGCAAAATAAGGAAACACACAAGATGAAACGCAACACATTGATCTTTTAACATTTCAACATTAAATCTAAGTAAATCAATCAAAAACCGAAAATATAAATAAGTAACACAATTTAAGTACACTAAATTACAACAATTACAACACAAAAAAAATGAACTACCCAATTTTTAAAGAAAATAAAAATAAAAAAAAACAAGAGTTTAAACGACAGCCGGACATTTACACACATACACAATGTTTAACAATACAAAGACGGGCGAGCGAAGGACACACAGTTCTGCTACAGTAATTTCTGTTGAGTAAGAAATTTAGTACGTAAATGATTTTTTAAAGTTATTTGGGACATGCTTTTACGCAGAGGTGGTGGTAAGTCGTTCCATATCTTTGTAGCAGATTACTTAAAGCCTCCCTTGTATTGAACGGTTCTGTGTGCTGGTATTACCAAGTTGTTTGCCTCTCTTCTGCGAGTATTTCTCAGTTGCACATCCTTTACCCATTCTAACTTTTCATATAGGTATTTTGGTATCTTTTTATGTACTATTTTATGTACCAGACATGTTAAATGTATCTTTCTACGAGCCTCCATTTTCAAGGTGTTGGCATCATTTAGATAGGGTGTAATGTGAGATCGTTTAGGCATGCTGTAACAGAAACGAGCGCATGCGTTTTGAACTCTTTGTATGGCCTTTTTGGTTTTTTTATAAAGTCTAGGGCCATAGACAGTGTCACAGTAGTTAAATTGCGATAATATAATTGATTCTACTAGTGTCCTTCTAACAGGTTCAGAGAGGTACTTTCTAATATTATATAGTGTTTTTAATCTATAGAAAGCGCTTTTTATCTTGCAATTTATATGTTCAGCAAAACGAAGTTCACTATCCATTACCAACCCTAAGTTCACGGCAGTATCAACTCGTTGTACTTCTTGTCCACCCACCTTAATGCTAAACGACTGTGCAGACACTTTGTTACACTGTACCTTGGTACCCAATAGCATATATTTTGTTTTACTGGGGTTTAAAATTAGCGTGTTTCTGTTTGACCATTTGTAGATAGAATTCAGATCTTCGTTTATTAATTCTACTGATCTTTGTGTATGTTCAGGTTTAAATGAAAAGTACAACTGAGTGTCATCAGCATACAAATGTAGTTTGCAGTGCTTGACATAGTTAGGGAGATCTGAGGTGAAAAGGGTGAAAAGTATCGGACTTAAGACAGAGCCCTGTGGCGTACCCCTGTCTGTTTGAAGGGTCCCAGACTTATGCAACTCGCCTTGCTCCGATTCTATTTCGACGTATTGACTGCGGTTGTATAAAAAATATTGAAACCACTTTCGTGATTCATCTGAAATTCCGTAATATGAGAGCTTTTCTAGAAGTAACTGTACGTTCAAACAATCGAAGGCTCTCGAAAAGTCTAACAGTACCAAAACGCTGCACATGCCAGCATCCGATGCCGCTACGATGTCATCACTGACTTTCGCAAGTGCTGTCGCAGTTCCATACCCACTGCGAAACCCTGACTGTATGTCCGGAAGAATACCCTCATTTTCAAGATACACAGTCAGCTGAGTACATACCAATCTCTCAACGATCTTAGACATGACTGGCAAAATACTAATTGGTCTCAAGTCTTTCAGTTCTTCTATTTTGGAACTCTTAGGGATGGGTTTTATTTTGGCAATTTTCCAATTTTTAGGGAATTTTCTAGATCTAATACTGTTATTGATAATATCAGTTATAGCTGGTAAGGTGATTGGCAGGGTTAATTTTATCATATCAATAGATATGGAGTCATGTCCACAAGCTTTTGTTTTAATACTTTGTATTATTTTTAGAATCCCTTCAGAAGTACATAGTCCAGTCAATTAAAACTTAACTTTGCCATTTTGGTTGAACACTTGCAACCAACGCCAAAATTTCCGTAAGTCTTCGTAGATTAATATACTAAAATTGCAGGGTGCTGCAATACCGGCAAAGGGTGCAAATACATTGCAAAAGGGTGCAAAAACAACTTTTTCGTCTATATCTCGCGATTGGCTGGAAAAATAAAAAAAGATCCTACTACAAAATTGTAGGAAATTAAATTCTCTACAAAAAATTGCAATCATATTTTCGCGTATCTCTCATAGTTTTTGCACAAATTGCATTTAAAGGTGCATAATTGTAAAAATATTAGTATTTTTCTTTTTTTTTTCATTTTGACGCGATCCTACATATTTCTTTACGATTTAATTAATATTTTTCGTACATATTTTTTACTTATTTATACCTTTTTTCATATACCTAATAATCTTGACAAAAAAATCATTTCAATTTTATTCAATGATATTTTAATTTTATATTTTTTTTATTCCATCGGATTCAGCGCAAATTTACATATTTCCAAATTTGAGAGGATGGTCATCTAATGAACGGGAGGCATGTAATATGCCTGATAGAAAATGTTATATACGATGGTAATACAAGAGGTGAAATGCCTAAACATAGTTTACTAGGATCTGCATAGGTGATGTTTTTTAATCCAGAAGGCAATCTCTCATTATAAATCTCATCGGTGATATCTGTTGTAGATGGTAATTGCGCTGCAGATTTTTTTACATTTGATTGGAGTTTCTTCATATCAAACACTACTTGCTGGTGTGTACACTGCTATGCCTCCTAAACAATGAAAACTCTTCTGACCACCTGAGGTTCTTATATAAGGTGGGCCAAAAGAAGTCATCCGATGTTGTTTGGCTTTAAATTTTTTTCTAAATGAAAAGCTTCGATTCTGTTTTTTGATTATGTTTATTTGAACCTTTAGAATTTTACTAGTGAAGTCAAAAAGACGATATCGGCCAAATGGGTGCAGCCACAATCGATTGCTATACGGGTTCGTTTTATGGCATTTTTCATCACTACAGCGAGAACTTCGGGCGACAGATTCTCGCACTCGCATCAAATTTTGTCCTAGAGGGCTTCCAGGGTCTCGGGCTTGTTCACATAAACACGGGACTTCAAAAAACACCACAAAAAAGTCTGGAGCGGTTAAATCGGGCGATCTTGCGGGCCTAATTCGTTCAATTGTGGCAGAAAAAACGCGGTTAACATGGCCATATAGCGCGCACCGTTCACTGTTGTCGTTTGACTGGTGGCGTCCTCGAAACAAAATGGACCGATGACTGTTCCAGCTTGAACAGCGCACTATGCAGTCACTTTTCACAGGTTTAATGGCTCCTCGTGCATCACTCATATATTTTCGGTGCCCCAGAAGCGATAGTTTTGTTTATTCACGTACCGGCTGAGGTGGAAATGAGCCTCATCGCTCATTATGGTTTTGGTGGAAAAATCGTCTACTTTGTCCTCGAGATTGAGGATCGCATGGGCGTAGGCTACATGCGTTTGGTGGTCGACAGGCAGCAGCTGATGCACGGACATGCGCAGGTCTTTGACATTGGCCGCCATTTGCAAAAATAAGAGCATCTTTCAATAGGGTGATTTATTTTGGCCCACCTTGTATTATCAAAGACATATTGAACGAAAGCATCAGAATTATAGTCTTCTGAGGTTAAAAAATTGATGAAGCTGAAGCTGAATATCATAATATTCATCACACCATAGTATGATGTGGAAACACCCAGTTTATCACCCTCACCTTCATAGATTGATAACTAACATCGATCCTGTTTTTCGATTAATGTATGTTTCAACAGCTAGTTGAAAAAACGAATGAAGGATTTAGGACGAAGTGCTGAAATAATACTATAGGCAATAGTATCTATTTTTGGGATAACAGGACATTCATCTGACACGATATTTTCATCATTTAATAATAATTTATGTATGAAGCAAGTTAATAGTGGAGGTATTTCTGATACAACGTTATCAGGGAATTTGTCCGGTTGTTTTAAAGAAAAGTTTTAAAGATAACTTTTTGTTTCATAACGAGTTTCCTTTATTTTGTCCTGAAAGATTTCTGCACATACAGTGGTAATTGTTTTCTTAGCCATTTCACTGAGATACACCTCTTACCATACCAATCACTACAATCAGTATGCAATCCTGAGAGGATTGCATACTTTTCACAATAATGGTTACATCTTACGTTTTCTTCATACAAATAGAACATAAAAATGAAGGATTCATTGTTTCCTTTAAATTGAAAACAGTGAATCAAGTTTATTTTGTAAAAAAACTCTTTTGGACAGTTAGACGCACAAAAACGAAATATCCCTGAAACGACAGTTTGGAGTATAGTGACAGTAAGTGACAAACAGTTAGTTGAGCATTTTCTGCCGCAGTCTTACTCATTGCACTCAGCGAGATAGAGAAACAAGCGCATGTGTGATTGTTCTCAATGGTACTATTTTCGTCGAGCGCAAGGTTCTCATTTTTGTCTAAAGCTCTATCTCTTTCGCTCTTATTAGGAAACGTATGGTCTTATTCGAGCACATGGGTCCTAGTTTTCGATCCTATCCTATAAATCTTCAATGGGACTATTTACGTGGAGCGCAAGGGTCTCATTTTTGTTTAAATCTCTATCTCTTTCGCTCTTATTAGGAAACGTATAGTCTTATTCGAGCACATGGATCCTATTTTTCGATCCTATCCTATAGATCTTCAATGGGACTATTTACGTGGAGCGCAAGGGTCTAATTTTTGTCTTATTCTCCCTATTCACTCTTATATTTCTATCTCTTACGCTCGCATTGAAATAATTGTGGTCTCATTCGCACGCATGCTCTCTTCATGCGCATGCGTAGAAAATTGGAATCAGTGGGAGCAAGAGAGTAGTATAGTAGAATAGAAGTCTCTATTACAGAGAATAATATAAAATATACCACGCTCTTTCTCTACCTGAAATGAAATTTATAATAGCTCAGGTAATTCGAGAGGTAATATATACTGCAAATATACGTTTCAAACGCAATTTTGCTAAGAGTCTAATGGAGTAAAAAAAACTAAAATTAAATTATCACTACGTAGTATAAGCCAAAGTCGCTTCCACTCTCTGCCTGTCAGTATAAATGCTTCAATCTTTAAAACTACGCAACGGACTTTGACGCCGTTTTCTTTATTATATAAAATGATTCAAGAGGAAGGTTTATATGTATAATACATGCATAATATAGTAGAGAAACATTGATAATTTTAGAGGTTTTTAATGTGATGTCGTAAATAAACTCTAAAAATAAGCGTAAAAAAAATAATTTTTTTACGCTTACATTGCAAACGCTGGCTGTACCCTGCGAAATAGATCAAAATAATGTAGTACAGTATTGTACACCTTAAAAAGGTCTACAATACTTTCTTTCTTTTTACGAGAAAGAATGGATTATTTACGAAACGATGTTAAGCAATGCAGCATTAATCCTTATCCAATTAAGTACCTTAAATACTTTGTGCATCTAATATAGATTAATATGACTCTTTACAGAATGTAATTTAAATTAATATTTTTGAAGATATTACAGATTTAAAATGCAGGAATAAAGCGATTGTGGCGGCACCGGCCGGGGCCCGTTAGGTGGTACTGCTGTCAATTTATCAGTATCAGTTAATTACTAAGCACAATATTTTAATGATTATTCTGAGGCGGTACGAAGTTTGCCGTTTCAGCTTGTCATATAATAAAATTTAAATGTTTTTTTTTGCCAAGATTATTAGGTAATTGAAAAAAGTTATAAATTAATTTTAAAAAATGCCTGAAACATATCAATTAAATCCCAATGAAACATGTAGTATCACTTCAATATGAAGAAAAAAAGATTAATAGTAACATTTTTTTAATTTTGCACCTTTAAATGCATTTTGTGGAAAAACTATGACAGATACGCGAAAATACGCCTAAAATTTTTTGTAGGGGATTTAATTTCCTACAATTTTGTAGTAGAATCTTTTTTTATTTTTCGAGCCAATCGCGAGATATATACGAAAAAGTTGTTTTTGCACCCTTTTGCAATGTATTTGCACCCTTTGCCGGTATTGCAGCACCCTGCAATTTTAGTATATTAATCTACGAAGACTTACGGAAATTTTGGCGTTGGTTGCAAGTGTTCAACCAAAATGGCAAAGTTAAGCTTTAATTGACTGGACTAACATGTTTCAATGACAAACTGTTTACGTGTAAATTTATTTTGTTTAAAAAACTGCAGGGTCTGAGTGTCAACAATATCATCCCCACCAGGTATGTCCAAAAAAAAGTTGTTAATTTTATTTGGTTCACAAAGGTGATGAGGCACCGACGTTTGTATTTTACTGTTGCTACTAAGCGGGCATATACTCTTTAGCTGGTTCCACATCTGTTTTGGCTTGTCTTTATTGTTATTAACATAGAAGTTAAAAAAAGCTTTTTTCTCTCTGTCGATTGCTCCTGTTATATAGTTTCTTAAATCCCTATAATAATCTAGGTGAGCATTATTTTTGGAATTTCGAGCTCTATTGCTTTAAAGTTATAAAATCACGTGCGCCTGAGGTGCGAATATTAATAAATTTCAAAGGTGAATAAAAATAAGTGTTGTAATAAACCTGAGAGCACCATACTTTTTATTAAAACATACGTTCAATAAACTTTCTCGTTAAAATTATTTTATGATTATATGTTATAGTAATATGAGTAATATGAAAAAGAGGTAAATATGTAGCTTATGTCTAGAACGGAGAGAAATTGAGTCTTGCGTTGTACACGAGTAAATAATTTATTACGATAGGATTTAAATAATAAATGGTTGAGTAGTTCTTTTCAGTGGTTTTGGTTTCTTCTTTCTGTATTGCAGCAAAATATTGTTACAAATATCTAAATTTTTCTCATGTAAGTGAATTTTGTATTTGAAATAAATTATCTTATACCTGAATTTTGTATTAAAAGATCTTTTTCAAAAAAAATCATTTTTTTAATATAAATCTAAATATTAAATTGAAGTATCTGTTTGTTATTTCAAATTAAATCTATAAACGCTAATTACATTAAAATACGATCACATTAAGCTAGTTTTAAAAACATAATAATCGAAATAAAACAAGTCTCCAGTGAACAGGTTTGAAATTCGGTACACAAAACATTCATTTTAAAAAAAGTTTAAGTTTTAAAACGTTTCAAACTTTTACTGTAACACACAATGAAAATAAACTACGCTCATATTTTTAATATACTGCTGCCTCATTGTATGCTACCGTGATGCTTTACACTCGCAACGCAACTTTATAAGAGGTTAAATATTGTTTTCTTTTTTGTTTACTTAAACGGTCTTGTTGGTCTAGTGGTCAGCGTATGCGGCTGCCGATCAGGACGTCTGGGGTTCGATTTCCGGGTCGGACCAAATGTTTGCATATATGTCAGTTGTCTAGTAGTACAAGTTCTGCTTAGTTTGCGATTAGATGGCAATGTTTGTCGCATATCCGAAATATTTATTTTGTTATTACTAGCTGACCCAGCAGAGTTCGTACTGCCTCAATCGATAAATAGAAAATCTAAACGTTTGTATTAAAAAAGTTAAAATAAACAAAAGGAATCCATAATTAATAAAAAAAATGAAATTCAATTTTATATATTCACCTTTTAAACCTTCTCTGAACTTCCACAAATAATTCAAATCGGATCAGCCGTTCTCGAGTTTTGGCGAGACTAACGAACAGCAATTAATTTTTATATATATAGATTTATTGGATTAAATATTATTTACTGTCTGAGCTACGTTCTTGTTGTTGTACCCTTACAACAAACGAGACACGGTTAGTCTAAGGGCCACAGCACACTAGCTACTTTTAGCATCGGCGATCGGCAACTAGTCGCTTTTTAGAAGCTAAATACGGCGATCGAACGCTCTACACCGCACACTTAAAGACGCCAAATGCGGAGACTGAGTCGCTTTTTAGAAGCGCGACATAGCAGCTGAACGCTACTATTCGCAAACATTCGGATGCCGGTAGCATCGATTTGGCATCTGAGCAGTCGCTAAAACGCGCGTTTCCGATACCGCGATCGAACGCAGGAAGTTGCTAAAACGCGATGCAGCATCGATGCAGTCGCCAAATCGCCGATCGCCGATGCTAAAAGTAGCTAGTGTGCTGTGGTCCTAAAAGAGCACTCTTTATATCATCAGCTATCTGCCTGAGAATATCGTACGTATCGTAAGTACGTGTGGGGCGCCCAAAGCCTTGTTGCCCTAGGTGAATAGAAAGAATCACCGAGGGTAAGCAACGAGGTATCTCCATGATTCAGAGGTGTTATCACAGAATATGAGTTGTTAAGCTTAGTTGGAGGCTGTCGCCTGACAGCCTGTGTCCGTAATCTAGCCGTTGGATATTTCTAAGACGCCTGTCTTAGAAATATCCAACGGCTAGATTACGGACACACCACGTTGTTTTGTCAGTCCTTAACCTGCACTCGCACAGGTTTTTTTTTTTTTTTTTTTTTTTTTTTTTTTTTTTTTTTTTTTTTTCTGAACCCATGCCATGAGCATGGCCATTGTACAGCTGAGTTATTTCACATTCATTCCAGTTCTATCATCTATGCCTCTCGCACTTTTATTCCGCATACTTGGTCTTTCTCGTACTCATCATCTTTCTTATTTGTATGGGTGGGACTCCCATCTATCCATTTTAGGAAACCTATCTATTCATATCTTTATTTTTTGCTTACATCTAAGAACACAGGGGAAATAAATTCTTAAGACGATTTTTATATTTTGTCTTCCTAAATCTATGCACTTATTTTATACAGGGTCTATTTGTTTTCTTTTATTTTACATTTTTAATTTTTTATCTTATATCTATTTTACTATTTATTCCTTATAGGGCTACATTCAACTTACTATCTACATTATGTTTATTTCACGTTGTTTACAGAGTTCATTCTTATATCTAATGACATTATGTCTTACTTACTACAATTATTCTAGTTCTTTCTTTTGTAACAATTTTTATCTGTATGCTTATACTCTATATTCTTATAATATAAGTTAAACATATTTTTCTTAACTATTTCTTTTATTGACTACATTAATAATTTTTTTACAGTATTCTAGAAATATTGTCTTATCTTTTCCTGATATTAAGGCCTTGAAATTTTTAGGAACGATCTCTACACCTAAACGTGATTCTAACTCTAGGCGCTCCCTAGCGAATACAGGGCACCCGGAAATCACGTGGACTACTGTTTCGTCTACACCGGGTTCGCAGATGCACGATGGGTCCTCCTTACACTTGAATCTGTTCAAGTATGCGGAGAACCCACCGTGCCCTGTCGTTAGCTGTGTTGTTTGGGACGTGATGTGCAACTTCCGTACGGTCCTGTACGCCTCGGCGGCGCTGGGGAAAAACAGTTTTGTTATTGAGGCTGTAGTACCGGATCGGTACCTTTTGTCCCACTCGTCAATCGTCCGACTACGAATCAGGCGCTTGACGAATGAGACCGGGCACCGGTCGTAATCCGGTCTCTTTTTCGACCCCAGGGCGGCTTCCTTCGCGAGCTCGTCTGCCCTCTCGTTCCCCTCCAATCCTACATGGGCTTTAATCCAATATAAATTTATAGTTTTATTTTGGGAAATACAAGTTTTGATTTGATTTCGAAAGTCAACCGCTAGTGGGTGGGGGGAGTCCGGGTTTGTCACGGTTTGGAGAGCCGCCATGGAGTCGCAAAAGATTCCGAAGATTGTCGCTTTTTGCTTTTTTATTTCCGCTGCCGCTCGGTTGAGAGCCAGGAGCTCGGCCTGATAAACAGTCGCGTATGACGGCAGAGCAAGTTTGAGGGCCTTGGCCTCAGCGCTACCATTCCACAATGACAGCGCCGCACCGACCTTGCCCTCAATCTTGCTGCCGTCAGTGAAGATGCGCACTTGGATGTTTTGCGTGGCATTATATTGCTCCTCGTTGGCAAGAAGCTTGAATTCTATGCTTATTCCCTCGGCAGGATGTGGCAGGTCTGTTGCCAGAGACATCTGTTCAATCTCTCTATCTCCCAGCATCGGGTGGGACACCCCCTTCCTGGCTTCGTACAGTGAAGCTACCTCACCAACACGAAGGTCCAGGGGGAGCATCCCAGCAAGAAGCAGTGCGGAGTCTAGAGAGACCGTCCGGTAGGCTCTACAAAGTTTTTGTGCGAAGCCTCTTTGCACTATGTTAAATTGTTTTTGCACCATTAGCTTTTGTGCCGACGGCGCCCACGCACACGCGGCGTACAGGATCGTCGGCTCAACCGCCGCAGTATAAATAGTCCTAACCATCTCCGGGTGCAGTCCCCATCCAACTCGCGCCGCCCCGGATAGTTGTTTATAAATATTAATAGCCTTTTTGCAGACATTCGCTACGTGCGCGTTGAAGGTCAACCCTCTATCAATTGTTAACCCCAGCAGTTTTACCTGTTCTGACATGCCAATGTCGACCCCTCCCATGCTCAGGCGCGGTGTGTCGAACTTCAACTTCCGTGTGATTGTAATAGCACATGTTTTGTGTGGTGCAAAGTTAAGTTTGTTATCGACACCCCACGCCCTCACATGTTCAAGGGCGGCATTGGCCTGTCCCTCCACTTCAGATGCCAATTTACCATCGAAGATCAACACTACATCATCAGCGAATGCCTGCGCGTAAGCTCCTAACTGACCTAACTCCTCCAGGAGTGGGTTTATAATAAGGTTCCACAGCAGTGGGCCGCCTATGGACCCTTGCACGCATCCTTGCGATGTAGTTCTGCTGACCTCTGCTCCGGCATACCTTACTGTCACTGACCTATCACTTAGGTAGCTATCTACCACCCGTCTCAAGTTCACAGGACAGTTTTCCTCCGCCAGCCGCAACCGTATTTTAGGCCACCACGCGCTGTCGAAGGCGCCCTCTATGTCCAATGAAACCAACGTCACAAGTCTCTTTTCGGCTAGTTTACCACGTATATGGCTCATCAGGTCATAGAGGGCGTCCTCGGTGCCACGCTGTGGCATGAAGCCATACTGCCTCGGACTTATCCCTGGCAATAGGTAAAACTTGAGGCGAGTAACCAGCATTTTTTCGTACATCTTGCCCAGGACAGGCAAAAGCCCAATCGGCCTGTACGATTTGGGCACGACGTACGAGTCCTTCCCTGGTTTTCTAAGGATCACCACGGTGGCCTGCTTCCAGATCCTTGGGAAGTATTGTTCTTCCAGGCATTTGTTTAAAAGTGACAGTAAGTAGTCAGGGTCGCATTCCATCGCCCGTACGCAGATATCTGCTGTGAAACCCTCTCCCCCGGGTGCCTTTTTGGGGTTAAAGGACTTCGCTGCCCTCTGCAGCTCGCCCCTGGTAAACGGGGGGTCATGGACTTCAGCATGGCCCCTTTCGTTGGCCTGATCTGCAAGCTGTCTGACCCTTTGGTGTTCAGCGCTGTCCTTTCCGACGTCATCTACCGGGTAAAATGTTTCCGCCAACCACTCCGCTGACTGCTGTTCGTTCAGCGTGACTCCATCTCTCTGTAGAGGCAGGTCCTCTTCCCTCTTTTTTGTCCTATTTATGACCCTGTATAATCCCTCCCATATACTTTCCCGGTCCTGTTTTTCACAGAATTTCTTCCAACTCTCGACCTGGGCGTTTTTGACTGCTTCTAAGTAATCTTGTTTGTGTTTCAGGTACAGCATCACCACCGTGGATCTCCTCACCGGCGCTGCGTTCCTGATTCTGCGTTTCCTGGTGGCAACCTCCCTCTTCATTAAAGCAAGTTCTTCGGTCCACCACGGCAAGGTAAGTATTTCTGTATTCTTTTTATGTGGTATTGTCTGTCTGCATGCTTGTGTTATTGCTTCAGTGTAGGCCTGGACTGTGTGTTCAAGTTGGTCGTGGTGTGTTACTGTATTTAGTGTTTGTGTAGTTAGGTGCATGTCTGACATGATTTGGGTCAGCTTCTCACGAAACTGACTCCAATTTGCCTTCCGTGTGTTGTATATGCGTGTGGTGCGTTGTATTTGTGTTCCTTTAGGTTTTTGTAAGTGTATGTGAAATGTAATGCCGTTGTGGTCCGAGCTCGTGAGGTCCTCCTCTACCTTCCAGTCACTCACCAAGTTCAGCAAGTCAACCGAACATGCTGTCACGTCCACATGACTGCTGTACCTTTTTTCGCCTCTTATTGTGTCGAAAGTTGGAAGGTTCCCGACGTTCAGAACATGCAGCCCGAGCTCTCCGAGCGCACCGCAGAACTGCTCACCTCTCCTGTCCTCGCTTGGACTACCCCACCAGATACTTTTTGCATTTGCGTCACCGCCTATTATCATTTTAGTGTTAGCCAATGTAGTGGCTATTTTTCGTAGCTGCTCCAGGTGTGGGTCCATCTGTTGGTCGGGTTCGAAGTAGTAAGAGACCAGGGTCGCCATCCACGACCTGGCCCGGACTCCTATGACTACAAGGTTGTTGGTGCATAGTTGTGGGTACTGTACTATGTCTAGGCTGTCATCGAAAATTACGATGGCGGCTTTGACTGTCCCTTCTCCGCCTTCCAAGGCCTGGTACGTCCGCGTACCCCGGTAACTCTTCAGCCTTTTGGCTGCGCCCACGTACGGTTCCTGGAGCATAGCTAAAGACGCTTTGCGGTCCTGAGCCGCGAGCATTAGTTCCTCTGTAGCCAGTTTGCTGCGCTGCAGGTTAGCTTGCATAATTAAGTACTGGTGGGTTACTCCCGCGACAACCTTAGCAATACGCCACGGATGCCCGGGCCAATGCGTCCCACCTCTTCCTAATCGGGCATTCCACGCTGAAGGCGTTGTGCTGCCTGTCTGTTCTTTTAGCTAGGGTGCAGTTTCGACATGCGGGAGGCTCTCCCTCGATCCTATCAGGGCATTCCACTCTGAGATGCGGGCCGCCGCAGTGGCTGCATAGATCCGCTGTTTCGGTGCATAACCGCCGGCCATGCCCGTATCCCAGGCACCGGGTGCACTGTACGAGTGGAGATTGGTCCTCCACTTTAACCCTTTGGAGATCTATACGGATTGTCCCTTGATCTATTGCCCTCCGCCAGATCGTCGGCGAAGCTGCGAGTACGATATGGCAGCTGTGAGGGTTCCGGGCTTTTTTGCGATATCTAACGACCACCCGGTCATTCTCTTCGCCGAGGCCACTAAACACCTCCCCATTCTGGTTTCGAAGGGCGCGGAGGATCTCCTCATCGCTGTGCACTGACAGCACGTCCTTCAAAACCAAAAGGGGGTCCTTATTTGCTATTTCCTCGACGATGAGGTGACTGCCTTTCTCTTTTAATCTCCCCTTTAGTTTTTCCCTCTCCTCCTTAGTGCTGCAACCCATAATAACCTTTCTGTCCCTCGCTTTACGCACTTTCTCTACCTTCACCCATCCCTCCTTAGCGTCGACGGCTCTCCTCACCTCTTCCAGCACAGCGTCACCTGTGGCCTCTTTGTCGCTTGACGTGACGACAATTGAATGGAGAGCTGTTGGCTCCGCTCTTGGCTTCGGTCCTGCACTTATGACGCTGGCGTAGGATAGCTTTTCGACGCTTTCCTGGTTCACCTGCAGCGCTTCTTTCAGCTCGTCCATTTTTTGGGTGTTAACACTAAGAAGGCGACTATGCTCCTCGAGCACCTTCTTCAGCGTCTCCGTCTCTATGGTCGTCACCCCCACCACTTCCGTCTCTTTAAAAACTACCTTCTCTCTCTCCTCTGTCACAGGTGGTGCCACCGCCCTTGAGGCCTCCGCCTCCTTCACCAATTGGAAAAGGTGGTCGACCGCTTTCAGGATCCCCTGCTTGAGGTCCGCCCTAAGATTTCGGGACTCGCCCACGCAGTACTTTGCTTTTTGGAGCCACCCTTTGGCCTGGGTGGTTTTACTGCTCGGCTTTGCTGCTTCTTGGCTCGGCCCCGGCGAAGCCCCAGTTGCCTCTGTCGATGTTCTGCGGGCTGATGTCTTTGCATCTTGAGAGGGTGCAGTGTTTTGTTTAATTTTCTGGGGCGCCACCGGTGCAGCACTCATTTTTTGTTTGGGTGAGTGAGGGTGTGTTGTTGGTGGGCCTTCTTGGGAGAGCGCAGTAGCTTGTGGTTTTTTGATTATTGTTCCAGTGGTGATCGCTGGCTTTCTGGGTGGTTCTGGGGTGTATTTAACTGGCTTGCCAGTGTCCCAACCCTCAACACTGTGTCTCACCTTGGAACTCCGCTCCCTTGGGCTTGTGTCCTCTGTGTGAGGAGGGGTTTTTTGCTCCTCTGCGCTGGTCTTTTTTGCTGGCGTGCGTGCGGCAGCGTACATGGCGGTTCACGTCAATTAATAAATTTGCCAATAGGGCGTCACGTCTATACCGGCCCAATAAGGCCGGTAATCTGTCCAAATATAACTGTAAAGAGTAGAGTCTGAGACTCTATCTGTCTTAGACTAGGTTTCCAAGCCAAAAAGCCCGGGTCACTTACCCTACTTAACCTATATGTCCCGGCCAATAAGCCTGGGTCACTTGTGAAAATTTTCGGCGTCAATAATTTTTACGACTCTATGTAGAGCTTTGTAATATGGTCCAGCGAATAGCCCTCGCCGAGCCTTTTACAACGAACCCAAACACGACACAACTACTCCAAGGGGGGCCGGAGATATAGAGGTTGAAAGTTTGTGGTTTTCAACCAAGATGGCCGCCACAAAATGGTTACTCCACGATATCTCCGGAACCAATAGGCCGATTTCCCTCGAGTTTGGGCTCTTCTGGCTCGATTTGTCGAGTTCTATCCCTTCGCGGTCAAATTAAGCCTAAAAAATTTTGAATCTGGAATTTCCAAGAAAACTGCTTGTTATCGTGCAGCGGACGCCGCTTAGGCTACACAAGAAAACGCCGACTCGCTAGGGTCACGCGTTCCGAAGATACAAGGTTTTCAAAATTTTTCAGGAACCCGCGCGCAGATGTTTGGTTCTTTGTATCTCCGGATCCGCTTATCCCAGACCGACCGAGTTTGGGCTCGTTATGATTGCCCTGAGCTCCCCTACAACCTAGACCCGTTTTCAGCGCTTCGAAAAATTTTCAGCCCTATCCTGCTGAAATTTCAGGAAAAGATAGTCCAAGGCCTCTAGAGTACTACTGTGAAAACCGCGAGTTCGTAGCTTAAACGGTTGCCAAGTTATGGCCTCTCTTGTAAAAACAAGATGGCTGCCGAACTGTCAAAAACTAACTTAAAATGCCCGTATCTTCTCAACCCGAAGTCGTAGAAAGACCGGGTTTTCTGTGGACAAGTCGGCTTTACCCCGGCTATCGTTTCAGGGGGGTTTCAGGCCTGAAAAAATTTTTTGGTCCAATTCGGTAAAAAACCACTTAAACCTTTAGGCCAGCCCTTAAGGCACTCAGCATCCGAAATCCCGACTCGCTACGACTTACCAGCTCGGAGATAAAGCAAATTCAAAATTCAAAACCTAAAAACCAAAATGTCGGATTTTACGAAATTCTTCAATTCTAACGCTAGAATCACCGAGTTTGGGCTTATACAAGTCCAAAATGACTCAGCGAGGCTATCCCCGCTGTCAGAATCGAAGAATTTCTACCTATTTAAGATTTATTTAGAAAAAACACTAAAAATTATATATCTCCGGACTGGTACGCGGTAAAAATCTAGAAAAAATCTTATAATTAGTCTTAAATAGCTATCTATCTTATCTCTATAATGCTTAACAAAAAATTTTAATTTAACATACAATTTTTTTAATTTTTATAAAATTTTTACTTTTTTAATTATTATTAAAAATTTAAATGTCCAAATTTTTTCTAACTTTGCAGATCTCTTCTTCTAAGAAGCGCGCAGAAAACAGCAGTTGCAGAATTTTAAATTTCTTCTTGAGTCAAAAGTTATTATGTGTCAAAGTTCGAAACTTCAACTGTTAATTATTATTATTCTAACTTACGAAAAATTCTTTTCTTTTCAGGAAAATATGCAGCTTGATGGGTTCTTCGGACCACCAAAATTTCAGGTTCCTGGCTCGCCTCCTTCAAGGACCACGTGGCCACGTGGTTTTTATTTTTTTGGCTTTTCCGGAAAAACCGTGTGCGTCCGGGTGAATTTGAGGGTGGCAGCAGCTGGGGACCAACGCGGCACACACTCAAACACTTTTTTCAGGAGTGACACTTTAATATTATCTGAGTTATCACCACTTTTGTCAAAAATTTTAAGGTTATAACCAATAAATCTTTAGTTTTTCAGTTTTAGCACTTCAGCGGCACTTGTGCGGCTGAAACACTATAAGCCACAGGATGGAGCGCGGCGAGACGAATCCGCGGACACTTAACTCGTCGCGATACGTCAAGAAAAACCCACTCAAACGAATTTTCAAAGGTCGGAGCGATAAAAAGTGCACGTGCTCTCTACCAGGTATCGAGTCGTACTACTCGCACAGGTTAGGGATTTATCGCCTTAACACTATCCTGAGAGGAGACCCGAGCCCAGCAGCGGGACGTTATGGGTTCTTAATGATATCACGGTACATCAATCTAAGCAATAACAACCCATTTTTTTTTTTTTTTTTTTTTTTTTTTTTTTTTTTTTTTTTTTTTTTTTTTTTATGTGTGGAAATCCCCGCGGACCGTCACCCCGTCGGGGGTTACGGCGGGGTGGTGTGTCGGACTCGAACCGACTAAAACCACACGGTGTGACCCTCTCTGCGCCTTTGTATTGGAAGGAGTCCAGGGAGGGGATTTCCTTCTGGACTCCAACCGGCGCCTGCCCGCACTGTTGCGGGCACCTACTCTAATTTCGACTCTCTATTGGGCAACGTCCGGTCACACGCGGACGCCGCCCCCTCGCGGTTGGCCTCTACTGCGGACGGACGGGAAACAAGCAATAACAACCCAGACACAACCTATACAGAGCAAGTCACACCAGCAAAAACTCATAAACCAAAATTAATAACCATCTAACGATTTCTGGTCCGAATAAATTGCCCTAATTTGGTTGCCCTTCCATCATCAGCCAAACCTTTCCTATACTTAGCTATATGATCAGATAGATTGCAAATGTTCCCCCAATATAATGGTTTTGGGGTCTGCTTTTATGACAGGGTACTTAATTTAAAGACCTGATTTGTGCGTTAAATTTAAAGAGCCTTAAAACTTGTGAACAATCCGTTAATTTTACGGTGGTGGAATATTTATAACGCATTCATGTTAATGCGAGATCTGTAAAACTATTTGCATAATATGGATATTGAAATGGAATATGTGTTCATGACTATAAACACTTTTGTATGATTTAGTACAAGATATTTATGACATGTATCGATGGATGACGTCGTATTATTAACAACACGGAAACTTAAGTTTGGGTCTCCCCTCCCTAAAAATTAGGGGACAGGAACTCTTTTCTGGTATTCTCTTTCACTTGTTATAAACAAGCAAAGAATATATTGTTTGTTGCTATTGTTAGGTTTTTTAAAAACAAATCATCTCAAATTAATAATACTCTAAGCACTCTTAACTAGAACTTAGTCTAATAATATAATTAGTTCAATTTAGTTACAGATCACAGATAAAGTCTTTATCTAAGGGACGTCCAGTAAAGGGTTTAGTTAAATGCTAATAAAACATTTGTTTAATGTTTGATCACGTACACAACAAACACTTAGTTTCCGACACGTGTTTTAATTGAACTATTAATAAATTTGTTTTACGTAAAGATTGCACTTTATTTTGAAGAAGAGGTGTATGTCTACCTGTGGACATTTTTTATTATATATTTAAGCCTGACAAAGTAATTTTACTCTGCCTGATGGAAAGCATGAGTGGAATCTAAGATTAGCGTCTTCACTGTGAGAACAGACAATGCAGCATTGTGGAAAAAAAATGTGGTTAATTTTGGGGTAAGTTGCCATAATTATCACGTTTGTGCATGTAATACGGCTCCCAAACGTGGTGACTGCAGTCTGGCGTAAATCACGCATCTGTTGACACTTAGGCAAACACGTTGTAGGTTACGATACGTATAATGTATAGTCGATTTGAGGTTAGTGGCTGGCAGAGGATGTATGCGGATTATGTGTATCTTTTGCCCGCGGCTACGACCGCTTGTGTTGTGCTTATCGCGGTAAAGAGTAATTTCCATGCTAAAATTTATTGATGCATCGGTTTCGCTAAAGCGTAACAGATACCTTCAAATTTATAGAATTTGTAATGATGACAATTTGTAACATGTGTAATTATAACTAATGATCTTGAAGTCTTGACAGATAATCGTATAAGGCTTTTTACTTGAAATGCGATCCTGAGTAACAGAGTTGTTAGGTACAATATGTAAGTTTTCAAAAATATATTTAAAATAGCTTTCGCCCGCGGCTGCGCCCGCGTCTATGTCGGTTATCGCAGTAAAATTAGCTTTTGTCATGTTTTTGCCTATCATTGAACAACATTTCATTTAAATCGATGCAGTGGTTTTTGAGTTTTACGCGAACATAGAGATGGACAGACTTTATTTTATAATATGTAGTGACTTTGTTTCTTTATTTTTTTAATCTCCGAATTTTAGTTCTACCTTAGGGTTGTGGAGGTCCGATGCCAGTCCGTGGAAAAACTGATTAAAGGTAAAAATGGTTGAACCAGTAGCCGACCCCAAAATAAACTTGGGAAAAAAGGCTAGGAAGAAGAAGTGACTTAGTGGTAACGTCAAGTAAACGTCTTAAAAACTTTTTAATAAAAAATAACACAATTTTACGCTTATAGTATTGTAAATTTCTTTCTCATTATTACCTACTTCAGAGTTAATATTTTCGTCGGCTTAGCTTTAATATTCGTAATCTTTATTTATAGATTTATTTTATAGGTAGATTTTTTCAGTTTCAAATTCACTCTTGCGTTGGATTATGAGTCGATTAATATTTAAAAACTGCGGTTGTAAAGGCACCGGCGAGTATCACTGTAGGGCGAAGCTAGTTAAAGTAACCTAAGTTTCTCCTAATATCATCAGCTACTACTAGTGAAAGATCCTACATAGTCCAGCCGTTCCAGAGATAAGCCAGAATAGACAGACAGACAGAAATATAAAAAAATGATTTTCTGATGAAGTCTAGAATATACTTTCATAAACATTCAGTGAAATACTGTTAATTTAAAAATACATAGAAATATTTCAATTTTATTTATTTAAATAGATTGACTGCGTTTCTTGTCGTGTTAAGCTAGTTCTTCTCACATCTGAAATGGAATATTTAATTTTTTGTCTGTCTGTCTGTTTGTTCCGGGGGTAATCTCTGGATCGGCTGGATTGATTTTAACGGGACTTTCCCTGGCAGATAATTGATGACATAAGGAGTAACTTACGCAAATTTTTTTTAGACTGGCTTCACTCCACGGCGTTACTCGAGATTGACAAACTTAACCGCGGGACTCAGCTAGTTGTTAAATATGACTGGCGCCATGCAGTACTTAGATGCTTTAAGCAATAAAGTTGTATTTAATTTACGTATACGAAGTCTATCGCGTGTATTTGCCTTTCTATTGCGTGCTACGTATCTGAGAGAGTTTCAAATAGCTCGCTATTAAATTTCATAAAAGTTGCTAACTCAAATATATATGAAGAGGGTAGAGTCAGGATTTCGTATTTTAGAAAATGTGGTTTACAGGTATCTTTATTACTCAAATCAAGTATGACTCGAATACATCTTTTAGAGCTTTAAAATCTACATCTTTATATGTGAAGGTGCCCCAAAATATAATGCCATATCTTAGGTAAGACTCAGTAGTTCCAGGATATGCTGTAAGCAGTGCATCGACGCAAGATTAAACAAAGCGTATGCTGAACTGCTGATTGTTTAACATAAAGCCTTCATAACGCATTTAGAATAAAAAAATAAAACAGTAAGTTGCACAGTACTTTAGTGTTAAAATTGGATGGATTGTAATATTAGTTGTAATTTAACTGTAAGCAAATGTTAATATAAGTATAGTATGTAAGATTAAGAATAAGGTAATTCAACGTTGTGTACCACTTATTACCCCATGAAGAAAAATAGAAATAGAACAAATAGTAACAGATTAGGAAACAGGAATCCCACCTAGATAGTATGAAAGGCTGAATGACAGAAAGAATTAGTATGCGGAATGAAAGTACGAGCGGTAGCAATAGCGAGAACTGGTATGAAAGGAAATAGTAGGAATAGGCTCCGAAGAACATTGGAGGTGCTAGAAATTAAAAAAACAACAACATAAATCCTCTAAATGATTTCCAATTTAATTTACCATCGACAGCTAGTCAAGCCTAAAAATTTTGTGGTGTTAACTTCACACACTTTAATATCTTTGTGGTTTATGTCCAAATTTTGTTACGTTAATAGGTGTTACACTTAATTTTATCAAATATTAAGGTCATTGCTATGAATATATATATATACATATATAATACAAATTTTCCAAAACCTATCTAGGAGGACAGCTTTCTAAACACTGATTGTACGCACTATCTATCTTCAATCCTGTGTTATCTTGTTATGTACTACAATTGCTTTACGAAAATAAACATTATTATTTATTATTATTGCTATGAATATCAAATTATCTGTTTTCATCATAAAAGTGTATGTTAAATTTTCTGCAGTGGACTGTTACAGGCTGTTGCTGATGATGATGATCATAAACGGTAATAGAGCTACGCTGATTTCAGCACAAATGGGCCGGCTCGACCAGGACAGTACTACCCTCGCACAGAACACCAACTTGAAATGACAGCTTTCGTGCTGTCATGTTTCGTTGGTGAGAGTGAGAACGCAGGCCCAATCATTCTGCATTATTCTCTCAGTCTCCGGAGACCGTTTGAATGATTCAGAAACATCTTACCAGGCCGCCATTCTGCATTGCCTACCCTCACAATGAGGACACATATTCATTATTCATCCACACTGCATGTTACCAAGATTTTTCATTTAAATTTTTTTTATCCTTTAATTTTTTTTAAAATTATTTGGAAGTTAGTGGATTTGAAACAGCACCCATCATTTCTATGAAAGAAAATATATTCTATAACATGCTAAATTGATTTGACTACCTTGTTGGTCTAGTAGTTAGCGTATGCGGCTGCTGATCAAGAGGTTCGATTCCCGGGTCGGATCAAATTTATTTCTGTGATCCACAAATATTTGTTTCGAAGTCTGGTTGTTTTCTATGTATAATATATATTGTATGTATTTAGAAAAAGTATGTTTATGTATTTATATCAGTTGTTTAGTACCCATAATACAACCTCTGCTTGGTTTGGGACTAGATGATGTTGTTGGCCGAAATATTTATATATGTATTTAAATTATTGGTGTAATGTAATTATGTATTTAATCTCTTTGCCAATAATAACACTAATTAATATTGCATCAAGCTTGAATCAAGGGAAGTATTTCGTGGTATTTCAATTTTACACAGAATGTGGTCAGGAGTAAATGGAGAGATTAATTTGCCTCTTCGGAGGAGTAAAGAGCCCTCGTACCTAATTAAAGAGTAATTTACTTTTAAATATACTCGTATTTATAGACCTCCTTCATCATTGAAAGTACTAAATGTTTTAGGAGAATGTGTTTCCAGCAATGGACGCTAAATATGTATTTGTCGTAATATTAAAATTCCTGTTTACAATGAAAACTGATTTGAATCGTCGCAAAAATGTCATAATCAAGAGGTCTCGGGTTCAAATCCCGGGTCGGGCCAAAAAGTGTTTTTGGGTTTTTCTTAGGAAATTCCTAATAGCAGCCCGGAGTTTGGAAGTTTGGCGGTGATTCACGACCGTGCCTCGGAGAGCACGTAAAGGTCTCGGTTGTCATGAACATCTATGGCAATCGTTATTGGGAAGTCAGTGCCCTTAAATATACTGACAACTAGTTCAATCTTCTAATTTCAGTTCTCCGTTAGGGTTTCGGAGGTCCGATGCCAGTCGCTCCGTGGAAAAACTGATATTCAGGTAAAACCGGTTGAACTAGTAGCCGACCCCAAAATAAACTTGGGAATACAGGCTAGGAAGATGATGACAGAGTAGTCACTTTGGTAGGATTAAATAGTAAAGAAATCTTGTAAAATAACATAGGCTATATTTCGCCGCATACACTCGGCTAAAGCTGTGCACAAAAACAAGTAATATAATAAAACATTTCATATTCTTACAAACGTATTCCTGAGCACAAGAGTTGTCAGAAATACCTCGATTTTCTTCATTTCTTCACAAGCTGCATGTCCAAGCGATTTGTAAGGCTTCTGTATCCAACTCTCGTATAATTTTTCATCTAGATGCCGACGTGACTTTATTAGCATTTATGATAGTTTACGTGGACTATGCCTTTCAATATTACACTCATAAATTGTTATTTTAAGTGAAAACTGTTTGTCATTGAAATGTCGTTTTACACAACTGATAATATTATTGAAGTGTTTGTGTAATATTACTTTGAACAGCGAAACGACATCGATGTTGTAGTGTACGAATAAATAAATAAATATTTCGGATATCTTCACTCAACATCATCTTGTCCCAATCTAAATACATAAACATATATTTTTTTTGTATATATGTAATTTAATACATAGAAAACACCCAGACTCCGAAACGAATATTTGTGGATCACACAAATATTTGGTCCGACCCGGGAATCGAACCTCATACCTCTTGATCAGCAGCCGCAAACTCTAACCACTAGACCAACAAGGTAGTCGCCTATACAACGCCTATGGAGAAGAACCATCGAGTCAGTTGGTCTAGTGGATAGCGTATGCGATTGCTAATCAAGACTTCTCGTGTTCAAATCCCAAATCGGGCGAAAAAGTGTTTTTGGGTTTTTCTTAGAAAATTCCTAATAGCAGCCCGGAGTTTAGAATTTGGCATTGATTCACGCCCGTGCCTCGGAGAGCACGTAAAGCCGTCGGTCCCGGTTGTCATGCACATCTATAGCAATCGTTATTGGGAAAGTCAGTACCCTCAAATTTACTGCCAGTTAGTTCAACCTTCAGTTCTCCCCTATGGTTGCGGAGGTCCAATGCCAGTCGCTCCGTGGAAAAACTGATATTCAGTTAGACCCAGTTGAACTAGTAGCCGACCCCAAATAATAGTGGGAATAAGGCTAGGAAGAAGTTGTTTTATTTGTTGGTTTAGTTGAACGCGCTAATTACAAGAACTGCAGATCCTTTTTTTTTAAATGCACTATTTGATATTTCATTTATCGAGGATGGTTAAAGACTATACTAAATTATCATGCTATTACTACTACTACTTAAAGGAGCTGAATATCAACCAAACATAAAATTATTCCTTTTGAGAGTTTCTCTTGCATGAAGAATGTAAAAGGTCAAGTAAAAAATTATATAATGTTGTTTTATTATAACAATATTATTTCCGCCCGCGTGTATCTCAATTACTGCAGTAAAAAGTAGCCTATGAGCTATTCTGATTTATAAGCTACATTACTGTAAAGTTTCATCCAAATCCGTTCAGTAGTTTTTGCGCGAAAGAGCAATAAACATACATACATACATACTCACAAACTTTGGCGTTTATAATATTAGTAGGATATACGTTGTATAATATTAAATTGGGGAATAATAATAAAACAACTTTTAAGAAAAACGCTTAAAATTTATTTACTTAAAAATTTAACAATATATAAATCATTATAGTACCATGTACATGTAGTATTTACATTTCTTTGTTGCATTATCATATTATATAATACACAAAAAACCTTAAGTACTCTACAAAACAAACTAAATTAACCATTATATTTTATTTAATTTTATTTATCCATTAAAAAAACAGTTTTAGAATTTATTATTCCTTAACTTGCTTCTAAATATAGTTTTATATATATGTATATACATAATTAGTTTATTATAAATACATATTTTATTTATATTGTCATGTACAATATTTCAAATATAGACAATAAGTTTAGGATTAGTCTAAACTGCTTAATTTCGAGAGAACTATATACCACTGTCTGGATGTTACGCTCAATTTTACCTGCAACTGAACGGCTATACCGATTTCAATCAATTTTGGGGTTACCAATAATACCAAGGCGACGGAGCTACGCAATACTATCGCGTTTTCAATACGAAGGGGCGGCACGACCAACGCTCCGTCGACCGTGTAGGTAGAACTGCCCCGGTCGTGCTGTATAGGAGACTAACATAAAACAGCATATCGGAACACAATGATGACCAATGATGCAGAAGCAACTTATAGTGTGGGTCACCATGCTTTATTGACTGCATGTACAATGAAAACGGTGACCACTGCCCTTGGATTCTACTCAAACTTTCGATCTTGGCACTTTCACACTCGTATATGAAAAAAATAAAAAATTGGCCAAGTGAGTGTGATGATGTGATGAAGTAATGGTAAGAAAATTTAAAATCGTGTCCAATAGATAATTATTATGTTTACTTATTATTATTTTTTTGTAGGAAGTTTTCTAAGCGAGTGGTACCCTATTTTTGCAAAAAAATGCGCTTTAAACTTGAATAACTCCCAAACGTATACTTCATTCAAAAATTATTTTAGAAACCTGGCAATGCTTTTAAAAGACCTATCTAATGATACGCCACATTATGGGGTAGACGCGAAAAACTAGCAAGTTTGTGAAAGGTACCCAAATAAAAATATTTTCATCATTTATTGTAGCACTTTGTCGGCGTAATTACAACACATATTTATGCAAAGTTTCATCTTTCTAGCACTAACTGTTTGGGTGGTAGGTAGAGCACGGACGGACGGACAGACATGATGAATCTATAAGGGTATTTAAAAACTAATATTAGCACTACCAATAATTAGTATTCTGTTAATAAAAAAACATCCGACTTACTTACCTGTATAAATTGTCGAAAAATATAAATTAAAAAAAACGAATTCTATGTTCCTTTCGTCAACAATCTAAAAAAGGAAACAGTACAATTCATCCATCCAAAAAAATTAAGATAAGATATTTGAACAATTTAACAAACGCTTCGCAAACTGGATCCACAAAAATTCTCTACCAAAACATAGCTTGGGCCGTGCCCAAAAGTTTTAATTTCACTTGTAAACTCAAAAGGACCGGGGTTTGAACATAAATCTCGTTTGAACTCGTTCAAGTGTAAGAGGCCGGTCTTTTAGTCAAATTAGACGAAAATTATTTCATTTTGCAGCTATTTTTCTGTTTTGAAGGAGAACCTTATTTAGTAATTGTCTTTTCAACACGTTCTGAAATTGTTGGTCTTTATTATTTCAAAAGAAAAATCTGAACTGTGATGAATATTTTTGTTCCTTTCGCTGTTTCCTTGCTAGTAATAAGCTGTCTGTTTTCTTTATTAAATACAATGTAGTCAATTTATCTGTCTGGATTATATTTATGTTGATAATGTATTTATTTAAGTCTACCAAAGCGACCCTACTCTGCGTGATGGAAAGCATGAGTAGAATTTAGGAGTAGAGGCAACCATCCTTAATGTGAGTGCATACAATACAGCAAGGCCAAACCACACCATGGCGGATTAGTGAGATGTTTCTGTATTATTGGGTATCTGGGGGTGTTTGAGGGTGATAAATTAATCTTGATTAGTCTTATGTTTGGGAAAAAGCGAGTTTCGAATTGTCGTGCGTTTTTCTATATTACTCTTAGCATTGCTTGCGACACCTATACTACTCTTTGAGTTACACTTAGTTGATTGGTGGTTGGTGCTCCAATACAGCTACACTACTGCTAGTTATGAGAATAGATGATGACGGCGTTGTTAAAAAATAAATAGTATTACCCAACCGAGCAACGCTTGAACGCCATGCTCATGTACGTATAGCCTAATTTGCTATCAATATGATCAGTTTTATATCATCAAATCCAAATAAATAAATATATTTTTTCGGACATCTTAAAAACAACATCATCTAGCTCCAAACCAAGCAGAGCTTGTATTAAGTGTACTAGATAACTGATATTATTTTAACAAAAAGGAACCGACTTCAATGAAAAACTATTCCGAGTACCCAAATCGCGACAATTGTGCCTATGATATTTAAGGAGTTCCCTCGATTTCCTTGGGATCCCATCATCAGATCTCGATATCGTGACGATAGGACCACCTGTAAGCTACGCCCATTCCATTGCAAAAAGAATTTTTGAAATCGGTTCATAAACGACGAAATTATCGCTGAACATACATAAAAAAAAGATTCCGACGAATTGATAACCTCCTCCTTTTTTTGAACTCGGTTAAAAATAATTGGAATTCTTGGTTTAATAATACTTCGCAAAATTTAATTTATCAAAATTCCCTTTTGGTATTGTCTCATATGGATTTAATACCCTTTCGTAAATATATCATATTTTCTGTATTTCTCAATCAGGAACTTATTACGGCCAAGTACTTTTAAACACAGCAAGAGCGAGTTATAAGCAAATTAGCTCTGATTAAAACGCATTCGCGAGTTCAAATTATATTAAAGCTTATGGCGTTCTGATTGGTTAATAATAATTTTGCTCGCCACTCCATCCGATATCTCTAAAACTCGACGCCTTTTACAAGTCTTGTTATTTGATTAATTTAAATTTTAAACTTGACAAATCAAATTGTATAAAGGTTTTGCATTCCTTTTGCCTGATGGGCGGTTAAATAATTGTATTCTAAGTTAATTCGTTAATTCCAAAATTGTAGATTTGATTAAATGATGAATAAGTTACGATATTGATTGAACGAGGGTCAGCTGGATATGAAATTAATATTAAAATTTTATTAAGTTTGGAAAGCAATTGAAGTTTAACGCAAACATGGCGGCCTGGTTTATTGACAGCAGTTTTTATTACATAAGATTTTGGATATGAAAATCTATTACATATATTTCTTGCGTAGCGTTTTTCTCATAATGAACAATCGAAACTATAATTATGTTACCGTAAGAAAGTTTGTCTTTTCTGGTGTGCCTACGATAGTATAGTCAATATAACACTGACCAATGGGGGTCAAAAATAATTGAAAAAAAAACGTGGGTATGCTAGTCAATATATATTTTATTTTGTTTATTGATAACTAGCTTAGTACCGCGGTGTTACGCGCAGTTATTGTTGGAAATCACGAGTAACGCCGCGGAGCGAATCTAATCTAAAAAAAGGTACTTATGTCATCAACTTGCTGCCGGATTAAGTAACGTACATACTTTCAAATACATTAAGTGAAAAATTGTTCATTTGATATTACAAATAAACAGAGATGGTAGGTTATTGATGTTTAAAGCTCAATCAAACTTCTGTTTAAAGTTAAATTAGAGTGACAGATTTCCTTTCTCCATGAAAGTAAAGAGGTAATTAACAGGTCTTTCAACTATAAATTCTCGACATCTATGTCAGTCTGTTCCGTATAATCGTGTAAATGTGGTTTCAGCTTACCCTCGCGCTGTACCCGCGGCTATTTTTGTAAATCACGAATGCTTAAAGAAGCTAGCCTAAAATAAATTAGCCTAAGTTCTTCAGCTATCTGAAAGTGAAAGTCCAGTCAAAATCGGTACAGCCGTTCCAGATATAAATTGGAACAAACAGAAAGACAAACATACATTTTTTCAATTGCTTTCAAACAAGCACACACTAATTTTATTAATTTGTATTAGCATAGATTCCAAGTATACTAAAAAATGTTTGACAGTTTGTCCATGTATTTTGATCAACAAATAACATAAACGTTAATTGTAACAATGGCAGTAAATTTGACACAATACAACAATCTCTTTCCTTCAAAAATTTTACTAAATAAACAAAACAATAATCTATATCATTTTCGTCAGAAATTACAAACATTTTTACAAGTTACATGTATTTTAATTTAAGCATTGTTTCTTAAAAATACATATTTAGCCAAATTGGTCTATATTTTTGTCTAACAACTAGACTGATTTTACAATCTATACTTAACTAGTAGTATCCTGGTTTTAATACAACAGACAATAGTTTTCAATCAAGTTTAAACAATCTCGAAGACTTTTTAAATAATATATAAAAAACAATGATATTGGAAGACTTGCATTCATAAATATATTTGTAAGAACAACGAACCGGGTCAGTTTCCCAATTTCCTGATAAACTTTCAGATAGTTAGCTGCCATAAAACACTGTTTAACAAGTAAATAATTTGAAACCGAAATCTGTAGTCATCGTACTTAAAACGACAACTTCCGCATTGGGAATATTTATCTTGTGTTGCGGAGGGCTTTACAAACATGTATGAAACGGGCACAATGAACACCCAGACATAGAACAATAATATGTGGATCATACAAATTGTTATTGTATATTAATCACACAACACTTGGCGCAGTAGCAGGCACTGGCCGCTTAAACCATTAGACCAACCATGCAGTCGATGGCAGGCAGGAATAAACTTGGCAGGTAAGTTCAGAATATTGTATCAGGGATTAAGGAAATGAAGACATTGGCCCATTGGCCCATATTTATCGTTTTTTTAAGTTAGTCCATTTCGTTTAAATTTCTCCAACTTTTTTTTTTAAGTAATTCAAACTCTATTCAACATATTATAAAAATTCGCGTAAGATTAACCGAAAAAACAAGTAACTGATAAAACAAAATATCATTATTTCGATATTGTTAAAAAAATAATATTTTAAAATGCATGCAAGATTTAAATTTAATATTGATTAAATTTTTAATCTTGGCTTGATTTTAAAATAGGTATCTTAACATTGAAATTTAAATCAATATTTTAATTGATTATATGTTTTAAATACAAAATTTCATAAAATTAATTTTTGTTATGTCTATATATTATAAATATATTACAAATTTTGAATCTAATTAAACAATAATAAAATATATACCATTAAAATTTAAGTTAAAAGATCCGCCAAAAGATAAATATAAATGTATTTAGAACAATGTTTACAACAATATTTCTTACTAAAGTACTATATATAACAAAACTTTATTGCATTCATTTTCGTTACTGTAGAAAGATAGAAGCTTAATCAACGACCCGTAATGTCCCACCGCTGGCCTTGGGTCTCCTCCCAGAAGGGTGAATTGATGCTTATTTGAAATACAAAAGGTACTTAATTAATTAATTGGGTATTTAATAATAAATTATAATTCATTTACTCAAAATGCGTTTTGTAAAATGTATTAAAAAAGATATTAGAACACAAATCAAAATGACAAAAATATTCGGTTAGAAGTTATGACCGTTTCAATTTTTGAATATTATCGGCCATTATACTTATAAAAGCAAATGTAAGATAAAAATGGACGAGACCCTTCATTTGGTTACTGATTAAATAGACAGTGTCACCACCCCCGTTCAACCCGTGTGGGTGTCGTAAAAGGCGACTAAGTGAGCAAACTAGGAAAAAGTTAGTGTGTTTAATATGGTTACCTTAATTTAACTACTATACTACCAATTACTATACTACCAACTACTATTATGGTGTTGCCACTTATTAAAAATAAAATGTGTAGGTAAATAGGTGCCGATGGCAGATATAACATGTTGTATAAAAGACAACATCAATGCAAAAAAAGAAATTAAAAACAAATCCTATACTAACCCCGGCCGGAACCTCTCCGAGGAGAAACCTATGTCCAGCAGTGGACTGTTAAAGACTGTTGATGATGTATCAAATTCTGTTACAAAGACTGCTTCAAAAATGTTTCTACAGTAACTAGTTATCACATAAATAAAACTAGTATGTGTTAAAAAATGGCAGTATTCGTTTATTACATACAAAGTGAAAGCTTTCCCTTTTAAATAAAAGATATAATTTAACAATAAATCTATGTGCGTATCCATATAATAGGTAACTTTACTGTTTTGCGTTAATTAATAAGTAATATCATAAAAAAAAAAACGGTGACCATTTTCGGCGTATTTTACAAGGAACTGGTTAGGGGCCGTTCATTTTTAGTCATTTTTAACCCCTACCTCCCCCATGGTGATACGTGTTGAGGTTTAGAACAAACCCCGCCACTACCAAAATCACATGTAGCTTTTAGTACCTTCAAAAAATCTATGGATGGCTGACCATTCTTGGGTCGGAGAGCGCTCTCTAAAGCGCAGAGGGGTCTCAAATGGATTTTAAGTAAGTAGTATGCTAGCTCTCGGTCAACTTAAATACAAAAAAGGTATGAAAAGTAGGCATCAAGGAAGTGGAACCACGCTGATTTCAGCATGAATGAGCCCGTTTTATGAAAGCCGGCTTGAATGACAGTAATCATATTTTCGTATTTTGTTGGTAGTTTTTTTTTATATTTAGCCTACCAAAGTGACTCTACCCTGCCTGATGGGAAGTATGAACAGAATCCAAGAGTGGAGGAAACCACACATCATTGCTGCAAATGCAGACAGTAAAGGATGGCGGCCCACACTATGGCGGCTTAGTGAGATGCTATTTCACGCCCCGCTCAAAGGCCCCGGGATCATAGTGGTTGAGAGTTCCAGCTTTTGACTGCTCGGCATAAGAAGGAAGAGCCGAAACCGTTTCGTTCTGGTGCGTATTTCCTCTACCCTGAAGCGGTGAAGTGTAAGTGTAAGTGTGAGTGTGAGAGCGGACACCCAATAATGCAGAAGCATCTCACTAAGCCGCCATGATGTGGATTACCATACTGCATTGTCTTCACCAACAATGAGAATGATAACAACTAGTCTTGAATTTTACTCATAATTTCTATCAAGCAAGTTAGTGTCAAAGAAAATCTTAATAATTGGAGACCCTACTTTGACTCGGAGAGCACTCTCTTAGAGAGATCGATCATAGAAAAAATATATTTGCGTGAAAGAGGATGTGGCCCTAAAAAGAATAAGCAGGGAACCGACGAGTTATAAAGAAGAACGGAAGAAGAAAATTCATTGCAACGGCCACAAATAAATTTAAAAAGAGAGTAAGGATATAATGACAGTTTTTCGGAACTCTCACACCCTAATAACTCTTATTGCAGTATTGGACGTTTGATAAATCCAGAATTAAAAGAGCCATGCACCTTTGCTTTACAAATTATCGGTATTATGGCTACTGTTTTAAGCTACAATGACGCCTATTGTACTACAGACATTAGTTTGTTTTGAGCATTAGTTATTGTAGTTTAAATAATCACTTGATAAACTCATTAGCATGAAGTTTTGCCACTTAACATTGTGAAATCACAGAGTACTGTTTATTCAGTTGTAAATCTATATGCATGGCAATAAATACCTATATGCCTTGGTCATGGCATCACTCGCGGATGGCGGGACCAATTTCAATATTTCTTTCAGTATCAGATAGCCTATTAATCGAAATAGGTAGGCTAATGTAGGCTACATAGCATCACGATATTATTACCAGGAGCTTCAATGAAAATAGATGCAGATGAAATTGCGTGGTAATACAATAATTCAAAGAAACTCAAACAGCCATCATTATTCTTTTTTATTTATGTTGTAATTCTTAAGCAGTTATTATTCGTATTTCATTCATTTTTATTTCATACCATTCTCATTTATAAATCATTTTTATTTACATATTTATTTCTAAAAAATTAATAAGGGTTAAACTATTTTCAAAGTATCTTTTGATTATTTCCTTTCATAATTTAACATTATTATTTATAATCGATCGCAGGCTCAAGCAATCAGTTAGTGACGATGAGCCATAGGTATATATTTTAAAAACAAAAAGTACTTTCTAAAACATCAATTTGTTAATTTTCGAAAAAATATTTATTAATTGAAAAGTAGATCAAAGGACCGATAAAATTAAAAAAACGCACTATACCAGGTCACATATTTACAGACGAATTATTTTTAAATTCAACGTATACCTACTTTTAAACAGGCAAAGATTATTAAACTTTTCTAAAGTATTCACAAAGTATTTGTGAGTATTAGAGACTGGGAAAACGTTATTATGCCGGTGTGGTTTGAAGGTTTCGCAAGGGTATAATTACATATTTCAATATTTTGTAATAATCAACAAAATGTTAAGCATTTCCTTAAACATTTACCTACTAAAATTGAAATTGACTATCTTGTTGGTCTAGTCGTTAGCGTATGCGGCTGCTGATCAACAGGCAAGACCTGTTAGTTTGATTCCCGCGTCGGACCAAATGTTTGTAGGTTCTGCAAATATTTGTTTTCGAGTTTAGGTGTTTTTATGTATAGTATGTATGTATTTAAAATAAATGTATTGTAAGCAGTAACAAGAACGAGTGAAGTCCGCCGATGTTCTGTACCTACGTTCACGTTGTGTGACGTCATTCGAACGAGACTATAAATTGAGCAGTATCGTGAAGCTTGGTCTCTTTTGTCTCGGGATCTCGTGGCGTGTGGTTCGGTACTCTCTGTGTAATGTATCACTTAATGTATTATTGTGAAACTTGCTTTTATACTGTGATTATGTTTAGAGCTTAATAAACTCATATAGTTTCATGTTCTGTGTAAGATTAAATTGTTTTTATTTTAAATCAATAATTTGGATTTTGATTACAGTATATATGTTTATTTATATCAGTTGTCTAGTACCCATGGCACAAGCTCTGCTTAGTTTGGGACTAGATGATGTTGTGTGTCATTCATCCGAATTCTTAATTATTTTTTTATATAAATTCGAAAATAACTCATTCAGTCTGTCTGTTGCGTTTTAACGGCTAAACCACTGAAATGAATTGGAATAAATCTAAGTATTGTATTGTATTATAGCATAGTATTGATATGGGTAGACCCTTGAATAAGGCTATACACGCGGGCGGAGCCGCGTCAAATATTTAGTATACATATATAATTAATAAGTTCTTTAGGATTTTGTTTCAAATTACATGTTTATACTGTAATATTAACTACAAGGTTATGATAATTAAGAGCACTCATCTGCTCGAAAACAATTTTACAAACAAAAATGTTTTTGTAACCTTTTTGTTGAATAATGTAAATCGTACGTATATTTTATTTAAGCAGAAGCATATCAGTATTGTAGAAGTAGTTGTTTCTATATTAATACATAAATAATTAATATTCCGTACATCTGACACAACATCATCTAGTCCTAAACTAAGCAGAGCTTGTATTATGGGTACTTAACAACTAATATAAATACATAAACATACTTTCTTTTTGTAAATACATACATATACAAAACTGTTGTGTGTAAAATGTCCGAATATTTATTTAGTACTTTAATTATTTATAAAAAAAAATCACAAATTCCGAAACAAACATTTGCAGGTCATACAAACATTTGATCCGACCCGGGAATTGAACCCGAGACCTGTTGATCAGCAGCCTCATACGCTAACCACTAGATCAACAATACAATCAATACTGTAAATTTTTGGCAGTGTAGCTACTCAATACTGTACATTTTTGGTATCTGTTAATATGTGACCTTCAAAACTAAACAACCATTACTGAACTAAAAACACTTCTCTATATAAAAAATGCTATAAAATTCTTAATATTCTATAAAGTTCTTACAATTGTTATCTATGGGGTTCGATGTCCGCGGTAACCACAAAAGTCTTTTTTGGTCTTCGGCACTCCTCTTCATCGTCCACCCCATAGAAACACACACTCCTTTGAGGGTACACTTTGGGTTTATAGTCCATTGAAGACCCTAAATTCCTAGGCAGAGTTTGAGACTTTTTATAATCAAAATCACTTTTAAGACAGTAGTCATAAATTACTTTAGGCTTTTCATCAAAGTATTTGCTATAGTAACCTTCACAATTGTCAAAAGTCATGCTTTTTGAGAAGTTGTCTAAGTGACACACGTGTGGTTGGTATGACCCCTCAGGTCTGGTACGAGGCTCCAGGGGATACCAGGAGTCTGGAGGTGTTGGGGCCCAAGGTGGGGGCCCCAAAGGTCATCCTCAGCGAATCGGTTTGGAGACGATGATGACGTCAGGAGCTGACCGCGTGGTTTCAGTGCTTATGGGACGTCGGTCGAGTTTCTTTTCTGAAAATAAAGTATTACTTTAATTTGTAGTAATAGATGATGAAACTAAAGATTTGTTACTATTAATCTATACAAATAAATAAAATTAGAGTGTCTGTATGTAATATCAAATGAACAGTTTTTTACTAAATGCATATCAAAGTATCATCATCATCTCATCATATCAGGCTTCTCCAATTGCACGCCACTTAGTTCGATCCTCAAAGTATATACGGTACCAATAGCAAAAAAATCATTTTTTTTAAATGTCTGTCTGTCTGTTTGTTCCGACTAATCTATGGGACGGCTGGACGGATTTTGACTAGACTTTCACTGGCAGAAAGCTGATGACACAAGGAGTAACTTCAACCATTTTTTTTGGCTTAATTTAGCTCCACGGCGTTACTCGCGATTTAAAACAATTACAACGCTGGGACACAGCTAGTTTTTAATATAATGTTTATTTTTTTAAATATTTCTGTTTTATTATACATAATTAGGAAAGTTAGTAAGTGAGAGTGTGTGTGTGTTTAATATATGTAAAGAAAAACAAAGAAAATATCAGTAAATTTAGGAAACGGAATCTCAAAATGATTGAATACGTAAGTTATATTTTTTCTGTTAGATCATACTATGTTAGATATTACACTAATTTATTACCATCGCTGTATTAATTCACCATCACCACTGGACGTTATGCCATTAGACATATCTTATGATAAGAGCTTTCTATAGAAAACTAGCTTTTGCCCGCGGCTCCGCCCGGGTCTATGTTGGTTATCGCGGTATAAAGTAGCCTTTTTCCTTTCTCAGGCTTTAGACTATCTGGGTACAAAATTTAAATTAAATCGCTGTAGTGGTTTTTGACTTTATCGCGAACAGGCAGACAGACATACGCGGCGGAGGACTTTATTTTATAATATGTAGTGACAAACTTACGGGGTTTCGATTCCTGAGGAGGAACTTTTTGTAGCAGTTCAATCGTGATCTCTGAAGTTTTAATGGATGCCGGCGGTGAAGGCTTCACAATCGTAGCTCCCGAGTAACCGAAGGTTGAAAATCCTCTGCTGTTAGTGCCAGACCCTGGGAATAAAAGTATGCTAAAGAGTTGTTCCTTACTTGAATTCTGTCGTATTGTTGTGAGCCGCGCTGGATTCTTGGCTTCGATTCCAGGTCGAGCCAAATAATAATTGGGTGTGTCTGTTAGAGAAAAAACTGTTAGATCAGGATTGGAATTGTGGCAGGATTTGAAAGAGATGAGGTTGTTTAGAGTTATATTAGCAAAAATGTATAAAACCGACTAAACGTTTGCGTTTCTTTTTTATATATTTAAGCCTACCTACTATATATAGTGACTCTACTCTGCCTGATGGAAAGCATGAGTAGAATTCAGGAGTAGGCATCACCATCTTCATTGTGAGTATAGGTAATGCAGCATGGTGACCGATACCATGGCGGTCTCATAAGATGTTTCTGCATCATTCGCCCGGCCTCCGGAGACTGAGACATGAATGCTGTCATTATTAGGATGGTCTTCTGTGTGAGGGTAGTACTGTTCCGGTCGAGCCGACGTACATTCGCATAGAAATCAGCGTGGCTCTACTACCTCTTATTTCTTGAAATGGCTCAACAATGTTTTTTTTTTAACAAATTAAAAACATTTGTATTTAAAATACGTCTATTTCTAAAGGTTCTGTCCCTATTTGAGTAGAAGAGGTATATTGTCTGCATTAATAAGATGACGATCCAGTGAAGCAGTAGGTCTTTAATTAAATTTTTGTTAAAGGTTTAATTTTAGTTTCTGTGGCTATTCAATTTTCGGTGTATTAATTGTAACTTTAATTTCCTATAAAATGTCTCCAATATCTTTCCTTTTGGTGTCAATTCGCGTGGAATTTACTTGATAGAATTGAATATGTAACATATCCTTACAACGGTTTTATAAGGGCTATTCTTCACCAACTTTAACTTCCCAAAAAGTAGTATGGATTATGAAATGTAGGTCTAACACAACTATAACTAAAATTAAAGAAGTTGAAGTACTAAGTCATCATACGGGATCGGGAACAAATACCAGACTCCAAACATGAGTATGTATTAGATCAGGATGTTTGCAAAGGATAGTGTTAGATTGAGACATCAAAACTGATAGCTTCGATGAAGTAGTTAGATAATGTGTTTAAGGTTGTTAACTTTAATAGTTATGTTAATATATACTAAATTATTGGGGGTTGGCTGCAGCATAAACTTGTGATTAAAACTGATTATGAGGTGTAAAAATGATTCAAGGTGTTGAACACGTGCCTAAGTTTCTTTTCCTATAAAGTTAAAAAATGGAGTTCCTATAAAATTGGACATCTCCAATTTAAAATGTTACATCTAACATTTTAAATTTCTGTCAAAATCCAATTAAAACCCAAAGTTATTTTACATACAGAATTTTTACAGAGTAGTAGTTTAGCTATTTTGTTAAATATATTGGATTTAGTGAGGCTTCAATGGGCAATGTTTTTGAACAATCGTTTAGACAAAAAAAATTCAATATACTTTTTAACATAATAAATGTGCAAGAAACTACATTTTTTTCTAAACACAAAGTTAATAATTTGGGTACCACTCGATTAAAAAAATAGTCTGACTTGTCAAAAGATGCGTAAAATTTAAAAATGAAATATGTAATTAGACCACTAGAAATGCTTACCATCAGAACTTGGTGGCGGGTCTGTCTGAAATAGACTTTCTCTAGTTTGACAGCCTGACTCTTTTGTATCAGGGGCTCCAACTGAAACATCTCTGATCTCTTTTCTCTCTCTATTGTCATCTGGCTCTTTGGTCCTGCTTCTCATAGACTCCTCTTTTTTACTTAGATCGCTTCTTCTGGTTCGACCGTTACGTTCTATTCTTATGTCTTCTGCTTCTATGGGCATGCTTTCTACTTCTCTTCTCCATAGTTCCTCTTCGAGGTCTATTTGAGTTTCTATTATATAATCTGATTCTATGCTAGATTGCTGGAAGAATAATAAATGTATAATACCTACATACGGCCCTATATTTGTTGATTATCAATATGATATGATATGATTATGATCAAAAATCTAATTAGGATTCCACAAGCATTGTATTACAATGCATAATTGCAAATTAAGCAATTACAATGCAAATTAAGCATGTTTCTCTGAAGATGTAGGCAGAGGCATTTAAACATAGGGCTCTAATTATTTTCAACAACTTAGGGCCCTAATTATTTTCAACCACTTAAGGCCCCAAACCACCTGAAAATGACGGACGTGGTTCTGGTAAACAAAACGTATAACGTGAGACCAAGAAAGTGACTAAAAGTGGGCTTACAAAATACTTCTACCTATTCCTATTTTATCACAAATTGCTCAAAAAACATAATCCTACCTTTTGTTTCGAAAAACTTCTTTTCTTTTTATACATTTCATTTGTAAAATTTTCTCTTTCTAAACTAGCTCTTGGTTCGCTATCCATCTGGAGTTTATGTGGGTCCAGGGTCAAACGGCTGGAATCTATAGCATCCAGTCGATCTTCCGTTGACTGTCTTAAATGCTCCTGCGCATTGAAAAGAAAAATAGTTTATTTTAATAGTGACTGTAAACAATAATTAACACTGGATATTTATCACAATCTAACACTTTAGTCTGACATGATAAAATGTCTGGCAATATATCCATAACAATTGTTATAAACTTATAAATATAAAATTATAAGCGAAAGTGTGTCTTAATTGTATGACTCCAAATTAATTACACATGAAAACTAGTAGTCCAATCCAAAGGTTATTTTTCTGAATCAAATATTTAGAATAGACCTATAACTACATATGTTAGTACGTGTAAGTTACAAAAATAATTTTATATAGAACTATCATTTCTGTCCGCAACGACACTCAAGAGGCGGTAAGGAGTACCACGCATTCTTTACACCAGTAAAGCTGCTCGTTTTTGCCTGATCTCTGCAAAACCATCTGTGTGAGCATCGGCGAGCATATCAAAGGTGCTGCACCAAGGTAGCAAGCAAGGCAACAGCATTAAGAATGCATTGTTATATTGGACCCGAAAATTACTAACGGCCCCCTGCGTGCAACAAATCTAACTAACCTTAATTATTTTATGATCCTGGTACAATTTCCTCACGCACTTAAAGATGAACACGAAGCTCATACTGGAGAGGATCAGAGAGAAGATGATGAGGATGACAAGTATGTGCGTCTCTTCAATGGCAGACTTTTTCACCGTCTGTATGGGAAATTAATAAATAAATCAATTAAATAAAAAATTAATATAATTGGGCATTTGTTAGCGTATTCAATATTATGACATAGGAATGACAGTAATACAATGAATTAAATCATTAACCTGAATTGGCTGAGGCTGAACTGAAGCGTTGATAACCAAGTTGCCCTAGGTGATTAGAAACAGGGTAAATAACGACGACGCGGTCAGTACGTGGATGTGTGACCGTTAGAGGCATGATACCATGAGCGTTTTCGTAATTTGGAGGCAGCTTAAACTATCCAACGGTAAGATTATTAGTAGTAGTCTTGTCAGTCCCCAACCCGCACTTGGCCGTATGGTCTTAACCCTCTCCAGAGAGGAGACCCGAGCCCAGTAGTGGAACTTGGTTGTTGATGATTTATTTGATGAAACTGATTTTAACCCGAAGAAAAGAAGATATTCGTTTATAAAGTAATATTTAAGGTGTGTAAAGTCATACCCATTTTTTTTCTCTCATTACCCAAAGTTACAGTTTAAAACTTTGTTTCACTTTTAAACTAAAATCATCCATATCCGTTTGAAGATATAATGCCATAGTCAAACATAGACATATAGCATACTCTTATACCCTTCTTTTAGCGGTGCATTATTGATGACAGTTTTTTTTAATTTTCATCAATACAACTATACATATATTTTATTTATAGCCTACCAAAGTGACCTTGGACCTGGAAAGCATAAGTATAATCCAAAAGTTGGGGTCACCATCTTTATTTTGAGTACAGATAATTCAACATGGCGGCTTAGCAAGATGCTTCTGCATCATAGTTCGCAACGAAATACGGTTGGTCTTCTGTGTGAGGGTAGTACTGTCCCGGTTAAACTGGTCCATTCGTGCTAAGCGTGGCTTTACTTTCTTCTTCTTTCTAGCCTTTATTCATATCAGATTTTCCACGGAGCGATTGGCATCAGACCTAGTTCGAATGTTGTTGTTGAATGTCCAAGACAACCGGGACCGACGGCTTAACGTGCTCTCCGAGGCACGAGCGTGAATCACCATGGCTTTACTACTAATAGATATTTTATTTAATTCCACTTACCATACAGCGATTTACTTCCTCATCTGCTTTTAGCCTGCATTGGGCTTCTTCATCACACGCCAAGAGTTTATTTATGCATGTATTGTCTTCACAATCGAATTCAGTGTCTTCGCGACATTTAGCTGTAACAATCCATTTTATCATAGATTTTTTCTTGAAATTCCTTCAGAGACTTTTACTCTAGGGATACGATTTGTACCTCATTTGATTGTAATTTCAAATTTTCGGCCATCCAACGCATAATGCCTTCAAACTACTTTGAAACTAAGCTTAGCTTGGAAAATGAAAGCTAAATTGACTGCTAAATTACTTATATACTTGTTTAAATACATACATACTCGTATTATACATAGAATACAAATAAACTTCGAGAGAAATATTTGTAGATCATACAAACAGAATTTTGTAATATATTATATTTATTTATTTTAGTTTTATTTTGTTGGGGAAACTAACAGCACAAATGATAAAGGTAAATATTAAAGATAGATAACAAAAAGCTATTTACAGGTACTCGTAAACAGGTACAAGACATAAACAACGCTACGAATAGTATAACGAAAACTGATTAAAACAAGAAAAACTTAAACTAAGAAATTGTTACACTCCTGGGATTAGGCTTAAAAAAATGTTTAAGCATATGTTTAATAACTCACCTCCTTCAATAGCTTGATTAACCACTCTAAACGGATTGAATGAAGCTCTGAATGTAGATGGTCCTTTAGATAACTGTGACGCATAAAATCTCACATGCATTATGTTACCGACAGGATCCTTCGTTGAGACTGAGTTGGCTACTGAGCCACAATATTGTGCTATTCTGAAAAACATACAAAGGTTTTAAATACAGGTGAGATTTAAGATCGTCATCTTCGTAGCCTTTATTATCCCCAAGACTATTTGGGATCGGCTACTCGTTCAAACGGTTTTACCTGAATTTCAATTTTTACATGGAGGTACTGGCCTATGACCCCTTTAATACTGAGGGCGAACTGGAATTCGAAGATGGAACTACTCGTCAGTATATTTGAGGGCACTGACTTCTCAATAACGAATGCTATAAATGTTCTTGAGAACCGGAACGACGGCTTAACTTACTCTTGAAAGCACGGGCGTCAATTTCTTGTTCGAAAGACTAAACAACACTTTTGCTGAATTTCTATTCTATACCTTTTGATCGGCAGTTGCATACGGTAACCGCCAGACCAACGAGGACGTCTGTGAGACTCAAGATATGCTTTTATTTTTAAAACTTTATGTACTAAATTTCAACAAAGGTGGACTTGGTGGTCAGGCCATTTTCTTCCCGCGGATGGTGTAGAAGTGATATGATACATAATAAAGGTTGTCATTATTACTTTTATGATTGCGTTGTCGTGTTTTAAGCAGCATGGATGTTTTTTACTCAATCATATCAATGAATCTTTATGAAGTTGGCACATGACTGTTAATAACGGCCAAACTGAGTGACAAAACTGTAAGTCAGACACATAGAAAGTCATAATGGTTAACCACCACAAACCACTGTCTTAACCTCAGCAGTCAGGACCACGAATTAAAAACCCAGGTAAAATAAATAATTACGTTTCAGTTTTTACTTACACATTAGTTTATTATTTATTTTTTCCTAAATATTTTGAATTAAAATCGATTTATACGTACTTGGAGTCCAATTCGATGACGGAACCAAAAATTTGGATGACGTTGTCCTCACATTCGTTTGGTCTAAATAAATCGTAGTTTGTAAAGTTTAAATAAATCTGAAAGAAAAGAAAACTATTGATTTTCCTTAGGTCTAATAATACTAACCACTGGAGTAACAGGTCACCGAAGACCAACTAAAATTGAAGGTATTCGTGATTGATTGATTTATTGAAAAGAAAAGCAGACGAATTGCGAACCTCCTCCTTTTTTGGAATCGGTTAAAAATAGACCGTAACAAAACTTTCTGGTCTCGTTTTACGTACCTTATATTCTTCCTCAGTAATTATAGTCCACATTACGTCCAAAGGTTGATCTGCACTACCCGAAACACATTCTGGATCAATCCCTGCAAATTTTTTACCCTTTTCGATAACTCCTTTCATTTCATTCTTAAAGGTCTTGTAGCAAGCATCTGGTATTTTATCTGTAAAAAAATCAGTCACATGTATATCATAGTCTATTACTGGATATTGGCTTTACCTCAGAGAAGATGTCTTGGCCTACATTACAAGTAAATTGCTACTTTCAGACCAACGAAATTAAGTACTTAATAGCTTATAGCCACATTTAGGGTATAATTTAAGTTCAAATAATGATGGAAATTAATTCGTTTTAGAAGATAATGAATGTTATTTCTTGTTACAAGAGTTTATTTTATAATAACCGTGACGTTATACGAAAGAAGATAACATACTGAAAAGCTTTCCTTGTTACAAAATAATAATAATAATAAATACATATTTCTGACCTCTTACGCACAACGCCTTCAAGACCCTAACTAAGTAAAGCTTGTGTTAAAGGTATTAGACAACCTTAGCAATCAAATAGCAGCCGTATACGTTCCCAACTTCCCACTGCGTCATGGAGGCAGTCACATACATTTCAGTACGAAATATTTAGACAAAGAGACACGCACATACACATTAATATAAGAAAAATCAAATAAGATTAGAGAAAGATAGATAAAGCTGTCTTTTTCTTTGAAGCATCTGTTTGATTGTACAAAATTCATACTCACGGCTATGGGCTTCAGCTTTGAATTCAACGTTTATTTTAAAACCTTCGTACTCAATGGTGTCATCTGAACGAAATTTTAACCACGCGTAAGGCCCCGAAGTAGTGATTTGTTTTGGGAAAGCTTGACCGCATACTTTGCCAAGTAGTTTAGCGTACCCGTAGTAACCATCTCGAACCTAAATATAACAATGACTTAAATGCACAAAGTAACATAAACATATTGTCTTGTGAAATCTATTGGAAAAAGCAAGTTAACCAGAACTTTTACTGTTAGAATCTAGAAAGAAGATAGGTTATATGTAGGTTTTTTAGTCGAATAAATAGAAATAAGGACTATGAATATAATTTTTACTTAATGTACTAGTATAGTAGTATAGTATAGTTTAGTACTATAGTATAGCTGACTTAGCGAAATTCGTAGTACCATATTTCTTTTTTGTGAATATTTTTTAAATCGCGGAAAAAGTTATTTATGTATGTTTAGCCGCTACGAATTCCCAATCTTTACGTTTAAAAAAACATCCACCATGACTAAACAAACTAGACAGAAATATATCTCTTCATCATCATCATCAGCCTATCGCAGTCCACTGCTGGACATAGGCCTCTCCAATTGCACGCCACTTAGTTCGATCCTCGGCTATCTTTTGAAATATTTTAATTAATATTTTTTTCTTAAAAAGAAAATATTTTCTTGAAATCTGATTACGCAACTATACAATATTTTAAATAGTTTACGTTTTAATTTACTAGTATAGGCATTTTGTTAACTTGGGTCAAATATCAGAGTATATATTATACTTACCTCTAAATAGTCATAGATACATTGTGGATGATATTCTATTCGAAACATGTCAACAAATGTCAGTTTTACGACATTGCCAACGCCAGCTGAAACAAAACAAATATACATTTATACTTACATCTAGGCAAGTACATATTAAAAGCCTAATTTTACATACAGCTAGCTTTTGTTTGCGGCTCCGGCTATATTTAGGTTATTGCGGTAAGGAGTAGTCTAACACTACGCGCACACTAGGCGACACGCGACAGCGACAGCTCGACGACTTCACGCGACGACAGGCTTCGGCCGACAAATTTAATATAATTTGCTCTAGGTGCACACTAGGTGTCAGAGACGCCCGAAGAAACAACGACGCCGCGTCTTGTCACGGTGACAAGACGCGGCGACAAGTCGCCCAGTTTGTGGTGGGCGTTAATCCTTCTACAAAATGAAAGTATCTCCATGCCAAATTTAATTGAAATCTGTTAAGTTTAACAGACAGATAGACAGACGTACTATACTTACTTTCTTTTTATTACTTTCGAACTCATTGTATTAGTATGGATTTTAGTCTCCGCTACATAATTAGAAGCAACTCTAATGCTATCGATCGATACTTTAAGGTTTATATTGCGAAGTTAGAAGTACATCATAGCAGAAATTGTTAAAAAAAGTTTAATATCTATAAATTATAACCCATGATATTTATTAATTAATTATAAACTTTGATATTTATTTAATAACCTATGTCACTCTGGTCATTTTTACGAATCTATCGAATAAATCAATGTAAGAAGTCTATGTAAGACTAAACCAAAAATCATAACTTTAATTACAGATACTGCTAATACCGATGTCTTAAGGAATGAATAAATAACTATCGTTAGTTATGCTTTGATTGATATCCGAGATCTCTAAACTTCTAAAGAAATAAAAGTGTGAAATGTATTTTTTTATAAAGCAACTAAGTCATTCTAAAATATAATTCACATAGCACATAAATAACATGGCTAAAATTAAATTCTTACTATCCTTACTAATAAACGTGAAAGAAAACTCTGTCGATGTCGATGATCGCGATTTTACTTCAAAACTACTGAACTGAAATTAGGTACACTCGTACACAAAAGGACATAGGCTACTTTTTACCGCGATAACCAACAATCACGCGGGCGAAAGGTAGTAGATAATATAACCACAGTAGTAAGATTAGATAATTAAGCGACCAGATACTTCCCCTGTTGAAGGAGAACTCTCTTATATCTATAAACTAACTATTAATCAAGTTGTGATAGTTTCAGACCTTGATTCCTTTGTCCGTATACCCGAGGCTCGGTTTAATACGAAAAAAGAAACAGTAAATAGGTAAGTGTCTAATTCAAGCTCTGCGCCAACTTGTAAAAGTGGCTGTCAGCTTAAGCCAATTACAGAATTCGTACGAAGTACATTGTAAGATTTATTGGACAGCCTTAGATAATTATTCTAAGTGGACAGCATTAAATATTAGAAGATAAAACTTCTTTGAGTGGTGACCGGATAGGATCACTACTCGCACAAAGTACTTTCTGTACAAGTTTGTATGAAGTGCGTCCTATCTTGTGAACTAATTAGCTGAACCCGTGGTATCCAGCAGATGTTATTGTAAAGGTACGAATCTAACCTAAAAAAGTAACCTAGGTTACTTCTACTATCATTAGTTATCTCTCAATGGAAGTCTCTTCAAAATTAGTTCAGTCAACCAGACAGGAGACAGAAAAACTTAAATTATTTTTTCATATAAGTACTGTATAAACTCTCTTATGCATTCAGTAAAATACTGTTAATTTGAAATTACAGGTACTTTAGTTTTATTTATTTGTATATCTAAATGCAATTTAATAAGATCAATTTGCGTTTGGAAAAAATATTGTACTGCTAAATCAACAAATTGTTGCTGTCTAATCTTATACGCCTCATAAATCTCATAAATGGATGTCTGATTTCAAACTAGGCAGAGTTTTAATAAATATTATTCAGACACAAATAACGTGCCAGCTATTCATTCCGGTTAAAGAAAATATCGCAATAGGTTGATCGCTAATAAATTTGGAAATACGACCGAAATGTATTATGTTTATACATTCGATTAAATACTATCAAATATGTTTATGCTATATAATTTATACTCATAATTGACGGCAGTTGGTGGAACTTGGTAAAATACATTCTTAAAATTAAACTCACGTGTGTGTGTCTGTTCCACTATTTAATAAACTTTAAAAACTTTCAACTGACTGGTTTCGCCATATGGCATTAACAAAGGTAAGTCAGTTTTCGTTTTATGGCATAAGGCGACATTGGTAAGATTTTTGAAATGAAAATAATTTGTATACTTAAAATACTTTTTAATGCCAAAAGGCGAAACCGGTGAGGTAAACGTTTTTAAAGTTTATTAAATGAAAAAATATATATTTATTAAATATATGTATATAAAGTACAAGTTTATTTCAGGGATGTTTATGATAATGTAATACTTTAAATAACTTACCATCAATAATAGTAACACAATTACTGTTGTTATAATAATGTTTATTTGGGCTAAGTACATTGTGAGGATGTGTGACATATCCAGATTCTAACTTAAATGATTCGCATCTAGGATCTTTTATTTCTCTTGTCACTCTACTTTTGGCATTTCCTTCAGCATTATTCTTCAGACTTTTTATTTTCTTAGCTTTAAATTTTCTTGAATTTACTCTATTCTTATTATTATCATCTACATTAATTATATCATCTTCTAAAAACTTAGGATTAGTTTTCAATATTTTTTCATCTGAAATATCGTTGTGTTTATGATATTCTTTACTAAATGGAGTGGTCCACTGGCTGCCCATGGTGACGTCTAATTTTGAAAGTCCCATTATGTTGCTGCTGTCATGATCAGCTGCTTGCTCCGATGCGATGGTACCGCAAATGGAACAAACTGAAACAAAAGAATAGATGGTTATATCTCTTGGTCTCAGAAAATAATGTCGCATAATTATTCTACCAGTATGTCTGGGGGCACGGTAGTGTCTACGCCAAGTCGAGCAGACTTTTATTCAAGGTTGATATTTTGATAAAATTTATAGTTTTTATGTGATTAATAATAAACAGTTCACACAGTGCCGTTCAATTCATAACAAGAAAGTCAATGTTGTAGTAGCCAGTTACAGTAACTGATAAACGATTTTTTATATAAAAGAAACACTAGGCATTGCCCGCGACTCAGCCCACGTGTATGTCGGTTAGCGCAGTAAAGAGGCACGTAGCAGTATATTCTTCCTCAAAAATTAATATATTATGTTCATGCTAAATTACAGCGCAGTCGCAGTTGTACGTAAACTCGAAACAGACGGCCAGAAAAATTAAAAAAAGTTAAGAATAATAAATATGAAACACATCACAATAATTGTATTACGTTTATCCTATTTTTTTCAAGCCCTTTCATCTTTATGTTCACAATCAGAATCGCTGAAAACTAGCGTAATAGATCCGAATAAAGAAAAAAAAACGAAAATGAGATCCAAAATAAATGAAAAGATCTTCAAGTTTAAGTTTTAACAATGACGAAATTGTAAATGAAAATACAAAGAAGAATTATTCTATACATTACCCCGACAGTAGAGGACCCTTTGATCATGAAAAATTTAATGTCATCCCTAAGTTAAATAAGCCTCCACAACACGCACCAGGGGATAACAATATAAGCCTGGTTACTTACATTACAAGCATAATAGAGCCTTTCTAATCCTTTGAAAGTATTATTTTGACAATTTTACGTTACCTTTTTTAATAAAGGTTTACTTTTCAATGAGATGACTTTCATTAGTCAAAAAGAAGAAATTTTGGTGTAGAAATAAACTATTAGGCAGGTACTCTTAAAGCTAGATAATATTCCTGAAACTTAACACTTATAAGGGTTCGTTATCGACTTTTAAGTTCACGATAGGGTTCAGTCTCCGGTGTCTCCAATATCTTTAAAATATTTTTTTTTGTTTTTTTCTTTTTGCAAAAGGCAACTCGCGCATTAGGAATCTATATCCTTTCACTGAAGACTTCATAAACATACATAGAAAGGATAAAATGAAAACCCAGACTTAGGACAATAATTTTTGGATCACACAAACTGATGTTTCTTGGTTCCTACAACACTTGGAGCAGTAGAAACTGCGGTAACGATCTTTTAAACCACTAGGCCAACCGTGCATTCAAATGAACACCTTTTGGTACAGGCCCATTGTTTTCATTGCAATAAAGAAATTCAGATTTCGAGAAAAAAAATATACGTATAATAACTTCTCACATTTCAGACGCTGCCGCTTGAATTCAAATTCAGCAAAGATTCTACTCTGGTAACCATTACTTGTAAACATGTTTATATCGATCTAAGTATATAGGTATTATAGACAAATTGAGACCTGACTAAGCGATTCTACAACGGCTTAGCAGTAAAATCAGTAGCAACTAGACCAAAATGGAACGGATCGAATCTGATTCACAATGGTTTTATGCTAGCCCATAACCTCCCACATAAGTGCTTTAACACTGATCAACAAAATTGCATTCCTAATTTCTAGGAGTAGTTTATTTTGTAGATGGTTACATGTGATATTAGATGCAAATAGCAAGTGCGCTAAAAAAACATATTTCGTGTGTGCGCCAGCTGAATTAGAAATTAAAGCTGTGCTACTCAGAAGTGTGGTATAAATATAATATAAAGAAACTTATTTATTATCACGACGTTATTTAATGGTGCAGTCACTAGAGGTTCATGAAGCTATCAAGCAAGCAGGATTGAATTGGTTTGACTCTTTCAAGGTCCAAAACTGTTTTGATGATAGTTTTAATTCAATTTAAATAAATAATACTTGTTTTCTATCCACAATTATAATGTCATGGGTAGACAAAGACTAATTACAGTTCCTAATTAAAGAACCTAATCACTAATTGAAAATCCGAATGCACTAGGCACAGATTAAAACATTTTAATGTTTCTGTTAATGGTTTTTTGACAAGTATGCTCTGTCTTTGATATATGCCTGATCAAGTATCCAGAACGTCGGTAAGAAATATTATTTTATTGCACGTATCCATGATAAAACCTAACTCTTATATTTTCTTTTTATAGTTATCAAGTTACAATTATCGTGAAAAATTAAATCTTCATTGACCTGTTATCACTTAGTATATTCGCACACGATATTATTTATTTCAATAAAGTACTAAATGTTATTATTACCACAGATATTTGTATGATTACGGAGACCCGTGACTCAACGTGCTTAAATGTCGAGTCATGTTTCAATAATGTTAAGAACTCCATCCCCAGGATTGACTTTGGTGGGTTTGTTTTATATTATTACCACTCATTTATCAAAGTATTCTCAGAAAGGGACTTGTATCTAAGACCCTTCGAGATCTTTTTTTTGTTTTTTCGGAAGACGTTCCCCATTTCATCTCATCCACATTTTTTATCATTGAATTCATTACGACGAAGACTTGTAGACTAGAAGACATTATAATTGAAATAATTTAACTACTTGACATTGGCAGAAATAGCTGATATTCAGCTGTTTGCCATTTCATCAAAAGAAGAAGAAGTATCTAAGCCCTTTTCGAGATAGTATATTTTTTAAATTATGCTTGTAATATCCTCCATTGGTACATCGTGTTCTAATCTAGGGCTGACTTCCTTAAACAGGTGATTTATGTTAAGCATTACTGCTGTACATCCTTATTAGGATTTCGTGCACGTAATATCTAGTGATCGTAAGGTCTCATAAAATTTTATTACGGTCGTACTATTGTATGTGTAACCTTGGATAATACTGTGTGGTACATCTCACAGAATATATAGATCGAACCTTTCAGTTATATATGGTGTTAGAAAAAATTTAGTCTCATATTTATGTTTCAAAAGTTTGCCATCTGACCACAGTCTTAACTTTAAATCCGAAACTCTGAAGACTTTAGAAAAAGTCGTACGTTTTTACTAACAAATAGGTCTCTTTTTCTGTTAACGGGATCGAAAATATTTTCGGACCTTTGGATCCTCGGAAAGACAGAAGACAGAAGAGGAGTATGTGGTATTTACACTAAAACCAGCCCGACGACTGACCTTTGACGTCCTGCTCTGGGAGGAGCCGGACCATGTTATTTCAGGTCCTCCCCGAATCGACATCGTGTCTTATCAGGCCCTGTCTCGGGGGAAATTAGTTTTTTTTTTTTACTCTCCACCTCCAACATTATCGAAGACTTAGTTAAGCGGATTTTATGTTTATTACGGCCTTAGATTTTCGTCTTGCATTTTTTGCTTATTTATCTATTTATGGCACTTACCACTCAAGAGTCTCAACATGGTTGCTGCCCTTTGAGCATAGTGAAAATAAGTTGTTGGGAAGTGTATACGATAACCAGGAAAAGTGTTATAGATGTTTCTATATTTTCACGGATTTTTCAACTACAGGTTTAATTGAATCTAAGGGAAAAACACGAGGTATCAAATGGTGTCTCCAAGTAGCTGAAGATCTACAGGATTTTAAGAGACCACCGTCAATAGAATAAGGAAGAATTCTAATGCCATCAAACAATCAAGATAGCTCCAAAAAGGTTTCAATTTGTTTCCGACATGATTCACATAAACCGCCTTTACAAAACTTACATCAAATACATTTCTATCATCCTCTTCTTATAGTAAAACCTCTTTCATTATAGAAATAAGCTATCAATAAGCCATCGAAATCTCTTCAGCCATTCCGCAGAACTGGAGCAATAAACGTACATACATATCTTATTCTACTTTATAGGTAGTTCGGGCTGGAATCACCCATAAGAGGCGTAAATGTATCTACCTGAAATCTTACTCGCATATAACAATATTGTATTGAAAACTGGTGGTACTCGATGTTTAGGAATTGGTTTAGAAGTTACCATATTATTATAAATATTTCTGTTTAAATAGTTTTAGTATTTAAATAAATAAGTATTATGAATAAACATTTTGGACATCTTACACACAACGTCATCAGTTGTTTAGTACCCATAATACAAGCTCTGCTTGTATTATGGGTACTAAACAACTGATATAAATACATAAACATACCTTTTTTTGTTTTTTGTAATTACATACATAATACATGGGAAACACCCAGACTCCAAAACAAATACTTGTGAATCACACAAATATTTGTCCAACCCTGGAATCGAACCCGAAACCTCTTGATCAGCAGCCGCATACGCTAACCACTAGACCAACAAGGCAGTCAGTATTCATTATCGTTGGTCTAGCGGTTAGCGTATGTGACTACTGATCAAGAGGTCTTGGATTCGAAACATAGTCGGGCTCCTATTAGATTTTTCTTTAAAGTAGTCCGGAGTATGGGAAAAAGTGGTGTTTTATACCCGTGCCTCGAAATATTTTAGGCAGTCATTATTGGGAAGTCAGTTCCCTCAAAGACACTGACAACTAATTCAATCTTCAAATTCATTCCACCCTCTGGGTTTGCAAAGGTGCGATGCCATTCGCTTCATGGAAAAACTGATATTCGGTTAAAACCGGTTGAACTAGTTGCTACACCAAAAAATCTTGGGGATAATCTCCTAATCCATCCAACGGTTGCCTGGAAGAGATCCCATATAGCGTTAAGGCCGCCATTTGTACAACCTTATTTATAGCATTAGCTTTGCAAACTGTTTTATTATTATTTCATTTTGTTTCTTTGTGTTCTTGTGCAATATAAAGACTGAGACGAACATTTAGCGATGTACGAAGTGACGATGAAATTACTGAAATCGCTATATCATCGGTGCCGCTATATATGGTATTAAAATAGCCTTTTTGAAGCAATGTTTTTAGGGTTCCGTAACCAAATGGCAAAAAACGGAACCCTTATAGATTCGTCATGTCTGTCTGTCTGTCTGTCTGTCTGTCTGGCTGTCTGTCTGTCTGTCCGTCCGTATGTCACAGCCACTTTTTTCCGAAACCATAAGAGCTATACTTTTGAAAGTTGATAAGTAGATGTAATCTGTGAACCGCATTAAGATTTTTGCATAAAAATAGAAAAAAAAACAATACATTTTGGGGGTCCCCATACTTGGAACTGAAACTCAAAACAGTTTTTTTTCATCAAACCCACCCGTGTGGGGTATCTAATGGATAGGTGTTCAAAAATGATGTTGAGTTTTTTAATATATTTTTTTCTAAACTGAATAGTTTGCGCGAGAGACACTTCCAAAGCGGAAAAATGTTGGTCCCCCCTGTAACTTCTAAAATAAGAGAGTGATAAAACTAAAAAAATATATGTTGTACATTATCATGCAAACTACCAACGATAATTGGTTTGAACGAGATCTAATCAGTAGTTTTTTTTTAATACGTCATAAATCGTAAACCGCAATTTACCTTTCATTCAATCCCCACACATATATGTTTGATGAAAAAAAACTTTTAGGGTTTCAGTTCCAAGTATGGGGACCCCCAAAAGGTATTGTTTTTTTTCTATTTTTATGTAAAAATCTTAATGCGGTTCACAGAATACATCGACTGACCAAATTTCAACAGTATAGCTCTTATAGTTTCGGAAATAATTGGCTGTGACATACGGACGGACAGACAGACAGACAGACAGACTTGACGAATCTATAAGGGTTCCGTTTTTTGCCATTCGGCTACGGAACCCTAAAAACATCAATCAAAGTTACAACGAACTACAAGAACTTTTATATAATGTTACTTGCGAGTTCCCCTTCATGGGCGAGTCCGACTCGCACTTGGCCGCTTTTTTTTGCTTGATTTCCATCGATATAAACTCGTAAATTACGATTTCTATAATATTTTATCCACTCAACAGTGGACAGCCTCGATTGGGCTCTTAAACAAGATGGCGCTTATGTCGCTGTCAAAAATGCTAATTATTATTAGGATAATTTATGATTACTTGATCAACAAAACATATTCATTTATTTTACAAGAAGGTACATATTATGTGCAAGCGGAGTACGAAGCCCTCTCGTAGTGCTGTAGTGGTGAAGTGTTTGATCTGCGGGCTAGTGTTGGGACTTGGGACTCAGTCGATAAATGTTTTAGGTTAGTTAGTAGTTAAGTAGTTTTAGGGATATTTCTTTGCATTTTAGGGTTCCGTAGTTAATGACTCGGAACCCTTATAGTTTCGTCATAACCGTCCGTGCGTCCGTCTGTACTCGACTTACTGTCCAAAAGGTTAGTACTAGAAAGCTACCTTTTTATGAATAATATATGTGTTTCTATCACGTATTTTGGGGTACCTCCTCTACACATAAAGTAAGGATATTTTTTTGAGAGCTTATTAATAAAAAGACACCCTACCCCATCTAAAAGCTAAACGGCATGCTTGAAAAGTCTTAAAAGATTAATGTTGGTAGTCCATGTAATAAACTTTAATGGAAACCTATAACGGTTTAGATCGCTTTACTAGTTCAGGAGTCATAGAGGCCTAACTTTTGAAATACACTTACTTGGAAAAATTCGTAGAAACATAACAATTAATATCATTGGACACTATTTAAATCCGAGTACCATTATGGTGGACTACAGAACCCTATTCTATGCGTTGCTTGACAAGCTCTTGGCCTATTTTTTATTTATGTTTTCATCCAAGAATTTTGTCATTTATGAATCCATTAAAAAGAAAAATAACGTCTTAGACGATAGAAGAATACTGAAGAATAATACGTTAAACTTTGTAGGCATATTAAAGTAAGAAGAGCTATTTTATAAGTAAATTAGAACCAATATTAGACTCATCCTATTTATAGTTAATTAAAATTGTCTTTTATAATTTTCCAAGACTTGTATATTAATAAATTCTAAACGTATTTTCTCAGCCTTTCAGCTGTAAAAAGTTTTTAAATATTTCAATTAAAGGAGAATTAAGACGTTTAAGATAAGCTGATTTATATTAAAAGCTTCATGTATTCGTGATCAAAAATTGTTTGAAGATATAATTTTTAATTACCTTGATATAAATTAGTCAAGAAATTTCGTAGCTGTTACTACCTAAGATCTAAAATTGGATGAAAATCAAATATTGATGAGTATCATTATAATTTGATTTTTTATGCTAATTTTCTATTACGGGATATGTTTGGAAACAAGGTATTCTGTATCTTAATTTTTAATGAACTAAGTCTCTCTATTTTATATATATGAACAAAATATCTTTATTACACATTAAAAATCTCTATTTCTATATGATATGAAATAAATTCAAACAAATTTATAAAAATAAGGCCTCTATGAAGTATTACAATATCAAATCTAGACAAAATCTCTGAAAACGTAAAAAGCTAAGCAACTGCAAAGGTAAAATTTAATTTAGTTATTTAAGAAAATGAAACATGAACTAGATATTCTCGCCTCAACATCGACTAAAATCGATGGTAATTTTTTCTACGGTGTTTGTGTCCCATCCCTATTCTATTCTGAAACATATCCCGAGGGGCGCGCCCTGAGGTCAGTGTTAATTTATTCATTGCTCATTTTGTACAATCTGTCGCTGCGCTGCTTTAAAAATTTGTCATGTACCCCGTAGTGTAAAGTGAGACAGGATTTTCTATACTGCGTCCCCAGCCAACTTACCTTTTTCTCTTTTCTATTTCTCTATCCTCTTGTTTCATTGTCTAATGTCAACGTGACTGAGTGACATTAGACAAAATATTTGATAATCAAAAAAGAGAATAGAGAATAGAATAGAAAATGAAAAACGTTTGAAGTTGTCTAGGGGGCTACTCGTGGCCATTGTATGTATAACTAATTTTTACATAGAATTAAATGAATGTTAATTTACATTTTTAAGCAGCTCAATGGATTTAGTTGTCCACAACAGATAGAGTGATTCAAGAGGACTATATGTGTAGCGTTAGCGTATGCAGCTGCTGGTCAAGGTATCTCGGGTTCCATTCCCGGGTCGGAACAAATGTTTGTGTGATCCGCAATTCAAATAATTGCGTTGTGCGTAAGATGTCTGAAATATTTATTTTATATTTTTTTAGGATCGAATGGAGTAGCGTTCTCTTGTGTCAGAGGCCAAGACTCACTTTGGGTCTCTGAGCCAACGGAGTAAGTAATTATAATTAAGATTTCCCATTCAAAACAAATTTAATATGAATATGATATGATTGACAACATATTTAGAATTTAAAATGCAAATAATAAAGAAAGACATATTGAACATACATTAATTGATTAAATTGAAAATTATCGAAAACAGTTTCGATAACTTAAAATAATAAAATCGTTACATTTAATAAGTCTATTTAATACTTGTATCGACTTCCTCTTAGGATGCCACCCGAAGATGTACCTAAACCACTTCTTTTATCCTTGGTGGTGTTCAAAGAATCTACTCGTACAAGCCACTGTTACAATGTCGTACACCAACCTAACGTAAGAGATTATAGAATAAAAAATCTGGGAGGTCGAAAGAATTCCGTGCAAGCCCTGGCCGGGTTGCTAGAGGTTTCTAAATAAGAGGTTTTTTTATTAATGGCGATGAAAGTTAATTGACTATGAACATAATAGCTTAATACCAAAAACCAATAATTACAGACACACAAACAAATAAGGTCCGAACCATTACTTCGGCTCATCAACCAGGAAAATGGCCTGAAAATAACCGGAAGCGGATTATTTTTACTTACATCGTCACTTCCGACCGCCATAACAATGTTTCAGGACTTAACCTTCATTTTAATCGGTCATATCGTAAATGGTTATAAGGCTCTCTTACTACATATTTTGAGGCATTTAAGGTCTTATAGCCTATTACTTATGGGGGAAAAGAAGGGAAATGTGACATTTTTCTTAAAATCGCTTGTAGTAGAGTTACTGCTGCACTCGTTATATGTATGGAGTTTTTATGGGGGTCAGAGAGATTTGTGGAGTCAGAAACGATGTCAAATTTACTGCTTAATACTTTGGGAAGTAACAGGGATACGTCATCATGATGGTGAATGGCGAAAGCCGTTGATTAAATTATTTTCAAGAAACACGTTTCCTTGCACACCAAGAAGTGGAAAAAGAACATACTTAAGAACTTTTCATAAAACTCATACCTACTAATATTATAAATGCGAAACTAACTCTGTCTGTCAGATTTTCAGGCCTAAACCACTATATCGATTTTGATGAATTTTAGTATACAGATAGATGGAACCTTGAGAAAGGATATAGGCTACTTTTTACCGCAATAACCAACATACACACTGGCGGAGCCGCGGGCAAAAATGAGTTAATCTATAATATATCTGCCGTAGTGTAGGAAGTCTATAGACTAGTTGAAATTATGATTCGTCCATGACGGCTGGTAGGAGCTGGATGCGAGATATCGAGAAAAATGACATAATGTTTTGAATCAGGAAAAAGCGTAACCCTGCAATCCTCAGGAATGTAATGTCCTATGGCAGCAAAGCACTTATAAATCTTCCATTACCTGATTAGTTTGCTCTTTTGCTTCGTATATCGAACGAATCAGAAGTCAATTGTAACTGTTTCATTGTAATGGTTAACTGCTCGAATACACAAGGCATTAAGCCCGCCCATTTAATGGCCCCGCCACTTTATGCACGACTATTACCAGTGGTACATAAAGTAGCCACATAAAAATGCTTTATGATGGTTTTTGGTTCCATGATAATACCTTTGTCTTTGTTGTCAGATGCAGAAAATCTTTAGAAAATTGCAAGAATAAAAGTTAATAGTAGACTGACCTATTTGTGTGTATTTTTTAATATTTAAGCCTAACATAGTGACTTTATTCTGCCAAAGGGAAAACATGAGTAGAATCCAGGAGTAGGGGTCACCATCCTCATTGTGAGGTTAGGCAATACAGCATGTTGCCCGATACCATGGCGGCTTAGTCTGATGTTTCTGCATCTGCCGGGAGAATGATTCAGAATGATTGGGCCTACGGTCTCACACTCACTAACGAAATACGACAGCAAGAATGCTGTCATTATTAGGATGAGGATCTGAATGAGGGTACTACTGCCCCAGTCGAGTCGGCCCATACGTGCTGAAATCAGCATTTCTCTACTACCTGCTTAACCATATACAGTAAGCACAGTATAGTATTTAATAGCAAAATAAATATTTTATATATATTTCGTTTGTAAATATAATACATAACATACTTAAAATAAAGTATTTAATTATTTGCAGTGTGTCTTGGTAAGTGGTTTGTTGCATTTAACTATTTCTGCAAATAGTTGGTGGATAGTATGAGAGTTTGAATAGGAATGTAGTTTAATTTAATACTATCTGGCTTGGGTGCGGTTTTAAACCAAGCCAGTCTTAAATATTGGACTTTAGGTTGGAGGAAACTTAGTGGACAAGAGTTATACAAATAAACAAGATAACTTTAAGTGCGCGATCAAGGTTTATAGGTATTAAGCAGTTCGGCGGGTCTTTAATAGATAGCGTTGAAGTAAGTTTTCAGTGTTTGAAAATGCAAACATGAAATGATTGATATCGATCACGTCGTGATCGATCACTCATGGATTCTAGACAAAGATATAGATATCCATCCATACGTCTTAATGTTTTGCTTCGTATGTATTCAAATATTTCGATTGGGCAATATTTCAATACTTTCAATACATTACCTATAAAGACGCCTCTGTTATTATTAAGTTGCATGACTTTTCGGTAAGACTGACTAACCTTTTTTTTTTACGTGTTGAAATCCTCTCGGATCTTCACTTCACCGGAGTACTCAACACCACGGGGCGGTGTGTCAGACTCGATACGACTAAAACTATACGGTGTACCCTCTTTGCGCTTACACGCTACACATTGCGAAGTTTTGTTAGTTAGTTAGTGCAATCAAAATTTATTTCAGTCGTATAGGTCACTGTTACAGTCATATATTTTCCTTCGTTATTTATTGTATTTATTGTTATTTATTTATTGTATTTTCCTTCGTTATTAATCGTTTTTATTGTACGACAGTTCTACTTTAATATTTCATCATCATCAGCCTATTGCAGTCCACTGCTGGACATAGGCCTCTCCAATTGAATCTTCTCCTCTCACTTTAAGTATTAATAATGGTAATATTAACGAATAAATATAATTGTGTATATGAATAATAAATAAAAGTGTCTGTTTGTGATTTCTAATTAACAAAACAAAAAACGAAAAAAAATGTTTAGAATATTTGTCTGTCTGTATGTTTATTTCGGTTAAAGCAAGCTTTGCCCCGTAGCGTCGCACAACAACTATCCAAGTAACACCACGGGACGTATATACTTGCTTAAGCATTTAGTAAAACTGTTAATTTAAAAAAAACACTTCAATTTTCGAGATGTATAGATAAACAACATGCAAAGAAAATAATGCTTCCAAATTACTTTCCTCTACAAAACAAGGTTTTCATAAGCAAAAAGTCCCTTTCTAAAGTTCTTTGAAAAGTAAATTCGCATAACATACTTACATTATAGTGGTTTGTTGAAAACACTCTTTTTTAACAAATATTGCATGATTTCTGGAACTCATGTTACTAAGGTTTGTGTTTTTGTACGCTTGAGCGAGTTCCAATTTCATTTGAAAGAGCTAAAAGGCTATTGTAATCACAAAAATGGTAGGAATACTGGTGTACTTTCTTTTATAGATGACTGTGAATAGCAGTCGTGAAGTTGGAGGCCTTCGGGCGGCTTAAAAACATCTAACGGATTTAAGAATTTAGAAGATTTAAGAAAAGATTACGTGTCATGCCAGTCCCCAAAACGGCACTGCGTAGGGACGTCTGGCCTTCACCCTCTCCTGAGAGGAGGCCCGATCCCAGCAGTGGGACATTATGTGTTGTTGATGATGATGATGATGATGAACATTCATATTTAATCTATGAGCACCAAACAAACAATCTTATTTAAACAAGCTTTATCATTCTATAGATTTAAGAAGATTATTGACACCAATGATCAGTTGCCTTTTGAGATGCGGACCACTATTACTAAAAATAAAAAAAAATGTTTCGTACGTCTTACACACAACGCTATCTAGTTCCCAAACTAAGCAGAACATGTATTGTGGGTACTAGACAACTGATATAAATACATGAACATACTTTTATTTTGTTAATACATACATATTATTATACATCGTCATCATCATCAGTGTATCGCAGTACACTGCTTGAGAAAGGCCTCTTTCATTACACACTACTCTGATCGATTTGTGGGCTACTCGCATCCTGCTCCTGCCAGCCATCTTGCGCAAGTCGTCAATCCAACTGGTCTGTGGGCGTCCTACACAACGTTTGCCGCAGTTAATAATGATGCTTTTGTGCAAAACGTTAGGGTCAGAAGAGTCCCTTGGGAAAGTGGAGTGGACGAGGAAAAGTTTTGGGACTCATAATGCGTAAACGAATTTGTTTATACGGACTATAGAGCGACTGTTTCTATTCTTCATTCTGTTCGTAACAAGGAAATTTGATAGTTATTTAGTTATATAGATATTGAAATTATGAATGAATTTTTTTACTAAATGCAAATGAAAGTACATATATACCTACGGCACTTAGATAAAAAGCAATTTTAAAATATTTGTTGACTTATCTGTGTTCCAATGGAACATTTATTGCATAATGGCAGTTAGGGGTCATCCATAAATTACGTCACACGAATTTCATGATTTTTTTGCCCCTCCCCCCTCCTTGTCACAGTTGGTCACATTTGTGAGACTCCCCCCCTCCCTAGTGTGACGTCACATAATTTGCAAATTTACATTTAGAAATCATTGAATGAAAACAGGTTCCGAAATCAGTTTTATTTTCATTTAAATTATTTTTTATTCAAATTAACATCAAATCAAACAATTAATAAAACAAAAATTGATTAATTATATAAATTAGAGAAAATAATCAATGAAATCTCAATCAATAAATCAAAAAATTTTCAAAGCGCGTGTCAGGTTGCGCATAGAATTGGGTTCTGTGGTCACCAATAATGATAGGTATATTTAAAATCGTGTCCAATAGATAATTGTTAAGTTTACTTAATATTTATTAATTTTTGTACGAAGTTTTCCAAGACATTTTACAAGTTAGACCTGTACAACTCCTGAAAAACAAAAATCAAAACCGCAATATTTTTCCATTAAGTGTTAATATATGGGCAACTATCATGATTTTTTTCAGATTTTTCGAGCCGTTTAGCTTTTAGAGGGGGGGGGGGTTTCCCTATTTTTACAAAAAAAATACGTTTGAAAGTTGAATAACTCGCAAACGGATAATTATATCGAAAAATCGTTTTAACATCCTCGCAATGTTTTTAAAATATCTATCCAATGATACCCCATACTCGAGAAAAAGAAAAAATCACCACTTTACGATTAGGGGACGTTCTAAAATAAAAATAATTTTCATATGTTTATTGTAGCACTTTATCGACGTAACTACAACATATACCTATTCAAGCAAAGTTTCATCTTTCTAGCACCAACCGTTTGGGCGGTAGGTCTAGGACGGACGGAAGGATTTGACGAATGTACAAGGGTTCCGAGTCAAGAACTACGGAACCCTGAAAACGATTATAATAATTAAAGAAATAAAAAACGTTTTATTAGTCCAAGTTTTATTAGTATTAATATCCAGTTCTCAACGTGACTCAGAGATTAGTCGGTATAGGTTGCCCGGGAGTCCCATACACACCCTACGTTGTCCCCAAGAAGGGTATGGTGCGAAAAGCATACCCCGCGTAAAAAAAAGTGTAAATATATATAATATACTTTAGAAAAATTAATGTATTGGCCCTATCTTCTTCAAATCAATTTCAAATTTGTCACAAATATTTAATTATTTGTTCGACTATATTATATTAGAATATACTTTATTGTACACCAAATACAGTTTTTGCAGTTGAAAGTTTCTGTAAGATATGTACAATGGGCGGCAATTTTAGCAAACTTATTGCTAAAAGCAACCTCTTCCAGGCAACCTCTGGATGGACTATTAGACAGAAGAAAAAGGTGATTTAATCACAAAATAGTAGAACTAAGAACGACGATGTTTCATCCGCGAAAGACAGTGGTCAAATGAAATAGAAACAAAGAAACAAATCACCGCTAGGTCCGCTAGGCGCAATCAAAGGGCGCCTAGGTGGTCGGCGCGTAATACTAGTAGAGCGAGTGGTCACCAAAACAATTGGTATCTTACACACAGAGTAGTTTTTTTGAGGTTTTCGTAAAGTAATAGTTCGTGTTTTAAGATTTAGACTACAATAGATTTTGAAATGTGACGTCACATTATTTAGGACCCCTCCCACCCCCTGGTCACACAATGTCACACTTCGTCGACCCCCTCCCTCCCCCTTAAGGTGTGACGTAATTTATGGATGGCCCCTTAGCCATAAGGTGTAACGTAGGCTAATTTCATTTAGACAGTTCCACTCCACTCCGCAGCATCACTCGCCATTTGCAACGTAACACCGCGGGGTTAGTCAATACATATTTTTATGCTGACAAACTCTCTTGACCCATGTGATATCACAAACTCTTCATAGATTAGCAATATGAAGGGTAATCGTTTTGGTAGTGTATATTCCACCGTAACTCATAATCTACTGCATCGATCTTAATGAATGAAGTGAAAATTAAAAGATAAACCTTTTATGACTCATTTGTTTTTTGGACTCAAAGTTTAAAATGAGGACCATTAAGATTATTTTTTAAAAAGATATGTCTAATAAACCTTTGTCAGATCTTGGGTTTATAAAGGTAGCCTTATTTTTGTACAATTTGCAGAACAAAAAATAAGGACTCTTTGTGTCTAAAAGGATTTCTTTTCAAAATCTTTTAGAGCATTCAGAATATACCACATCAAAGAAAAGACATAATTAATATGTATTCAAAAGGAATAGATGATTAGATTTGTGAATGATATTTTGTTCCTTTATATGTCTAAAGTAGCTGAGCCCCGCGGTGTCACTTGCATTTTTTAACCAATGAATAACTCCGAAGAGGTTCTCAATTCAATTCTTTCGGATCTTTTTTTTTTTTAATGTTTTATTGTTGGATCTTCACAATAAAAGTCGAGGGTTAAAGAAGCCTCCATTTTTCTTATACCATTAGCGATCTCCTAGTGAATGTTCCGTACAACATACAATATAAAATCACACAATAAAATACGTAAAACATACAATATAGAAGTAAGCAAGTTTATAAAAATCCAGAAGAGTATATTGATCATTGTCATGGTAACGCCGCCGCCGTAAATGTAATGCAAGAATACTGTTATTTTTTCATTCATTCAACTGCTCACTACACTTACAGTTTGTCCAACACGTACAGCGAGCCACTACAACGTACTAATTGACATGACGTATACATATCAATATTAGTACTTACCACTTAGAAAAAGTATACAAAATTTGACTAATGCCTTAAGATTGATGTAAAATAAGTCAACATCCGGTTACTGAGCATTTAGAGTTGAGCAGTCTGACTGCCTGACTCGTGGAAGCGCATTGTGTATTATATATTTAAAATTGTATTAAATAAAACCTTCTTTATCATTCTTGTAGTCGCATTTCGTTGGTGAGTGTGAGACCACAGGCAGGCTGGCAAGTTACACACAACGCCATCTAGTCCCAAACTTAGCAGAGCTTGTATTATGGTTACTAAACAACTGATTTAAATACTTATACATACTTTTTTATTGTAAATACGTACATATTATATATAGAAAACACCCAAACCCCAAAACAGATATTTGCGGATCACATAAACATTTGGTGCGACACGGGAATCGAATCCAAGATCTCTGGATCAGATGCTGCATACGCCAACCACTAGACCAACAAGGCAGTTGTCATAGTGTTGCATCTATAGTCACAGTCAGTTTTTCATCAGTACTAACAATAAAGACTTAAGGATTCTATTCATACATTCCATCAGGCAAAGGAGAATATATTTAAATATATATTTTTTTACTTAAATCACTCAAATTTTCAATCCGTTATGTTAAACGTCAAGGGTAAGGAGTAAAGTTCATTCAACTTGTCACATGCGCCAGATGTTACTTTCAAATTATAACTGAGTCTCGGTAACGTGCGTGTATATGAAATATACATGAAGCTCACTTTCAAAGTAACTGAGCTTTGCGTTGAAATAAAAGGACGGTAGGCAAAATACAAGAATTTATGCCAGAGAATTTTAGTTTGTCTTAGTAAAAATTATTTTGGTAGAATTTGGCAAACAAAATACAATATAATTTGCGAATTTTGCGAACGTGTAGTTAAAATTCTGACCTGCAACACACATAAATATTTAAAATGTTGAGTTCATTGTGTACGAATTGGTTTGAAGAATGATTTTTAGTTTGAAAATCTATAAAATTAATTAGGTCCCATCTTTTAATTTCCTTAATTATGAGGCCACCAATTCCTACACGAATTTCACGTAAATAGTGGACTATTTAAATGAAGAAAATTAAGGAATGAATAATTTGATTCATTTAATATCTACATACGTAAGGAGCTTTTGCCCGCGGCTGATGTATAACTTTGATAGCCTTTTTCGCCTCCTTAAGAGTGGAGTTTTCCAAAATTATCACTTAGTGCTAGTGTACGCTCCTCAAGGAGCACCCATGCCAAATTTCAGCTTCCTGAGTTCAGTACTTTTGGCTGTGCGTTGTCTGTCAGTCAGTAACGGAACAGTTCATCAATAAATTGGAGAAACTTTTTATAAAGTCAAAAAAAAAATACATTAATCCTTATTGAATTGAAAATAATTTACAAAATCAAGCTAAAATTGACGGATTAATTGGAACCTTCTTCTTCCTGAAGTACTGATTAAACGATTGAACAAGGCGTTTAAGTGCAAATATGTATATATTGTAAACATATACTGCCTCGGGGGCGTAGTGGTAGCGTATGTGACTACTGGGCTTGAGGTCTGAAGTTCGATTCCCGGGTCGGACCAAACGTTTGTGTGATCCACAAATATTTGTTTTGGAGTTTGGATGTTTTTTATGTTTAATGTGTCTGTATTAACAAAAAGCGGCCAAGTGCGAGTCGGACTCGTCCATGAAGGGTTCCGTATCAGCAAGTAACATCATATAAAAGTTCTTGTAGTTCGTTGTAACTTTCATCGATGTTTTCATACTAGTGTATTGATTGGATGAAAGGTAATTTGCGTGTTACGATTATTGACGTATTAAATAAAAAAACTACTCATTAGATCTCGTTCAAACCAATTTTCGTTGGTAGTTTGCATGGTAATGTACAACATATATTTTTTTTAGTTTTATCACTCTCTTATTTTAGAAGTTAGAGGGGGGGGGGGACATTTTTCCACTTTGGAAGTGTCTCTCGCGCAAACTATTCAGTTTAGAAAAAAATGATATTAGAAACCTCAACATCATTTTTAAACACCTATCCATAGATACTCCACACGTATAGGTTTAATGAAAAAAAAAAATTTGAGTTTCAGTTTCAAGTATGAGGACCCCCAAAATGTAGTGTTTTTTTTCTATTTTTATGCAAAAATCTTAATGCGGTTCACAGAATACATCGACTGACCAAATTTCAATAGTACAGCTCTAATAGTTTCAGAAATAATTGGCTGTGACATACGGACGGACAGACAGACAGACAGACAGACTTGACGAATCTATAAGGGTTCCGTTTTTTGCCATTTGGCTACGGAACCCTAAAAAAGTATGTTCATGTATCAGTTGTCTAGTACCCATAGTATAAGCTCTGCTTTATTTGTGTTGTGTGTATTTATTTATTATATAACTCAAATAACAATTAAAGTTAAATAATATTTTCAAACACTTAAATTTTTCAGATTCGTTCATTTAAATTTCAAAACTAACAATAAGCAATCACGCGACAGAAATAATTGCGAAACTTAAAAAAAAAAATTAAAGTGTTTCATGTTCGAGAATTTTTACTACAGACTGATAAATTTGGAGTTTAGACAACCACAACAAAACGTTCCAAATTGATCATTCATATCAAATCCCTTTGACTGATCTTCAGCGAACAGTACAATATTAGGACGTGTGGTTGAATCTACTGAACCGATTTCGAAAATTCTTTGAATAATAGAAAACTACATATTGGATTCGGTCTCAGAGAATTTATTGGCCAGATCCAGTACCATGTTGTTTTTTTTTATTAGATTTACATTATTATAATTTGTATACTTAAAAAAAAATCTGATGGTATTTTTTGTAAATAATAATTGCTATACATAAATTAGTATCTTTTAAACAAGTTAATATGATTGTTACAGTATGTAATTGCAAAAGTTTTTGTAAAATAATGAGAGAAAAACGTAAAACTAAAAACGTTTAATCAAAAGTGAAAATAAATAAATTTTATACATTTATTCATCATATCAAATCATCTCGTTTAATAATAAATGTTTAATCACACATTGAAGTCAGAACCTATAACAATTAAAACTTAAACTGTGTTTAGATGCATCGTAGATCTAGTTAAAGAATTCAATGAGATTGTATGAATAAAAAAAATCCCAGTAGATTAACATCTTAAAATCAAGGTTAATGAGAAAAAATATTCTCCTATGAACAAAAATTAACCCGAAATATGAAAACTTGAAATTCAAATAGAAAAAAAATTCTAAAATAGTCCTTAACGATAGTTTGGCTAATTGTCTTTGCAGGAGATCCACCTTTGTAAACTAAAGATATAATTAAACTAAAGTCATTATAATTATGAATTAAATGGTTGCCATTTTTACATTAAAGGAAAAAACATTTATGAGACACGTAAGAATTGATACCATGTTTTTCTCCTTATGGGTTGTTGGAAAATCGCCGTAAAATACTCAATGCCCTAAATACCTATTTCCGTAATTTAATATATTAAATTAAGTTTTCCCCAGGAGCCATGAGCTTCCGAGACCTCTTCAAGAATAATTTGATTTTTTTCGATCTACCCTCATGAAAATAAATTCATGAATTATTTTGGGAGAAGGGAAGGATATAATGGCCTGGGGTATTAAGAATATGTAAAATTCTCAAGTTTATCATAAAAATTCAATTATATTAAAAAAATGCAGGTGGACGTCAATTATTGCGTTCTACGAGCTTTACCGTTTTAAGCAATCAGATATCTATATATATATTTTTTTGCTATAGAAACTGTGATGTTATTTTAAAATTTGTGCAAACAAGAGAATTTACCTTAAACGATTGGTAAATTATGGAATGAAGTAAAAGTTTTTGCATGAGTTAAAAAAATAGTATTAGAATTTTTCAAAAACAATTTTTTGGTCGCAACTCCTTTTGTGGGGTTCGTGGTAACGGTAGTAGAAAGTTATGTATGCACTTCCTCTAGAAACAAAGTATCTAACTATAAAATTTATTTAAATATGGTTTAGCGGTTTAGCCAGCCATGAATGCGTAATAGACCGAGTTATTTTTCATTTGTTTTATTTGTATGAATTACCTGCCCCAAATAACGTAAGTCCTTTGAAACTGTTGGACTATGACAATGCGTTTGATGCACATTCATTTGAAATTCGTAACAATTTGTTTTTGTACATGTCGATAGAAGAATTTCTTCCGCTATTCTGGCGCCGTCTGGGAATTCTATGTATATCTTTAGCTGTGTTCACGGTGTAATTGAAATACTATTTGTATTTATAGCAGATCAAATAATCGTATAGCGAAAATCTGAGTATGAATACACTTAAGGCATACTTTATAAACATAGTTTGTTCTCAGTTATCTCTCGATTCGATCTTTTGAAATTGAGTTTGCGGGTATCCTGATAATATTACCACATTTATATTGAATTTATGAAATTTACATGTAAGATGACACCATCTTCGTGTTTCCGTCACTACAACAGTCATTGTGAGTTATTTAAATAAACCATTTAGATGTCCTGGGTCCGATGTTTGAATGCGCAAAGCCGAGGATCAAACAGAGTGGCATGCAATTAGGGATGCCTATTTCCAGAAGTTAAATGCAATAGGCTGAATGACTAATGATCCGTTGGGATACTGAAGATTATTTTTCTGGAGGACATATGGATCCCCTGTTACTTGTAGCTGAGGCAGCGTGTGCTTTTATTTTTAAAGCTAGAGTCCGACATAAACACTCCACTTTTCTTTCGGTGAACGGTGTCCGCAGAAATTTCCGGACAAAAAAATTAACTACAGAATAGTTTCAGACTGTCATTATAAAAATAAACGCTGTAGATTCATCATCATCATCATCAGCCTATCTCAGTCCACTGCTGGACATAGGCCTCTCCCATTGCACACCACTTAGATTGATTTTTGGCTTCTCGCATCCAGCTTCTGCCAGCCATCTTGCGCAAATCGTCACTCCACCTGCCCTGAATTTAATTTGAATACAAAAGTGAGAAATAAGAGTTATATCTTTGACTATTACAAAATATTTTGTTTAGAATCTTACTTTTGTACTTTTCCTGATCATTATTAACTTTTAAACTGTACTTAAAGTATCTAAGAATCATGATAAACTAAATTTTGTCTAGTCTATGCCAGGTAGCGAAGTAGACGAGTACTGCTGAAAGACGTAATTTCTTTTGGACGTGACTTACAAAATATTTTTACATCTCAGGTATTTAAGAACACTCTTATACCAAACTGCGCCATAATTCCTGAAAAAGTAAATCAAAAACTTTACTAGTTAATGAGTTTAGTTAAAAGTTAGTTAATTTACTTGAAGGTAGAGAGAGAAAATTACCTGAGTAGTCGTCCATCTTTCATTACCTACTTATTAGCATCGGTCGTAGAAGTTGAAAGCCAGGCAGAGAAAAAGACAGTGAACATTCTCTGCAAATTATATTATATACAGGTTCTTGTTAACATTTTATGTGATTGTATGTGAATATCTAGTTGTTTTGGACGCACTTATTCCAATTCATATTGCAACCAATATAAAACTTAAAAGTGCCCAAATAGCTTATTGCATAAAATACTGCTAATAAGCCTTTAAACATTTATATATATATCGCAAGAGGAAAAAGAAGGTGCTAAATGTTTTTAATTATACCATTAAAATGTACTGCGTTTTTATTTATAAAATTGGTACTGTGATGAAAATGGGAACATTCGATAGTTAAGGTGTAAAGTTTTAATGTTAAAAATATATAATTATGTACGATATAGAATTATTTTGTCTTTGACGTCGAAGCTTAATTATCGTTAAAGCTTACAATGAACTTATAAAGTGTTATATTTCTTATTAGAGTTAGTTTATTTTTAACTTTTTAGTTTTATTAACAAATAATAAAAGGTTGTTTTTAAAAAGGGTTTTTATTCTTTTTTTTTTTTTTAAATATTGCCCTACATAATTAGTCACATTTTTAGTATTTTCGAATCACCGACAGTATCAAGCTAAGTCGCTTAACCGCATTATCTAGAAGGAGCGAAATTTTAATAAAAGCAAGACGTATTCCTTGGAAGGAGGCCAGACACAGCTGTTGGCTAATGCATTGCAAAAATATGACACTCGTGTAATAAGTCAGGGATCGCAAAGTAAAGGGATAATAAAATAGTTGCTGATCTAAATAGTATATATTACGACTTGTTTTTGTTTTTTTCGGTATTGGGATTTTGATGCATCATATTTGATTAAAAACTACATTTTTTAGGGTTCTGTAACCAAATGGTCAGTCTATCTGTCTGTCCGTCGGTCCTTATGCCACAGCATCTTTTTTCCCAAACTACTAGAACTATACTGTAGAAACTTGGTTAGTAGATTTATTCTGTGAACTGCATTCATATTTTCACACAAAAATAGAAAAAAAAACTTTATCAGTTTTATTTAAAACTGAAACCCAAAATTTTTTTTTCATCAATCCCATACGTTTTGGGTATCTATGGATAGGTCTTCAAATATGATATTGAGGTTTCTAAGATCTTTTTTTTTTAAACTGAATAGTTTGCTCGAGAGGCACTTCCAAAGTGGTAAAATGTGTCCCCCCCCCCTGTAACTTCTAAAATAAGAGAATGATAAAACTAAAAAAATATATATGATGTACTGTACATAACTGACCAAATTTCTACCGAAAATTGGTTTGAACGAGATCTATTATTTAGTTTTTTTTAATACGTCATAAGTCGTAAGCAGCTATATACCTTTAATTCAATCAATACACTACACTACACTACAATCAAGAGGTCTCGGGTTCGATTCCCGGGTCGGACCAAATGTTTGTGTGATCCACAAATATTTGTTTCGGAGTTTGGGTGTTTTCTACGTATCATATGTATGTATTTACAAAAAAAAGTATGTTTATGTATTTATATCAGTTGTCTAGTTACCCATAATACAAGCTCTGCTTAGTTTGGGGTCTAGATGGCGTTGTATGTAAAAAATGTATGAAATATTTATTATTTATAACATCGGTCAAAGTTACAACGAACTATAAGAGCTTTTATATGATGTTACTTACTGCTACGGAAAAGGCGAGGCGAGTCCTACTCGCACTTGGCCGCTTTTTTTTAACTTCGATTAAGGTTTAGGCATCAAATTTGTCTAAAAAGTTGAATCACTTTTGGGGACTAAAGTTTGTTCTACTTTTTCAGTTTTATATTACTTGTTACGTCTTTTTAAATTTATATCTAATAGATAAAGCAAATTCGTGTGTGTTAGGGTTCCGTAGCCGAATGGCAAAAAAAGGAACCCTTATAGATTCGTCATGTCTGTCTGTCTGTCCGTCCGTATATTACAGCCACTTTTTTCCGAAACCATAAGAACTATGATGTACATTATATCACGTAAACTTCCACCGAAAATTGGTTTGAACGAGATCTAGTAAGTAGTTTTTTTTAATACGTCATAAATCGTAAACCGCAATTTACCTTTCATTCAATCAATACACTATTATAAAAACATTGATCAAAGTTACAACGAACTGCAAGAACTTTTATATGATGTTACTTGCTGATACGGAACCCTTCGTAGGCGAGTCCGTACGCACTTGGCCGCTTTTTTTAAATTTTGAGTTCCCATATTTTTATGCAGGTTTTTTTTAAAGGGTGATGCAGAACATACGTAGAATCCAACAGTATGTATAACCTAGGACCTACCTACCTAGGACCTACCTTTGAGGTATATTTATTTTAATAAAAAAAGAATTATCAAAATCGGAACACGAAAGTACATTTAAGAAATATACGCGTAAACTTATTAATCTACTTCGAATTTTTCTCTTGGGTTAAATACTTGACATATCACTCAATAATTGGTGCCATTATACGTCTAAACTTTACCCAATAAATACACCATATATTATATAACTAAGTCATCTATTCTACAAGATGGCTTGTTATCGTCTATTGTCAGAATGGATGGTCCCTGCCACGCCCCCTGACGGTGGTCGGTTGATAATACCGATAATTTCAAGCTACTTCTGGCAAATCTTAGTCCCGCCGAGTTGTTGGGAACGCCTCTAACGTAGGTTAGGAAATCTTAGACAGTTTTGCAGTTTTTCCGTATTGAGGATGGTTTTATGAGAGTTTTTGCTGGCACTTAACTTTATTATTGAGAGGTTAAACGATTGTTTTTGATAAAATGTCGGAGTTTTTTTGCTGGTGTTTTTTTGCTAAGTAAAAAAACATGCACACGTCGCGTTTGAGAATAATATTATATTAATATTGTGGATTTAGTATGTGTGGTTGTTGTCGATTAGACTTCAATAAGTTGTGGATACTTAATTGAGTGTTGTGGTGGTGGTAGTGATGATGTCTTTTAGAAGAAACTGAATACATGTACTATTTGGACATTCTATTGTAAGTTTAAATTACATGTGTGAAGAAATCCCCCACAAAAATTGACCGTTTTGTATCAGATGGAGAAAGTAAGTGATGATAACTCCTCTCCGATTACACGGAAATATTTTTAACATAGAGATTTTTCTATTTGAGCCTATCAAAGTGACTCTACTCTGCCTGATGGAAAGCATGAGTAGAATCCAGGAGTAGGGGTCACCGTCCTCATTGTGAGGGTAAGCAATGCAGCATGGTGACTAAACAATGCAACATGGGAGAATGATGCATAATGATTGATGATTCATACTTTACTGACAAAGATGACTTTTTACCGCGATAACCGATATACATGTGGACGGAGCCGCAGGTATAAACTAGTTTATTTGTATAATGCGAGATGAGTAGTACTTTCTCTAATCTATGATAAGATGTCTCAATTTATTAAGGCTTACTCTTATTTATTTCAAAATGTTTACTCAGTACACTTACATAAATACGCATGAAGATTTCCATTTGCTAATACATGTAACAAAGAAGTCGTCTCTGGAAAAATAGAGATTGCTTTTTTTCTACGACTTCATCTCTTTGTCAAAGTAAAATGTACATTAAAGTATAATTATCCGTGTCTTAGATTATCTATATATAAAAAAGCGGCCAAGTGCGAGTCGGACTCGCCCATGAAGGGTTCCGTACCAGCAAGTAACATCATATAAAAGTTCATGTAGTTCGTTGTAACTTTCATCGATGTTTTTATACTAGTGTATTGATTGGATGAAAGGTATATTGCGTGTTACGATTTATGACATATTAAAAAAAAAAACTACTCACTAGATCTCGTTCAAACCAATTTTCGTTGGTAGTTTACATGGTAATGTACAACATATATTTTTTTTAGTTTTATCACTCTCTTATTTTAGAAGTTAGAGGGGGGGGGACACACATTTTTCTACTTTGGAAGTGTCTCCCGCGCAAACCATTCAGTTTAGAAAAAAATGAAATTAGAAACCTCAACATTATTTTTGAAGACCTATCCATAGATACCCCACACGTATAGGTTTGATGAAAAAAAAATTTTTGAGTTTCAGTTCCAAGTATGGGGACCCCCAAAATGTATTGTTTTTTTTCTATTTTTATGTAAAAATCTTAATGCGGTTCACAGAATACATCGACTGACCAAATTTCAACAGTATAGCTCTTATAGTTTCGGAAATAATTGGCTGTGACATACGGACGGACAGACAGACAGACAGACAGACAGACTTGACGAATCTATAAGGGTTCCGTTTTTTGCCATTTGGCTACGGAACCCTAATAAAATGTGCCATATGAATATAATTCTATAGAGATCTGAATATCTGAACAATAATTCAAATTCAAAGGATTCTTCAATCTTCGTGAAGTTTGAGAGAAATCACACAGGGTTATAGAATATCTCGTTAAAGCTGGTGGTTAAATTCTCAAAGCTTTTGCGAAATTCTTTATCTAACGTTACACTTCTATAAATTTGTTGATTCGCGTGAAGAGTTCGATGCCAACATATTGATTGAAACTTTTGTTAGGACAAATCTTTGACTTTGAATTTTATTTGAATTTTAAAGTTAACTATGATTTGGTTCTGTAGTATAAATCACCGACAATCCTAACAGTCCCTGATCGTGTGGTCGCCACGCCACTTACTACTGTTCTGTGTGTTGTGGGAGTTTTTTGTGTCAATTTATTGTGTTTGTAAAATCCCAATTGCATGTATTTCAATTACGATCGCAGTGTTTATTTTAAAGATTAATGTTGGTATTTGGTACCAAAACCAATAATAAAGTATAAAGTGGCTATTTACCTTAACTTTTACGCTGTTTTGATTGTTATTTCTTTAAAGAGGCTTTCAATAAGCCTAAATCATGATGGATAATAATAACATTTTAAAACCCTTCAATTTTAAACCGCTATGTAATATTGAGTTGAATAATGGTTGAACCGTTAAACATACGGAACTCTTTTTTTCAAATTAAACTGAAATATAAAATATTAAGCAAAACGAACCAAATGTTTGTGTGAACCGCAAATATGTATTTATAAAAAAAATGTGTGTTTATGTAATTATATCGTGTTTAGTACCCATAATACAAGCTCTGTTTAGTTTGAGACTAGTTGTGTGTAAGATAATGACATTTTGTGTAAGATGTCCAAAATTCCGAGTCTAGAATGACCTTAAAAACGTTATTTAATGGCGAGGACATGTTGTTACACACAAACAAGCAAAATAATTACGATGTTTGATTTACTTTGATTTACTTTTATGCGATTGCCCAGCTGTAATGCAGGCGGACAGCCATAAGTATTTAGGAGTGATAGTTGACAAGAAAATTAACTGGCACCCGCACATCTCTGTATTAGGGAAAACAATTAGAAAACTTCTACCCATTTTCAGGAACCTGCGCGATGTTACGGACTCTAAACTTATTAAAAACATCTATTATTCTCCCTATCAATCACTACTAACGTATTGTGTCACAGTACGGGGTGGTGCCGCTGCATCACATCTATTAGAGTTAGAAAGAGCCCAAAAAGCTGTTATCAAAGTTATGTTATGTAAACCCCGAAGATTTTCTACTCAAAATCTCTATGAGCAGTCACAATTGCTCACGGTTAGGCAACTATTTATTAATAATGCTGTTCTAAGTCACCACAAAAATATCAATCTATCACAATTAATTTTAAGTAAAAGACGAACTCGTACTCCTGTACCTTCCGTCCGCACAATTTTTGCTAGGCGTCAGCTATCTCACTTGGGTCTATTCCTATATAGGTATTTCAATAACAAAAACCAGATTCTCAAACTTCTCAGAAAGCAGCTAAAACTATCATTAAAAGTAGTTTAACAGAACTTAATTACTTAGAAACGGAAAAGATTTTAAAAGCTACATGAACTCAATATATACATATATGCTAACATACAATCTATCTCTCGCAAATTAAACATATCCGCTAACACTCATACACACGCTCACACACTCATACACACACACACACACATACACACACCACATAATACTAAATTTTTGACTGCACGGTTGGCCTAGTGGCTAAGTGGTTGCCACGCCGCTTCCTACTACGCCAAGTATCGTGGGTTCAAATCCCACGTAGGACAACACTTTGTGTGTTTCACAATTTGTTGTTCTGCGTCTGGGTGTTCTTTGTGTCCGTTTCATGTATGTTTGTAAGTCCTCCACGACACAGGAATTTATATTCCTAATTCGGGAGTTGTCTCTTTTAAAATAAACTAGAATATTGCTATATTATATACAGAAATCTAGTTTAATAATTAATCAAAAATGTTTACTATGTACTAAATCCAACAAAGACATTCCTATTTACTAGTCCCGTCCGAGTTGGATGAGAGCCTGGTCCTCTATAATACAGGTTTTGTATGAAACCTAGTATAGACACCAGCTCTCACAAAGGTTATTTGAAGATAGATGAAGAATATGTATTGTCTAAATGTAAAATGTAAGAAAAATTTAAATTGTAAATTGATGTAAACTGCTTTCTACTGCATTGAGTACTGTGGTTCGATCTCCACATGACACAAAGTGTACGCTTTGTGTCATCTATAAATTATAATTATATTATTGTTCTGAGTCTGGGAGTTCTTTGTGTCCATTCCATACATGTCTCTGAGATTTTCCGTCACACAGGATCTATTCTTAGTATATTATAATATGGTCCTCGTAAAAGACACATTTCTATCGATATTTTTTTTTGTTGGCAAAGGATGACCATCATTTTGGACATCAGATAGTATGCATTACAAATCGATAGCAAGTTATAATCATAAGTAACTTATTAAATGATAGAAAAACAACTGCCTTGTTGGTCTAGTGGTTAGCATATGCGGCTGCTGATCAAGTGGGTTCGATTCCCGGGCTGGACCAAATGTTTGTATAATCTGAAAATATTTGTTTCTTAGTTTGGGTGTTTTCTGTGTATAATATGTAGATATTTATTTACAATAAAGTAAATATGCATTTATATCAATTGTCTAGTACCCATACTACAAGCTCTGCTTAGTTTGGGACTACAAAATATTATCTGTCAGATGCTCGAAATATGGCCAAAACATCATTAACTACCAGATGACGTAAGATAGACCAGAACAAGAAAACATAAATTGTAATTATCTGAAATATATTAGAGTTTATAGACAAGGAAAAATGTCTTAAATTATCGGTGAATTTATTTGTTATGCGTAAGACGGAGTGGTCTTTTATGTGTGTTGGGGAATAGGAATAACAGGGTAATTATCTTTTTCCCCGTACGAATTTCGAATCCGAAAGAGGTATGGTTCCAGTGTAAGGTATTTTTATAAAAAATATATATATATCAAGGAAATCAATGAAACGATATATTCAGTAAAAAGTCTTACTGCAAATTGATTTTTGCGATGTACACAGTTATTTTCAGATATAATAAGTACACAAGTCATTTGATGTTAAGTTCTTTACTCCAGAATCAGAGAGAGAAAGCGTACGGGTTGTAGCATCCGTAATATCACTCAGTGATAAGCAATGAAAGATTTGCCGGTTTCCTGCGTGACAATAAATTGTTGAAAACTAAAATCCGTGTCGTTGTCGAAGTGTCGTGTCGTGATCTATCTGATAACACGAAACAGCGAGGTGACTAATTAATTCACTAAGTCATCCATAGAGACTACACTTAAGGGTAATTAATCACTTATTTCATGTAAGTTGCGTGTATAATTTTTTTTTTCAGACAGATATACATTATAGACAAATATTTGTTGTTTTCTATGCATAATATGTGTGTTAATACAAAAAAAAAATATTTCATAGTTTGAGCAACAGTTGGCTTGGCTAGTCAAAACGTCCGACCCTCTAACCAAATAATCACACTCATATCTACTATTATTATTTAAGTCTCCATATCACGTTAAGTCAATAACCTCACAGCCGTACAACGCACCGTTTCATCCAAGATTCGTGCCAAAAAAATATCATACTCCACATACATACCATAGATTATAGTCTGCCATTATTTATCTTCTCAGCCAACGACAAAGTTATAACTTATAACTACCTACTTATTATTTCCTGATACCATCCTTTTTGGGGCGCTCATTTGGGAGGAATTTCGTGACTTTTATTTATGTTACGTGATGTTATACGGAAAGTTATGGAGTAGATAAGTATGTGCTTAATATTTTTTGTAAACATAAGATTTAACTTAAAGAGTTTTGGACAAATTTGATATGTGAAACTTTCATAAAAGAGATACAAAACCAAATATTTTAATATATTAAACAGTTGAGTCATGCTGACGAGCAGCCTTACTCTTGAATTTAATCCTCATTTCAATCTAATGGCAGGCATGATACCTTGCCTGTTCGGAGGATCTTCCATTTGTGTAGGAGGAATACGATACTAGTTCCTAAATAGTTTTATATAGCTTTAAGCCTAAAAGCCCGACAACATTATTTCTAAGAAATCTTTCATCTTGTTTGATACTTGGATTGTAGAGGCAGAACTCTACAATCATTTTATGAGAATAAAGGGGTAAGTCAATACGAGTAAAAGATGAAAGTTCGCAGCATTGTTGTAGAATTAAAGTCTGCCTATCTAGTTTCAATAGCTTGAAGAAAGATATAAATATAATAGCTTAACTTAATCAAAAGTAATTTGTTATCTTTTTTCCTTATATTGTTGTAACCTTTAATAAAAATAACAAAAGCCTAACAAAGGTTAATACATTACATCTTGGAAACCTTAGAAGTAGCACAAAATAATGTATAAGAAAAAAATCTATGACTTTAATGATGATAAAAGAATTTTTGTTTTCATTTTGATTTCAACCGGAATTTTTGAGAATCAGAAGTGGGATTTGTCACGTAAGTCTAACTATTATTTTTTCCCTTTTATTAATATTTTTAATAGTTTTGAGAGATAATTTAACAAAAAACAGAGGTATTTTAAGCCTGTTAAACGATTGAGTTAATTTATTTATTTGGACTTGAACAGCTTTTTACTTCTGTCATGAAAAGTGGTGGTTAAGAAGCTCTTGTGTTTTATATACATACATCACCTTAATATCAACGATTTTCGACAGCGCTAATAATACAGCTAGCAGTATCTAGACGTAGTAAAGCCTGAAAAATTTATAAGCTAGCGGTTTGCAAGTTTAATTTGTTCAAATGGGTCTTATAAACTTTGAGGATGTTGCAAAAATAGGTCATCTGAACGCAATTTTCCTCGCAGTTGATTCTTAAGTTGTTGAAAAAAATTGTTATAAAAATTAACAGACACATATATTATGAGAAAGTATTTCGTTGAACATATACTGTGCATTAAAACTTTACAGGACTCGACAGCGTAGATGACGAAGCGCTGAGTCTTGTGGGTTAAAGCCCCACATGGCATAGTAACTTTTGTGGTTCTGAGTTGTGGGTATTTTTTTTGGCTGTTTAATGGATGTTTATAAAGTCTCGTAGGAGACAGGATATATTCCTGACCAGGATACATAGCAGAAGAAATTTATTATCATGGTTGTCTTAAATGGATATATTGTAATCTTCTAGAATGTAACTAGTAAATAAAATCAAAGAATAAATAACTCCACAAGTAGTGGTCATTATACAATTCCTCAGTATGCTGAACTTGGTATTGGATTCTGCTCATCCATCCATCATCATCCATCTAACAGAGTAGAGTCACTTTAGCAGGCTCATATAGATACTTATTATTAAAATTAATATGGTTGTTAGTAACTTAGAGGCATTATAACTTTAGTTTCTTCAGAATAGGTATATCAAGTAATAGACTGAACTTGTAAAATATGCGTGGAACACTTAAAAGGGCTGCCTTTAACTAAATTCAAGAAAAAAAATAATTATTATGTTTATGAAAAGTAAGAAGTACGTTGCCAGTTTATGTATGAATACCTACGCTCTTTGCCTGAAAGTTTAGAGATATTAATATTTATTGCCAAAATTATAAAATATCAATGAACGTATTTATTATTTAACTAATATTATTTAAACCTTTTCGATGTCAAGGCAATAGAGTCAAGATGATTTCAGCACGAACGGGCTGACTCACCTTGGGCCACTAGTACTACCCTTACACAGAAAACTAACTTCAATGAAAGTATCGTACTGTCGAATCTCGTTGAAGAGTGTAAGACGGAGGCCATAATCATGAACTAGTGAGAGTCACCATGTTGCGCTCACAATGAGGATGGGGATCCTGACTCTTGGATTCTACTCATGCTTTCCATCAGTTACAGTATAATCACTTTGGTAGCCTTAAATACAAAAAATAAAGGTTAGTGAGACTAACTAAACCTAAAAATTAAAAACATGTTGCTAATCTGTTAAACATGAGCTGAACATGTTCAAGATGTTATTTACCAGAGTCTCTACAGTTAGAATCAGGCCTAAAATCAACCTTAAAGACATTTCAATTTTATATAACCCAAGTTTCGTAAATAAATTCCAAAGTTTATAGCCACACACGTAAGGAAAGCCTTCCCCTGAATTAATACTCCATTTTTTCCGATAGCTGTCGTCAACTGCCAATATATTGCCCAAGCTATTGCCATTTGAACCCCACCTAAGTTACGTAACAATTTTGTAAGTTGAATTTATGTTAGCATTGGAATCGTCACAGTTTTTACGTGCTCAAAAGATTTAGTTCTCTGAGCTTCAAATAGTCGTTTCAAAATCTGTAAAATAAAAACAATATAATAATAAACTGTGATATAAAAAGTTGATAAATATATTAATATTTACTAAGGAAGCCCGCTAATGTCTCTAGATTTCAATCTTTTTAAGCTAATGTGTTTAAGGTCTCGGGATCGGATAAATCTGTAATGACCATATCTTACACGTTTGTTTAAGATATATTTCTTTCACCAAACAAATAAAACTAAAATACGTTCTCTAAAAATATCTACGCAGCGTTATATGACTTTGGGGCCGAAACTGTCTGTAATAAATAAAGATAGGCCTCAGTTGTGCCTACACTTTTGTGCCTAAAATATCTTTGGCAAACCCTGATAATACATCTATTTTTGTCCGAAATTCCGTCTTCAAATGTCTATAATCAAGTTTTTCTTACAAGCTTTTGTTTTGCCTGAGGCTTATCATATCGTGTCAATTTATGAAACACCAGCATTTGCTCGCGGCTCCGCCCGCGTATATTTCGGTTATCTCGGTAAATCCTTCCTAAAGGATCAAAATATTTCCATGCCATATTTAATCGAAATTGGTGTAACAGTTTAGTAGATGTAGCCATACACTATACAATTAGAAAACTTTAAAAAAAAGTTTTATAATCATCTTCATCAGCATCATAAGCCTAGCCTGTGAGCATCGTACACTATATTTAGATACTACTTTTGATTGCACGGTTGGCCTAGTGGTTTAAGCGCTCGCCATGCCGCTTTTTACAGCGCCAAGTGTTGTGGGTTCAAAGCCTATTCAGGAAAACACTTTGTGTGATCAATAAATTTGGTGTTGTTCTCAGTCTTTGTGTTCTCTGTGACTGTTTCATGTATGTTTGTAGAGTCCCCCGCGACACAGGACGCATATTCCTAATAGGTTCGGCCGTTATCATTTCAAAGAAACAGAAAAAAAATGTGTGACAGTAACATATTATGTAAATTTATAAGCACAAAAATATTAAGTATGTATTATCTTATTAGAGATGGGAAAAGTAACAGTAAAAATTAACAGTTACAAATAATATTAGTCTTGTTTTAAAATCCGTGTCGCTCCAACCAAATGTTTGAGACTTAAGCTATTCGTTTTTGAACTATTCTTACTAAGGTTTTTATTTTACACTTTCCTTCTTAGCCAATATTAGGTATTTAGGTAGTAATATGATATTCCTTACAATATTCTTGATAAACTGTTAGCAGAATATAAAATATGTAAATCTTTCTCTGAGTATATGACTTAAAACTCTCCCTAAAACGTCTGTAAAACTTGGTTTGAAACTTTGAAACACAAGAAGTTTAAAAAAGTTTAATTCGACTACATAAAAAAATTCAAATTAATGTATGTAGGTATATAGCTTATGTCATCTGGGCCATCAATCTATTGATTTTTTTTAATAAAAGACTACTCCCGTATTAGGAACATAGAACCTGACACAATGAACAACCGGACTTAGATCAACAATTTGTGGATCACACAAAATGTTCTTCCATGTGGTATTTGAACCCACAATACTTTACGCAGTAGTAAGCGGCGTGGCGTCTTCTTAAACTACTAGGCCAACTGTGCAGTCGAAAACAACATTACATATGGTTCAGTAGTAACGCTACAGTGGAACATATACACATACACAAACTGCTGAATCTATTACTCTTATTTTCGGCATACGAGAAAAAGGAAAGAAAATATTATAAATAGATTAGTCACTATGCTGCATTGTGTGTAACTAAAATGAGGATCATCATCATCACCATCAACAGCCTTTAACAGTCCACTGCTGGACATAGGCGTCTCCTTAGAAAGGAGGTTTTGGCCTACTATACCACGCTGGCCAAACGGGTTGGTATAGGGTTGGTTTCAAGTTTTCATCTTGAAAATCTCTTCCACAAAATGCCAGACAAACTACATGACGCTATCGAAGTCAAAAATAAACAAACAAATGTCTTCCATCAAAAGAACACCCCTAAACTATTCTCCAAGGGTTCTAAGATAAGTATCACAATATTGAAATACCTTCCCTTAACGGAGACCCTGGGAATATATGTATATTAATTTATGGAACAGAGATTATAGCAGATGCTGTTTTAGAAATCTTTTTGAGGAAATGTTTTGTAATGTACACACATTATATCGCGGAAATGAAAGCCAGGATTACGTATATAATTTCGAATATGATAAATACATATTACAAAAATATTCAAGATAAACTTCCTTTGTGACTGCCTTGTTGGTCTAGTGGTTAGCGTATGCGGCTGCTGATCAAGAGGGTTCGATTCCCGGGCTGGACCAAATGTTTGTATAATCTGCAAATATTTTTTTTCAAATTTTGGATGTCTTCTGTATTTAAATTTACAAAAAAAAGTACATAATAATATGCATTTATATCAATTGTCTAGTACCCATACTACAAGCACTGCTTAGTTTTGGGACTACAAAATCGGAGACGGGTTCGATTCCCGGGTCGGACGGACGGAAATGTTTGTGTGATCCGCAAATAAATATTTGTTTCGAAGTCTGGGTGTTTTCTATTTATAATATGTATTATTTACAAAAAAGAATATGTTTATGTATTTATATCAGTTATCTCGTACCGATAATACAAGTTCTGCTTAGTTTGGGATTAGATGGCGTTGTGTGTAAGAAGTCCTATATTTATTTTTATTAAGTCGCTCTACGGTTTTTATATGTTACTCTAGTGGTTATATATTACTCTAGTGGTTTTCATATGCAAATTATTATTATAAAAACAATTAAATAAACCCAACTGCTTAAAAGTAATGAACTGAGAAGAGAAAAACAAGAATCACAATATCTATACAAAATACGACTAACTAATGCATTGTTTTCTAAGCTTGCTAAACACTTTATGGTACTGCATGCGGTGACAAATGTAGTTTTGGTGGATCTTCCTTTTCCTGAAGGTAAGGTAAAGATTTCCTTTTGAGTTTTGAATTAGCTAAAATTCTGTCAAAATCGGTCCACCCATTCCTGGGATTAACCGTAGCAAACAGACAGACAGGCAGACCTATAATTGCTTTTTTGATGTAAATAAAACTGTTACTTTAATATTACAAGCAGACACCCAAATTGTATTTATTTCTATATAAAACTACTCCACACACATAACACTAAAACATTTGAACTATTATTGTATAACATTAAAATAAACTGAAACCAAGCGCTGTTTATGACCCATTGTTGGGTTTACAGTATTATGTAAATTCACACCCATTATATTATGAAACACTCCGGACACTGTAATGGACGCAATGTAATTGTCTATTATCACTGCAATTAAATATATTTATATATCTAAACTACTACTACTGTGCATGTCGGTTATCGTGGATAAATGTAGCCTATGTCCTTTCTCTGGCTCTAAATTGTGTGTGCACCAAACTTCATTTAAATCTGTTAAGTAGATTTTGCGACAGACGGACAGTAGCTTTCGCTTTTATAATAATAAGGGCTCAGAGACACGTATCGAAAATATGGTTGTGGCCGCCGCGCGTTGACCGCGTATTGGCCGAGTGCTTGTTTCTTTTGGCCGCGTATTGGCGACGTTGACATGTCAATTTTGCTCAAATTTTCTCTGTGCCCGTGAACCGTATGCACCTCAATGAAATAATGTTAAAATGAGATAAATCCAAAATCTTTAAATTTCTTTGTTTCCTTTCTTTTTGTTGTCGGTACAAATAATATTAGATCACAATTTTCTTCTTTTTAGCGAGATGACGCATGATACATGTGAATTTTAAGAAAGATTGAAAGCAACTGATCCGTTGCGCGTCTGCGCGGTCCAGGACCAGGACCCACCAGTTCCACCAGGATAATAATACTGTACTTTAAATTAAAAGAGTGGAGATACCATTTATATATAGTAGAGCCACGCTGATTTCAGCACGAATGGGACGTTACTACCCTCTCACAGAGAACCAACCTATAATGACAGCATTCGTGTTTCGCTGGTGAGAACGAGACCTAATGATGCAGAAGCATATCACTAGGCCGTCATGGTATGGGTCATCATGCTGCATTGTGTGCACGCACAATAAAGATGGTGACCACCACTGTTGGATTCTGCTCAAGCTTTCCATCAGGCAAAGTAGAGTCACTTTGACAGGTTCATATAAAAAAAAACTGAGATCTGGCAGTCGTGTCTCCAGTTATTGCATAAATTAATTATTTCAATAAAATTAAGGCTTTTTTCTAAGGTAAGTCCTTTGTATTGCAGTGAAACAACAAAGATTATTGGTTGGTGGTGATAATGAACCATCAGGGGTGTTTTTGAATTATTTTGGCACCGGGAACGATGCGGGGTGGGTAAATGAGATGTTTTTTTTTGTTTTACCAATATTTAACGTTATTTTTGATTTAAATACATATGTACTGGCATCTTGCGCTAACTGAGCTTTATTTAAAACGAAAACCTGTATAAAAAACTAATAAAAAATATAAATAAGCTTCATATCAACTCACCAAGGGCCCAGGAAAGCACAGAGAGTGCCGGCGATGTCATTGACCTGCCGGCCTGAGGGGCCGTCCGCCCGCATTCGTGATAAAGGTGAAAAAATCATCAATATCACCACACTAAAATATCATTATTTCTATAACTGTTGTTTATCACTTACAATTTATCACTGTTATTAAGTAATTATGATTTCACTGTCACTTATCACTGAAATTTTTATTGAATAAATACTTTTTACACGATTTACACGTTAGTTTTGGAATAATCACTGGTTTTTGTTTTCACTCTTAATTTTGGATATGTTTTCTCTGTGATACGGTTTCACTACCTGTGAACAAAATAAAAATATATTAATATTGTAGATTTTGGCATCTGTTTTTGTGATGTAATAATTAATTAAAATCAATTAAGCTATTGCAGTCGATTGGGCCTTTTAGAAATAAAATCGAAAACATACATGTAATTTTGAGTAACTTTTATTACTATAAATAATTAATGAATTCAATTTTATAAATAGCGATGTTAAGAAACTAGTCACCTAGTATTTAATAGGCACAGATATTAAGATCATTTGGTATAAAATAACAGGTACATGGCTTCATCCTGTCCCTAAAACAAAAAAAACAATACGTCACACTGGCAAGCGTAATAGGCTCTTCACACAGTCGGTGAAATATCATGAAAGTACTAGGGAGAGTCGGGAAAATGCCAAGAAAGTACCACACGAGGGTATGAAGATGACGGCAACTGCAGCGGAAGGAAGTTACGAATAATATGTATGTATGCGTGTGTGTAAGAAATGGATCTTTTTTTTTAATAGAAATGTAGACATGCACTGACATCCAGAAAATATAGAGACTACCTCGGTGGCAGATAGAAACAGATACTTCAATCTCATTAATGGCCTCGGTGGCGCAGTGGGAGCGTGTGCGACGCCACTGCTGTGCTTAACCAAATGTTTGTGTGATCTGCAAATATTTGTTTCGGAGTTTGGGTATTTTCCATGTATAGTATGTATGTATTAACAAAAAAAAAGTATATCCATGTATTTTTATCAGATGTCTAGTACCCACAATACAAGCTCTGCTTAGTTTGGGACTAGATAACGTTGTGTGTAAGATGTACAAAATATTGAATTTATTAAAATATTTATTTATAGCTAGGTATCTATTAAAAATTATTCTAAGTTGTGTATGGTTATATGGTTGTATTGCGCGGGTCCATCTCAAAGATGAGAACAATGCTACGTATGAAATCACTCGACGGCACTAATATTCTTATAACGTTATCTGCTCGCAACAGCAGTTTGAGGAACTGGGTGGCTTCGGGATCATTAATAATGCGAGCTGCCCGCTCTGCAACCGATCGAGAACGCCAAGTAGCGGATCCATCGCAGAGATGAGAACAGTACTCCAAGCAGGAGCAAACATGGGTCTTATAAAGAATACACAGATGCCCCAGCGAAAACCACCTCACCTTGTTTAATATGCCTAGCTTCCTTGTTTCGCTCTTAATGTATTATAGGTTGATTTCAACAAATATCGAACAAAAAACAATCATAAAGAATCGACAATTAAGAGGCCGGCGTACGACACTCGAAACTGCAAGTTGAAATTTGTTTATAAAATATTGCTGTCTCTGTTTGACAAAATACAACGTAGATACGAGTGCACCGCTATATGTGTGTATGTGGATTGACATTCATTCGTAGTAATTCGGACTCTCTCGTAGAAGGTTCGACTATCATTATATGACTGACACGAATCACACACACATTGAAATATTTTTTGATGCGATAGCACTACTAATTGCTTGAAATTTGTGAAAATATGGATGTGTTTCGTAATATCGAAAATCATGAATGAAAACTCAAATTTTTTTTTATTTATTTTGTGTAAGTAGTAGCATAATAATATGAGATATGTTGTTGATGAAACAATATTAGAAATATTTTTGTTTTTAAGACAGAAAAAAACAAAAAAAACGTGACATTTACACAAGCTTTGTATTACTTTTTCATTTGCACAAAATGATTCGGAATTCAAATAACATGGCGGAATGGCTACATATTATAAACGTACACGAGTACAATTGGAACACGAACTAAGACAAGGAAAATGGGCAAAAGCAAATGGATTTCGTTTTCACTGTTCGAAACGACAAAAGTAATAGAAATTCTGTACGCCATATTTTGGCTCCCTTTTTTTTATTAATTCTAAAAAGAGTTTGGTAGTAAGACTTTCTAGGTTCTGAAGATTACTTTTTTCTTTTTTAAAATTTAATGTCAACTAAACAAACAGGCGGTCGTGAAGCCCAGTTATTAAATTTCTTTCTAAATGCCTATATTGTTTTCATTTCCCAACAAAGATTTTAGAAAATTTATTGAAACGGAAAAATATTTTTATAATTCAATGGTTTCCGGGAAAAATAATTTCAATTAGTTTAAATTACTTTTAAGGTGGTTTTTACTGAAAAGAAATAATAAATACCACAAAGGGGTTTTACTTCATAAACATTCGCGGCATTTTTTGACAGTTCACTTAAAAAAACGTTTCTATTAATTAATTTATTTTCGTTGCAAGGCTTTTATTTCGGTTCAAAATTATGAAAGATTGTATAAGACTGCAAGAAGCGCTCATAACATAAGGCCACTCGCCTTAGGTGAGTTGAAAACAATTACCATGAGGGTAAGTAACGACGTCGCGGTTAGACCTAGATGGGTGCCCGCATGTGGCATGATATGTTATGAGCGTTTCCGTGATTCGGAAGTCACATCAAGCAGTAGGTCTTGATTGTTATTAAAAGTTAGCAATCGTGAAGCTTACGTAGCCGACGGCAAGATTACGGAGCCACAACGTGTCTTGCCAGTCCCTAAATCGCACTCGGCCAGTGTGGGGACGTATGGCCTTAACCCTCTCCTGAAAAGAGACCTAGCAGTGGGAAATTATGAGTTGTTGATTGATTGAATACAATGTACGGACAAACGATGAGTACAAAACAACCGGTGTAAGACAAACAACGTTTGAGAGATCACAGGAGTACGGTTTCGAGTTTCGCTCCTTTATTAATTAATCCATTCATGCCGTTGACGGCTACTACGGAAACTAGTTGAATCAATCAGTTCCGTCTGTGTATTCTATTGGTCATAGCGTGAAACGGGATTTTGTGAGCTAGTCTTAAATATAGACATTATTATTATTATTTTGTCGCGGACTTCATTTTAGAACTTTTCAAGAGGAATAAATCTCTCATACATTACTTCATGAATCTTTAAACTTATACACAGCGCACGCAATGGAGCTTCCATCCAAAAGAAATAATAATTATTGCTTGTTTATGAAACATTTTCATTAAAACTCCGCTCCTGGTTGTAGCGTGATCATGTAGCCTTCCTCAATAACAAAGAAACTCTTCAGTTTTATAATATTAGTATGGATTAACAGCCTACAGAACTCCACATCCACAGAATACATAGGTTTCTCATTAAAAGGAAGTTTTGGCCTTCTTTAAATGCTGGTTGGGTGAATTTGATCCAAGTTTTATTCCCATTGTAGTGCTGCTTAAGTTACATTATGATAGTTCTCGTTAGTTGTTGACACTCTTCTTTCTTAATTACCACACACGGATCTTGTCACTCCCACGCGAAAACTTTAAATAAATAATACACGAACAATTTCATAACCAGATTCACTGGACACAAGAGACTTGTCCGTTTACGCGAGATAGACAAAATAACTATTTTAAGAGTAAGAGAGCATTTGGCCCAAACTTCACGCCAATAAACATTTTAATGGGTCTCGGTTGGATGTCGGGATTGAACGCATGTATTCCCAGCAAGGGATTTGATGTTTGAACTATTTACAACTCTATCGTGCTTGTTATAAATCTCATTTAACTGTATTAAGTTTAGTCTAGAAATATTTAATACAGACAGTTTTTAGTACTACTCTGCTGGACATAGTACTCGTATATCCTTTCAAAGAAGGTCTTGGGCTACTATTACACATTTATCAAACGGGTTGATATAGGAATAGTATCGAGTTTCCCTTCTTTTAGGGAGTAATTTTGTCATGCGTAGTTTGGTCGTTAGTTGATGCAAAGTGAATGCAACATAAGTTCATTGCAATGATGTGCTTCATCGGCTTCCGTCCCTTGACGAAATCGTTCACTCATTTCAAAGAAGAAATGTTGAAAATCAATATAAAAAAATTACCTAGTACGTTCAACGAGTTCAAAACAGAAAAAGCGGCCAAGTGCGAGTCGGACTCGCCCATGAAGGGTTCCGTATCAGCAAGTAACATCATATAAAAGTTCTTGTAGTTCGTTGTAACTTTCATAGATGTTTTTATATTAGTGTATTGATTGGATGAAAGGTAAATTGCGTGTTACGATTTATGACGTATTAAAAAAAAAACTACTCACTAGATCTCGTTCGAACCAATTTTCGTCGGTAGTTTGCATGGTAATGTACAACATATTTTTTTTTAGTTTTATCACTCTATTATTTTAAAAGTTAGAGGGGGGGGGGACACACATTTTTCCACTTTGGAAGTGTCTCTCGCGCAAACTATTCAGTTTAGAAAAAAATGATATTAGAAACCTCAACATCATTTTTGAACACCTATCCATAGATACCCCATACGTATAGGTTTGATGAAAAAAAATTTTTTGAGTTTCAGTTCCAAGTATGGGGACCCCCAAAATGTATTGTTTTTTCTATTATTATGTAAAAATCTTAATGCGGTTCACAGAATACATCGACTGACCAAATTTCAATAGTATAGCTTTTATAGTTTCGGAAATAATTGGCTGTGACATACGGACGGACAGACAGACAGACAGACAGACAGACAGACTTGACGAATCTATAAGGGTTCCGTTTTTTGCCATTTGGCTACGGAACCCTAAAAATGAGATTAAAAGTAGTCCTTGTATCAGTACCCCAGGGAAGTCACCCCTTCAGAGTGGAAGACATATATAAATATACATATGCTCAAGAACTAAGCGGTTTGGGTCTTCCTTTTTGTGCCGAGCAGTTAAACACTGGAACTCACTACCATCTCATGTTTTTCCTTCACACTATAATCCCGGGTCCTTTAAGCGGGGCGTGAAAAAGCATTTCACTAGGCCGCCATAATGTGGTCCGCCATACTGCTTGCATTTGCAGTAAGTATGGCGACCCCCACTTGTGGATTTAGTCATGCTTTGCATCAGGCATAGTAAAGTCACCTTGGCAGGCGTTACATACAAAAAAAAAAAACAAAACAAGCTGTCATTGGAGGAAATCTTCGTACACATTTAAGACACACATACAAAAGAATCGTCCGTCATTATGAACTCTCACATAATAATTAAAATAAGTATTCAACATTTCACACACACAAACACATATTGTATCGTAACAGTGTATGCATATACCCATTTGGGATTTTGCTTTGACAGAAGGAAACTCCCTAGCGTGTTGAATGATTAAATGTAATTAGGATTAGCAAGCTGAAGTGGCAGTGGGCTGGCCATATTAGCCACAGAACTAATGACCGTTGGGGTAGAAGAGTTCTGGAGTGGAGACCGCGACTCGGCAAACGAAGTGTAGGACACACACAGGCTAGGTGGAGTGACGACTTGCGCAGGATGGCTGTCAGGAGCTGAATGCGAGAAGTCCAAAATCGATCAAAGTGGTGTGCATGCATATATCCAGCAGTGGAGTGCGATAGGCTGATGATGATGATGATGATAGAAGCATCTCAAGAAGCCGTTATTAGGGGCCACTGTGTTGCATTCAATATTGACATATATACATTCAAAACTTTTTAAAAAATCTTATTAACATTAATGTCTCTATGTAAATTTGTTTCACTAGAGGTTGTTGTATTTTAAATACTTTTATCAACCTAGGACTTAAGTAATAATGGTCCATACCGTATAAACCAGTCGTTTCTGTATCACAGAAGGCAACTGTTCATCGGTGTCAATAATCTTCTTTTCTTATAGCTGAATAGTTTGTTTGGTTGGACGCTGAACAGAAACAATAAAATATTATATTATAACGTACGTCTAGACATAACGGAATGTTGTGTTGGCGTGGTGCCCAGGAGACCACTTTTAACTTTTCGCCAGTTAACACATTTCAGCATTACGTCACCCTTCGAGGAAATGGGACTCAAATTGAACTGTAGTTGGCATTCGGATCGTACGATTGTCGATTTGTTTGTTAACTGTTTTTAGACTTTCACGACTTTTAAACATATTTTTTGTTGCACTATAGCGTATCTTATTCACGATAATTATTTGAAAGGTTACGCCACGACCACTCGAATGATGATATACAATAAAAACTATGGTTGTTCTATAGGGAATAGTTTGGTTTTTATTAATAATTATAATAATAAATAGTATAATAAATATTTCGGGCGTCTTACACATAACGCCATCCAGTTCCCGACGCATCCAAACTCCCTTGTCCGTTCGTGCTGAAATCAGCGTGGCTCTACTACCTTTACAGTTTGCCAGAAATGCCTCGATTCGGAGTGATTCCATGACCTCTCATGAAATCGGTATTAAGGGTTTTTTGTAAAATAAGTGGTTTCTTTAGTCATTAAATTGTGCGAATAAATAACGGTACCTGGCCGACAGAGCTTTGCTTGGTTAGGTAATAGTGTATTGTTTAACAACGCCACATATATGTCGCAGCATACTAGCATAATTAGTCGTTTAATCAACAGCCTAGCCTTATCAGTTACTATCACTACTGAGATTAAAATCTGGTTATTAGATTGGATTAGGTTTTTAGTATATAAAAAATATATTAAGTCTTTACCTATGAAATTGCCGTTTTGTATGCAATAAGTGAAAGTACTTATTTTTTCAAACTTTTTTATTTCTGTTATTCGAAGTAATCACCCATGCAATCGACGCATCTTTGCCAACGCATTGGCAGTTTATTGATGCCCTTCTTGTAAAAATCAGCTAGACGGGAGGCAACAAACTCTTCAAAGGCATTTTGTACTGCCTCTCGGAAATTGAATTTTTTACCCACTAAAAAGTTGTCTCAATTTTGGAAAAAGTATTAGTCGGTAGGTGCAAGGTCTGGTGAGTATGGCGGATGAGGGGAGGTTCCAACCCCACCTCATGCAGCTTGGAGACTGTCTGTTGCACAGTATGGGGTCGCGCGTTGTCGTGAAGGAGCAGTGGGGACGACCGATTGAACAAAGCTGGTTGCAAATGTGCAATCTTCTCCATCATTCTCTCCAGTTCTTCGTAGGACACATCTGCGATAATGCTCATGCCGTTTTGTAAAAATCTGTGGTGAATCACACCCGCACTAGACCACCAAACAATGACCATCACCTTTTTAGTTGTCATTTTTGGTTTAAGGGCATTGCTTAACCAACTTGCTGAGCGCTTTCGATTGTCGTACATAATTTAATTTTTGGTCCCACGTAACAATTAGTTTCAAAATTCTTTCATTTTTTTGCCTGTTGACCAGCGCAAGGCAGGTCTCGACGCGTACGTTGCGCTGACGATCGTTAAGGTCGTGGGGCACCCATCTATCAAGCTTTTTTGGATGGATGGATCAAATGGATCAATATTGTTTTGATGTTTACATTATAAACTGTTGCTAGCTCAGTTGTAGATTGAGTTTCGTCAGCTTCCACAATCGCCTTTAATTCACTATTTTTAACCAAAGTCACCGGACGACCACGAGCTTCATTTTTCAATTCAAAATTTCCAGAACGGAACCGGGAAAACCAATAACGGGTTGTGCGTTCGTTTGTACAGCTCTCTCCGTAAACGATTTTGATGTTACGTGCCGTTTGTGTCGCGTTGGTGCCACGACGGAACTCATATTCCTTAATTACACGAATTTTTAAAGTATCCATTATGACGAAAAATTTTCAAATGTAATGAAAATACAACGCTAATCAAAAAACAAAAGACTGAGTTTGTAAATAGAAAGTCATGGTTTTAAATAAAATTTATAATACATTTTTTTAGATAGAATTTAGAATACAGAGCCATTACAAACTTTTTTTTAGTTGAAATGACCAGTACTGAAGAAGGGCAATTTCATGGGTAAAGACCCAATATATACACCTCTGTACTTAACAGCGCCATGCACTCAATTCCTACCGCTACACAGACTAAAATTTAGTTTTTACTACAATTTGGCTAATACATACTCGTATATATACTGGCTGCACCCCGCGGTGTTAACCCTGTCTTCTTAGGATAAAAAAATGCCTGATTATGTGATTATCCAGAACTCATTTTTAAATTAGCCATTTACAAACTATCATTATTTAAACTTACATTTATAATATTAATAGGGAATATATTATATGAGATACACAGAATATAATATTGTCATCATTAGGTAAAAGCTTCGTATGAACTAAAGAGGGTACTAGACAATTTTTGTGTTCGCGGATGAAAAATATACAAAAACTAATTAGTGACTAATTATAATTACGATGTCTGTACAGTCTGTAGTTCTTGTGGTAAAATATGAGAATGTAGTCTGAATTTTCATGTATGAACGTTGTAAAATTAACTAAGTAGAATTTTACATGTTGTGTAGTTGTACTATATAATAAAAGTATTTATTTTTATACTGTGTTAATCCCCTTCTTTTATCCCGTGCGGAAATCTCTTCGAATACCACCACCTGATGGTTATGTCGGACATGAACCGACAAAAAACTGAACGCTGTCTCAAGGCACTAGTAGTCAAGGAACCAGGTTTACCTTAGAAAAGAAAGCTGTCCATGTGGTGTTATCTCTAAATTTTGAGAATTCGTTGAAGAAACCTCATTTAAGAAATCAGTAAAACGACCAATTGCTGCATTTTGTTGTTAAAAGATAAAAAAATAAAGTTCTATGTATTTGTACAAAGCAATAAAATTGACGTGTGGTGACGAATTAAGAATACAAAGTGTCATCACCCCTATTCATTCCATGGGTGTCATAAGAGGCGACTAAAGGAACAAAATAAGCAGCTAACATCACTGCCGTGAGAAGAAAACTTGAAACAAACCCTTTACGAACCCGTCTGGCCAGCGTGGTATAGTAGGCCAAAACCTCCTTTCCAAGGAGAGGCCTATGTCCAGCAGTGGACTGTTAAAGGATGTTGATGATGATGGATAAAATTGAAGTGTTTGTTTGTAAATGAACGGTTTTTTTATTAAATGCATATGAAAATGCTCATAACATTTTATCATAGTTCATTCTAACAAAAACAAATAAAAACTCTATAACAAACTGTCTGGCTAACATGTTCTAGTGGACCAAAATCTTCTTTCTAAGAAAAGGTTTATATGATGCAGTGAATTGTTAAAACATTTCCACACTATACTTCAGACATCTTACACACAACGCCATCTAGTCCCAAACTAAGCGAGCTTGTATTATGGATATAGACAACTGACACAAATACATAAAACCTTTTTTATATAAATACATAGAAAACAACCAAACACCGAAACAAATATTTGCGGATAACACAAACATTTGGTCCACGCTACCGAGTGCAGTCAACTATGGGGGCCTAGTGAGATGCTACTGTGTATCAGAAGTCTGGAATATTTAATTACTTATTATTATTAGTCCATAACTTCACAGTAAAGATTTTCCCCGAAGATCATAATATATAATTCCACAGCGTAATTACATCGCCATATAATAAAGTTAGACCTCACGTTTCGAGCATAGATTCGCCAGTAAACCGCACTACATATGCCAATGGTTCCGCATAACCGTTAATTACAACAGCCTAGTTCTATTGTTTAGTGTGGACAATCATAGGCTGTTACGGGCGTACGACGCTGTTGCCGGAACATTCTACCGAAATATTGGAATTTGTAATTGCTAGGCTTAGGGTATTGTGGAATAGTTTTTCATATCAAGTCATATCAACTTTGTAATGTTGGGTAATTAACGGAAAAAGCTATGGTGAATGGTTGTGAAACTTTTCATTATTAGTACCTACCTACAGTACCTGGATGGGTGACCGTTTATGTCATGATTTGTTATGAGCCGTGAGGTTATGTTTAGCAGTCGTTATTTGGGGATCTTTGCTGCTTAAAAAAAATCCAATGGCAAGATTTGCCACAACGTGTCTTGCCAGTCCCCAAGTCGCACTCGGCCAGGTGGGAACCGCAGGTAACACCGAAGTGCTTAGTCAGTTAAATAATATGACCGAACTACGCTCACAGCCTGCTCTTCCACGACCCGATATCTTTGTAACCAATCCATTTGTTACAAAAAGACCGTAATTTAAAAGAACCGTTGACGTATAATGACGATTTTACGGTTTTTCGATAATTTACGATGGCCTATATGTTTCTGTCAGTTATGTGGAGTCCTGTTAAATTTAAATATATCGTTATTGCGTGGGGTTTATATTTGGTCGTAAGTGTAATTAAGGTTTATGGCTGATTGGAGAGCATTTTCAGTGGAAACTGACAGATGTTTTTTTATAAGAGACCGCCAAAGTGGCTCTACTTTGCCTGATGGAAAGCATGATTAGAATCCAAGAGTGGATGTCACCATCCTCATTTTGAGTGCACACAACGCAGCATGGTGACCCCCACTATGGCGACCTAGTAAAGTGCTTGTGCATTATTGGGCCTCCGGTCTCACACTTACGGAATACGACACTGCCGCGTTTGTGTTTGTGCCACAAGGTCTCGGGCTCCATTCCCAGGTCGGACTAAATATTTGGATGACCTTTTTGCGTGGGTATTTTTTTTGTACAAGATGTATGTTTAAAAAAATATATATACTACTATCAAATAGTTTTTTTTTTATCGTGGTTACGTCCTTGGGCAAATCTAACATCTGATATTATAGGGGATTAATGTAAGGCTTGTTCCCCTATTACCCAACTACGACTTTCCACACACGCATGTCTGATACCAAACCAAGCAGAACGTATGCTAAAGTTACTATGTTTATAAAGTTTACTATGTTTTTGCCATCCTGCCTCCTAGCCATGTTACAAACGTTTTTCGTGTTCTATTCTAATCTCTTATTTCATTGGCCAATATTACTCAATCACGTGATCAAAATTAAATATTAGCCAATAAAACAAGAGAAATGGAAAAGTATAGAAAACAGAAAATGTTTGCAATTTGGCTAGGGAGGCTGACCTCGAAAGGGAGCCGGAAAAAGTTACACGGGCGGATCCGCAGGCAAAAGGTATTTTATGAATATATTCCAGTTATAGACAAACTACATTAATTTATTCAAAGCAAGTGATTAGTCTTAGAAATCGATCCCTCAAACCTCTGGTTATGATACTAAGATAATTAAAAACCACTAAACTGAAATCCCATTAAAAATAATGTTACTTAAAAACTATCTTACTCTAGATTATCATGTATTACACGCATTATGTAAAAAATGAAACAATCTAAAAAGGGCTAAGCACCAATTTTTTCTAGAAACTCATTTCTTAATAGATGCATATTAAAAAAAGGTCGGCAATAAAACATGCCGTTTCAGTTGACTCGTAAACTGGGATGAAGATAGCCGACTTAGGCTGCTCCTCACGTCCATGCTTTATCTGCGAGAGACGAGATTTACTGCCCTCAATCGCGACTTAACGTTTGTGTGGATACAGCCTAAGATAACCATAGATAAAAGAGAACAAGTAAAATTTTCTTCTTAAAAACGAATTATTTCGGTGTAGGATTTATATTTCGTAATTAGAATACTTGAAGTTTGAATAGAAACTCCTTCAGCGCAGTACTTTACAAAATCATATCTTTTATTTTAGAATAGAATAAAATAAACTTATGTTTACACGGTTTACACCAGTTTAAAAGTTTATGTATATATCACTATCATATCAACAGAATGATCATGTATAATTGGTAGCTTTTTCGATTAAATAAATTGTTAATTGTTTACAACGATGGTTGCTAGTAGGCCTATTGTCAATATTGCGTTAGGACTACATAATTTAATAACGGTAGGAAAGTGATATTTAAAACCACAATTTCTTGATCACAAATCTAATGCCTTGACCATAATTAACCGCAAGTGATTTGATTTTTAAACAACACGCACACAAAAGTGTGTGTGCGTGTTGTTTAAAAATCAAATTTTTAAAGTTAAAATAACATATTTACTTGTATTCATTAATCACACATTTTTTTGTTATTCAAGCATTTTGGAAATTCATTTTGTTACGCACTTGACCTACCGCTTTTTAGTTACAGTCCGCTTTTAACCTACTAGTTCAGTTATACTGTGGTGTTGTTACAGTTTTACTGTGTGCCCATAAAATCGAATTAGCGAGACAAGCGTAGTATAAAAGTGATTGTTCAGCCAAACCGAGGTAATCGCTGGCTTAACCCCACTTACCCCTAAAAGAAACTCACTACAAGTTGTCCAAAGCTTACTCAAGTTGTATTTTTTCTATGAGGGCAAGATAAATAATATTCTCTGTAACGTAAATGGTTATGTATGGTTAGAAGCACTTGAATCTAAAAGAGTATCACTTTATCTGATGGTCTAACAATCAACCTTCGTTCCTATAATGGAGAGCTACTGATCTTACTTATCTAAAGTACAATAATATAACAAAGAATAATATACAGGTTATAGTAAGCATTTGTCACTTAAAGGAAAGATGCTTCCCTCCTCTCAATACGTATTGAAGATTTTTTTAGTCCTCCACGAGCCTCACTTACTCAAGGAACTGTCACGAAGGAATTTCTGACCACCTTCAATTTCTGTGGCGCCGTAATCTCTGTTTTGTTTTATTTTGTGCTTCTTAGAAGGACTACTCTGGTGTAAGGTAGTGGTCACCATACCAATCGTGAATGCAGACAATGACGTATAGTGATCCACGGGATGGTAGCATATTGAGATGCTTCTTCACCATTAGTCATTCCGATCAAAACTATCAGATATTCTTACTTAATGTAAAACTTTTAAACTTTAGAATAACACCATTCCCCAAACATTTAAATTTAAAATATAACTTTAGTTGTTAAAGCTACAACACACCTATTAAAAGAACGCAAATAATATTCTGAGTAAAACCGAACGAAATGATCGAACAACGAAGCCACATTCAAAAGTTTAAAAAAGAACATAAAACAAAATGGTGAACTCAAAGTTGGAAGTTCAAAACCGATCCGCAATTTCATCTGATAAAAAGCCTCCATGCTTTCATTTCATTTGACGCAGAAAATAACTGTTTATGAGAAAGGCTTTCGTAACTTTAAAAAATAACTTTCGCATTTCAGACATAGAGGGGAGAGTAACAGCCAATCTGTGACACAGGGGTACCTTTAGCAGCGCACCTAATAATTTAATATAGCTCTACTTCTTGAGTGTCATTGCAAACAGAAATAACAGTACTGTATTTTTTTTAGGTCTTTAAATAACAAAACAATTTACAACTACAAGCTAAACACCCACCATACCCAGATTGGTTTATCTTAGGTGTGAAATGTACATTTCTCAATTCATTATATTAAATTATTTATTCATTTATCTTGCATGTATTATAGTAACACAAATTCTTATACTTGATTTATTGTATACTATAGTAACAGTTATAGGTCAATTGTATGGTATTGCCGAAATAAAAGTATTCTTACAATCATTATATTATGAAATACTCTAAACTATATCTAAAAATAAATAGCTAAATTATTGTTAGTCACACAATATGTCCGTATGTCACAAATGTGAGACAATTTCTGTTTTAAAGTTCACAATTCAAAACCAGCGACACAGAGAATTGCCAACAACAGCAAAATATTGTGTGGGAAAACATTTGTGTTTAAAAAACAGAAAACAGAGAAGAATTTCTTAAACTTACGAGGCAAGGAGATTAAACCGTCTGATATTAGACTTATAAAATCTTATTTATTCTATATTATTGTAACCTTTGTGGTACAATAATATTGTGTATTACGTCACTAAGCTTATTATTGAAATATAGTGACATCTTTTTGGCTTTTATGATTCCTAATGTTATTTGTGAATATTAGTTTTTACACGCAGCATCTGGTATCGGACTGCCGAAACCTGAACTGGGGTGAGTGTACTGAATTCCGCCTAAATTGGGCATGAATATATTTCTGTTTTTGAGGAATGACATAGGTTACTTTTTCCCGTTATATCCGACATACACGTGGGCGGAGTCGTGGGCAAAAACTAGTAACTTTTAACTGTCTAGAGACTTGATCCCCAAGGCAGACCATCAATCCGGTTGTAAGAAACAAAGATTGTGATAATATTTTTTTTGTGTAATAATTAATATTAATACAATAGCTGAGTCCCGCGATGTTACCCGCGTTATAAGTTACCGCAGAGTCTGAAAAAAGGCCCAAGTGGCTATTTTAGATCGGTCCAGCCGTTCCAATATTAGCTAGATTTGTAAGCAACTCTGTCCATCTATTAGGATTTCACGGCTAAGTCGCTGCAAAGACTTTCGGAGCGAGAATTTATCTATAGCGATTCAGGATTAGTAGTTAATCGGTACAACTTATTCCGTGTTTTCTTTCGTGGTTCAGTATTACGTCGGCAGATGGTGCTGTTGTATGTTTTTGCTTCCGCGGTATGTGGAAGTCGCCACTATACCTACTCCTGGATTCGTTTCATCAGGCAGAGTATAGTCACTTTGGTAAGGTATAAAAAAAAACGCGTCTAGAGCAGCGGGCTAAAACTAGTCGTGTATAATTAAACTAAGTTTATTAAATAAACTAATTATCTATTCTCCGAAAACGCTTCATTCAATCCGTATCGTAAGGGCCGATATGATTGAAGCACTCGTTAAAGTATATTGGATCTCGAACCATGATTATATTGGAATTGAGATATTATTTCGTGTTGTAATCAAATAAAGCTACGTTTAGACACGTGCCTCGGGATATTCGCGTTGCAAATTCTGATTAATATTATAAGGCGAATATCAGTTTGTTTATTTAATACGTCTAAAACCACTTACTCAATTTTAAAAAAGACATCGTCACATTTATGGAAAACTAGCTTACGCCCGCGGCTCTCCCCGCGTTTGTGTCGGTTATCGCCGTAAAAAGTAGTCTATGTCCTTTACCAAGTTTCCGTCTAAGTTTCCGTCAAAATTCTTCAAAAGCGATTTGGCGATTTAAGCATGAAAACGTATCAGACAGACAGACTGAGTTACTTTCGCATTTATAATATTAGTAGGGAATACATTACCGGCCACTTACTATCATCATATCTGGCATACATACAGACGGAGCAATGCACAAAAACTATAAATAAGTTCAATAAATATGTATAAAACTGTTCTGTTACTGACTGACTGACAGACAACGTACACCCGAAACTACTGGACGCAGGAAGCTGAAATTTAGCAGGTCTGTACCTTGAAGAGTGAAGGCGAGCATTAAGTGAGGATTTTGGAAAATTCCATCACTAAGAGGGTGGAAATAACAATCAAAGTTGTACATGAGAATAACACGTGGGCAAAGCCGCGGGCTAAAGTTAGTAAAAGTATATGTTTGTAATTTTTCATTAACAGCTTTTCACACATACATTTCATACATTCATCATGAATATTAGTGAAAGCGTGTGCAACGAAGTAATGTCGCTATAATGAACTTTCATAAAAACATTGTAGTCTATTTTAGAGTCCCTAATTATCATTATATTGTTCATTATCACTGCAGTTATAAATACAATTACTCTTTAGTATTATTTTCTATTAGTTTATTAGTATTGTTACTAACACACGTTCTGTCCTCATTTTATACCGTACCTACAAGGTAGTAGAGCTACTCTGATACCAACACGAATTGTCCAGCTCGACCGGAACAGTACTACCCTTTCTCAGAAGACTAACCTAAAATGACAGCATTCATTCTATTGTGTTTCGTTAGTGAGTACAAGACTGGAGGCCCTGAGATGCAGACGCATCTCAGTAGACCACCATAATATGGGTCATCATACTGAATTATCTACATTGCTCATGAGTATGGTAACCACTACACACACAAGTCGGATAAAAATAGTTATTCGAAAATCATGTCCAACAATGAATCAACAACGATTCGGCCGATCTAGAACGTCAAGAGATCCCGAAAACCGAGCGTGTAAGATTGTCTATTCGTGGAAATCCTGGACTCTCGGCTTGGAAGCGGTCTAACGCATTAGGCGTACCCACAACATCTTTAATTCGTATTCTTAGATTTACATTTACATCCGTACAAAATTCAAATGATACAGGAATTAAAGCCTCAAGATCGCGCTCATATTATGTTCCAATTTGTTAACGAAAGGGCAAAAAGTGATATCCAAAAGAGGTGCCATTAACTGGCCACCTCCTAGCTCGAACTTATCCCCAATGGACTTTTTTCTTTGGGGATACCATAAAAGCAAAGTTTTCAACAGCAACCCTGAGTCCCTAAAGGAATAAAAGGAAAATATTTCATAGGAAATGCAAAACATTTCACAAAACACCTGTAAGGCCCTTATTTAAAGTTTACGCTCCAGGTTGCAGCAGTGTCAAAATAATCAATGATTATATGTAATGTGGATGATGTAATTTAAAAAAAAAACATTTCTCTACTATAATAATAAATAAACCATTTTTATCTCACATAAATGATTTCTTTTAAATCATCATTTGAAATGTAAACGATCTTTTGGTCCATCCCGTATATTGGAACAGATAATCATGTATTAACATTAGTGGTTAACAAGTGAGTTATTGTAAATCCAATATAAAGTCCATTACATGTAATTATGGAAATGATAGGAAACTTATTTCTCACAATAAGAAATATCATTTCATAAATTGAGTAATTGAATCATATAATGTCACAAATGATGTAGCCATAAATTGTCGTCAATTAAATCTTTTAAAATTGGAAGGGATTTTGTCATTTGAGAAAGCAAGTTTCTTTTTAACCGACTTCAAAAAAAAGGAGGAGGTTATCAATTCGTCGGAAACTTTTTTTTTTTTATGTATGTTCAGCGATAATTTCGTCGTTTATGAACCGATTTCAAAAATTCTTTTTGCATTGGAATGGACGTAGCTTACAGGTGGTCCCACCGTCACCATATCGGGATCTGATGATGGGATCCCAAGGAAATCGAGGGAACTCCTCAAATATCATAGGCACAATGTCGCGATTTGGGTATTAGGAATAGTTTTTCATTGAAGTCGGTTCCTTTTTGTTAAAATTATAAATATTCACAGCTAAATTGATTATACTCTGCCTATAAATATTAAATCGTTTTTTTTTGCAAGCAAAACTTATACACATTTTTATACGTCGGACTTTACAGAAAAAATGCGGTGGCACATCTTGAGACACACTTTGGGAAGAAATGCCGAAATGAACGACAGAGGTCTCTTTTTTTTGAATTTCATGAACAATTGTTAAATAATAAATGTACAGGGTCTGGGTTGCCCTTTTGAAGAAATAACCATAGTTTTGAGCCGTCTATATAGCTAGCATACGAGCCCAAGAAATCGTCTTTTCTAACTTACCTGTCTCAAGAATCAAAATATCTCCATGCCAAAATTCATTCAGTTCATTCAAAATTCAGTGCAGTGGATTAACCGTGACACTGTAACAGTGAGACATACAGACAAACAAAGTTATATTTAAATTTATAATATTAGTTGGGATTTTGTACGCATCACGATCCCTTCCCTAAATAACATAACTTTTCAAACGTTTATCAACAATTTTCAAAGTACACTCAAGTTACGCTGTCACAAGAGTAACGGTATTTAAAGACGGCTCCCACAGTAATTGACACTCGACTTCGGAGGCCAGATACTTAAGACTTGGGAATATGTTCTCTTGCTAACTGAATATTTCTCAAAAGACTCCATTTACAAAGATTTCAACCTTAGCTTTGTATTCATGAAATAAACATGAATGACGTTAAATTTGTGAGTTTGACGTTTGCAATCTCGTCTGGGTTAGCTCTGGGCTTCGTATCCGCGAGGGGGCGGCGTCGGTGTATGCCGGACGCCGCTTAAGAGAGGGTGTTGAACCGAGACTGTGCCCGCATCAGGAGCGGGCAGGCGCTGGGGGAGTCCAAAAGGAGATCTGACCCTGGACTTCTCCTCCTCCTAAACGGAGAAGCGCGGAGAGGGCACACTGTGTGGTTTTTAGTCGGTTCAAGTCCGACACACCAACCCGCCGTAACCCCCGGTGGGGTGACGGTCCATGATGATTTTCCACACATTAAAAAAAAAATGGTGTCGTATCGTGGTCATATATTACCAACTAGCTGAGTCCAACTATTAATCAATGCAAAGAGAAGGAAAACTTGAAATCAACCCTATACCAACCCGTCTGGCCAGCGTGGTATAGTAGGCCAAAACCTCCATTCTAAGGAGAAGCCTATGTCCAGCAGTGGACTGTTAAACTGGAAAAAAATACAAGTAACTCATGATTTTTTCATACATACTTTATCAGCCCATAGCTCATATACCCCATTGATTTCGGCAATGAGCTTACGGTGGACTTAATTGTGCAATATAATAAACCTACTGATGCCTATTTAGTCCCAATTGATTCTGGTTATTTTTTTGTATCATTTACACTTTTAATGATGTCCTTCAACCGTCTTTTTTCAAAACTTTACTTCACTTTTCACGAAGCCCGGTTTTCAAATGTAATAAATTCATGGACGCTGAGAGATACTACGAAGAGTGGCGAGTATCACAGCGTTCGTCTGAAACTGAAGTTGCATCTTTATTCAAAGTAAATTGTCCGTGATTTCTCTTATTTTTAACTTTTTATGAACGTTGTTTTTGTGCAGTTCATTTGAAAAACTCTTCATAAATGTATAGTAATATTACAAATTCAAAAGTTACTATATTTGTTTATTTAATTGTATTGTACACTTATACATACACGGTTTGGTTGGAAGAGAATGCCTGTGGCATTAAATCCGCCTTGTGCAATATGTTTGCAGGAAGTTTAAATAAATAAATAAATAAATAAATTAAACATACATATTTTGCCATACAAACATTCTAGAAGACATTTTATTATTTTATACTATTCGGACACCTTACACACAATATCATCTAGTCCCAAACTAAGCAGAGATTGTATAATATTATGGCTACTAAACAACTGATATAAATACATAAACATACTTTTTTTTGTAAATGCCTACATATTAGATTGCAGATCACACATATATCTAGGTCCGATCGACATCGAACCCGACACCTCTTGATCAGCAATCGCATTCGCTAACCACTAGACCAACGAGACAGTCAAAACCCATGCTCTTTTATACAAAAACTACTGAACGGATTTGGATGAAAGTTTACAGTAATATAGCTCATATTAGAATAATACAAAGGCTACTTTGTACTGCCGTAACCCAGATACAAGCGGGAGAAGACACGGCCGAAAGCTAGTAAATAAATAAAATTTCTCATGCTAACAACCGTGACCGACTACTTAACGTTACTTAAGTTCCCCGCGACACTACTAAAGCAGGAGTTGTATTTTATACTTAGCGTAAACCACTACCTACGTTGTCTTGTAAAGTTAAATTAGTTTTTAACAGTGCAGATACTTGCAACGTCTCTCATTGATTCAACTAATTTGATAGATAATTCCATCTGACATTAAGACCGTCTCGTAAAACTTAAATAGAGAAATCAAGAAAAGTTAAACCAATACTGGTAAACCAAATTGAAGTGTCTGTTTGGAAAGTACTAATTGCATATGAAAGGATATACGTTCGGTACTTTTGTCAAAAGTTTTTTATGTTTTTATTTGTCTGTCGGTCTGTCTGTTTAGGCTAATATCTGGAACGGTTCGACCGATTTTGATGGTTTTTTACTGACAGATAGGTTTTATAAGGAGTAACTTATGCTAGGGTTACGCCTAAAAAAAAAATTAAAAATAATGTAATTGAGTACTCATTTCAAAAGCTACAAATCTGCGGGTAAGACCGCGGGGCTCAACTAGTAATTTCTTTTAGTATTGTTAGAAATCAAATAATAGAAATTCTACTGAAAACTCCCAAGAGGCTAATTTTAACCCAGTGTTATAAAGCAGGGCATGATATCCCCATGTTTGAGGGAACGATTTTCCCGCACCGCGATTTTTTTTTGTGTCCCAAGGGTAGTGTGAGAACAGACATAAATAAGAAAAGGGATGGGTCCAGTGAACGACAATGGGAAAAGGCCATAACTCATACAATTCTTTATCTGAGAGTTTTCACTTACACTGTTAAATAGCTGGGTTTAAGATGATACTGTATGAATTTTTGGTGAATTTTATCCCATAGGTGAGTTGGGAACTGAAGCTTACTCATCAGAAAAAATAAATTACATCTTACACACAAAGCCATCTAGTCCCAAACTAAGCATAGCTTGTATTTTGGGTACTAGACAACTGATATAAATACATAAACATACTTTTTTTTTGTAAATACACACATTTTTTACATAGAAAACACCACGTCATCATCAACAGCCTTTAATAGTCCACTGCTGAACATAGGCCTCTCCCTAGAAAGGAGATTTTAGCCTACTATACCACGCTGGCCAGACGGGTTGGTATAGAGTTGGTTTCAAGTTTTCCTTCTCTTTGCATTGATGTTGTCTTGCGTAGTTTATCCCATAATCGCCTTATACGACACCTGCGGGATGAATAGGAGTGGTGACACTCTGTATTCTTAATCCGTCACCGCACAGAAAACACCACGACACCGAAACAAATATTTGGACAGACACGGAATCGAACCCGAGATATTAAGCACAGCAGTCGCATATGCTACAAGTGCGGAACCGAGGCAGTCAAATGAGTTAAATACCTACATAAAGATAAATTCACGTCAGTAAAATATAAAACTTGTCTGTAAAATGAAATAAATAAAGGTTTGATATAGAGGAAAATAAAATTAAATAAATTTTTACAACTTATTCACTTTTTTATATTGTTATTAATCCATGCTTCTACATTGACCCTTACTAATTCTTACTAATCTATACATCTACACCAATAAATAAAATTGGAGTGTCTGTTTGTAATATCAAATGAACAGTTTTTACTAAATGCATATCAAAGTATTTAGGGTACTAAGATCAAAAAAGGTATTCTTTTTTAATTTTTGTCTGTCTGTCTGTCCATCTGTCTGTCTATTTTGTTCCGGATAATCTCTAGAACGGCTGGACCGATTTTGACAGAACTTTCTTAGGCAGGAAATTGATGGCCAAAGAAGTTACTCAGGCTATTTTTTTTAAGACTAGCCTTGCTCCGCGGCGTTACTTGCGATATAAAACATCAACCGCGGGTAACACCGCGGGACCCAGCTAGTATATTATAAATTCGAAAGTAACTCTTTCTATATGTCTGTCTGTCCGGCTTTCACGGAGAAACAACTGAACCGATTAAAGTAAAATTTTATTCACAGAAACTTCAGAGTCTAATTATGGAAACTTTTGACAGCGATAAGTTATTTTAGTAAACCATTACGGTCACCATCAGACACCATCTCTAGTAGTATACGGTTAAACATCTGGTTCTATTGAGATAAATGATTTTGGTCTACAAACAACATAAAAATATAATTAACAGGTAGTTGAGTAGTCGGTCCCGGTTGTCATGAATATCTATGGCAATCGTTATTGGGAAGTCAGTGCCCTCAAATTTACTGACAACTAGTTCAACCTTCGAATTTCAGTTCTCCTTTAGGGTTGCGGAGGTCCAATGCCAGTCGCACCGTGGAAAAACTGATATTCAGATAAAACCGGTTGAACTAGTAGCCGACCCCAAATAATATTGGGAATAAGGGTAGGAAGATATATATAGTATGGATCGCCATGCGGTATTGTCTGTACTCACAATGAGGATGGTGACCTCTGCCTTAAATTTTAATCATTCTTTCTATAGTAAAAACATAAAATACTTTTCATGAGCAAGTTATTAACGTTGCAGTATAAAGTCAAAAAAAATCAATCACCTCACCAAATCTCACACAAAATCAAAACCGCCAGGCGGATGAAACAGAAACGTTATTTTTTCACGATAATCTTGAAAAATGTGTGTCGTATAGTACGTTATGGCTATAATAACCATGATGAAAGCCCCATGGGTGACATCGAATCCCGCTTTGATAATATAATGTATTTGCGGCTCTCCGAATATATTATTATGCTATTGTTGTGAAACAATTTGGGTAAGTGTATACTCGGTGTGATGGATTTGCGGGGAACTTGAAACTTGAAGCTTGAAGGACGTTTTTTTGTAGATAAAACCCTTGTTGGTACTTTATTCAATATGAATAAAATAGTGAGTGTATATATTTTGTTGTGCAAGGTGTTTCGTAGTTAGTCTATTTTTGGCTTTATCTTTACACAACATTTTCGAAAAATAAAACATATAATGCAGTTTCTGTTACCATAAACAATTTGCATAAAGGTTTAAATATCTTATAGATAAAACTATAATTTAATCAAAAGAAAACCGACTTCAAAGAAAAACTATTCCGAATACCCAAATCGCGACAATTGTGCCTATGATCTTCTTCTTATCGTGTCGATGGCAACACTTTACACTATTTTGGCCCAGTGCTCGGCGACGCGGATTGCGTTTGGTCTTGCTTGGTGCAGGTCTTCAAGCGTACACGAATCTGGGCTCGTGGGGCATGTCAACAAATGGTCCATTGTCTGTGGTGACGCGCCACAGTCGCATTTATTTGCGCTTGGGTGTATAAATCCCCACTTTGTCAGATTGTCCCCAGATCTGCCAACCTGGGTACGCAGCCTATTAAGCGCCTTCCAGGTTGGCCAGGGAAGTTTATCTCCCGGAGGTAGTTTTTCGACTAAGGGGACAAAATTGCAGAGAGGGAACCTTTTACGCCATATGTTTTCTCTGGCCTTGGGAGGGTTGTTGGTATCCGCAGGAATTATATTTAGGAAACTGTGTCGGCTTTTCAGCCTTTTCGTGGTTTGGTTTTGTCCATACATTGGGTGTCTAGGATCAGTTTCCTGTTTCCATTTTTCTATAGCGGAGGCTACCTCTCTGCGGACTACTGGGGGGGCAATGCCTGCTAGTGGATACAGCATCTCCACCGGCGTCGGCTTCAGACATCCAGTTTTTCTCCGGCATGTTTCGTTCAGGGCTACATCCACCTTCTTGGCGTGGACAGATCGCTGCCACACTGGGCACGAGTATTCGCCTGCAGAAAAACACAACGCTAACCCTGTGGTACGCAGAACTGAAGGTGTAGCTCCCCACTTCGAGGATGTTAAACGGAGGAGTAGGTTGTTACGTGTAGAAACCTTTTGTTTTATTTTTTCACAGTTCACTTTGAACGTCAACGATCGGTCCAGGGTAATTCCCAAGTACTTTGGATGGCTGCAGTGAGCAATGGGAGTGCCTCGCCAGGAGATGTTGAGAGTACGATTCGCTGATCTATTGCGCAGATGAAAAGCGCAGGATTGTGTTTTCTCTGGGTTGGGTTTCAGACTATTTTTGTCGTAATAAGTGTCGAGACTGGACAAAGCGGCTGTCAAATTTACCTCTGCCTGCTCGAAGGTATAGGTTCGAGTTGCGAGCGCCAAGTCGTCCGCGTAAGCGAATCGGTTTGTGTCCGGGAGCAATGGTTGATCATTTGTATAGATGTTGAAGAGGATCGGGGCCAGTACGCTACCCTGCGGTAGTCCGTTCTTTTGGCAGCGCCATCTGCTCTTATCGGAAAGCATATGGACTTGGAAATTCCGATTACGCAGGAGTTCGCTAAGGATACGGACGAATTTGGTATCACCAGTGATAGTCCCCACCTTCCAGAGTAGTCTCCGTATGTTTACGGTGTCGTATGCTGCCGATAGGTCCACAAAGACTACTCCCGTAACTTCTCCAGCCTCAAACCCGTCCTCTATGTATTGAGTCAAGTTCAAAACTTGACTGCAGCATGACTTCCCTGGTCTGAAGCCGGCCTGCTCGGGGATCAATTTCGGGTCTATGATTTCACCCAGGCGGTTAAGAAACATTCTCTCCAGTAATTTAAACGTGTGACACAGAAGTGAAATGGGGCGGTAGCTCATCGGATCATCTGGGCATTTACCGGGTTTAAGAATAGCTATTACCCTAGACTTTCTCCACAGACTCGGGATGTTTTCTGTCTCCACACAGGTATTAAAAAGACGAAGAAGCCAAGAAACTGCTACCGGACCGAGGTGCTTCAGCTGTTCTGTGGAAATGTTGTCCTCACCTGGTGCCTTTCCCAACTTCATATTTCCTATGGCTGAGGTGATTTCGGAGATATTAAATGGACTACTTATTGCGCTATTCGTATCTGGAGAGGGACCGGTTGATTTAGGTATTCTTTCTGGTCGTTGTGATGGCTTTCCGTTCATAAGCAGACGATGTGCGACCTGGTTTGCGGTAACTCTCCCCATCTTTACGGCTTTTGGAGGCTCATTGGTCAGCTTCTGGATAGTGGTCCACGCTTTCTTACTATTATGGGTTAGATCGATAGAGTTGATAGTATTAATCCACTTTTCTTGTCGCTTTTCTGATATTTCAGCTAGCAGCTCTTCGCCCATTTGGAGTGTTTCGTCAGAGAAGGGATCTTGGTTGTAGCAAGACTCATATCGATCCAACATTTTAGATGACTCTGGTGAAAGACCAGGTATATGTAAGGTACGGCAGCCCCTGGGTATATATCGTAGAGAGGCTGAAGCAACGATCTTAACGAATTGGCTGTAATACTGAGGTTCTGGTTTTATAGTTATTATAAGTCCACCAGTCTGCTTTTGCGTAGTTGAAGCGTCGCTTGAAGGGTACTTCATTTGGTCTTATTACTGGCTGAACAGTACACATAATGGGCCTGTGCTGGCTTCTAGGAATGGGTTGACATACAGATTTACTGCACTGTGTGCTTATGAGTGAGGTGGCAAAAATTAAATCTGGGTTGTAACCTCTCTTCCACCGACCGCTATTGAACGAAGCAGGAGTTTTGGCATCGTGGATTAATGTCAAGTCCAATGCGTCCGCCCATTCCTCTACGGCTTGTCCGTCTATGTTTGTCTCACTATAGCCCCAGGAGATGTTATGGCTGTTGAAATCGCCAACAATGATTTTGATAGGGTGTTTGTCGAAGTTGGGCAGACTCTTAAAAATGAAGGGTGCCTATGATGATATTTGAGGAGTTCCCACTATTCCCTTGGGATCCTATCACCAGATCCTGACATGAGGACCATGGGACCACCTATTTGCTACGCCTTATTCAAGGCAAAAATAATTTTTGAAATCGGTTCATAAACTTTTATCTCTGAACATACATAAAAAAACCGATGAATTGAGAACCTCCTCTTTTTTTGATGTCGGTTACAATTTCTTTCCCAGAATCATTTTTTTTAAGCTTTATTATTCAAAAGATGATTTGCTTCTACTAATATTTTTCTTGCTTCGGCTACTAGGTCAACCAGTTTTACTTGAATCTCAGTTTTTCCACTGAGCGACTGGCATTTGACTTCCGCAACTATGAGGGTGAATGGAATAAGAAGATTCAACCAATTTGTAGTAAATTTGAGTGCACTAACTTTCCAATAACGATCCATAGATGTTAATGACAAATATTACTAATGTTTTAACGTGCTCTCCGAGACACGGGCGTGAAACACGGCCAAACTGTCAAACATCGAGCTGAGGTCGTTTATTCGAATGTCAAAACATTTTTCAACAAACCGCAGTTAGCAATGTCTACACCCCTCTTTATTCTATTATACTTTTGGTCCACCATAATTACTTTGTGAAAACCTCATCGATATAAGATAAATTTAACATAGCTGGCGCAATACGCAGGATATGAATAAAATATTGAGGCTCAATCGTAATTGGTTGGTGTTTGTTTGAATATCATTTCAGTACTTGGAAATCGAATCAACGTGTACGTTGTAAATGTTTGACGCTTGTTGTAAATTAACAACGTAAATTGTTGTACGTTATTTTATTCTGTTTTGTTTTTTATAGCTTTTTAATATTAAAAATATTTTATACATAATATACTAGTTTTATTGATTTTATTTTGCATTATTTAAAACATTTAGCGATTTCTTTAAATCGTAGTAAAAAGCTAGTATGCTAAAAAATGTTACAAATCATCAATCATTTACCCTGAAGCTGTTCTTTAGATTGAAGTAAAATTAATGTTGTGTAAGTAACCTGCAACAGGTGACTGCTAACGACAATCGCACTGGCTTCTAATATCTTTGTACTTATCGGAGCAGTAAAATTCAAGTTGCTGTTTTAGTAATAAGATGAGAGAATAAGAAAAGAGTTTTTCAGATGTAAAAATAATAATAAAAAAAAATGTGACTTGGTCTTATGAGATTCCAATATACATCTCTTGAGTATCGTAAGCGGTAACTTAGAAAGAAAACTATAAGGCATGTTGAAGAACTACAGCTTACGTAAAAATAGTCTCCAAGTAACTTTGCCAAAAAACAGAATATCACTATTTGAAAACATACAACAAGCCTTTTGATTTAGACGGGTTTTACACCCTTTCAAATCATTCCGGAGTGTATCCTGGAATCCATGTGCATCGGAAATTACGGTTGGCGTTTTGTCGACTTTGGATTGAATAAAACCGCATAATATGCACCACACTCGAGTGAAATAGAGTTACTATTAGAGATTCCCTGACTGTTTTGCTTTCCGGCCATCTTGATTGCTTTTTACAAAGCTTTGATCACAATGGAGGTTCCTATATTGTCAATTTGAGTGTCGTATTTGCAAAACTGTGAATATTTTAATATAAAACAAATCAGTCATCGATAATGCGCCTAAAACACACATGAAAAATTAAATTGACAATATTTTGGATCTCTTGATAATTGCGGCCTATAGGTGGGTTCTCAAAATTGACAATTTTAAAATACTTATTACTTTACTTTACAAACAACAACAAATAGAAATGAAACGAATACAAAAAAACTGTGGAGGAACGGGTGTCGTGTTCCTCCAACACAAAGGGAGGATCCTCCGACCAGGCGAGGTGATCATGCCTGGCGGGCCACTGCCCAACAGTTGATGTTGGGATGTTGTATATATGCTAATCGGCGCGAGAATATTACTTTCGCGATGCAGGATTAGTAGTCACTCCGTATAGATCGTTACGTGTTTTCTCCGTAGTTCAATGTTCCTTCGATAGATGGCGCTGTTGTATGTTTTTGCTTGCGCTGAATGTGGAAGTCGCCACAAAACAATCAGACTCAGAACAACAATTCATGGATCACACAAAATGCTATCCCATTTGGGGTTTGAACTTACAACACTTAGCCCAATACAAAACGGCGTGACCACCGCTTAAACCTCTAGGTCAAGCGTGAAGTCGAATCAAATTTCCGGGACGAGTCATATTTGTGCTTAAACACATTCTTGGTTCAGTCATTGATAAGAGGTTGTGGTTTCCCTATAACCGTAATGTTTGTTGTCAGTCACATCGGCGTCTGATTAATGATTGTCTGTTTGTTCCTCAAGGTTCAGAGTATTGGTTACAGAAATTAATTACAAGTCGTACATTTAAGCACTTGTTTAAGCTTATTTTGAGGCCAATGTGGAAGTTTGAAAGATTCACGCCCGTGCCTCTGAGAGCACGTTAAGCCGTCAATCCCGGTTGTCATGAACATCTATGGCAATCGCTATTGGGAAGTCAGTGCCTTCAAATATACTGACAACTAGTTCAACCTTCGAATTTCAGTTCAGTGATGTTTATGTTCCTTTCAAAGGAGAGGCCTATGTCCAGCAGTGGACTGTTAAAGGCTGTTGATGATGATGATGATGATGATGTTTATGTAAACCGGTTAAAATAGTAGCCGACCCCAAATAATCTTGGGAATAAAGGCTAGGAAGAAGAAGTAAGTTTGAAATTAAGTCAAATTCAATCGCCTGAAATTAAATTTTGGCATTGAATTTTAGTCCAGTTACCAATAATAATTGGCAAAACTAATTGACATCAATCAGTGACTCATCTGTCTCGGCGTCTATAAAACCAATATTCCGTGAAAAACAAAATCAGTAACAATATTATCTAGGTTGTTCTGAATATTATTATCTCAAAATAAATTATGCAAATACATTAAGAACAATTCAACCTCCAGTTCACGTACAACTTTTACAATGTTCAACTTCGGTCCGGTTTTGGTGAACGGGAATTTATTTAGACTAAGAATTTTCGTAGGCACCAATCATTTAATATTCAAATTTTATAGCCCATCTTTTACTTTCGAAAGTTTCAACATAATGGGGACACTTTACTAAGATTGATTGCGAAACGAAACTAGTGTAACTCACTTTTTAATTACGTGATTTGGATTTGTTTAAACAAATTTTGGAAGCTAAAGCTAAAGCACTCTGGTATTGACATTACAGGTAATAAGAAAACCTCCAGTTTTATAAATGTTTTATCCATTTTCATCACAAAACCACAACTATTTTTTAGTTTCATTTAAAAACAGATTTGGGAATCTTTTTTTTTATATTTGTCAGATTTGTTTGTTACCTTTCAAATTTAAAGAATACACACAATCCTTTGGGATCATCTTGTTACAATTTATCATGATTTATAAGCAGATGGATTTACTTTCGTATGGTGATAGTCGTTTCTTCTGTAAAGGTAGCCTATGTCCTTTTCCAAGGTCTAAGCTACCTCTATACTATAATAAAATTCATCCAAATTAGTAAAGCGGCTTAGCCGTGAAACCGTATCAGACAGACAGAGTTACCTTAGAATTAAAATATTAGTGTGGAATGTATTTAATTATAACGCTCCGAAAGACCAGAGAAAGAATGTGATCTGAAACGTTCTTTAACTCAACTTTCATACACTATACAGATAAGTTAGCTCCAGGAAATAAGCTCCACTCTTCTGACTAGCCTGTGAGGCAGGTCAGAAGATCCAAGGACAATCTGACAATGAGGGGATTTGTCAACCCCAGCGCAAATAAGTATGACGTGGCGTTTCTCTACAGACAATGTCCCGCAAGACAAGGTCTAATAAATTAAGGAATCATCAACCTATGCTAAGAAAGACCAAATGCTGTGCTAAATACTGGGTCAAACCGTTTAAATGTTTCTACAGATATGAAAAGAAAGAGAAGAATGAATGGTATGGACCGTTGCATTAATTTTTAATTATTCAGTAATTTCTAGCACCGACCATTTGGGCGGTAAATCGAGGACAGACGACAAATCTATAAGGGTTACGAGTCATGAGCTACGAAACCCTAAAAAAAGACTAATATAAGCTAAGACTAATATAACTAACACAGACTAATATAAGCATTAAAATATCACTAATCAAACATAATTACCAGAGAAAACACAAAATGATATCACGAATAAAATAAAATGTTTATTCATTAGCATTTTGTAAATTTTGTTCCGTATTGTCTATATGAAAAATAAATAAAGAGGTCCCTGGAAAAAACTCAACTCGCTTCTGATTACAGTTCAAATGACTAGCAAAGATTTCTTTTCTTTAGCATCTTGATTACAAGGTTTCAAAATTCTTAAGATCCGTATTTTTCTCTCTCATTTATGTGATTTGTTTTCTCTTTATTAGGTTGTCTTTGTTGTCTAAGCATGAATATGTAAATCCTGGTGATTGAACGTCTTAAGACTATTATGTCTCTTTTGTCAATGTAAAATAGTTCTCCTAGCTTTTGTCTGCGTCTCCGTTAGCGTTTTAATAAAAAATTATAACTTACCTGAAAAAATTCACTGCTGATCAACAAATATCTGAAACAAGAAAAAGTAGATTTACATTTATGTGTTAGATATTTATTAAAAGTGCTAGACCAGCTTAAAACTTGTGTGACTTTACTTTTTAGAAATATGAAATATCTTATTTACAACTTATTTCATTAATTAATGCAAGCTTAAAACTCCAACCAAACACGGTGCTAGTTTCCATCAAAAACTTTTACTACAATTTATCTTATTTGCGGTGGGATTTCTAAAAATAGCTAAATTATATGGATGAATATATCCCTCCCTTGGGATATACTTTCTTTTAAAAACATTGAACCATTGCGATGAAATGGGGCACGCTATACGAGATTATCTGTACCCGAACACATTTTTAGGATCGACCCGTAATCAGTGGCACTTATTGTTAGTTAGCTATGCATGGACAGTTGTATGGTATCCATAATACAAACTCCGCTAGGTTTGGGACTAGATGGTGTTGTGTGTAAGATGTCCGAAATATTTATTTTACATTAAGTCAGCTAGGAATCGACAAATTTTGTTGAACAATTCTCTATAGTCTGTAAAGACTCCAATTTCGTGTCCCGGGCTAATATTAGAGCATTTCTAAAATTAGAAAAACACAAATACTTTGATCGTGTCGCGGTTAGCGCATGCGATTACCAATCAAGAGGTATTAAGTTCCATTCTTAGGTCGGGACAATTTATTTGGGGATAAAAATACATTCAAACTCTGTTTTTCAATATATTTATTTAAGATAACATTTAGAATACAGACGTTTTGTCTTTTTATTTTAAGATTGGATTGCTTATTTAAGTTACTATTAGTTTTTAAGACCTAATTAGGTTGAGACTGACATTATGTTTTGCAACAACACAAAACCACATGAAAGTAGTGTAGTGTGTAGTAGTGGTATATTATATACATACGCGAAGCGTCAAATGCGCAAAACCAAACCCAAGATCTCGTACCACTATACTTTCTGTCAGACGGCCAGCTCTGTACCATAGAGCCCATCATAGGGAGAACTCACGCTGAACAGGAGGGAGTCGCCATCACCGAATACGGTGTGGATAGATTGATAGATAGATACATAGAACCGCAGTATAACCTAAAAAAAAGTTCCTAAGACATTCTAAAAGACCCTTTTAAAATTTCAAAACACGATTCTTGAATGTCTTAGAGTTAAAAAACAAGGGTCGACTCTTATTTTTTAATAAATATAGAATTTAAGCTACCGAATTGTAAATTTATAACTTTCGAAAGCTGATTCCGAATATTAAGTGAACTTTTTAAACCAACATTTTTATCCGTCTAAAGTTTTTCTATGAATAAGAAATTAATTTTAAGCCATTTTGTTTTCGACCGGGAAACAGGTAACGCTTTTAAGTACTATATTTTTAAAGTCCATGCTTTAGAAAAATCACTTACAAATTTGAGTCTAAAATAAAAGTTAACCCTTGGGAGGGATTGTGGCAGATCTTGGTTCTAGTTGAAAGTTATGATATGTTCAGACTTGAGATTACCACATTAAGCTAATTATGAGTACACATCAATTTCCTAGCCTTTTTATTGCCAAGTTTATGGGCTACTAGTGCAACATTTTTTAAAACAATATCAGTTTTTCCACGGAGCGATTGGCATCTCAACTCCGCAACGCTTAAGGCGAAATGATTTCGAAGGTTAAACTTGTTGATAGTACCTATATTTAATTCCCATTCCCAGATAATACGTACTTAGGTAAGAGACAAAATGTTACAAATAATATAGTCTTTGAGCATTTGAGACATTGCCTTGTGAAATTTACATGTAAACCGAATTCTGATAATCCATAATACTGATAGCTAACTTGTGTTCAATTCATGGTATTGATGTATCATACCCGTAAAATGCAACTGACGCAAAATGACGCAACTCCGAATACCTGGATCTATAAGAAATGTTAATCTAATCTGCTAAATGCTATCACTTCGAACAAGGCGGCCCGCATGAGTCATGGCATGGTTCAACCTCAATTCAGATTTTTATTTCAGTTCAACATTTTAATCACATCATCATCATCATCATCAGCCTATCTCAGTCCACTGTCATTTTAATCACACTAGACCCTTAAAAGCTTATGAGCTTCTTTTTTTGCTATATACCATACTGTATTTAATGGTTAGGCCTCAAACAGTAAGTTTATAACAAACACTTATTAAAGTAAATTCGAAAGTAAGTCTATACGATACGACCTTTAAACCTTTAAAATAAGATCGTACTCCCATCTTAAAGGCCGGTGACGCCTCTGTTGTTTCGGGTGTCCATGGGCGGCGGTCATCTCCTACCATAAAGTAATCCCTGTGCTCGTTTACCCCGATAATAAAAAAAAACATATATAGCTGTTACGCTTTCACGGTTAAGCCGCTTAACCGGGTTGCAATAATTTCAGTACAGAGATAGATTTTACATTGCTTCTGCAAAACTGCTGATAATCTGCTCTCGACAAAAAGTTACATATGGCCTTCTGGCCATATGCAACTTTTTGTCTCGATAACCGATTTATGGGCGGGCGAAACTGGGAGGAATAGGTAGCACTAAATTTAATTTAAATATATATATTACACAACATTCTAAATGACTGCCCTTTTTTTTTTTTTTTTTTTTTTTCGTGCGGAAATCCCCACGGATGCCACCAGTTGGTGACTATGTCGGACTCGAACCGACTAAAACCGCACGCCGTCTCGGGTACTATGAGTCGAGGAACCAGGTATACCCTCGAAAGGAAGTCCCTGGAACCCCGACGCACCTCGGGCCATCTGTGGCTTGCAGGCGGCCCCCTACCGTGTGAGAACTCCGATGCTCCCCTTCCGCCAAATACGAAGCGTGCGCGTGTTGTAGCGCTCGCGTTGCCACCCCGGTCTAAATGACTGCCCTGAAATCCCGCTCTTCCACATTAAAAATAAACTTTTTAATTGTCAATTTTCAGCTTAAAGCATAAACAAGCACGACCTTAGGAAAGGAATTAAAAAATAATATTTACATTTATTCTACCGCACGAATCTCTTTAAAATAAGAATAAACGTAAATGCTAATAATATATTTCTTAAATAAAACTGACAAGTAGAGATTTCAGCTATGTTTAGGTTGTCTCCTTCCTACTTCCCTGCTAAGTATGGCGTGGGATTCGTGCAATTAGGTATAAGTGTTATCTCGTGTGGGTATTGAAAAACGAATTCTTTTTGTGAGTCTGTGTGTCCTTTGTGTTTTTTTATCTGTGTTTATAAATTTTGCCAAGAAACAGGAATATTTCTCGTGTAGGAGTTATAAAAAAAGAAAAGATGAGAAAAAAAAGAAAGTGAGAGGAAAAAAGATACTGAAAGACTTCCTTGTCTCCTTTTTTATCTTTATTAATTAATAATAAATATTTCGGACGTCTTACATACAACGTCATCTAGTGCAAAACCAAGCAGAGCTTACATAGACATACATTTTTTTTTGTGAATACATACATATTATACATAGAAAACACCCAGACTCCGAAACAATTATTTGTGGTTCACACATGCATATAATTATTTATTCTCTCTTGATCAGCAGCCGCAGCTAACCACTAGATCAACAAGGCAGTCAAATCGAAAATAATATACTTTTTAAATAATATATACTTTGTAAGATACTTTGTAAGATGTCAGAGATATTATTATTCTTTATAAATTATACTTTTAGATACAGTGAAATTATTCTCGAGAAATGTTTGCATATGTAGTGGTGTGTATATTACTCAGATCTTAGAGCGCGTTTCCACTATATCGTTCTGGCCTATACAAAAATGTTTCGATATCCTAACATAACTATTTAATTTTATACTTATCCCTAGCAACACTCTGATTTTTGTTTTCAATAAAAACAAGTTTTTATTTTAAAGAAAAAGGTTTTGACTTTATAAAAAAAAGGTGTGTGTGCGATTCACACACGATAGAAGTGAAACTTCAAAGAGGAGAGACCGACATATATTTAAATACATATATATATATATATATATTTTTCCTTTCATCTAGGTTTTTACAACTCCGGGGGGCCTACGGGGGGGGGGGGGTCAAATTGTTTGTTATTTTTGGCCTAGGACGCACCGTTTTTGAGATATTTCAATCTAAAGCAAAAAATCATCACTTGATAGTGAAAAGTGGAAACACGCACAAAACCAAAATAAACCAGTTTACGCTGTCCGCAGGTGCCACGTGACCATACACTACTACAAACGCAAAAATTTCTCCAAGCTAATTTACCTGTACACACCTTAAAAAAACTCGATAATGTAATATAATACTTTCTTTACTAGTAAAATGTGTTTAGAGAAATCTTTCACGAGTTAATGTGTAGGTGATCTATCACCTTCGTTCAATTTTCATACATTTTATGTATTTTAATAAAGTTTAATTATAAGCAGCGCTTTGATTGCATTGAGTCTGATCCTATTATTATTAAATATACTTACTACTACTAATAATTTATAGGATTTGGCTGAAACTTTACAGTAATATAGCTTATATATCAGAATAACACATAGGCTACTTTTTACTGCAATAATCGAGATTCACGGGGCTAAAGCTAGATAATTATAAAAATACATAAATCGTAAATGTCAAAATGTATCACTGTTTATCTCCTGTTAAAACTTCACAGGTTGCTGTGCGTAACACACTTGCGTAGCAACCATAATTATATTTTGTAAATGGCTAATTTAAAAATGAGTCCTCTATAATCGTGTGATTATCTCAATAAATGCAGCCTACTTTTTATCTCGAAAATACGCGGGTAACACCGCGGGGCGCAGCTAGTATAAAATAAAAGCTAGTTTCAAGAACGTTAGTTTTGCATTGTGCCTTAAGTCAAGAGATCAAAAAAAAATGCGATAGGAGTTTTTTCATAATTATTTATTTGAAACAAGACACCATGAATGACATTGTAGTTTTTACACAGCTATAAAATTAAAGATACTCAATAACTGCATTCGATTCATGTTTAATCTTCGTAAGTTTTCAGTTTTATTTCCCAGTTACATTATTTGGTCATTTCACCAACCAATGTAACCGTGTACTTATGTGTAATATGTACGTAAGTTATATTTAAGTGTATCTTCATAGATAAAATTGCAACCATCCAGAAACAAATAATCGTGAATTATCAGAAAATATTTGTCCTGGGTGTATGTTCAAAGTCCAGATTAAACACTTATTAAAATCGCTACATCTTATAACATGAGTCAAGGGCTTTAGGAGCTTCATTGAGTTTAATTTTATAAGTTAGATGCAGTTTTTAAACAGCAACTGCGGGTTCAATGAACATTGCCGACTTGGGAACTATGAACTCACACTTGAGTAATTTTTTATTTCAATAGCTTTGTTATCTTAGAAAGTATCTTTCATTATCTCTTGGGAAACTAAAGAAAATAGCCATACTAATATTATAAGTTTGAAGCTAACTCCGTGTGGCTGTCTAAACCGCTTAATCAATTTAGGTGAATTTTGGATTGCATTTGAGAACTACAAGGACTACTTTTTAGGGTTCCGTAGTTTATGACTCGGAACTCTTATAGATTAGCTATGTTCGTCCGTCCGTCCGTCCTCGACCTACCGCCCCAAACGGGTGGTGCCAGAAAGATGAAACTTTGCATGAATATGTGTAGTAAAAAGTGCGTGGACAAAGTGCTACAATAAGATTATAAAAAATATTGTTATGTGGGGTACCTCCCCTCCATTAAAGTGGGGATGTTTTTTTTTCGCATCTACCCCATCGTGTTGTGTATCATTAGATAGGTTTTTTTAAAACATTGTGAGGTTTCTAAAACCATTTTTGAATTAAGGTTTTCGTTTGCGAGTGTGGAATAACTCTAACTAACTTTAAAGCCATTTTTTTGAAAAAACAGGGAGTCCGGGGACGACGACCTGTTTTTCTCTAAAAGCCCAACGGCTGGCTCTAAAACTCTGAAAAAATCATGATAGTAGAAATATTGAACTTTCAAGGAAAACTATAGTGGTTTTGATAACTTTTTTATTTTAAGAGTTATAGGGGCCCAACTCGTAAAATGCACTCACTTGGAAAACTTCGTACAAAAATAAAGAAATAATAAGTTAACAATTGTCTATTGGACCCGATTTTAAATCTACCTACCATTATGGGTGACTACGGAATACTATGGCCTGACACGCACTTGGCAAATTTTTTGTCATTATAACCGACATGCGCACGGGCACAGTCAAAGACAAAAGCTAGTTCAAAATATTTAAAAATAGGTGTACGCCACTAAAATAGGAAAAAATCTGCACTGATTTAGCTCAAATTTCGACACAAGACACAATATACAACTATTTCTATCTAATTATTTGTTGTATTAATTTTGATTCGTTTTCAAAAGATACAATAAGAACCCATTTCAAAGATTTGTAATACAAAATTAAATATATTGGTTTTGATCCTCATTGATCATCAAAACATCTACAATATGCATGGAAGATCACAGCCAAATCTCTACATTATATTTACTATTTACATATTACTTAATTAACATCATAATCAGCACATTAACCTCACTATTAGCTTTGTAAATTCTCACATAACCACCATTTTCTTCCAATATTCCGCTAATTAAAATACTATTTGCCCAAATAACCAAAACAACCTCAAATTTAATACGACAACCGCAGGGAAAGATGTTGGATCGAAAACAGTCAATTCGCTTGCTATATTTTGAGTCAGATGTAAATATTATCCGAGCGCCACAATGGTTTAACTTTTTAGGGTGTCGTAGTTCTTGACTCGAAACCCTTATAGATTAGTCATGTCCGTCCGTCCGTTCTCGACTTAACGTCCAAACGGTTAATGCTTCAAAGATGAAACTTTGCATGGATATGTGTTTCTATTACGTCAACAAAGTGCTATAGTAAAATCATGAAAAATATTTTTTATTTAGGGTTTTTCCCCTACACGTAAAGTGGGTATGTTTTTTTTTTCCTAGCATCTAACCCATTATGTGGGGTATAGTTAGATAGGACTCTGAAAACATGGAGAGGTTGCTAACATGATTTTTTAATTTAGGCACCCGTTTGCGAGTTACTTGTCTTTAAAGGATTTTTTTCAGCGGGGCGTCCCCCCCCCTCTCTAAAAGCTAAACTACTAGCTCTATAAAAAACCTGAAAAAATTCGCGGACTGATACGCGTTTTTTTTTCGTAAATAATAATAATTATTTTTCAAAAAAAGTTATGTTACTTCTAATACCTCCAAGAATATGTGTACAAAGTTTCATGATGATCGGTTGAGAAGATCGCGTAAAGCGTAACAAACAAACTTACAATCACATTTATAATTTTAGTAGGGATGGTGATACTGATATTTACTCTATCGATCCTAAGATTCCTGGTACTAAACAGTAAGATCGAATACCCTTAGTTTCGCATCTTGAATAAGAGTTCATCTTTGAAAATGAAAAACGACATCGCATTAATATACTTTGTTACATTTGTCAATAATATAAACCAGAGAGTCGACCTCGCCCAGTTGGCACGATGCGCGTGCGCCGGTCAAGGCGCTCTGCATCATCCCAATGATATGCGATGCTGAATGTCGGTATGCATACAGTTTATTTTAATGAAGTCGCTTCATTCAGTTTACTAGTCGTAGAAACTTTAAATTTGAATCATTTATGATCTTAATCTCAATAGCGTTGATCTGTTTAACATGCATATTCTAGAATAGATTGTAATAATAGTGTGTTGAGTAAGCGGAACCCTATGGCATAAAAACCTACACGGTTTAAGCGAGTTGTTTGTGAACATTACAATTATATATGTACTGTAATATTTTTTCGATAAACAAATAAAACAAGAACTATCCTGACTAATGAAAATGAGCGCGAAAGTGAATTAGTTTGGTTATTTGCTACTGCTGCGAGTATCTAATCCACAGATTGTGATGATGATACGTGCATGATTTGTATACAGTACAATGTGTGCAGAAGTGTGTGCCTTATATCACTAGTGAATTTTCGGCACTCAGATATTTATTTATATGTTCTAGAGACATCTGTGTCGACTTGCTTATTCAGCGCAACAAAATCAAACTACAGCACTAGCAAATAAATATTGAACTACGGAGTACTAAATTACATGGGGTAAATACTAATCTTGTATCGCGATATAAAAGTTCTCACGCCGATTAGCATGTATACAATATCCCAACATAAAATTTTGAACCCTGGCCAGGCATGATCACCTCATCTGGTTGAAGGATCCACCCTTTGCGTTGGAGGAATTAAACACAGGGCAGCCTTCAAAGATGTAGAACCGCACCATCATCATCACCGTGTCCACCACCATTATCTTACACATAGAGACATCATAGTCTAAGAAGACAGACCTATTCATGCATGGAAATATAAGTTGAGTGAGAACTAAATTTACACTTCTGGTGTTAAAATTTACAAACGGCAATCACCAAAATAAGTTGTCCATATATTTACAACAACCTATAACGTCCCACTACTATGCACGGGTCTCTTCTCAGTAGAGGGTTAAGGCCATACGTCCACACGCTGGCCGAGTTTGGGTTGGAGACTGGCAAGGCCATTGGAGGTTTTAAGCCGCCTGAAGGACTCCAAATATGCTTCTATCTTATAATATCAACCGGGACTGACTGCGTAATGTGACTTCCGAATCACGGAAACGCTCACAACATATCATGTCACAAACGGCCACCTATCTCGGTGTTGCTTTCTTCAAAGATTGTTCCCAATCATTGAAGAAATTCAATGATTCAACAGTCCCCGCTTCATCATTTTAAATGTATATTTCATAATTCTGTTAAATGAACGGGCAATGACATAGAAAGGCCAAATCAGTTTTTTTCTTTCCCCCCTAAAATATATATTTAATTCATTGTTTTTCTTTCAGCTTCACTGAAGAAGTTTGAGAACGCTATTCAAAGATATAAAAGAATTCAATGGTAATAAAACCGATTTGATATATTTTACGATCAACCGTGATCCGTCACTATTTCCGAAACATTGGACATGACAGATATGCAGTAAAATGGCGATATTTTGGAGAGAAAAGAGAGTAGACCGAAAATATCAAACATTAATAATATTTATTTTTATTTGCAGTAATGCATGTAAAACATGTCCGTGTGGTGACGTATTAAGAATACAGAGTGTCACCCCTATTCATTCCACGTGGGTGTCGTAAAAGGCTAGACTAAGGGATAAACTACGCAAGACAACATCAATGCAAAGAGAAGGAAAACTTGAAACCAACCCTATAATAACCCAACTGTCCAGCGTGGTATAGTAGGCCAATACCTCCTTTTCAAGGAGAGGCTTATATCCAGCAGTGGACTGTTATAGGCTGTTGATGATGATGATGTAAAATATTTGCTAATGTTATTAACAGGCAAGATTTGAGACTTTTTGGAAGTAATCTCTTTATCCCCTAAATATTTTGAAATTATTTTACCAATAGATAGCCTTATTTATTTGTGAGGCGCTAATAGCCATGTGGTCTTTGGTGATTGGAAACAATCACCGAGGGTAAGTTACGACGGCGCGGTCAGTACGTAGATGGGTGACTGCTTGTGGCATCATATGTTATGAGCGTTTCTGTGATTCAGAGGTTATGTTAAGTATCTAGTCGTTTCCGGTTAGATACCATATATAGTTATAAATATTTTGGACTTTTAACATCATCAACAACAACAAGAACTTTTTATTGGTTTTCGCTGGATATAGGCTTCTCATTAAAAAGCGGTTTCGGCTTCCTATACCATCTTGATCAAAGTAAAAGGAATGTATGATTTTTAGGGTTCCGTAGCCAAATGGCAAAATACGGAACCCTTAAAGATTCGTCAAGTCTGTCTGTCTGTCCGTCCGTATGTCACAGCCAATTATTTCCGAAACCATAAGAGCTATACTGTTGAAATTTGGTCAGTCGATGTATTCTGTGAACCGCATTAAGATTTTTACATAAAAATAGAAAAAAACAATACATTTTGGGAGTCCCCATACTTGGAACTGAAACTCAAAATTTTTTTTTTCATCAAAACTATACGTGCGGGGTATCTATGGATAGGTGTTCAAAAATGATGTTGAGGTTTCTAAAATCATTTTTTTCTAAACTGAATAGTTTGCGCAAGAGAAAAATGTGTAATAAATCTAAAAAAAAATATGTTGTACATTAGCATGCTAACTACCAACGAAAATTGGTTTGAACGAGATCTAGTGAGTAGTTTTTTTTTAATACGTCATAAATTGTAACACGCAATTTACCTTTCATCCAATCAAAACACTATTATTAAAACATCGATGAAAGTTACAACTACACGAACTTATAAATGATGTTACTTGCTGATACGGGACCCTTCATGGGCGAGTCCGACTCGCACTTGGCCGCTTTTTTGATGTTGGATTTGTAGTTGGATGGTGTGGGGTTTATTTGCATATTTTGTCCCAATCAGCTCTTAGGACACCTATGATAATAATAAGTGGCGTGTGTGGTGATATTCTATATTTTTTATCCATCATCATCAGATTTGGAATTTCATACTTTTCCGTTAATGATAAATAGATAAGATATATAATAAGACGCTCCTGATATCAAAATTACAGATCCAGATTCGAACTGCCATACATTTAAAGTATTACCCCCATTTTCAAATTGCTCGCATCAACTACACATTTTAACGTCATCTTTATTCGAAAAACATATCTCATCTTTCAAAATCAATGCGTCCTTTTGAATTATTAAATTCCTTCCGAAGATATTTCGATTAACTTGACAAAATGCTGCACCGAGAGATATTAGTGACTCGACGGAGAATTTATCAAACCGTAATGCGTTGGTTATGGTATTGGTATAGATGTTTATATCGTAAATCACAAGCAAACATGTTTCAATAATATAAAGAATGTATTAATATAAAGAATGTATAAAGTAGATTTCTAGGTATTCGCTTATTAAAACGGTTTTAGTCTTAAAATTGGTTGAAGTTTCATATGAAGACGAATCGCATTAATATATTATTATTTAGTGAGCAATTTAGTAGTTGGTAACCAAAATCCTGCTTTATAATTTATAACAAATGTAATATAAAAAATAAGTCAACAGCCTTTAACCGTTCAATAATTGACTGGCTTGTTGGTCTGGTGGTTAGCGTAATGTGACTGCTGATCTACAGGTCTCGGGTTCGATTCCCGGGTCAGACCAAATGTTTGTGTGATCCACAAATATTTGTTTCCGAATCTGGGTGTTTTCTATGTATAATGTTTTATATTATATTGTGTGTATTATATTATATTATTATATTATAATATGTCGCAAGACAACATCGATGCAAAGAGAAGGAAAACTTGAAACCAACCCTATACCAAACCGTCTGGAAAGCGTGGTATAGTAGGCCAAAACCTCATTTCTAAGGAGTGGCCTATGTCCAGCAGTGGACTGTTAAAGGCTGTTGATGATGATGATGATGAATATTTGTGTATTTAAAAGAAAAGTATGTCTATGTATTTATATCAGTTGCCTAGTACCCATAATACAATACAAGCTCTGATTAGTTTCGGACTAGATTACGTTTTGTGTAAGATGTCCGAAAAATATTAATTTATATTTATATATGTAGTATTGAACATAGGCAGAAGCCTCTAGAAGTAGAGGCATCCATATAAAAGAAATAATGGCAATATGCCAGTGTATCAATATCCATTCGGTACTATGCATATCAATAGTATTATTATGTATTTAGTTATGTAATAGTAAATTCAATTAGGGGTCTATTGATCCAGTCGATGGCTGTAGATTTTGTCTTTTTAATGGAACTGAAATTATGGTAGGCATATTTGGGTAAATTAATAAACCCGTGGATACAGATGTAAATAAATTTATGTGTTGGCAGTATAATAGAAATTATAGAATATTTAAATAGTATCTGTTGAAATAAAATAATAGTAGTTTTTTTTAATAATGTTTAATAGAATTCGATCAAATGCATGTCGACTTAAATTACAACGCAAGAATAAATACATGTACTTGTTCTGGTGATAAACGCAATAATAAATACATGTACTATATGTATATGTATGTGACTATGCCTGCACTAAGTTGGTTTGGTATGTGCTGAGAACTAGAGCGAAATTTATCAAAAATATGCACGTAATTGGAATCCAGTCTGACTGCAGCCTCGGCCATTGTCATCCATTTTTGACTTCAGTTAATTCAACGACTGGTAATACTAAATATCATATTCGTCTTAATGCAAGTCAAATCCTTAAAGATAAGGGTATAACCTAAGCTTATTATTTATTAACAACTGGCTGACCCCGCGAACTTCGTACCGCCAACAGTCGATTCAACGTCACTCAATAAATTGTTTTGTCTTCTCGGAACCCCTCCAATAAAACTTATACTTTATGGTATGGTATTAAAAGTTTAAATTGATTTTTGAGTATTATTACGAATCTTTTGTATGGGAATATAGAAAAGTGTTGTTTTTAGACTTTTTCTGACAACTTTTTAATTTTTTCTCTCCGTAAGAACCATCCTCGTACTTCAAGGAATGATATAAAAAAGAATTCGTGAAATAGGTCCAGTCGTTTACGCGTGATGGCGTGACCAAGGGAAATAGGAATCCATTTTTAGGGTTCCGTAGCCAAATGGCAAAAAACGGAACCCTTATAGATTCGTCAAGTCTGTCTGTCTGTCTGTCTGTCCGTCCGTATGTCACAGCCAATTATTTCCGAAACTATAAGAGCTATACTGTTGAAATTTAATCAGTCGATGTATTCTGTGAACCGCATTAAGATTTTTACATAAAAATAGAAAAAAAACAATACATTTTGGGGGTCCCCATACTTGGAACTGAAACTCAAAAAATTTTTTTTCATCAAACCTATACATGTGGGGTATCTGTGGATAGGTGTTTAAAAATGATGTTGAGGTTTCTAATATCATTTTTTTCTAAACTGAATAGTTTGCGCGAGAGACACTTCCAAAGTGGAAAAATGTGTGTCCCCCCCCCTCTAACTTCTAAAATAAGAGAGTGATAAAACTGAAAAAAATATATGTTGTACATTACCATGCAAACTACCATCGAAAATTGGTTTGAATGAGATCTAGTGAGTAGTTTTTTTTAATCCCTACTAATCCATACTAATATTATAAATGCGAAAGTAACTCTGTCTGTCTGTCTGTCTGTTACGCTTTCACGCCTAAACCACTGAACCGATTTTGATGAAATTTGGTATGAAGATAGAACTGAACTTGGGAAAGGACATAGGCTACTTTTTACTGCAATAATCGAGAAACAAAATATCAAAATGTATCACTGTTTATCTCCTGTCAAAACTTCACTTCAGGTTGCTAGGCATAACACACTTGCATGGCAACCATAATGATAGTTTGACAATGACATATAGACCTACTGGACTACTGTACATTTTTGAAAACAAATAAAATTATAGTAGGGTGAAACCTATTGGAAAAGAAGGAGAATATTATAAAAATGAAAGGAAAAATAATTTACGGGCGATCTGAGGTCGGGAGGGGGTAGGGTGGGGAAGTTTTCGGCGCTTTAAGCGGGGCGTGAAAAAGCATCTCACTAAGCCGCCTTAGTGTGGGCCGCCATACATTATTGTCTGCATTCGCAGCAAGTGTGGTAGCCCCGACCCTTTCATTCTGCTCATACTTTCCATCAGGCAGGGTAGAGTCACTTTGGATGGCTAAATATATAAAAATATATAAAACAAACAAACATAATTATATAAAAGAACGGTTTATCTCGATTTCCGGCAAAACTACAAGTCCTATGGAAAAAAGTTAAATGGCAAAGTTGTAGGTAATCAAAAGATCTACAATTTATTAGGGTTCCGAAGTTTATGACTTCGAACCCTTATCGATTCGTCATGTCCGTCTGTCCGTCCGTCCGTCCTCCTTACCGTCCAAACGGTAAGTGCTAGAAAGATGAAACTTTGCATGAATATGTATTGTAATTACGTCGACAAAGCACTACAATAAAATTATGAAAAATATTTTTATTTAGGGTACCTCCCCTACACGTAAAGTGGGGATGTTTTTTTTCTCGCAGCTACCCCATCATCTGGGGTATCATTATATAGGTATTTTAAAAACATTAAAAGGTTGTTAAGACGATCTTTAAACCCACTTTTTTATTAAGGTATCCGTTTGCGAGAAATTCCACTTTAAAGGCCACTTTTTTTGTAAAAACAGGGCATCCCCCCCCCCTCTAAAAGCTAAACAGCCAGCTCAAAAAATCTGGAAAAATTCGTGATAGTGGTCCATAGAATGAACTTTAAATGAAAACTATAACGAATTAGATGACTTTGTTAGTTCAGGAGTTATAGAGGCTTAACTTCTACAATGTGCTTACTTGGAAAACGTCATACAAAATTAACGCATTAATACGTAAACATAACAATTATCCATTGGATACAATTTCTAATCCACGTACCATTATGGGTGTCTGAGGAACCCTTTCCTGTACGTGGCCTGACACGCACTTGGCCGATTTTTTATTTACACTTTTTTTCACATAACCTCAAATTATATGTAAAAAATTCAAAAAAATAAATTTTTGATTTTTTATTTTTATCTTTTACAAGTAAAATTATTTTTAAACGAAATTTAGTGAAAACTTACCTTTTTATGTCCCGAATACACTGTAAGTTATTTGATTTGAAATATTTATTTTTTCACCCGATTTTGACTTAATATCGAAAATTCATCCGTCAAAATATCTACTTTTTTTTTAAAATTGGGGTGTTTTCTGTTTGATGAAATCTCTACTTTCCGATGGTGTAATCCCTACTAATATTATAAATGCGAATGTAACTCTGCCTGCCTGTCTGTCTGTCTGTCTGTTACGCTACGATGAAATTTGGTATGAAGATAGAACTGAACTTGGGAAAGGACATAGGATACTTTTTAACGTGAAAATAAAGGTAGAAAGAAGGGTTTAAAATAGGGGACGAAAGTTTGTGTCTAAGTTCCTTATTATCAAACATAAAATCATGTAAGATTGTTTAATCTACCCTTACCGTGTCGCGCCGCGCACGATATATACGAATTCCACGCGGGCGAAGCCGCGGGCGGAAAGCTAGTATTTTATATGCGAAAGTAACTCTGTCTGTTACGCTTTCACGCCTAAACCACTAAACCGATTTTGATGACATTTGGTATAAAAATAGAACTGAACTTGGGAAAGGACATAGGCTACTTTTTACTGCAATAATCGAGATACAAAGGCCAAAGCTAGGTGATTATAAAAATACATAAATCGTAGATGTCAAAATGTATCACTGTTTATCTCCTGTCAAAACTTCACAGGTTGCTAGGCATAACACACTTGCATGGCAACCATAATGATAGTTTGTTTTGTAAATATAAAATAAAAATAAATATTTTGGACATCTTACACACAACATCATCTAGTCCCAAAGTAAGCAGAGCTTGTGTTATGGGTACTAAACAACTGATATAAATACTTAAACATACTTTTTTTTTTGTTTTTGTAAATACATACATATTATACATAGAAAAACACCCAGACTCCGAAACAAATATTTGTGAATCACACAAATATTTGGTCTGACCCGGGAATCGAACCCGAGACCTCTTGATCAGCAGCCGCATACGCCAACCACTAGACCAACAAGGCAGTCAAATAAATGTAAAAATGACATATAGACCAGTAGACAGTAGACAATTTTTGAATACAAGTAAAATTATAGTAGGATGAAACCTATTGGAAAAAGAGGAGAATATTAAAAAATGAAAGGAAAAATAATTTACGGGCGATCTGAGGTCGGGAAGGGGTAGGGGGGGAGGTATTGTCTGCAATCGCAGCAAGTGTGGTAGCCCCGACTCCTGGATTCTGCTCATGATTTCTATCAGGCAGGGTAGAGTCACTTTGGATGGCTAAATATATAAAACAAAGGGTAAAACACGGTTTATCTCGATTTCCGGCAAAACTACAAGTCCTATAGAAAAAAGTTAAATGGCAAAGTTGTAGGTAATTAAAAGATCTACAACTTTTTAGGGTTCCGAAGTTTATGACTTCGAACCCTTATAGATATGTCATGTCCGTCTGTCCATCCGTCCGTCCGTCCGTCCTCGACTTGTTGTCCAAACAGTAAGTGCTAGAAAGATGAAACTTTGCATGAATATGTATTGTAATTACGTCGACAAAGTGCTACAATAAAATTATGAAATATATTTTTATTTAGGGTACCTCCCCTACACGTGAAGTGGGGATATTTTTTTTTCTCGCAGCTACCCCATCATGTGAGGTAACATTGTATAGGTCTTTTATAAATATTAAAGTGTTGTTAAGACGATTTTTTGATTTAGTTATCCGTTTGCGAGAAATTCCACTTTAAAGGCCACTCTTTTGTAAAAACAGGACGTCCCCCTCCCCCCTCTAAAAGCTAAACGGCCAGCTCAAAAAATCTGGAAAAATTCGTGATAGTGGTCCATATCATGAACTTTCAACGAAAACTATAACGATTCAGATGACTTTGTTAGTTCAGGAGTTATAGAGGCTTAACTTCTACAATGTGCTTACTTGGAAAACGACATACAAAATTAACGCATTAATACGTAAACATAACAATTATTCATTGGATAATTATGGGTGACTGAAAAACCATTTCCTGTGCGTGGCCTGTCACACACTTGGCCGATTTTTTATTTACATTACCTCAAATTATGTGAAAAATTCAAAAACGCAAGTTTTTGGTTTTTTATTTTTATCTTTTACAAATAAAATTATTTTTAAACGAAGTTTAGTGAAAACTTACCTTTTTATGTCCCGAATACACTGTAATTTATTTGATTTGTAATATTTATTTTTTCACCCTATTTTGACTTAATATCGAAAATTCACCCATCAACTTTTTTCAAAAAATTGGGGTGTTTTCTGTTTGATGAAATCTCTACTGTCCGATGCTGTAATCCCTACCGATATTATAAATGCGAAAGTAACTCTGTCTGTCTGTCTGTCTGTTACGCTTTCACGCCTAAACCACTGAACTGATTGATGAAATTTGGTAAGAAGATAGAACTGAAGTTGGGAAAGGACATAGGCTACTTTTTATCGCGAAAATAAAGGTAGAAGGGTGAATTGAATTACGAAAGTTTGTGTCGAAGTTCCTTATTATCAAACATAAAATCATGTAAGATTGTTTAAACTACCCTTACCGTGTCGCGCGATATAAACGAAGTCATAAATCGTAAACCGCAATTTACCTTTCATTCAATCAATACACTAGTATAAAAATATCGATGAAAGTTACAACGAACTACAAGAACTTTTATATGATGTTACTTGCTGATACGGAACCCTTCATGGGCGAGTCCGACTCGCACTTGGCCGCTTTTATTATATATATAGATAACTATATCGATAATCCCAAAAACTCATCTAAAACTCCAATGGGTAATATAGACAGACATAGAAAAAATGACAAACATTCAATAAAAAGGGATATTAGCGAATGCTTTAGTAAACCCGAGGCATTTATCAGAAGCAAATGCCGGATATTATTCCGAAAGGCTATAGATTTCGAGAATACCGATTATGTTAATAACTTCGTATAGAAAAGCACCCATATAATTTATTTGGAAATACGAGTATTTTTGTGAGTAACGTTAAAGAAAACATTGTGACTGACTGTGTGTGATAGTTTTGCTTTTAAAATAATACTGAGTAATTTAAAAATAGTATCAGGAATGAGGTTATCCGTCAGAGAACTAAGGTCATCGAAATAGCTCACCGTATTAATAAGCTGAAGTGGCAGTGGACAGGTCATATTAGTCGTAGAACTGAAGACCGTTCTGGTAGAAGAGTTCTGGAGTGGAGACCGCGTCTCGGCAAACGTACTGTAGGACGCCCATAGGTCAGGTGGAGAGTGACGAGTGAGCTGGATGCAAGAAGCCTAAATTTGATCAAAGTGGTATGCAATGGGAGAGGCCTATGTCCAGCAGTGGAATACTGTACTGTAAGAATCTTCTAACCATACGAAAATAGTGTAAATACAAATATTTAGGACATGACTTCACATTAAGAAAAGGTTAACAGATAGCAATTTACCAGTCAACGAAACATAAAGCTATTAGAGAACAATGTAGCAGAAAAGAACATTGATCAACCTCCAACCCCTGTTTACATCTGAATAGCAATAGACATTGTATGATAGCAATTGCGAGTTCCATATATCTGTACAAATGAAAAAAAAGTCGAACCCGCCAATGAAAGGTTCCGTAGCAGCAAGTAACATCATATAAAAGTTATTGTAGTTCGTTGTAACTTTCATCGATGTTTTAATAATAGTGTATTGATTGAAAAAAATCTAAATTACGGTTTATGATTTATTTAAAAAAACTACTTACTAGATCTCGTTCAAACCAATTTTCGTTGGAAGTTTGCATGGTAATGTACACCATATTTTTTTTTTAGTTTTATCATTCTCTAATTTCGAAGTTACAGGTGGGGGGGGGGGACACACATTACCACTTTGGAAGTGTCTCTCGCGCAAACTATTCAGTTTAGAAAAAATATATATAAGAAACCTCAATATCATTTTTGAATACCTATTATATTTTTTTAGAAAAAAAAAATTAAATTTTTTAACACGCATTGTTTTGATGAAAAATTTTTTTTTTGAGATTCAGTTCTAAGTATGGGGACCCCGAAAATTTATTGCTTTTTTTGTACTTTTGTGTGAAAATATTAATGCGGTTCACAGAATACATCTACTGAGCAAGTTTCAAAAGTATAGCTCTTGTAGTTTCGGAAAAACTGGCTGTGACATACATACTGTGACAGACAGACAGACAGACAGACATGACGAATCTATAAGGGTTCCGTTTTTTGACATTTGGCTACGGAACCCTAAAAATGAAGAATATGTGAAAGGAACGGGTTTCAAGTCCCTCCAAGACAAAGAAACGTAATAGACCAGGGATTTTACCTCTTAAAATAACAAAAAGTGAACATAAATTATAGTAGGATGAAACCCATTGTAAAAGGAGGAGAATAGTACAAAAATTAAAGGAAAAATAAATTACGGGCGATCTGAGGTCGGGAAGGGGGAGAGGGGGGGTTTAAGGGCAAAAAATGGCTTATCTCGATTTCCGGCAAAACTACAAGTCCTATGGAAAAAAGTTAAATGGCAAAGTTGTAGGTAATAAAAAGATCTACATCTTTTGCATTTACACTTTTTTCACATAACCTCAAATTTTATGTGAAAAATTCAAAAAACCAAGTTTTTGGTTTTTTATTTTTATCTTTTACAAATAAAATTATTTTTTAACGAAATTTTTTGAAAACTTAGCTTTTCATGTCCTGAATACACCGTAATTTATTTGATTTGAAATATCTATTTTTTCATCTCATTTTGACTGAATACCGAAATAAAACCCTAATTTTCAATCGAAAATTCGTCCGTCAAAATATCAACTTTTTAAAAAAAATAGGGTGTTTTCTATTTGATGAAATCTCTACTTTCCGATGGTGTAAATATATATATATATTACCTTAATAAATCTTCTCAGAAAATGCCAAATGAAAAAACTCGAATTCGATTTTTTTTAATCGTTATTGAGATATTTATTAAAATTTACACTTTAATCACTCGAAAAACGTAAGATTGCATGTTACAATGATAAACAAAAATATTGCAAATCGAGAAATATTACTATAATTACCAAAAAAATAATTAATAAAGTTAATATTTAATAAAATATCTACAATATTATGAGAAAGTTATGGAATCTTCTTTAAATTATATGTGTATATGCCTATTTATTACTATTTTTAGATAATTTAATACCTGAGTGACCTATAAAAATTTTTTGGCTATTAAAATTTTTTCATAGAGAAGTGGGCTAGGCAGGTCTGGGTCTTACTACATACTTGCTATTTCGTAGCAGCTGTAAAACAGAGCAGTGTACGACATCGTTTATAAAACTACACGTGCAGGCTGAGTATTTTCTATGAAATACCTTTGGATGGCCTAAAATTTTTCGTAGGTCACTCAGGTATTAAATTATCTTCAAATAGTAATAAATAGGCAAATACGCATTATACTTTAAAGAAGATTCTGCAACTTTCTCAAAATATTGTAGATGTTTTATTGAATATTAACTTTATTATTTATTTGTTTGTTAATTATAGTAGTATAATTTTCGATTTGCAATATTTTTGTTTATCATTGTAACATGCAATCTTACGTTTTTCGAGTGATTAAAGTGTAATTTTTAATAAATATCTCATTAACGATTAAAAAAAATCGAATTCGAGTTTTTTCATTTTTGACATTTTCTGAGAAGATTTACTATGGTAATATATAAATATATTTACACCATCGGAAAGTAGAGATTTCATCGAATAGAAAACACCCTATTTTTTTAAAAAAAGTTGATATTTTGACGCACGAATTTTCGATTGAAAATTAAGGATTTTTTTCGGTATTCAGTCAAAATGAGATGAAAAAATAGATATTTCAAATCAAATAAATTACGATGTATTCAAGACATGAAAAGCTAAGTTTTCACAAAATTTCGTTAAAAAATAATTTTATTTGTAAAAGATAAAAATAAAAAACCAAAAACTTGGTTTTTTGAAATTTTCACTTAAAATTTGAGGTTATGTGAAAAAAGTGTAAATGCAAAAGATGTAGATCTTTTAATTACCTACAACTTTGCCATTTAACTTTTTTCCATAGGACTTGTAGTTTTGCAGGAAATCGAGATAAGCCATTTTTTCCCCTTAAAACCCCCCCCTCTCCCCCTTCCCGACCTCAGATTGCCCGTAATTTATTTTTCCTTTAATTTTTGCAATATTCTCCTCCTTTTACAATGGGTTTCATCCTACTATAATTTATTTTGTTTTCAAACACTAAAAGCACTGGTCTTTAAAGAGATTGTTATAATTACAAATATTTGATGATTTGAAGACTTTCAAGTTGGAACTAATATCATATATCTTTGATAAAACTTTAAATATTTCTAGACACGTCTCTTGTGTGTCTTACTTCATATCAAAGTCTTCGCACATGAATATCTTGATTAAATACAGGACTTATATACTTCGGCAGAAGTTCAGACGATTTCAAAGTAATTCTGATTAAATTCACATATTCAGGTTTTGTCTGCGGTTCCGCCCAAATGTACGTCGGCTTTCGCGATAAAGAGTAGTCTTATGTCGTTCCTCAAAAAATGAGTATCTCCTTGTCAAATTCCATTAAAATTGGTGCAGCGGTTTAACCGTGAAATCATAACACACAGACAGTTACTTTCGAATTTATAATATTACTATGGATTAGTATGGATATGACAATGGTAATATTCACAAAAATTTAGGGAATCACGTCTAAGTTACTACCTAAGCTCAGAATAGCGGGATAAAATTCGCAACAAATTTATCAGACTGGAAATCATGTAAGCATTGCGCATAAAATTGCTGATTAAAATTTTTACAGCGTAGGGAAAGTGGGGAGGGGGGTTGAGGAGCAGACCAGTAAACTGATAATAAATAATCATTGTCGCCAATAAACAACTATAATGTCTCCATGTTGGCCGAGTGTGGGTGGATTTAGGTAAGCCAACGTTGTCGCTACGTTATCTTACCGTTGGAAGTTTAAAGCCCGAAGGTCTCCAGCTAAGCCTCACGACTGTTATTCTATGACCGACTATCAACCGGGACGGGCTGTTTAATTTATTTTATTTTTATTTTTTTTATTTTAGTTTAATAAGGAACAAACAGTCATATACATCTTAAGACTAAACATAATTTTATGTACTTATAGACCTAAAAGTTCCATAAGTTAATATAACAATTAGATCAAAGAAAATTTAATTATCAGTACAACCAAAAACAGTAAAATACCTTTTCATCTTGTGAGGCAGTGAAGACCACGCTTTTTAAAGGAGTCAAGAGACAAACAAAAAATGTCAACTTCACACAGTGCATCATCATATAGGCGGCAGGCTCGTTTAAGAAAACTATTACTTGCATAGCAGGTAGTTGATAGGGGAACTGAAAATAATTTCCTTTTGCGGCAACTTCTTTCTTGTCTACTCGGAATACGTAAATTATTTTTTTGTAGTAGGAAAGGACAATCTACATTGTTATTTAAAATTTTGTATAAAAATGTGAGATCATTTAAGTCTCTGCGATGCTTTAAAAGGGTAATTTTATGATAATTGGAAGACGTTTCGTAGTCTTCATATAGATGCCCTGTGCGGAAATCGAGTGCCTTCACAAATTTACGCTGAATCTTTTCAATTTTATCTATATGAACTTGATAATGCGGTTGCCATACTACGGAAGCGAATTCCAGTACACTTCGAACATAGGCATTGTACAAGAGCCTATAGGTTAAAGCATTTTTAAACGGTTTTCCGACCCTCAAGATGAACCCCAATTGTTTATACGCTTTGTTTACGCTTTTATCAATGTGTGGAACGAATGTTAATTTGCTATCTAAAATGACCCCCAAATCGCGAACCTCAGTAACTCTTCCCAGAACCCTACCACTCATTCTATAATCGAAAATAATGGGATTTTTTCTTCTGGAAAAAGTGATCACATGACATTTATCAGTATTGAGAAATAAGTTATTGTTTTGACAGAATGATTCAAAATTATTTATGTCATCCTGAAGTGAATTACAGTCTGAGCTATCACGAATAACACGAAAGATTTTTGTGTCGTCCGCATAAAGCAGGACGTTTGAGTTCTTTATGGTGTCTGAGATATTATTAATATACAGAATGAATAGCAGAGGTCCGAGATGGGAGCCCTGAGGTACACCTGAGCTTATAGGTTTGTATAGGGAAGTAAAACCACTTACGGCCACGGCTTGACTTCGGTTTCTGACGTAGGAGGTTATCCACCGGAAGAGATCACCGTGTACGCCAAGGTTCCAAAGTTTTAAAAGTAAAGTGTTGTGACAGATTTTATCGAAGGCCTTGGCGAAATCAGTGTAGATTGCATCGACTTGACATTTGTGCTCCATAGAATTCAAAATAATCTCAGTAAAACTAAGTAGATTCGTGTCTACACTACGACCTTTAAAGAAACCATGCTGAAACGGACATATGTGTCGTTGCAAGGTAGCGAATAATTGGTTCGCAACTATTTTTTCCAAAATTTTACCGAACAGACATAGTTTGGATATTGGACGATAACTTTCTATGTCTTGACTAATAGGGCCTTTAGGTATGGGTGTGATTAGAGCTCTCTTCCATATGTCCGGTACACAACCAGTTGCTAGAGACTTTTTAAATAAAATGAAAATTGGTAAAGAGAGAGAATCACAACATTCTTTAATAAAAATAGGAGGGATTCCATCAGGGCCAGCACCCTTATTTGAGTCTACTGACTTCAAATATTCCGTAACCGTTTCCTGTGATATTTCGACAGAAGCAATATCTACGGCAGCGTTTTCGGAATGAACGGGATAAATAAAATCACCGTTTGTCGGTTCAAACACAGAGTGAAAATGTTCATTGTAAAGATTACAAATACTTTCGCCGTCAGAAACCGAAGTCCCCTTGTATGTCATAACTTGTGGCACGCTGCCTTTCGAGAAAATAGATTTTACATAAGTCCAGAAAAACTTCGGATTTCTCTTAATTGCTCCTTCACAGAAGGACATGTAGTTATTATAACAATCCCGTTCCATACGCTTTGCCCTTTTTCTAAGAATTTTAAAGCTATCCCCGTCAAGAGGATTAGAATACATTTTCCAAAGTTTATGAAATTTTCGCTTTTCATTTAATAACTTGATCAATGGTCTAGTATACCAAACGGGTATCGAGGTTGACGAATGTATGCGACGACGAGGAACATACCTTGATATCAGGTCATTTAGAAAGTTATAAAAAATAGTAATACAGTCCTCCATACATAAAGAACCAAAGAAGTTGTTCCAATTAACTTTGTATAACTCATTATTGATTTTTTGGTAGTCTGCATTACGGAAATTATATTTGTAAATAATAGGGGTTCTTAAAAACGAAATATTTTCACTAGAAAAAGTTATTGAAAGCGCTGGATGAAACGCGTCTTCCGGAGTTAGTGGCCGACTACAGCGAGTAACCTTACACGATTCAGTGCACAATACTAAGTCAAGTAAGCGATTCATCGAGTTTCGTATACCATTATATTGCTGCAAATTAGTTAGGGCCAAAAACTCGCTTAGCGACTGAACAGCGTGAGTGCTGTCTGCAGATAAAAACATCGCGCGCGGTAAACAATCCACCCAAGATGCGTGGCCAACATTAAAATCACCCGTCAAAATAAATAAATCTTTAGGATGGTCGTTTATTAACTTTTCAGTTAATTCTAAAAAACTTTCTAAAGCGATACGGTAACCCGGGCCTTGGGGAATATAAATACATCCTATATTCAAGTACGTACAATCAGTAAGGACATGAGATTTGGTTAGCGGTACAGATACCCAAAGAGTGTCAGCGCCGGCGCGCGGCGGCTCAGGCCAGCGGCGCGCGCGCGACTGCAGCGAGGAGTGCACCGCGATTGCGACACCTCCGCCCCGCCCCGCACCGCTCGCCAAGGCACACCTATCACTACGGTAGACTTCGTATCTCTTATCTATGTATTCACGATCGAAGTAATCAGCTGTTAGCCATGTCTCTGTTAAGCATATGATATCGTATTCGCTTAATAATACTTGAGAAAGGAAGTTATGTGACTTTGTACGAAGCCCTCTGACATTTTGGTAATAGCATTCGAATTGTTTAAATGTCATTGTTGTTATGAGAAATATACATGAAAATATTAATGTTAAAAAACATGAAAACTAATAATGCTACGGGGTAAATTAAGTAATAGCCGCTCAATAGAAAGATAGTTGATTCACTGTGCGATAGTTGTTCATCCGTGTGAAGTTCCACACGAAAAATTAAAAAACATGAAAAATAAATTAATGTGACGCTCATGGTTATCATGTCACTAACGACCACCTATCCAGGTACTGACCACGCATTGTTGCTTACTGTGATTGTCTGTAATCACCTAGGGTAACTTGGCCATGGGCTTAAGGATACATATATGTTTTTATGTTTCTTTATCAAAGCACTGAACTATACTTCAAATGCTATAAATTTATGTGAATACTTTGATATGACCGAGTTTAAAACCAACCGTGTATTATCAGTTTTCTCGAAATGTAGCCGTAAACAGTATTACTCAAATGTATTCCGATAAAATCGTATATCTAGTTCAAACAGATCCAGTTTCAAACATTGGCAAAATATATATTTTGGAGAAGTTTGCTGAATCTTACAATCCTGATCGTTTAGATAAATATTCTTTGAATTGAAACTTTGGCAAGTTGAAATGTTAAACATGAGCTGTAACATGCTGGCTAAGTAGTCAGATTTTGTTGTAGGTTAAAACTAGACAATTACTGAGTATTTTACATAATTATTAGTTACAATGGTTAAAACTTATTTTGTCATAAAAATAGGGGTTTATTTCATAATAAAAAAACGGAATTCTAACACACAACGTCATGTAGTCCCAAACTAAACAGAGTTTGAATTATGTGTAACTAGACAAGCTTAGTTGGAGGCCTTCGGGCGGCTTAAAAACATCCAACAGTAAGGTTACGTAGCCACAACGTATCTTGCCAGTCCCCAACACGCACTCGGCCAGTGTGGGGACGTATGGCCTTAACCCTCTCTTGAGAGGAGACCTGAGCCCAGCAGTGGGACGTTATGGGTTGTTGTTGAAGACAACTGATATAAATACACAAACATACTTTTTTTTGTAAATACATACATATTATACATAGAAAACATCCAAACTCTGAAACAAATATTTGCGGATCACACAAACATATGGTCCGACCCGGGAATAGAACCCGAGACCTCTTGATCAGCAGACGCATACGCTAACAACTTGACCAACGAGGCAGCATACATACATACACGCATCATGCTTATTGACTTATTTATTGGTAGCATAATTTGTTATATTGCTACAAGTGTTAAGGTGTGTGTGTAAGAGTGTACATGCGTGTGTGTATGAAATAATAGGTCTTTCTCTATGAAATTGCCGTTTTGTATGCAATAAGTGAAAGTACTTATTTTTTCAAATTTTTTTTATTTTTGTTATTCGAAGTAATCACCCATGTAATCGACGCATCTTTGCCAACGCATTGGCAGTTTATTGATGCCCTTCTTGTAAAAATCAGCTGGACGGGAGGCAACAAACTCTTTAAGGCATTTTGTACTGCCTCTCGGGAATTGAATTTTTTACCTACTATTTTTTTTATTTAAAATATTTACTTATAGCTATCGTATTTATAATACCTAACAGTTCACCGAGCGATTCGTCTTACATCCGACGTTTCACTTCCTGAAGCGATCATTTCTTTTTTCGAGAAAATTATTGACTTGGCGATCTTCTAAAGGTCACTTCGGCTACTTAACAATACTTTGATCTTATTTATCTCTTTGTTCCAGCGGCGGTCAAAGTAACTGAAAGTAAGAAATGATTCCAAGTTTTCTATCTGTCCTATTAGGTACAGTTGAATTAGATTGTCTGTAGATTCCTTTTGTTTCGGGTGTGGCTATTTTATTTTAGTTCTTGTTAGTAGTTCTGAATATTTATGGAGAGTATGATTAATTATACATAATGCCTCGGTGGCGCAGTAGGAGCGTATGCGATTGCTGTGCTTGAGGTTTCGGGACCTAATATTTGTGTGAATTGCAAATATTTGTTTCGGAGTTTGGGTGTTCTCTATGTTTAATATGTATTTTTTACAAAAACAAATATGTTTATGTATTTAAGACAGTTGTCTTGTACCCATAATATAAGCTCTGCTTGGGACTAGGTGACGTTGTGTTTAAGATTTCCGAAACATATATTATAATGTTTTACATTACTTCTTCTTCTTTCAATATTAGATTGAAGTTATTATATAATTGATATGGTATTTGCTATATCCATACTTATCCTTCATCCTTACACACATATTATACATACAATATATATTAAAATTGCGAAACTAACTCTGTCTGTCGCACTTTGACACCAAAACTACTGAACTGATTTAAATGAAATTTGGCACACTGATAGCCTTATAACTTAAAAAGGACTTATGCTACTTTTATTTTGAAAACTGACCCATACGTGGGCGGAGGCACGGGTGAAAGTAAGCAATATATACTTTGTTTTAATTTCTTCTAGATGGTCTTGATCAAAAAATTGAATATGATAGGACCAGGTCGGGATGATACCGCGTTTGAACGAGAATGACTCAGAGTCACTCATCTGCAATAAATAGATGGCCCGAAGTACGTTGGGGTCCCAGGGCTTTCTTTTCTTGGATAGAACTGGTTTCCCAACTACCAGTTCCTTCCGGTGTGTCCAGCTGGTGGTATCCGAAGGAAAAAAAACGTGTAAATCAAAACCCACAACCTCTGATACCTTTGATTAAATCAATAAAAGTAAAATATAATATTTAAATGTGCTTTGAAAAACAGTTATCCTTACACTCTCCAGGCATTATTCAGAATTAATGAACTATCAGAGTGCCATTGAGGCGAGCCTAAGCATTATCCTCGAGAAAGGTTCCTTGTTTACAAAGAGGGATATTTCAGATGAATTCCTTTTTTTCTCAAGACCTCTATGAATAAGTGAGTGGATGGTTGAAGGTTCGTTTTGCGCAGCAACTTGATAAATTTTGTTGGAGACGTAACGTTTTTGGATATGTAAGTAAATTTAGGTTAATCTAGCTTCATTAGAGGGTTTATTTACTCTATAAAATAAACTGTTAAAATAAGAAAAAGAAATCGTATTGCGTGGTGAATAAATTGAAGTGCAAAGATAAAAAAAATTGGTGAACTGCGTGTTGGGCTTGCGCATTATTTGAATAAACGGGCAGGCAATCATGTATATATTCTGTTTTTTTTAATATTTTTTGATTAGATGACAACAGAAATACATCATCAGCAAAAATATTTTGAAGCGACTAACTCTCACGGTTCATGAAATACAGCATGACAAAAGGCGGGCGGACAGTGGAGCTTAAGACTCCGCTGTCCATCCGCCTGTAATATTAATAGTGTCCCGTTTTAAATTTTGGGTGCAAAACCCTAAAAACGAGATGAATTTTGGTGGTAATAAAAGTTTAAACAGATAAACTGATTTTAACTTACAATAATAAGAAATTGTTGAACAGAAACAATTACGTACTTTACAGAATTCATACTTAATTATAACGAAAAGACGAGCCAAAACAACATTTTCGAAAGATCATTTGTATAATTTTCTTACAAATTAATTTACCTCGAATCTTTTACGAAACTTTCTCAAAGTTTTAATTAGTCAACTATTTTAGTTAGCGGAAGATCTAAGACTTTTCTAATTAAGATAATTAGCTCAAATACCTTAAGGTCTTCAGACATTTTTCTCCAATTAAATACACGAAACGGAATATATCACAGCGGAATTGTTTTCGAGAGTACACTCTTAAAATATTAATGACTAATTAGAGTAATTGTGTATATAGGGACGTAGATTTGATGTTAAGAACTCTATTTTGGTATATAGGACAGTATTACTAATGAGTGACTATAAAATAAATAAATATTTCGAACATTTTAAACATAATGCTCTCTAGTCTCAAGCTAAGCAGTGCTTATATTATGGGTACTAGACAATACATAAACATACTTTTTTATAAATACATACATATTATTTATAGAAAACACCCAAAACCCATTGGAAACAATTATTTGCTGATCACATAAACATTTGGTGAGATCCGGGATCGAACCCGAGACCTCAAGCACATCAGTCACATACTACTGTACTGCGGCAGTCGTGGTTCGTGGTTATTCACGATGTTTTGTCCAGATTCCTGAATAACGCCCCCTTCCCGAATTTAAGGTTACATGGAGTGGCAACACCATTGTGTCCCTTGGTGACCTAACCTAATATCATTAAATTAGTTTTTTACAAAAAAAAAACTCGTATTAGATGTAGTGTTTTCTTTTTGTTTAGGACTTATACGTATCTGTATTTACGGTTTTGCTTCAGAATAATACAATCTTCCAGAAACTAAGCGCTTACCATTACATTATGCTTAAAAGCAAAATTAAGACTTCCGATCTTCACAAGGTACCAGTGTAACGTCTGATACTGTCGGGGAAAGACGCTTAATTCCTCAAAGAAAAGGTTCCGGAGCATCTCCAGTACTCATTAAAAATATTCAGATAGTCACAATATAAAAGGTAAAAAGCTTAATATATCTTTTAAAATATGAAAATCAAAAAGTTGTTCTCTAAGTACGGATAAGTACTTTTATTCAAAAATTCCTAACAATACTTAATTGCTTTTAAAAACTTTCGTTACATAGAAGTTCTAAGAACTTCTATGTAACGAAAGTTTCGTTACATAGAAGTTCTAAGAACTTCTATGTAACGAAAGTTTTTTTCTTTGTTTCCAATTCCTTTAATATTTTTAATACCTTAAAATATGTTTAGAGTTTTAAATAGGCTTTTGCAGTATTACAAATTTTGAACAAAGAGAGCATATCATCGTATCTGCTAATTGTATCTTTATCCGTAACATCTAAAAGTATTATCATCTCGACTCTCAGGATGAGAATAAAAATTTTTTGTTTAATTTTACTGGGAAATATTTTATTTAGTTTAGTACTAAATTTAGTCCAAGGTGATGAAGTTATGGTAGATAATGTCAGCATCATGTTCAATTTATCTTTGTGCTTTAATTTTATTTTACTTAATTTACTTTTCTTTAATTTTATCCAGAATCAGTCAGAACAGGATTTTTTCATCTAAACTTTTGTTTTTATTACAGTTTAACATGTGACTCTGGCATTCAGCCTTTTCAGGTGTACAGTTTCCAATCTTAGAATTATCGCCTTCGATCTTGTATACAATGGCAGCTTAGTTGACTTTGACATACTCGTGTAATAGATGGTTAGAAATAGTTACGTCCTGTATTTAGTATGTATTTATGCTATATTTGACCTATTGAATATTGTAAAAAGCAACTTTATGACTAAGAATCTAGGTGCAAATTAGCTGATTATAAAATTAATTCATTCGTAGAAAATTATTTACCTGTCATGCTACGGTACATTTGTTTATTCATTGGGAGTGTTTGAATTTTAAATTTAAAAGGTATTCGGAAATTGGAATTTTTTTATTTGACTAAGATAAATAGCTTGGTCCATGTTTGTTTTTAAACCGACTTTAAAATTAAGGAAAGAAGTTGATTGACTGAAATTGTTCCATGCAAATTTTCTTCGATATTTCTGAATTTCACTTCTGAAAGAAATCAAATTGTTCTTAAGTTCTGATTTAAATTCAAAGAAAATGTAAATTATTGACATTTCAAAGATTAGGGATCAACGACAGCTTTTTTTTTAATTGGTAAATAAACACTTTAATAACTTTACTCATGAGACTCAGAATTAAGAGACCATATCTATTAAATAAATTTATAAAAGAAAAAAAAAGACAAGAAAACAAGATCATGGGGACTAAAGGTTTAGATATATATTTTTGAAAATGTCTTAACGAGCTACTCGTAACAAAAATATAGCCTATTTAAGTCAGAGAGTGCCGTACATCCTTTGTCTGAGGTCATTATTGTCATCCTTATAACGACTTCGCGTTCAACTTTATTTTGGGTTAAGCTTTATGATCGTGTATTCTGTTTATATATGACTTTGGGTCAAAGATTAAAGGCTGCGCAAGTTCTAAGTATCACTTACTAGGAGACTCTGATAGTCTTTCGATGGTTTCTAAGGATTGACTGTATTTTTTTTTTTATACCGGATATATTATTATTTGTGTGTACTAGTATTATTTGATCGAGGCTTATCTCGTAATTTGTTTACTATTGTAAACTTTATTGATGTGAAAATATTCAGTCTTTGCACCTACCGCATCATAATTCTACATCACTTGAATGTTGACTGGGAGAGAATGCCTTATGGCATAAAGTCCACCTTAGTACAAAATGTACATAAGTTTAGATAAATAAATAAATAAGTCAAATGTATACCTTTCTTATTTCTGCTTTTAGTTATTCAGCCTATTAGTTCAATCAGTTTTACTGATATGTCCGCTTTTACACGAAACGACTGACATCGAACCTGCGCAATCCTGAGAGCAAACGCAAACTGAATTGGAAGGTTGAACTAGTCGTCAGTATATTTTATTTCAGGTGCAGAGTGGGACACCGAGAGGTTTTAGTCGGTCCGATCCCGACACACTAACTGGTCGCAAATCCCGGTAGGGTGACGACTCGTGAGGCCGTGATAAGAAAGACTCCCGGCTGTTAAGAATTTCTTGTCAGAAATACCCAACAACACTATTGAACCAACCAGTCATATGAACTTGAGTCTTTGTGATCATAAGTCAGTCGGATGTACATTTTATTTAGGTGCATATCTGCATTACATTGGCACAAACTTAATGATGTGGCATTTAGTCATGAGATGTGGCCGAAATAAAGCTAATAACGATAAAACTCGTTTAAGAGAGAATTCTCTGAAACAGTATTCTCCAGACAGTTTTATTGTTTGTTTATTACTATTGTACTTTAGATATGACGATTGTCTCGCCGTTGTATTGCAATCACGGCTAGAAATAGAACGTGTTAAAATGTATTTGACACGATTATTTCAACTGTTTGAAGTCAATGTAACTAAAATTACTTTGAGGTTTTTTCCATCGTAGCTATGCGATAGTTTCTAAGGCCATAAGCTTTTTACTCCAGCAAGATGATAATAATACGATGTCATATTTGGAAACTAGCATCATCATCAGCCTATTGGAGTCCACAGCTGGATAAACGCCTCGATCACACGATATCTAATCGATTTTAGACTTATCGCATGTAGCTTCTGCCATTCATCCAGTGTCAGGCCTGTGGGCGTCCTACACAATATAACCATGTTTTAATGTGTTTATTATAAATCCAATGTGATAAAATTGATAATCATTGAAGATTTTTATTACTTAAATTTTAAATTTGATAAACAATGGTAGAAGTGACTTTATTTTGCAATACACCAGTCCCAAATATTTATTGACCGTGATCATTGGCTAACCAGCAAATCAATGCCGTCAATGACATCTGCTAATGTGGACAAAACATCACATTTTACAAGAACTTGACTCCTATGCTTTTTATTATCTATAAATAATTCTAAATGAAAATGTGAATTCAACATCTCTAAATTCCCAGACTTAGACCTTCACCCAAAAACACCAATATTACGATTCCTTGTGTGTCCGTGCGCCGTCAATTAGTTGAGTTTGTTTTGGCACTGGCGTTGACGACTAACTCGTTTGAAGATATTTTTATCCAGCGTGTACCTTTTTTTAAAGTATTTAAACTAGGCTAACACTTCTCAGCCAGCAATAGATGGTTAAAAATGATTTGACACGGTCTTTGTAAAGGGATCCGTCTCAATGTGATCGATAATTTTGTCGATTTTATTATCCACAAAAATCTGGGTTTTCATCTTTCTTATTAGGTATATCGTATTTAAAATAGAAATACAAATTCACAGACCATACTGTTTTTAAAAAAAATATCAACCTAACTGTTCAGGTTATATTCTATAAACGGTTGGAATAATGATCAAGAGGTCTTGGATTTGATTCCTGGAATTCGGAACTTGAGAGGTTTCAACCATTTCTCCTGGTCCTGGAGAACAGTGTTTGGATATCTATAAGGGTTTCCTCCGTGCCCCATGATTGATATTACATGGTATTATTATCCATTCATAGTTACTGTTTCTACATCAACTTCAAGTTCAGTGTTTTTCAAGAACAAGAAAGTTTAAGTATATTTGCAGATACCTAAGAAAATGTTTCTCACAGTTTTTATCAAACTTTCAAACAACAAGTTCTTTCTATAACATTCCGTATGACTGTTTTTGTTCATCGTGAACCTCTCATATAATATCATTCCCGGAAGAATCTGACACTACAGGGTCCCTATCGCAATAAAAATAGCTTTTTATATCTTTCTTATCGCCTTTAGGGACGAATGGAGGCACAATTCTTTTTTTCTGTGATTTTACTAAGTATTCGTTTCATATCCGTTGACAAAGCGGTATCTCTGCGTTCTTTACTTTATACGGTGTCTCAAGGACGCGGATTTGGTGGTCGTTGGTGGATATAAATGTGATAGGCAATAAGTTGAGATGGAAGTCTGATTTTGTGAGTATGAGGGTTATATTGGCTGAAGAAAAGCTATCGTAGTCGGAAAGAGGCATAGCAGCTCTTAGCAATAGATCTTGTTCTTTATATATGTAATTTTGAATTTTGGATTCAATTCGCCAGAGGCTTTTTCTTACTTTACTTTATGTCATTTTGTCTTTCTATTTTTGCAACATTATTCATTGATGCTCTGCTCCTATTGGCCGTAGCATGATGATATATAGCCCATAGCTTTCTTATCGATTAATGGACTATCAAGCACTGTATTTTTTTTTAATCAGTTCAGTAATTTCTGAGATTCATTTGTTCAGCCAAACAAAGTCTTCAACTATAATATTATAGTACAGATATGTCCAGGACGAAATGTAGGTATTAATTAAAAATAAGAACGCTGTTTTCATGAATAATAAGATATTCTATTATTGACTTTGAAGGGGCAGAATATGAATGAGCTAGGGTCCAAGGTATGCGCTCTTTTATTCAATAAGCGAACACGACATTCAAATCGATGACATCGGGTTTTGTTGTAGCTTCAAGAGTTTTTACAAAGAGAATAATATCTCTGGCTTATTTCGTGTTTACTGTTGTCAGAAATTAAGGTATTAAATTAATTTCTAGTATGAACTTATTCGTAGGGTAAGAAGATCTTAAAAATAATGTCTAAATTAAAACAAAACGTTAACGTTCATAAAATTATGAATATTTTTTTCTGAAATGGTAAAGAATATTACTTTTATTTTATTGTGAAATTAATTAGATTCAACTTTATTATTTATATTATTATTATATATTTATATTATTTATTATTGTTTTGATTTATTATTATTAAATGTCTTTGGATTTATTATACAAAGTAATAAAAACATAACTCTACTTTGGTAGTGAGGTCAAAATGGACAATATAATAAACTATTTATTTTTTAAACCTAGTCCTAAACTGGTAAGAATTGAAATTTGATAACATATTGTAGTTTAGACTTTTCTAGCATTATGATGTTTTAAAATTCAATTGTATTGAACAAAAAATTAGGATATATTTTTATTGATATAATTATCTACTTTTAGGGCTCCGAAGTTTTTGACTCGGAACCTTATAGATTCGTCACGTACGTCCGTCCGTCCGTCCTCGACTTACCGTCCAAACGGTAAATGCTAGGAAGATGAAACTTTGCATGAATAAGTGCAATAATTACGTGGAAAAGTGCTACAATAAAACTATAAAAAAACATTTTTATTTGAGGTACCTCCTCTACACATAAATTGGGGATGATTTTAATTTTTGCGGCCACCCCATTGTATGGGGTATTATTAGGTGAGTCTTTTAAAATAATAAAGGGTTTTTAAGACGATTTTCTGATTTAGGTATCCGTTTGCGAGAAATTAGACTTTAAAGGGCATTAGATTAGACTTTTTTTTAAAAACAGGGCGTCCCCCCCCTCTAAAAGTTAAATAACCTGGGACAATTCGTGATGATAGTCTATATAATGAACTTTAAAGGAAGACTATAACGCATTTGATGACTATAGTTCAGGAGTTAGAGAATCTTAACTTGTAAAATGCGATTCCTTGGAAAAGTCATACAAAATTAACGCATTAATACGTAAAAATAACAATTATCCATTGGATACTATTTTCAATTCACGCACCATTATGGGTGACTGAGGAACCATTTCCTGTGCGTGGCCTGACACGCACTTGGCGGATTTTTATAATAATTCTACAATATTCCACCCGTTAATTAAATAAAAAAGCAGCCAAGTGCGAGTTGGACTCGCCCATGAAGGGTTCCGTATCAGCAGGTAACATCAAATAAAATTTATTGTAGTTAGTTGTAACTTTGATCGATGTTTTAATAATAGTGTTTTGATCAATGATATTATAAAAAATCGGCCAAGTGTGTGATAATTGTTATGTTTACGTATTAATGCGTTGATTTTGTATGACTTTTCCAAGTAAGCGCATTGTAAAAGTTAAGCCTCTATAACTCCTGAACTAACAAAGTCATCTAATTCGTTATAATTTTAATTTAAAGTTCATTATATGGACCACTATCACAAATTTTTCAGTGGGCGGGACGGCCTGTTTTTATAAAAAGTTTGCCTTTAAAGTGGAATTTCTCGCAAACGGATACCTAAATCAAAAAATCGTCTTAACAAACCTGTAATGTTTTTAAAAGACCTATATAATGATACCCTACATGATGGGGTAGCCGTGAGAAAAAAAAACATCCCCACTTTACGTGTAGGGGAGGTACCCTAAATAAAAATATATTTCATAATTTTATTGTAGCACTTTGTCGACGTAATTACAATACGTATTCATGCAAAGTTTCATCTTTCTAGCACTTACTGTTTGGACGACAAGTCGAGGACGGACGGACGGACGGATGTACAGACGGACATGACATATCTATAAGGGTTCGAAGTCATAAACTTCGGAACCCTAAAAAGTTGTAGATCTTACCTAGAACTTTGCCATTTAACTATTTTCCTTGTAGTTTTGCTGGAAATCGAGATAAACCGTTTTTTACCCTGTGTTGTATATATTTAGCCATCCAATCTGACTCTACCCTGCCTGATGGAAAGCATGAGCAGAATCCAAGGGTCGGGGCTACCACACTTGATGCGAATGCGGACAATAATGTATGGCGGCCCACACTATGGCGGCTTAGTGAGATGCTTTTTCACGCCCCGGTTAAAGGACCCGAAAACCTCCCTCCCTACCCCTTCCCGACCTCAGATCGCCCGTAAATTATTTTTCCTTTCATTTTTATAATATTCTCCTCCTTTTCCAATAGGTTTCATCCTACTATAATTTTATTTGTTTTCAAAAATTATCTACTCTGGTCTACTGGTCTATATGTCATTTACAAACTATCATTATGGTTGCCATGCAAGTGTGTTATTCCTAGCAACCTGTGAAGTTTTGACAGGAGGTAAACAGTGATACATTTTGACATCTTCGATTTATGTATTTTTATAATCACCTAGCTTTGGTCTTTGTGTCTCGATTATTGCAGTAAAAAGTAGCCTATGTCCTTTCCCAAGTTCAGTTCTATTATCATACCGAATTTCATCAAAATCGATACAGTGGTTTAGGCGTGAAAGCGTAACAGACAGACAGACAGAGGTACTTTCGCATTTATAATATTAAGTAGGGATTAAAAAAAAAACTACTCACTAGATCTCGTTCAAACCAATTTTCGTTGGTAGTTTGTATGTTAATGTACAACATATATTTTTTTTAGTTTTATCACTCTCTTATTTTAGAAGTTAGAGGGGGGGACACACACATTTTTCCACTTTGGAAGTGTCTCTCGCGCAAACTATTCAGTTTAGAAAAAAATGATATTAGAAACCTCAACATCATTTTTGAACACCTATCCATAGATACCACACACGTATAGGTTTGATGAAAAAAAAATTTTTGAGTTTCAGTTCCAAGTATGGAGACCCAGCGGTTCACAGAATACATCGACTGATCAAATTTCAACAGTATAGCTCTTATAGTTTCGGAAATAATTGGCTGTGACATACGGACGGACAGACAGACAGACAGACAGACAGACAGACAGACAGACTTGACGAATCTATAAGGGTTCCGTTTTTTGCCATTTGGCTACGGAACCCTAAAAAGACACGTTAAGTGATAACTCACATTAAATCGATGTTGTAATGTCATTCAGTACCGTCGTTTACAAAATATTTATATGCTTTTCTGGTAAATAAATTATAGCAGATAATTAATGTTAAAACAAATAGGAGGGAAAAGACATTCGCCTAAACAAACTCAGGTAAGATCAGATGTCCTGTTTATTCCTGCCAACTGACAAATTTGCCGCCATTAGCACCCCCCATGTTCATCGCCATCTTGGACGCCATTTTGACAAATTATTAATGGCGGCCATTTTGTGAGCTTAGAGTGGTTTAGGTTTACGATGTAGGTGTAATTATATAAGAATTATCGTTTATGTAAGCTTTTTGAGGATAGAAAATAAAAGTGATTGTTTTAAATGTTGTACAGTTAAAAGTTAATACTGAAGTTAAAATTTATTACAAGTTATTGCGTCAAAATACGTATACGGTTTTATCTGAAAGAAATAAGTATCGTGACATATTGTTCTTATGTTGAAGATAACTTAAGATTTGATATTTTTTAAATTTTAGGTTTAAATATAATACAGTGGAACATTTAACATAAACATGAAAAATATATAGACAACAATAACAAATTATTCTACTGAGAATCAGTCTTTCAAATCTTTCAAGAAAAACATGATCTCTGTCCTATCTGCTAACCCAAACAAGTATAAAGCAAGAGAAAATGTATGTAATATTAGCTGAGAGATAAAGTGCAATCAGCACAACACAGCACACAGAAACTTGTTTTAAAAATTTAAATTCTCATTTTTGTTGTTGTAACAAGTTGCTGGCGGGGCGCAGACTAAAACTATTGCAGAATTTCACAAAGAATTTGTGAGTACATTAATATTACCAGCCATCCTATTGTACCTTGTTAATTTCTTTGATGCTGGAGGTTTTATTTATAGTAAATTAGTAACAGTTCTGAACAACAGCAGCTCGAAAATATTTTTTAAAGTAAATATTACGGTGTTTATTGGTATATTATGTAACTGAGAAAATTAATTGCTGCTAACAGTACCTAAATGTTTTGTATTTCGCAAGCCAGATATATTTTAAAGTTGTTGTTTTTAGTTTTCAAGTCTGACGGACTAATGAGTAGATAAATTTATATTTATTTCTCTAAACTTTATTATTCCCATGATTATTTTGGGTTCAGCTACTAGTTCAACCGGTTTTACCGACATATCAGTTTTTTAAACGGAGCAACTGGCATCCGGTTGTATTGGTTGTTAATATATTTAAGAGCACTTTTTGGGAAGACCTTAAATATTGGTAGGTGTGCAACAATCGGTACTGAGGATTTGTATGGCCTTAACCCACTCCTGCGAGGGACTCGAGCCTAGCAGTGGGACATTATGGGTTGTTGATGAACCGGTACTAATGATTTCACCTATTTTCAAAGACACAGGCGTGAAACACCGCCAAACTACTATACTTCGGGCTGTTATTAATATTTTACTGTAAGAGAAAGCCAACAAAACTTAAGAGTCAGGTTCGGATATCAAACTCGAGATCGATAGTCACATGCCAACCCCTATATTCAAGAGGTATGTGATTTAGGTTCGATAAATTGAAATAATGAATAAAAAGATGTATGTGAAACAAAGTTCACCGGGCTGTTTCATATTCAATATTACTTATTGACGTATTTTGAAGTAAAACTTATGACGCGTGACTCGAGCGTTACGAAAAGTGTGATCGATGGAGGTGAATAGACGTTGAGAGAGAGAGATACAGGTTAGTTAAGATAAAAAGAGAAAGAGTTACGTTTTGTATGTTATTGTAGGAATAAGACAGAGCAGTATGTGCGAAAATGTTCAATCATACCCGGTTACATTTCTTTTAACTAAGATACTGCACAGGTCTTTTGTCTGTATTTTGTATTCACTCAAGTTTTACTTCAGTTGAAGCACACTCATATTATTTTATACATATTAGTAATCGGAAATACTTTGACAGTGATATAATGTAAAAATATATTCATTCATAAACAATTCTCGACCGACGCGACACCCAGAAAACCAATGAGTCAAGGCACTATAGTACAATTGACATTTGGCATCGAATTGCAAGTGTACTGCCAAATTATCTCAGAAATGATATTTATAAGCCAGAACGATATTTTATACAACATCGTGGAGTAATCTTACTTGTGCATATTTTATAGAATGGGCACCGATGGATCTCTACCCATAAGATGAACATTGATCTTATGGGTAGTGATCCTAACTGCTAAGCTGGAGCATTCAATTCTTATCTAGGAGAAATAATTGTGTGAACACAAACATTTCCTCTTCTTTTGGGTGTAATTTATCTTAGGAAGAGGAAATTTTGAAAATATTTTGATAACTCTTTTATGTAAAAATAATAACAGTAACTTAGATGTTATTTGTCACTAAGTAAAAAATATAAACTATAATTAAGCTACTTAAAAACTGCACCCTATGTCACCCGGGTCACAATTATTATGAATTCACTGATAATTTAATAACTAAAATTAGTTCATAATTGCAACTAAATTGCAACTTAACTAAGGTAAATTTTGTATTTACTATTGAATTTTAAGTTGCATCCATTACATACCAAAAACATGAAAAAAAAATACAGTAAGCCGGAGCTAACCCTACCAGATGCCACGTACACAGAACTACCTCAAAAATTGAATTTCCTACCACAAACACCGACGTATTTACTAAAAGAAAAAAACTTTTGCCGTTTAACATGGAACAGTTGGTTAGATAAAATCTTTAATTCCGTCAGCGAGCGAGTACCCTAACATAACTGTTGATTATGCAAAACAATGCCTTGAAAATGTTCTATATTTACACTCTTGTTAGTAGGGTACGGTCTCAGTGTGGGCGAGATGAACTTTAAATGACAAAACATATTTAAACAGCTACTAAACTCTTTTTATACTGAGGACGAGCTACTGAAACCCCAAAATACACTGACGGTGATCTACATAATATTCTCAGAAACTTGAAGGAAAATAATTACTCTTAACAGTTAAGCAACTGAAATCGTGGTCCCCTTTTTGGTTCGTTGCCAATACTTCGAAAATTCTTTTTATGGTTATGTTAATAATAGATGTTTGACTTTTTTAAACTTTTCTTTTGTTTTATAAGACTGTTGTTTGTTAGAAATAACTTTTGAACGAAGAAAGAATAACTATATTTTGGCAACCAAATATGTAAACAAAGAAGCATTCTATCTTCCCAATATTTATAATTTTATAAGGGTGTAATAATGTATTTTTTTTGGGTAAATGAAAACGGCCGCAATTTGAATATACATTAGCTTTTGCCTGCGGCTTCGCTCTCGTGTTTGTCGGTCATATTAATAAAGAGTAGCCTATGTCCTTTCTCAAGAATCAAAGTATCTCAACGTCAAATTTCATTGAAATTGGTACATCGGCTTAGTCGTAAAAGAGTAACAAACAGAAAAATAGAGTTACCTTCTAATATCAGTATGTATTCTATGTCATGGGTAAATTCGCACGACTTTTAAGAAACGGACTCAAATAAATAGACTGAAAACAAAAGATCATATTCATCACAAAAAGGTTATACATTTTTTACAGTAGTGAACGACGCTATAATTAAAACTCACTACGATACCAAATACGATTTAGAGTTACGATATGAAGAGAATTTCATAAAATATTTTTTGGAATAAATTCTAAATCTGTTTTAGATTTTGTTGCTTTTTACGGTTGTACCTTTGAACCAGGTTATCCTATAAATAATTGTATGAGATTTCGAGGTAGTTACTGGATAATTGGAAGAATGATTACGTTTTATATTATAATTTAAATATTTAGAGCTTTAATCAAAAATCAAAATAATATAGCGACATCTATATCCAAACACTGAAAAATGTATATAAATACAGAGTAAGAAAGAAACATCGCATAACAAAGTTATATTTGTTACATTACATACTAACTAACCTGTCTAGAAATGCAGTTCTTACCCTAAAATTTGGTTAACATATTGAAAATTGTCATCAATCATAATATATACTTAAACAACTATTCTTAATTTTGTTCAATCAAGAATTACATATCTATATAACTAGGTAGGTACTTCTGAATCAGTAGAATCAGACGCAACTAGGATACTGAGTCCCATACGTAAATAAGTCTTACATACTGACGTATTGTTTCAATAGTACCTAAAAAGAACTACTTCAAATACATTCTTTTTGATTTTCATATCAATCCAACATCAGCCCTTGGACTGCGACCCTTAATGCACAATCGCATTGCATGGCCGGAGGGTCCACCGTTTATAGCAGGGGTCACAACACGCGTTCAACCACGGTAAACAAAAATGATACAATATCGCCAACACTGGGACCCAACAGAATGAAAACAATGCTGTTGTTACCGTAGGATGTTTATCTTTGATGTGTAACATAGCAATTAACCACTTGTCCCTTAAACATGTTTAGATGGCTACACAATAGAAACGATTATTTAGTGTTTGTTCGGCATTTTTTAATATTATTATGTATCTACACTTTCGCCTTTATCTGCGACTTGTATTCAGACCAAATATACCTGTTTTTATCACCAAGACATACCGCAGCAATTTTATCTTAGATAATGAGGGCCGCTTTTACTTGAGTAAAAGCATTCATGTAACAAACATTTAGATTTGTCAGGTGTTTTATGAGAATTTGAATAACTAGCTTTTGCTCGCGGTTCTAGCCGGATTTATGTCGGTTATTGTAGTAAAGAGTAGTCTCTAATAATATATAAAAGACATAGGTCTTTTCTTAGGAATTTAAATATTTCCATGACAAATTTCATTGGATTCGGTGCAGCGGTTTTGCCTTTAAAACGTAACAGACAGAGTAACTTTTAAAGTTATAATACTACAATACTATATATATAAACTAGTCAAAAAAGAATATGAATTTTATCCTGATTTAATTTTGGATATCAGATTACGAAGTAATGCCACATATCTCAACTAAGTATTCCATGTCAAGTCTCGTCAAAAGCGAATATATACTGAAAACATTCTTGTCTTATAAATTATGTGTACATAAGTCCGATTGAACAAATAACTCTTCAGAAGTTTCGATAATTTATAGGCATCCATTAGTACTTATCAGTTAACAATATATTTGCCAATTTCATTAGAAAAAAACATGGTTCGCGTCAACACGAAGCTTCCTTAAGACATTTGGCAGCAAAATACTTTTCGGAAGTTATTGTGCCCCCACGATTTGCTAATGGCAATACTACTGCCCATTATCACCTCCATTTGCCATCAAATATTTTTCTCTACTTTCAACTTCGTTTTTTATATTACTTTTTTTTGTTGACGGGATGGAAAATCCCTTTAGATGTAAGGATTCTCGGTGACAGCCAAGCCAGGTGTATGTAGTATTTCTACAAAAAATTACCTTGAACCGATCTCTAGCATCTTTCTCTGTAAGAACGCCGACCACATATTTTAAGTTCTCCCCGAATCAGCACTATGCCATTATTGTGTATAACTTACCTCTGTATAAACAAAAGACCGTCCTAATAATTGCCGAATTATTGCTGGTTTATTTCGTTAGTCAGTGTGACACCGGAGGCAAAACTACTTTGCATCATTCTCCCGGCCTCCGGGGGCCGGAAGAATGATGTAGAATTATCTGACCAGGCTGACTTGGTATGGGTCACAATGCTGCATTTCCTACCCTCACAATGAGGATGGTGACCCCTACTTTTATATTCTACTCAAGCTTCCATCAGGCAGAGTAGAGTCACTTTGGTAGGCTTAAATATGTTTAAAAATAGGAAAACTTACTACTTACTTAATGAGTTTCTGCTGGAAAATTTTCACTTACCTGTAAACAAAAATAAAAACACTTAAGCGACGTCAAGAAGTGAACGCGTTGGTCATAGTTTTTAAACTTTAACAGCAACAATATCTAAGTGCTCGTCGTCGTTTATGTCTTGTAAGTCAGAATAAGCCAAGTAGCAGCAATGTGTTAGGAAAAACTAAAGAGAGTTTATTTATTCGACAATTTTACAGACAAAATATAAAAAAAAAATGCCACAAGTACTGATAAGAATGTACACTACAATTCTATTAGGACTGCCAAGAAATACATGATATAACTAATAAACTTCAGAAATGCATGAGAAAAAGGAGAATGAAATCCAATATAACTAAGCATTCATACAAAAATATACATACATAAGCACATACATTTATACATAAAACACATATATTATGTACCCAAATATAGTATCAAATTTAGGATGACTCTGTTATTTTTTTTAGTAATTTATGTGGCTAGACAACCTCTCCAACATATTTACATTTCATTATTGAGAGTTTGTTGATGAAATTAGTGTAAATGAAGCTTTTAATAATAGAAACTAGAGATTATATTAAAATAATTTATCCTGAGTTGGTAATTTTCGACTTAAAATACAAAGCTAAATTCGAATGAAATATTTGATATGCGAAGTATAAAGTTTGACTTTTACAGATTACTTGAGGTCTAAATATTATGTTTCAACTAGAGTGGATTTAAAATATTTAATACGTTATTATGAAATGCCCAAAACCCCAATTATCCAAGTAATGAGGATTTAAATTTTTGCCCGACCTACTCTATTTTTATCTTTATTCCCAAGATTATTTGAGCTCGGTACTGGTTACGGTTGATTTTCGACGCTGGGATTCGGTTTCCACTGTAATTATAAGGTTATACTAGTTGTTATTATATTTGACTGATTGACTTCCCAATAATGATTGCCATGGATGTTCACGAGAACCGGTATCTACGGCTTAACGTGGTCTCCAAGGCATGGGCGTCCGCGTGAATCACTGCCCAACTTTCATACTCCGAGCTGTAAGAATTTCCTGTAAGAAAAACCCAACATCTGCATCCGATAAAAACTTGACCAACGAGGCAATAGCCGATTACCCGTTTGACCCGATTACGTCAAAGCTAAAAAGGAATATTTTTGACCTACTAGTTGTGTAATGAATGAATGATTCATAATAATGGCTCAGATGACATAGGCAATATTTTGTCAAAGCTGTTACATAGTCGGCATATAGTTTTTTAAACTTTTCCTTGTGGAATTTCAGGTTTCACCATTTAAATTGTTAGGTTGGTTGGTTTACATACGTTGGTTTATATACGTTTCTAAAACTCCAAAATTTCTAGTCCAATTAAATTCAAATTTCGGCACAATATACCTACATCCAGATTTTTTATTTTTTGCGTTTTGTTCTCCCTCATTTCTCATGAATTCATTGTGAATTAGGATCAATGTCAAACAGCGAAGCGTGGCAGAGTTTAGCAAGTTTTAAAAATATAAATCTGTTAGGCTCTGCAGCGAAGTGTCCGAAGCGTGAAAATATAATCCAACATGTGCGTCACTAAGCAGATTAATTAATGCTAAATCCCAGGACACAAAAGTTGCATGTAACTATGTTATATACTTTAAGTGTACGTGGAATTGTTAAAATGTTGTAAAACGCACACTATGTAAGCAAGCACAGATCATTCTATGATCTGTGTAAGAAAGCTTGTTACAAATTAGAGGATTACATTGCCGACAAGAATGCTTGGCTTAATGCTGGTCCTGCTCCACAGCCACATGATTAATTCTCAAATTATTTAGAAGTTAGTTTGTGTTTCTGACATATGTTAATTTCATCCTAACGATTGACATTCTTACATTTTTCTTTTTTTTGACATTGGATAACCATATTTCTGACATTTATGTATTGATAATTTAATTGTATCTTGTTATTTGATTGACATGTTCCAAATATTCATCGCACTCTTAGAGAGTAGCATATTTATAAATAGTTTTATTATTGTATAACTGCGATCATTTTGAATTGTACATGTGAGCACTTTGTAGTCACTAGCATAAGTTTGTTTGTGATTGTGAAGTGTTGTCCTGCTGGCGGTGGCGTGTGTAGCGGGTCGTTTGGCTCCCTACGATATGGTTGAACTTGACGATGGCTGGTGCATAGGTCATGCTCGTGATACGGGCGCCGTCAGTCGGGGCTGGTCATCTCACAACTCCTATTTATTGTTTAATTATTTTTTGGACACTACCTGTGTAAATATCAGTATCGTTACATTGTCCTCACATTTAATAAAATGCCTTAAACAATGTAACCAAAAGCTGTAAAAATGGAAAAGAGTATCCATGGAGTTTCTTGTCTGTTCTTCTCCATAGGATCTACGAATTGGAAGAGACAATTTAGCTTCACGACTGACTACTGACTGACTACTTGACGTTTCAAAAGTGCCGTTGTATGGTTTATTTGAAATAAAATGATTTGATTTGATTGTTTGATTTGATTTGAATTATTTATACGTTCACGGGTATGTATTTATGTTCTAAGATTTCAAATTGTCAACAAAATATGAGAAGTTACTAGTCCCGCTTTTTTAAAAGATTTTGATCGAAAGCATGAGTAGAAATCTAAGAGTAGAGTTCACTATTCTCATTGTGAGTGTATACAATATAGCATGGTGACCCACACTACGGCGGCCTAGTGAGATAGTTCTCCATCATTGGGCATCCGGTCTCACACTCACGAACGATTTACCACAACACGAATGCTGTCATTTTTAGGTTAGTCTTCTGTGTGAAGGTAGTACCGACCCGGTCGAGCGCTTATTCGTGTTAAAATCAGCGTGGCTCTACTACCTAATAATTTTATTTCTAATCTATTAACAGCCCTTATAAATAAACTGTTTGATGCTGAGTTCTTTACTTAATTTAAGAATGGTTCAGTCGTATTCGGTAGAACACAGTATAGTGCTGGTTCATCTATTCATACGTTTGTACACCACTACTGGAACTATACCAAGAGTCGAGTGTAAGCTGGTTTAAATGTTATCGACGTCAGAAAACGAAAATGTTGAATCGCGAAATATCCAACTTTACTCCAGATCCAAAAAAAAACAATTTAATAAATGAAGAACTCGTACATTTGAAAAGGCAGGTGGAGTGATGATTTGAGCAAGACGGCTGGTAGGACGCGAGTAGCCGAGGATCGATCTAAGTGGCGTGCAATTGGAGAGGCCTATGTCCATCAGTGGACTGCGATTGGCTGATGATGATGGTAATGAGATTTTAAATTAAAATATTTAAAAAATTACAGGAAAGTGAGATACAGAAAATTCGACGTGTTTTTTTTTTGGTCAAAATTATGCAAAGAGTCTTTTGGTAAAATTTTCGAGATACTATATTTCTGCTTTATGCCGGTATATCTAAATTTATACTAGCTTACACTTTAACCAAGTTGGTATAAATTGGTCAAAGTGTAGGCTAGTTTTAAATTCAAATGCAACTCAAATCATTTAAGACAAAAAATTTAAACTTACAGTATTATTTTCATGATAGATATTTTTGATGGCTTATTAAAATGCAGACATCGCATATATCGTTTAGTCATATAACCGATTCCAGCTGGTGGTAAAAAGAAAAAGGTATCCATTTACAAAACGACACGGGCAATATACCCTGTACTTAAAAAAATAGCGCAGTATTTAAGCTTATTAAGTCTACAATAACGCCAAAAGTATGGCCGAGAAGTTGTTATATTACACGTTTACCAATAAACTATTTTCATCATTATCATCATCAGCAGCCTTTAACAGTCCACTGCTGGACATAGGCCTCTCCTTTGAAAGGAGGTTTTGGCCTACTATACCACGCTGGTCAGACGGGCTGGTAAAGGGTTTGTTTCAAGTTTTTCTTCTCTTGGCAGTGATGTTAGCTGCATATTTTGTTCCTTTAGTCGCCTCTTACGACACCCATGGAATGAGTAGGGGTGGTGACACTTTGTATTCTTAATCCGTCACTACACGGACCTTTTGGTGATTTTTAATATCAGCATTTTAACATACAGAAAAACGATAAACGGTACTGATATGAATTGAAATGTAGTTTATTTTCTTTAATAGTTTTTTTAAGGTGGTAGAGCCAGAGCCATGTTAATTTCAGCAACAATAAGCCGGCCAAGGCAGTACTACCTTCAGACAGTAGACCAACCTAAAAACGACAGTGTTGGTGCTGTCGTATTTTGCTGGTGAGTGTGAGACCGGAGGCCTAATGGTGCAGAATCATCGAACATAGCCGCCATAGTGAGAGTCACCATGCTGTATTGCCTATACTCACAATGAGGATGGTGATCCCTACTCACATGCTTTTGATCAAGCAGAGTAGACTAACTTTACCTAGCATATAATGTGCTTATTGTGACTATACATTTACGTAACACCTTCTCGAGAACAAGGATCTGCTCCGAGGAAATGGAAATGCTCTTGACTAGACGAAATAAAAAAATAAAGACTAACAATAAATGAAGATTTACTGTAAAGTATAGCATTACAGAAAATCTCCTTGAGTTATTTATATTCGCATTTTCCTCAACACAAGGGCTATTAAAATAATCAAAATAAAACATTCTTCTTGTCCGTATAATCCGTCCCTGTCGCTTTAGCTCACGAACTGAGTTTTGCGTTTAGACATTTTTTGTTTTTAATTTTGATCGTTGTATTGTTGGAGATAGTGATTCCTACTTCCCATCATCAATCACAATGGATTTCAATAATACATACAAATTACAAACATAATAATAAATACATATTACTCATATTTGTTTACACACAACATCATCTAATCTACTGGGAGGGATAGGTATCAATGTTCCTTCGAGACTCCCTCGCTACTCTCGCCCATTATTCAAATCACCACGATGCCGAACAAATTTGGGACGATACTCGCCACTAATTAGGATTGTGCATCAGTGCAATGCCGTTTCGTGTCCTTCTGAAGAAATAGACGTTTTCGCAAATCATCATCCTCCTAGCCTTTATTCCCGAGTTTATTTGGGGTCGGCTACTAGTTCAACCGGTTTTACCTGAATTTTAGTTTTTCCACGGAGCTACTGGCATCGGACCTCTGCAACCCTAAGGGAGAACTGAAATTGTAAGATTGAACTAGTTGTGAGGGCACTGACTTCCCAATAACGATTGCCATAGATGTTCATGACAACCGGGACCGACGGCTTTACGTGCTCTCCGTGGCACGGGCGTGAATCACCGCCGTTTTCGCAATACACTAGATAAGTATAAATGTCTAATCCGCTCAAAGCTCGCTGTCATGTAGGTGCATAAGGAAATTGGAACGAGTAAGATGTTTTTTTAAATTTATCACTATTGTATTATTTTCTTAGTTTTTTTAATTATTTTTTTAGTTTGTTATAGTTTTTTTTTCTCTTATGTTAACTTTCTTGTGCATGATGTGGTCTCCTGTAAGTGGGGAAGCATATGACTATTATTTATGTTCTTACATTTTGTTTAATTTTTGTGTAGTCCTTGTTGTGAGACCCTTAAATAAATAAATAAATAATCCTTAACTAAGCTGAGCTTGTATTCAGAGCTGGAGTCTGGGTGTTTTCTATGTATAATATGTATGTATTTACAAAAAAGTATGTTTACCTATGTATTTATATCAGTTGTTTGGTACCCATAATACAAGCTCTGCTTGGTTTGGAACTAGATGACGTTTTGTGTAAGAAGTCCGAAATATTTATTTATTATTATTTTATAGTAGGCCCAAAAGTCCTCAGACTTGCGACCAAGTACTGGAAGATGGAACGTGGGTAGAACTCTTACAATGTGGTTTGACGACCTGGTAAGGGTAGCGGGACACCGATGGTAGCGCGCAGTTATAGGACCGGTTGTTATGGTGAGCCTTGGGGGAGCTATGTCTAGCAGTGGACGGAACATCTTTCGGCTGAAATGTTGATGATCACGCGGTTTATACCCACACTTGAACTCTTGAATTGAGTTCCATTTTTAAGATTTGGTAGACGATATGGAGGGATAGATGTGGATTGCCCAAAACTGAGATAATTGCTGCTTGAAAGAGTCCTTCATTCAGCAGTGAACAGCGATACCTTCATTTTATTGGATGGTAAAAGATTTAGTATCACTACATATTACAAAAGTTATGTCCTTATTAATCTTATAATATATGCAAAAGTAACTCTGTCTGTCTGTCAGGCTTTAATGACAAAATTATTGAACCGATTTAATTGACATTTGGTACACAGATAGGCTAAAGCCTATGAAATGGCTATTGTTTACTGCTATAACCAATATACTCGCGGGTGAACCTCCGGGCGAAAGCTAGTTTGCCCATAAAATCGTAACACATAACAACAAAATTTCATGCCTTAGATTCGAGTAATATTTGAGCGTTCATTCCAGATATATAACCACGAAATAAACCACAAAAATTTATATCTATCCTGCTATGAAGTTCTTCCAAGAAATTATTATACAACGTCATAAACATATACTCAAGTTTTGACATAATTCTCATTTCCTTGCTTACAGTAAATATTCACGCATCAAGGTAAACATACCGCTTGTACTGATTGCCACACATCTAAAATATATGAGTTTTTTTATTGTGAGCAATCAACTTATTACGAGATTCCATTAAAGAAATATCTCTAGAACGTGGTACAGGTTAAATTGTATTCGAGTTTCAATGTTATCAGGGTTGGTTTTATTTTCACCAAAGCGAGAAGCGAGAATCGCTCTTGACTACAAAGTGATAGAATACTAGCTTTCGACCGTGGCTCCGTCTACGTGTATGTTACAAAATTTAGTTTAATGACGTAAGCAATGTAATCTATAGCACGCTTCGACACTTACGCCTTAGTTTTGGCAAATTCGGTTAATTTAATCATGAATTTAGAGTAATATAACCGTATATTGTCATGCGGCTTCTAAATGGAGCGGAATTAATTCTCAATATACAGGATATGGTTGAGGCAATTAATGTACTTAATGTATTAGAAATTGTACACATCATAGGTACTAAAAGGATTTTGAGCGTAATGGCTCTGCTTTAATACCCTGACGATGGCAAAGAATCAATACATATTTGTAGTTATACTTGGTAAAAGATTACCGTCATATATGGTTTATATTTCAATCTATTTGTAGGTAAAAGAACCACGCTGATTTTAGCACGCATGGGCTGGCTATATCGGGGCAGTACTACCCGCATATAGAAGACCAACCTAATGATGATAGTATTCTTTATGTGGCCCAATCATTTTGCATCATTCTCCCGGCCTGCGGAAGCTGGAAGGGTCGCTGCAGCCACATTTTGGGTAGATGTAGGAAGATCCCGGTGCAGCCGGGGGATGTCGTCTCTTACTGCGTAGAGCAATGAGAGGCGCGATAGCGTTCTGCCCCAGGGGTGAGAATAATGACCCAGGAATGTCCCTCAGTCATGGGGTAAGGCTGGAGGGACTCCAGAAGCCACTGATGCATTCCTGGTGTTTTTGCCAACTGCCGAGGTAGGCCGCTGCGGGGTTTAGTAGGTAGACCAGTTCATCCGGGAGTCCCACGAAGGATATGGTGCGAAAAGCATTCCGCGAGTAAAAAAAAGAAAAAGAAGACTTTCTTAAAATCTACTTCTAAGAAAAATCGATAATTTATAGAAAAAACCGTTTATGACTTGTCTCCGCCTGATTTTTCACAGAAAAATCACAATGATGAAAATATTTTATATCCTTAGTTAAATAATGAAATTAACACATTAAATGTTAGTTTACTGATCAAACACTTATAAATATTGGACACTAAACTATTTCAACAGGAACTCAATCACTTAAATATTGGAAATTACATTCATTTATTAAATTAAACATTGTTCATTTTGCTGTAGAAGAACGATCTGGAATAGGTTTTCTTGTTAAAGGGCCATCTTACCTACTACAAGTACTTGAGTAGGCTTTGTTTATAGTGTCTACGGAAACAAGAGTTATACCGGGTTGGATCTTTATTCGTAGCCATTCTACAGTTTTGTTATATAAGGTTATTTAAAATTGCTAGTCTTCGCCCGTGGCTCCACCCGAGTGTATGACAGCTATCGCGGTAAAAAGTAGCGTGTGTCCTTTATCATGCTCTAGGCTATCTATGCACAACATTTCATAGAAATCGGTTAAGTAGCTGGTGGGTACTAAATGGGTACTAAATAACTTATATAAATACTTAAATATACTTTTTTTTTGTAAATAAATACATATTATGCATAGAAAACACCCAGATCATCATCCTTTAAGTCTTTAACAGTTCTCTTCTGGACATAGGACAAGGATAGGTCTTTAGAAAGGAGGTTTTGGCCTACTATACCAAGCTGGCCAGACGGGTTGGTAGATTTTGTTTTTGGTTGGTTTCAAGTTTTAATTCTCTTTGCATCGATGTTGTCTTGCTTAGTTTATCCCTTATTCGCTTTTTAAGACACCATTTTCTTTATCATTAAATACATTTTCATATTCAATGAATACATTTCGTATTCAGTGTGTTTACATTACCATGACAGTAATAAATCATATTTTATTATCTCGATACAGTGACAATATTGAAATGATCTAATAATTACAATACTTGTTGAAATACCGCGCGTTTAATATTTAACATCAAAGAAGCCGCTCATTAATGAACACGAAATTCATTTAAGTACATTCCGTAGGCATGGCTTAAAATGGTCCAAATCACGAGCAAAGCGATAGCGGAATCGCTCTTATAACTCGTGCGAGCTAAGATGGCACCTGGCTCAAAACGAAACATGATACCGTTCCCCTGCGTGATACCCCTCTGTCATCTTGCGAGTAGCGTTAGCAAGACTATTACCGGTGCACGAATATTTCCCGTAATAATTTTAGTTTATTAGGTATTACCTAATGTCATATAAATCACTCCACGAATTTATTTTATTAATATATCATTAGATTCATCTGGATAACCCAATTGTTTTAAGAAAGGTCACAGTAAAAAAAACAGCATGACGACTATGAGACGCAATAGTTTCAAATAAAGAATATCCATATACATATGACATTTAGAGACTACGATTAAATGGCTTATCATGACGATTTAAAATTGTATTTTATAACCATATTTCAGTTCTTAATTTCATTTAAAATGATATTAGGTATTACCTAATATTATTTAAATCACTACACGAAGAATACATTCGGCTAAATAATGAATGAGGCCTGCTCCTATTGGTATGCATATGTATTTTCTTAACTCAGGTAGTAAAGTACCACTTAAGATAAAGTAGTATGTTATGAGAAATTACTAGAAGCAAAATAAATTTTAAAATTTAATAAAACTGGAATAAAGTATATTTTTTCTTGCACTCAGTACTTTAAACGACTGACATTTGAGTCAGGTGCCATCTTAGGTCGCACGAGTTATACAGTTGAGTGTCAGAATGCGGTTATAGTTAAATAAATACTTCTTTGTAATCTGAATCAATATTAATAATAAATATTTGGGACATCTTACACACAACGCCATCTTTCCCAAACTTGGCCGAAATAAACTTTTTTTTGTAAATAAATACATACGTACTATATATGTATAGAAAAAAACAAACTTTGAAACAAATATTTGCGGTTCACACAAACATTTGGTCCGACCCGGGAATCGAACTGGAGAGACCTCTTGATCAGCAGCGGCATATGCCAATCACTAGAACAATAAGCAATTGCTTGTAATATAACCAAATCCCTAATTGTATTCACCTCCTAATTGTATTTATTTCAAGTTCTAAAAATATTAATTGTCATCAAAAAAAATTGTCTATAGGTTATCTCGCTTTCTCTTATGTCTTAAAAAAACACCGAACAGTATGTCTAAACCAGAAATATAATTTCTTATTTCGCTGAAACCAAATTTAAACAAATTGAATGACACACAATTATAAAAAAAATAAGTCATTCTTAAATATAATTACAAATGTGAAGTTGATATAATAAATAATTTCAACAAAAAGGAACCGACTTGAATGAAAAATTATTCCGAGTACCTAAATCGTGACAATTGTGCCTATGATATTTGAGGAGTTCCCTCGTTTTCTTTGGGATCCCATCATCAGATCTCAATATGGTGACGATGGGACCACCTGTAAGCTACGCCCATTCCAATGCAAAAATAATTTTTGAAGTCGGTTCTTAAACGACGAAATTATCGCTGAACATACATAAAAAAAAACCGACGAATTGAGAACCTCCTCCATTTTTTGAAGTAGGTTAATGAGGTTAATTATATTTTAAACGATTTCAATACATTATGAAAAATGTGTATAACGAAAACGCGTTCACACCTATACTACAGTAAACATAGGATGATTAAATTAACCTTTATGCTCAAAGTAATAAACTGCTACCATGTTTATATCACTTTTAATTTTCCAGTGCCAACCAAAGCACTTAAAACTTTGCCTGAATTTGCAACAAACGCTTAATATGTAAACTTTTTCAATAAATCCATAAGTCCATAACAACAGTATTGCGCTCACTGTACCGTTTTATGGCATTTTGGTGTAAACTGTTTGAAAGCTCACATCACATCAACAGCCTTTGACCGTCTACTGCTGGATACAGGCTTCTCATTAGAAAAGAGATTTTGGTCTACTGTACTTCGCTGGCTAGGCTGGTTGCTAAATGGTGAAGTTTTCCTTATCCTTGCAGATGTCTTCCAGATGAATTGCTCCCTTAGTTTGCTTTTTTGAGTAGAATCCAAGAGTGGTGGTTACTATACTCAATGTAAATGTAGACACTGAAGCATGATTAACCATACTATGGCGCCTCAGGCCCCCTTTTTCTTTTTTTTCGTGCGGAAACTCCCACCGATGCCATTAGTTGGTGGCTGTGACGGACTCGAACTGACTAAAACCGCACGCCGTCTCGGGTACTATGAGTCAAGGAACCAGGTATTCCCTCGAAAGGAAGTCCCTTGAACCCCGACGCACCTCAGGCCATCTATGGCCTGCAGACGGCCCCTTACCGTGCGAGATCTCCGCTGCTCCCTTCCGCAAAATACCGAAACGTGCGCGTTTTGAAGCTCTCACGTTGCCACCCCGGCCTGCTTCTGCTAGGGTGACAGATGGCGTCGCCTGTTACCCCCAGGCCTGCGCTCATGGAGGACGGAGATCACGCAACAGCCACCCTAGCCAAGTTGCAAATATTTTTCGTTTACTATTCCATTCTCTGTTCTATTTCTCTATTCTCTTTTTTCTTTGGCAAATCAGTCACTCACGTGATCAAATAAAAATATTTGCCAATAAAACGGCCTACTTGGCCAATTAGCTTGGCTGGTCTCGCACTTACAAGCGAAACACGACAAATTGTCTTAAATGTGTTAGCGGTACGGCACGGTACCTACTTACGGGATTTACATTACGGACCTCGAATATGAGCACACTTATCTGTAATACCCTGAATTTATCACACTACACAACAGGTTTACACCACATCTTATTACACGGATTATAAGCGGTTTTGACCGTAGTCAATGGTAAAACAGACCTAAATTGTGTAATTCGTTACTGATTAGTGGTTTGAGGCCACAATGATGTTAGATGTAGAGAATTAATTTATTTATTTATCTAAACAAACAAATAAAATGTTAGTTTCTCAGTTATCGATTTTTCACTAAATGCATATGAATGTATTTGAAAATGGTGCTTACATGAAAAAATCTATTACAATTTGTTTTGTCTGTCTGTTTAATCCAGGTAATCTCTGGAACGGCTGAACTGATTTTGATATGACTTTCAATGGCAGAAGGAGTAACTTAAACTATTTTTTCAGACTAGTTTTGTCTTACTTTTAGCGACGTTACCAGCTGTTATCGTTGTTAAGCGAATAACTTCGAACTTCGCGGGGCTCAGCTTGTAGTTACATACAAGCTGTATTAGGAGACCCCACTCTTTCATAGCAAATATTATTAAACTTATAATTATAGATGCTAAGTTGTATGTAGTGGAATTTCAGTTTGTTTTCTTTTTTCACGCTTTTTATTATCTTCATCTGTATATTTCTAACAGACTCCTTTGGGGGCGATTTTTACCCACTTTAAACTGCCAGATTTGGTTTAAGCTTTGCTCATATATCGCAGACCGATGACAATACACTAATTTGAAAAAAATACCAAATTAACTAAACAAACACGCTTTCAAATTAAAAAGTAGAAAATAATTTTAATGTAACAAAGCGTGGGTTGCTGTTTGAAAACATTTCAATAACGTCGCCCCACGCTTTTTAAAAAGAAGGGTAGGTTCTCAATTCGTCAGATTTTTTTTTTATTTTTTTTATGTATGTTCAGCGATAATTTCGTTGTTTATGAACCGATTTCAAAAATTATTTTTACATTGGAATGGGCGTAGCTTACGAGTGGTCCCAACGTCACCATATCGCTATCTGATGATGGGATCCCAAGGAAATCGGGGGAACTCCTCAAATATCATAGGCACAATGTCGCGATTTGGGTACTCGGAATAGTTTTTCATTGAAGTCGGTTCCTTTTTGTTAAAATTATTGTTTTTACATTAAAATTATTTTCTACTTTTTAATTTGAAAGCGTGTTTGTTTAGTTTTTTAAAACTATTTTTTATAAGAAAACGCCTGCATTAGGAATATATACATATACATTGTGTGTGCGGGGACTTTACCAAAATACATGAATTGAATTCAAATAGCACCCAGACTCAGAACAAATATTTATGGATCACACAAAGTGTTGTCCTATGTATAATTTGAATACTAGGAAAACCGTGCAGTTTATTCTATTTTACTTCTTTGTTCGTTTGATGGTGACTGATCACCACAAAGACGTGGCCACCTGGGATAAATAACTTCATAATAATTACAATAATATATTATATATCTGTATACCACTGCCGCACTGTATACCATGACGATTCGATAGACTCTTACCTAGAGGTTAAGGTTCAAAGGCCCTGTATAAGACGTCTTTAGTGTGTTACAATACTACAACTACTACTACAAGAACAAAACTGCAATTATTTAATTGTAGTTTTTTATTTAATAAATTCATGTGAAATATAAATAATAGAACTATCAAATATAAAATACAGAATTTAAGTAAAACATAGACATTTAAATTTTAATATCCTCAGTGCCTATAGTCAACAATTAACTTTTTTGTTAATTTAGGTAGTGAGAAGGATATTCGGGCTTAGAACATTCAAATCCTTACGTCACACTCAACCCTTAGCTGCGATCCGTGCGAAATGTTCCTCGGTATCCGGTTTTATCAGCTTTTATTGGCAACACTCAAGCGGCAGTTTGCCTCGGTGTGGCGGATACTGTGGCCATTTTTATACGAGTTGAGTTTACGTAGCAGTAGGAGGGATATCGGCCATGACGTAAGCGACTGTCGTTTTTTGTAGTTGTTTTCAATTTGAATCTGGAACATGAATTCTGTGTGTTTTTAAATTGTTTTTTTTTTCTATTAAAAGCGGCAAGCGAGTTTATTATGTGTATTAACTATTAGGTTATGCTTTTGTGGTTTAAAGATAGTCGAGAAAAAGTGATTTCAGAACGGAAAAGCCGGCCGGTCCTAATCAGCGTGGTACTACAGAAGTAGTAGTAGTCGTCGCCCGTTTTTAAGTGTGAAACCGAAGACCCAATGATGCAAAAGCATCTTAACAAGCCGCTATAGTATGGATACTATATTGTTTGCATTCACAATGAATATAGTGACAACTATTTATGAATTCCACTCATTCTTTCCACCATGCAAAGGAGTCACTATAGCAGACTCATGAACAAAAAAATTCAAGTGCCATGGTCCTAATGTGATACTGGTGCTGTTCTTCTTATTTGTTAAAACTATCCTCCTCCGACGAGGCGAGGTGATCATGCCTGGTGGGCTACTGCCCAACAGTTGATGTTGGGATGTTGTATATATGCTAATTTGCTCTGTCGCGATTCATGACTAGTAGTTATTCCGTATAGTTCATTCCGTGTTTTCCTCGTAGTTCAGTGTTTCTTCGCTAGATGGCGCTGTCGTATGTAATTCGCTTGCGCTGTATGTGGAAGTCGCCACAGCACCATATGCGACTGCTGTGTTTGAGGTTTTGGGTTTGATTCCCGGGTTGGACATTTGGTTTGTGTGATCCGCAAATATTTGTTTCGCAGTTTGGGTTTGTTATATATATTATATATAATTATTTACAAAAAGTTTATTTAAATATTTATATCAGTTGTACCCATAATACAAGTTCTGCTTAGTTTAGAACTAGGTGTTGTTGTGTGGAGGATGTCCGAAATATTTATTATAAAATCTAAAATAAATCTCTTATGACTTATACCACACGTCGGCTGTTAGGTGGAAGCCGCATTGACTGACCGGGCCTTCTAATAACTGACTGCCCTTATTCCGGTAACCTATATAATGGTAGCTATACACGTAGCTCAAGTTCATGGTATACCCTGAAGCCGTTATATTTTGTACCTTTTCAGAGTTTTTACATACATCTGTTCTCATTGCTTTCACATTTTTTGCTCTCTGAATACCGAGTACACTTCTTCTATTTCTCATCGATTAGACCACAAAATTCCGTTTATTTTTTAATAGACAAACTGAAATGACTAGGTATTAACCCTGGTTTTTAAGTTCGTTAATTAATTGTAAACGAATTTCTATTTGGACCATCATATCCAGTCTCTATTTGGCCAGTACACGGTTCAAATCAGTGTTGATCCTAATTCGAGGTCTTTACTAATTAAACGAAATTTAATACAAAAAGTTATTTAGTAAAGATCAACACTGATTCGGACCGAGTACTGACCAAATAGAAATTAGTTTACTATTAATTAACAAACTGAAATAACCAGCTATTAACAGGAACATGCTATATTGTACCTACTTTATATAACTTCTATAACTAAACTTATTTACACGCTTGTATGTTTGTTTGTAACCGAGTCTTTTGGGTGCGATTTTGACCCACTTTAAACGGCCAGATTTCGTTTAAATTTTGTTTATTTATCGAGGACCGATGACTATACACTAATTTAAACTAAAAACTAAATAAAAAAACCTAAATAAAAATGTTTAACAAATTAGTATTATTTAGTCTAGAAAAAAATAATTGTATAAAAATCTAATTAAACACGCTTTTAAACTAAAAAGTAGAAAATTATTTTAATCTAACAAAGCGTGGGGTGCTTTCTGGAAATATTTTAATAACGTCGCCCTACGCTTTGTTACATTAAAATTATTTTCTACTTTATAGTTTAAAAGCGTGTTTGTTTGGTTTTTTTAAAACTATTTTTTTTTAAGTTACTTCCTTGTGTTTCTGCACTCATCAATCTTTTTTGAATGTCAATGAATACCCTGAAATTGAGTACTATCCACTTTATATAGTTGTGTTTCTTTTTAACCAAAGTTTTTTAAATCACATCAAACTAAGTTTTTCTCAGTACCTACATAATTAGGTTGAAATTCCAACAAAATTAGAAAAAGTTTAACGGATGTACAGACAGATTGGTAAATAACTTTGTTCTTATACATGTATACAATTCATGTTATAAATTCGATAGTAACTCTGTCTATCTGTGTCTTATTCTTTTATGGCTAAAACGCTGCATCGATTTCAATGAAATTTGGCATTCTTTATAACTACTACTGCTAGGCTACTCTTTATAACGACAGACACGTAGGCTTAACATAAATTAGCTAATAATTAAGCTATAAAATAAATTCATGATGCCAAAGAAAACAAATACGACGGCGATCAAAGTAAGTAACTGCCTTAATCTTATGTTGAGCTTTTACTAATTCATCACAATTCCAAACAGCCGTACATTTAAAGTATTTAATTCATAAATAATTAGAGGTTTCTGCTGTTTTTCCTCAACAAATAGCCTTGCGGCCGATCCAAGAGGTTATTTGATTATACAGAGCAGATTTAGTCATTATTTAAAGACGTATTCAGCGATTATTGGGAGACTAAATTATATTTATTTATCTACTAACTGAGCCCCGCGGTGTTACTCGCGATTGTTGTTATACTTCTACAACAACAAACGCCGGTACTGAAAAATGTTCCAGGAACCGGTAAAATCTATTAGGCCCACAGCGTACTAGCTACTTTTGGCATCGACGATCGGCGACTTGTCGCTTTTTAGAAGCCAATTACGGCGACCGAACGCTCCACTGGCTCCACACCGCACACTTCAAAAAATTTAGTTTAGAGATTGAGTCGCTTTTTAGAAACGCGACACAGCAGCTGAACGCTACTCTCCGCACACATTCGGATGCCGGTAGCATCGATTTGGCATCTGCCGAACATGACTTGACTCTCATCATTTTTTTTATTTGTAAACAAAACCACAGAATACAGTATACTGCAATGTTATTGCAAATCACAGACATAAGTAATCAAAGTTACAAATCGGAAAATTATAGTCAACACTACAGCCGACGCGATCTAAGCATCTGAGCAGTCGCTAAAACGCGCTTTTCCGATACTGCGTTAAAACGCAGAAAGTTTTGAATGATGCAGCATGACGCGCGATTTTGTTACCGCGATCGAACGCTGAAAGTCGCTAAATCGCGATGCAGCATCGTTGCAGTCGCAAAATCGCTAGTGTGCTGTGGCTATTATGTAGTGCGTAATAATAACAACAAAATACGGAATCCTACACAATGTGTGTCACAAAATACAGGCTGGTCTTTGTAAAAGTAGCAGGCCTCGAATTCATATCTATATTGTTTTCTAAAATAAACTTCTATAAAAATCTGATAAGTCATACAAAAATAGACGAGCAAAATAAATATTCACGACAATTTCATTAACATTCAACTAAAATAACCCGCAAAATAAAACCATTCGCAACAAAAACTTTTACAATAAATACAATTCTATGTCCAAGCTACATAAAACCAGCCCACTTAATCCGGGCATCGAACCTAATGCCTCTGGGAATATGAATTCAAATTTCAACATTGGTGATTCTGAAATTCTGAATATTCGGTCACGTTTGAGTCTGCATCAACATGTAAATATATCGTAAGCTTTGGCCTAAAGGGATACCTGTGCTATGATACATATAGACGAAGCATCGTTGTAACATTATGAAAGGGGTATAGTATTATTTATAGACTTTCTATATCTGCATTTTCATAGTTATGTGTACAAGTAAGTACAAGTACAATTAAATATATTTCTAACGCCTGACACACAACATCGTCTAGTCCCACCCAAACTAAGCAGAGCGTGTACTATGAATACTAGACAACTGATACAAATACATAAACATACTTTTTTTGTAAATAGGTACATACATATTATACATAGAAAACACCCAAAATCCAAAGAAATTTTTGCATACATGGTCCGACAGGAATCGAATCCGAGATCTCTTGATCAGCAGCCGCTACGCTAAGCGCTTGACCATTAAGGTAGTATTAATATGTGACAAATAAAAAACAAAAGCTAAAAAAAAATATATAGCGTATGTTAACGTTCCACAATTTCCACAACATTTAACACTTGCAATTGACTGGTCACCGTATCACGACATCTGGGTACCTTCAATAACCAATCGTGTCACTGATTCTGCTATTTCAATTATATTTTCTTTATACTTTTAAATGAATTAGTTTAAACGAATTCAGTTCTGACTATATTTATTTAATTTATATTAGAATGCCATAAAAACTGTACGGTTGGTTGAACGAGCGAATCTCAGGAAGCAGAGCTTCAATTAAAAAAATCTTTCAGTGTGCGATATCCCTATTGTTATGAAACGCTATGACTATAACGATATAGCTTTCAAAATGGCGCTGGATAAACGGTTAGATATTTATACAAAAATAATGTACAGAAGGACTGTGTAATATATGTAACAAATATCTGTTTTAGAAAATATGCATGAACTTTTTTAGTATTTATTGAGTAATTTTTTAACGTTTTTATTTAGCTGTTTCATATTTTTATTTTGGTATTTTTTCTGCCAGGGCGGGTACGTGTGACCTTAACCCTCTCCTGTGAGGAGATCCAAGCTCAGCAGTGAGACGTAATGGGTTATTGATGATGATTTAGCTGTTCTAATTGTTACTGTCAAATCATAACCATGCTCTGTAAATTAGATCATACTGATTCACTAACTAAATATATCAACTTTTTCCATTTTTTGAATGAAATCATCGGACTAAACCCGCAGCTTAAAAACCAGATAAAAGAGATAACATACACTTTTTTAAATAATTATTTTTATCTATAGATAGTGTTCTTCAATTTTTGTTTAACCATCGAAAATAATGCGAAAACATGCAAATGTGCTTTGAAGTTATTTGTGAAAAAAAGTCTCAACACAACTGTTTTGGAAACTGGGCCATATCAGAAAGGGCCATCTGTACATCCGGGTATTCTTTTATAACGGTTATATCCTGTTTTGGCAATGTTTTGTGTAATAAACGCCTTTATTATATTTGGACTCTGATAAAGTGTGAATGATCTTTGAATGGTTGTAGTTTCAGTGTTTTTTATTTTTTTTTGTTTTGTGGTTGTGTAGGTTTTTTTTTTCATTTAATCCAAGAATCGTGGTTACCACACTCATTGTGAATGCAGACAATGCAGTGTGGTCACCCGTACTGTGGCAATCTATTTAAATGTTTCTGCATTATACCTCCGGTCTAGCAGTCATCAACGAAACACGTCATCACGAATGCTGCCACTTTAGATATGTCTTCTGTGAGAGGGAAGTACCGCCCCGGTTGAGCCGTCTCGTTTACGCTGAAATCAGCGTGACTACTACCTGAAATTGATTGAATTATAAAAAGATATGTCTGTTCACTTTTAAGGATGTGTATTTTTAAGTATGTAAGAGTATACTATACAAGACTACAATTATAAAAGAGTAGTTATGTCATTAAAATCAGTCCATTAATTTTTGCACTACGGTGGAACATATAATATATATATATAATAAATATATATAATAATATATATATGATAAATATACATAAACTTCCAAAAAGATGACCCTTCCTTTTGGACTTTTAAAACAACTTTCAAGTGACATATAAAAGCTAGATTTAACAAAGATTTACTCACGGCTAGAGTTATCTCGGTATACTTTGAATCCGCATAAATTCATATCGACAGTGTGCATCTCTAGCAGGCTATTCAAACGTTCAGCGAGTCCGTTTAGAAAATTTATCGATACTCGATAAATCACCATCGAGCAATCCGGAATGAGTCTTCTTTTTGTATATCCACTCTATGAACTGGTGCAGTGTAGTTTGTGTAGGAAAATAAAATATTCATCTTCCTAATATTATAAACGCGAAATTTTGTATGTATGTTTGTTGCTCTTTCACGCAAAAACTACTGAATGAATTAGGATGAAACTCTACAGTAATATAGCTGATATGTCAGAATAATAGATAGGCTCCTTTTTACTGCAATAAACCGCCGGAGCCGTGTTCGAAAGCTTGTTTTAAATAAAGACAGCATAATATTAAGCATTGATATAATCGAGAGCATCAAGGCTAAATATTTCAAAAATCTTTTGAGTGCGAGACCTGAGGTATACAATGCAGTAGCATTTCACTAGGCCGTCATAATGTGCGTCACCATGCTGCATTGTATGCACTCATAACGAGGATGGTGATCACCACACTTGGATCCTGCGCATGCTTCTCTTCACACAGAATATAGTCACTTTGCCAAGAAATAAGTCTTAAGTCATTTATCACAACGACAGTACAAGTATATCGAGCTAAGCATACATGTTTTGCGAACAACATCATCTAAATAAATAATAACTGATATTACTTTGATTTATTGGCTTTGTCATAAGCGTGCTCTATGAAGACAAAAACTATATTAGCATTGCTTATGTTATTTCATGACAAGCTGAGTCCCACAGAGTTACTCGTGGTTATTGCAGTAAATTGCAAGTAACGGAGCGAAGTAAAAAAATAGGTCTCAGTTACTCTTGATGTCGTCAGCCATCTGCTATTGAAAGTTCCGTAAAAATTGGTCTAATCGTTCCAGAGATTAGACGGGACAATCAGACAGATAGACAAAAAAAAATTGCTTTCTTATTGTAAGTACTATATAAACTTCCATAATATATGCATTTAGTAAAAAACTGTATCTTCGATATTACAAACAGACACTTTAATTTTATTTAATTGTATATATTTGGGATAGAAGGGACACATTTTTCCATGCCCTTGTGCTGTCCATCTTGTTGTCATATTACCATAATGATGGGGAGTATTATGTTATAAGAGAGGGGACAAAAAATACGCTCTTAACGATAGTGGACTTGTTGTCGAAGTACATAAGTGAGGGTTGTATAAGAAAATTGTTTTGTTGGCTTATGAAGAAAATGATGTTACTTGCGACGCAGTGTTTTGTGATGTATTTTGTGTAATTTGGGTAGTTTCAGGAAAAAGTTAATGGTAAACATTTTAGGCTAAAAATAGAATTTAATTTTCCTTCTAAATATAAAAATGTTACCTTTTTATTTGTCTTTATAGAGTAATTTTGCTAATATTTTCTCGAGGTTTGCTTTTAAATTGATAAGTCTTGTGGTTATTTTTGTACCTTTAAATAGGAATAGCTAAAGTTTCATTAGCTATCTGCCAGTGAAAGTCTTGTCAAAATCGATTCAACAGTTCCAGAGGTAAGCCGCAACAAATAGACAGACAGTGTTTTTTTTTAAACCATTTCATTTTTCTATAAATTCACTTTCATTTTCAACAGTGAACTTTTATATTCCTATCAAATAATGCAGATATACGTGCTTTTATTCCCAAAGACATTGCAATATCTTTTGAATCGAACTCGAGACAAACCGAAACATAAGAGATCTTTGCTATTTGACGGGACCCTAATAAATTTTGCGAGGCTTACGGCCAGAGGGTAGAATGTAGAATAAGTCGTCACCGAAATCATCCCTTTGAAAGGAGGCACTGATAGAATATTGGCGTGCTTTAAGCATTTCTGGAATCCTGGAATTCATTTGGAGACATTTTAGCATCAGTGGAGGGTGAAGTAATTGAACTCGTAAGGATGGAGTAGTGATGTGCTGTGACAATCCGGGACTCATGGGATTGTTTTTTTTTTGTTACTAATAAACTATATGACGTTATTGACGTCATTATGATTTTTATGTTGTCGAGAAAACCTTGCAAACTATGGTTTTTAATTTATACTTTATGTAAACTTATACTTTATGTCCTCCTAAATCGTAAAAAGCCTACCGCCCAATATTAATATATTTCGGACATTTCGGACATCTCACACACAACGCCATCTAGTCCCAAGGTAAGCAGAGCTTGTATTACGGGTACTAGACAACTGATGTAAATACATAAACATACTTTTTTTTGTAAAAACATACTTATTATACATAGAAAACAAACCAGACTCCGAAACAAATATTTACGGATCACACAATAATTTGGTGCGACCCGGAATCGAATCTGAGACCTCTTGATCAGCAGCCGCATACGCTAACCCCTAGATCAACAAGGAGACTGAAAGATATGTGGTTGCTTATTATTCTTACTACTAATATGCTAATTAGCAACAAGTTTCTGCTTACTTGGAAAGATTCACAATATCTATGTGTGTAAGTTTTCAAACCGCTTTAGTTTTTAGAGGTATGTACCTTACAGAAAGTGACAGAAACTGTATACTTAACTTGAATATTCCAAAGTTTCTTCACTCTACTTAATAGACGGTCTAACTTTCAGACATCAAGTTCGTTTTAGTTCGGGACAATTGCACTTAATATATATGAAAGGAGTCAAATTTAGTGAAGAGACACTAAACGAAATTTAAACTATTAATGTTATGGGTTTGGTATCTTATTTATTTATGTACTTCATAATCACACGGATTTCGCTGGGTATTCTCTACCATTTTGGTGGGGGAGGTCTTGATTCAACTTATAATATAGTCGTCAACAGTGTTGATACCATCATACTTTTGAATCTTACACATGACTGCCAGAAACTGGGTAATTTAACAATATTCATTAACAGTACGAAACGGACTTTATCAAAGCCTAATGTTTATATATATTCTGCTTCTAAATCGAAGACATTTAGTGGGACTAATCCAATATCTTGCTCTTGACATCTAAACGTTATTTTATCAAATAAACAAACAACAAGACATTATCTGTTCACCTTCGTCAATCTGTGGTAGGTAGTTAAACTAACTGTCACACTGACAGTTGACATATTCACCTAGATAATCGGCCGTCCCGATTGACAGGATGTCGCTGTATATTTGCCGCTAGGCAGATCTCAACTTGACATACCTTTATAGCTATGCCGCCATTTGCGTATGTCAAGGGCTTTGATTTTTCAAGTTGAAAGCTCTGTACCTGTGGTTATTCGAGTGTATTTATCTTTATTGAAGTGTATTTGAAAATTACTTTTGCGCTGATAAAAGCATCTCAAATTTATGTTTGAGTAGATTCGAACAATAATTTTACAGCTACTACATCATTTTTATTTATTGTGCGACTTTTAGTCGTGGTTCCGCCCTCGTGTATATAAGTTATCACTGCCACGGTGGCGAAGTGGTAGCTTATGAAACTATTGTACTTGAGGTCCGATTAACGAGTCAGACCAAATGTTTGTGTAAACTAAAATGTTTGTTTCGGAATCTTGGTGTTTTTCTATGTATAATATGTATATATTTCCAAAAAAAAGTATGTTTCAGTTGTCTATTACCCAGAATACAAGCTCAGGTAAGCATGGGACTAAATGACGTTGTGTCTAAAATGTCCGAAACAAAATGATGTCCGAAAATATTAGGCAGTCAGATTATTACTTTTAATAAAATGCAATAATGTGTTCATTCATAAATTAAACATATTTATTGCAGAACCTACTTTTTACAGTTTTTGTAGAAATATTTAATGCTTTGATGGATACTTTTTGAAATTTATATAAATACTAGGAAATAATTGCGATTTTGAGTTGCAGGTGAACTAAAGAAATGTAAAGTATTTTCAAAGAAAGTATGGTTTCAACTCTTTAGAGAAGCATACATTTAATATTTAGTTATTTATATTTTATGTACTGTATAGTTATCAAATTGTATTATGAGTCAGAGTTTTGGCAATTTCCACATTCATCGCAAGCGTAAAACATTCAGCAGTGCCATCTACCGAATGAACACTGAACCATAAAGAACCATGGAATAAAACATACGGAGTAATTACTAATCCTGAATCGCGAAATAGAAATTCTCGCGCCGTTTAGCATTTATAAAACATCCCAACATTGACCATTGGACCGTGGCCCACAAGGCACGATCACCTTGCCTTTGTGTGTGTTCTTTGTGTCTTTATCATGTATGTTTGTAAAACCCATCATTGACACTTATTGTTTATATTCCTAATGGGAGAGTTGTCTTCTTTAAGAATAAAACAAAGTTATGATATTAATTAAGCGAATTTACGTAAGTTACTCAGTTTTGGATTAATCTAAGTTTGAAAATTTGTACAAAGATAGAATACAATAAAAAATATGACATAATTTACTTCTGTCAAATAACCAAACGCAAACAAGAACGTGATCAAAACTGGTAATGCAAAAAATGAATTAGAATAAAGAGCCCCAAATATCTAGTTTCGTTCCGTCTCGTTTCAAATAACTATTGCCCTATAAAAATAAATATCATTGAACATTGATTCTTGAAAAAATACATTTCTTCTTGGTTTTCATTTTTATAACAGGAAAATATCTTCCCAACCAAATTTCCACAATTCTATTTAGACAAGATTAAAGGGAATTTGAGGATAATTATTTTATGGAATCAAGGCAGGTTTTCGTTTTTTTTATTATTGTTTTTTATGTTCCAAATACTTATCCTAATATTATTAACTCAATCACTATTGCATATTTTTAAACTTTTATTTTCTCGAGGAATAAAACGAAGTAATTTACATAAGTAAAGCAGTGAAATATAACTAGTCTAAAATGTGTAGTCGTCTGATTTCATTTTAGTTTATAAAGGATTGTCTTTTTACCTAGAAAAAGTACATCTTTATCATAATCTCAATAAAAAATGAATACTTTGGAGGGTTGAACCAAGAACAAATACGATTGCATGCTATATAATTATATATATCTAGAAATGGAATACAATTGAATTATATATACGAATATATATTATAGTAAGGGTTTTTTACACTCGTCACGTTCACATTACCAGAGGTTTAACTACAAACATTACCGTCTTTACCATAAGGGCGCACGGGGCCCGTGCCCAGGGCCCGTCAGAGGGCCCCAACCGACAATTGGTTTTTCTCACACATTAGTCACCAAAGATTTCTCGCATTACATTTTTTTACAAAAATGTTACAGTTCAATACAAAATAAGCGATATCATTACTTAGCATGTAGTATTATTTATGATTGATATTTTACACAATAATTTGTGGCCCCCAAACTCTTATGTACCTAGGGCCCCCTTGCAAAGTTAAAGACGGCTCTGAATACAAACTTTTGTGGTGGGCACTAAGCCCTAGAATATCTGGTACAAACAAACAGACAAACAGAAGACAAAAATTTTTTGATGTAAGTATTGTATGTGCACAGTTTATGAAAAGCTGTGAATTTAAAATTTACCAACAGACACTACACTTTTATTTATTATTATATATATATAGATAATTCGTTCGTATAACTTAGGACTCAGCTTACTGGTCTCAACCAAACCTTTCAGGAATAAAGCATGGAATATTTGAATAATATATACCTGTGTACAATCAGACATCTGCCCACTTATATGAATATTCAAATTCTGTTTCATTGTCAAATTCATCCCGCTACTAAGTTCATCCAAGTCCCAGTACACTTTATATGCGGTTTTCCACGTCTTTACTCATTGTGCTATATCCCGGGGATATTGAGTTGACTACATTTTGTCCTTTGTGTTAAACGTTATAAATTCCCGGGGCTGGGGTACAGCACTACAACAATATTTATGATGAGTCCTTCGTGTTTTTAGGCCTTACTATTCTCTTTCAGCGTGGTGATATTGATCCCTTATTTAATACTTTAAATGTCGGCATTAATTCGAAAATGATGAGGAAATTGGATTATAGATATATTTTTTCTAATATTTCTGACATCTTACACACAACGCCATCTGGTCCCAAACTAAGCAGAGCTTGTATTATGGATATTATACTACTGATAAAAAGATGTTGGCCGATTCTCAGACCTACTCGATATGCATAAAAAAAAAAAAAAAAAATCGGTCAAGCCGTTTCGGAGGAGTGTGGGAACGAACATAGTGACACGAGAATTTTATATTTAAGATAAATACAAACATACTATACCCAAACTCTGAAACAAATATTTTCAGATCAAACAAACGTTTGATCCGACCCAGGAATGGGACCCGAGACCTATTGATCAGCAGACACATACGCTATCCACTAGTCTAGACCAACAAGGCAGTCAAAGAAGGATGTACTTCACGAACAAGAATTATTGTGCTATTACCCATTGACAAACACGCCCCGCGGACAGGAGGGGAGAGGACATAGACAAAAGAGAACGCCTGCGTTGATTGCCTGCTATTCCCTACCGTTTTTCTCTATGATTATGACCAAACATCTGAATTTAAAAGCAGAACAGCAAATATTTCTCGTTAGCCAGTAGCTAAAATTATAAAATAAACTGTCAAAAAAACAACGACATACTCCTTAATATCAAACCTTTTAAAAAGAAATGTTTCTATTATTGTAAGGCTACCCTATAGCCAGGAAGTTTTATTTGTTTCTCATTGTCTTCAAAAATAATTATTTTAATTTTGTCTTAAGACATCCTATTGTACCCGTTACATACAGACTCTTTGTAAAGAATAATATTTTCATAAAATACTTGACATTTATTTGGAGTAAAACAGACGCTTATTTAAGTTAAATTTAATAATGTGGGTGCCTAAGCTTTAATGATAAAAATTAATATGAATGGCGATAGAAATTTGAAAGTTGCAATTGGATTAATCTTCAAGCATTTATATGAGCATCAAGTTCGAATTCTCGGCACTATTCATTTTGAGTAATTTATCAAGGTATTTCTTACACTCAGTAACAATCTGTATATGTACCAGTTTTTCCTACCCTTGTCTTCCCATTTTTCAACAAAAGGAATCACTTAACCTTGGTATAAGATGAGCCTGCTCATTTATGTCGAAGCTTGGCTATACCACGGCAGAGGATTTACTCTCTCGTAACTGCAGCAAGCAGGAATGAGCAATTTGCGTCATTAGCAACAGTACAGTCTCTCGGTTAACGAAGTGTAGAACCATGCCCGGTGGAATGGCTATCAGGAACTCAATGTAAGAAGAACAAAATCGATCAGAATGGCATACAGTGGAGAGGCCTATGTCTAGCAGTAGACTGCAAAACAAAATGTGTACATTTAATTTAAGTATAATAATGGAAGAGGCGAGATGATAGGACACCTTATCATATTATTATCATAACCTTTTAAGTAACATCACAGAAGGGAAAATAGAAAGAAAGAGGGGAAGCGGAAGACCGAGACATAGTTATATCGACCAGATTAAGGAAAAAGTGGCGGTTGCGACATATGAAGAGGTCAAGGAAACGACTCTTGTTAGGAGAGCTGGAAAGAAGCTGCATTGACAAAGGCATAGCTCTTAAATAAATGATGATTGTAGCATCCAGACACATTACTATAATATCATAACGTCAACATAAGCTGCGCGTAATCAGCAGTCGACGAGATCTGTTACTATGCGACCGCACCGCCATCGCGCTACTTCGACCGAGTCAGCTGTACGCTCTTAATATTTAAGTGCTTATTATGGTCTATTTAATTATATTTCTCTATTCTTTTGCTTGCACTGTAACTTACCTTTCTTACTTTGGTTTCTGTGCCGCGCCTTGTGTATTCTCTTCTGTGATTAAATTAGTTAAATCTGTGTATATTATTTAAGAACTATGATCTTACCTATACGCAGTGGCTATAGTGATAGTTGGACTGATTTGATAGACTCATCGAGTTACCTACCTAATTACTACTAAACAACTTTAAACAACAGTGATTATAAACAACATGATGAATAAAGTGTAGGCCCCACTTATTTTTTCAGAAAGCGAAATTCTTCCACTGCTGCTATTGTTTTACATTTCATCGTAAGAGAACTTCATTATACCATGTACGTGGTTAAATATTTTAAGAAACTCGTTAAAGCAAAGTCACAGGCCAAAAGTAAAGACGATGTTAATTAAGTAAGTCTATATGTCAAAACGTATATTAATTAAACGAGAACACGAAATGAGCACATTTCCTTTGAAAATAAATATGTTGAATGTCAAACAATGTTACTGTAGTATTCATTCTAAGAAAGGTAAATAAATTAAAATTGTGGCGTAAAGAATTTTTTTTAATTAAATGTATTTAAATGAAAATGTATCTCTATTAATTTTCACGTTGTTTGAAACCTATTAATTATGTTCTTTGCCCCTTTCGGCTGTCCAATTTTATCACTATTATTTTTGTTTTAATTATTTATCATATTATGTTTCTAATTGAAGGTGTGCAATTAGGCGTACCTATCTAGTTGTATATATACATTTATTTGAACTCGGCGCAATTTATATCTTCAAAAGTTCTCTATCATTCGTTACATTATTACTTTCTTCCTTACTAACAAATTCATCTTCTACGCGATTCATCTCTCTTTTCTTTATTCATTCTCTTCTGTTATATCTGTTAACTTCGATATCAATAATTATCTTCCCTAAACTTTGTTCGTCTCTACGCATCACTTCTACAGATTAAAGTGAATCACCGTTGTTCTCTAAACTCTCAACCCACTGTCATATTTTTAAATTTTCCTGTAATGTATTATATTGTATTGTATTATTAATTCATCTTTCACCCGTTTTTAATAAACTATCTATTTATCTATATTATAATTGGCGATAGTCTATTTATTTTTCCTCATTAAAATAATTGATTCATGAAATTATTATCATTGATATGATTCAGTTATCAAAAATAGAATAAAATACTCCTTCAGAGGTCAATTCAGACTGTGGTCAAACCAATGATTGGTTATTGAAAACGCCTGCTAGTCACATCATACTTTTGAATTCCATATTCCAGATACGATTAACTACTAGTAACTAGTATTTGACAGACGAGTCCAAAGCTAGTGTAGCCTAGTCAAAACGTTAGGCAACAAAAAGGTATGTAGCATGATACTTTAATTGTCTTCACTTATTTATCCGGTCATCCGGCAAAACCGAAATCATTTAATTAAATAAAGTTGAAATCTTTTCCGGATATCCGAATACAAAACAGATTATAATACGAGCTCATCATGAATACAAGCAGCGTCCCTCGCAGAGTTAAAATCAAATTATCTGAGGGTAAAATTTTTAATATCGCTTGGAGCAATCATGGTGAAATTAAAAAATTAATGAGCGGCGTGCTTGAATGTCTCCGCCGCTATAGGAGAGAAGGGCTAGAATGTCATTGCTGCAAAATGATATTGTACCTTTGGATACATATCTTTAGGGTCTTCTATTACTCTTATACCAATATTATCATATTGGATAATCCTATTTCCTGTTTTAAATATTTAATTGCACAAATTTGTGAGACTATGAAACAAGCTATTAAAAAATACAAAAATTACTAAATAATTTTGACCTGAATGCAGACCTCCTCAATAAACTAGACCGCCTTCTCAATAACTGCATTCGATTCGTTTTCAACCTTCGTAAGTATGATCATGTGTCTAATTTACGTTCCCAGCTGCTGCGGCTACATATGGCTCCCTATTCGTTAGCGCAGCGCAGTTTACGGGCCCTGACTACACTCTTTTCTCTCCTCAACTCCCCATCATTACCTGAATACCTTGAACCTCATTTCCGTTTCTTATGCTCCAATCACGACTGAAGTCTCCGGTCATCAAACAACTTACTTCTTCTGTGCCCCTCTCACACCTCCAACTTTATCAACTCCTCCTTTTTTGTGCAGTCGGTCGTACTATGGAATGCGCTCCCTACCGGAATCAGAATGTCCACAAATCGCATTAGTTTTAAAATGAAAGTGTGCTAATTGCTTCAAAGCGAATTGGCAGTACAGCTACAACGATAGCACCCGTGTATATTTTTATTATATTGTATGTACGTATGTATATGTAGTTTTATGTATATAGTCGTATATGTATATATGTATAAATGTATGTGTATTTAAAAAAATATTTAAGTAGGCTAATCTAACTTATATACCTATGCCTAGTAATGGTATTTTTTTCTCTCTGCACCTACCGCATCACATTTCTGGAACACCTGAAGGTCGACTGACAGAGAATGCCTCATGGCATTAAGTCCGCCTTTGTACAACATGTGCAATAAAGTTAAAATAAAATAAAAAATTTAATAAATTTAGATGCAGAAGTGATAACCAACATACAGTCGGTCGGAGCCGCGGACAGAACTAGTAGACAGTCCCGTGATTCTGTTGTTAATATCACTAAGCTAACCTAAAGTAAAAAAATGTTTTTGGATTATGTATTTTAAAGTAAATTGGTTTATAGTCCATATTTCAATATCTTAAATCCTAGCTATTCCTGTCAAAACGTGTATACTACGTGTGTAAAATACGCTACAATCGGCTGTAGTATAACGTAAAACTTGATGTATCGCATTGAAATTAGACGTCATGTAAATACATGCTGACTAAACCAAGCCAAACTCTCAATGTAGAAATTCTTTTATTTTTATCAATCAAGAACACAAATTTATAATTTATCTTGTCTTAAGTGGTATGTTAAAGTGAAAATTGTTTTGTTAATAAGGTGCAATGTTCGATAGATATATTTTGTTAAAAGTTCTCAACTTTTACTTGGTTCTGAACTAAGCATTCGGGCGGGCGATAATGAAAAATGAAAAATGCTTGTATGATCTGCTTGCTCGAGCCTCGGACGCTCCTCTATTTAGGTATCAAACGTGCAAATATTTGTTTCAGAGTATGGGTGTTTCCCATGTATATATGTAGGTATGTATTTACGAAAAAAAAAGTATATCCTATGTATAATTATTATCAGTTGTCTCGTACTCATAGTACAAGCTCTACTTAGTTTGGTACTACATGCTGTTGTGTGTTAGATGTCAGAAATATTTATTTATTATCTTTTTTTTTAATCTAACCTATGTAAGGAGAGATTTAACTATCTAAAAGTGACCTATTAAATGTCGATTTCTTCTTAAATTAAATCTTAATATGAATTGTGCAAGAATAAACTAAGGGTATATATAAAACATCAAAGCAACCCACTTCTATACATGTATTTGTATACAATGATATTGTATATCTAAGGGAAAGGCTCGATCGTAAAATTACGCGCTGACCGGCTGACACTGCACTGCGACAAAGCTTTTTTTATTATTAGGGTTTCTCTATGCTTGGTGTAAAACCCCCATAAAAAGTCAAAAGAAAACTACCGTACATTGAAAATTTAAAACAAACAAAGATTGTCGAGATCTTTCCTTTTAGTTTTGGTTTGTCCTACTAATATTATAAATGTGAAAGTTTGTGAGGACGGATGATTGTTATTCTTTTGATTCAAATAAAACTACAATTATATTATAACTTCCAGATATTATTAAATACCTTTTAAATCCCATGACCCAATTTCACTTACATCAACTAACCTAAATCTGCTTGCGTAACATCCATATTTCTTGCGATAAGACTCCATTCTCACGATAATCATAGCTCTTTTAACCAACATTGTCTCTGCTTCATCAGCTCTTCTAACTAATATACCCCATATTACCAGCTTAAATCGACCTGTACTGTGCAAGAATTCTGCAGTAAGACGAGCTCTTGTTTTTCATTTAAGAGATCGGGTATACGGGTGAGTTAAGATAAACCAGGTGTTATCTTTGCTTAATAATAATAGGTTTAAAGTGAAAGCTGTGAATTTTAATTTATTGTTCAAAATCTCTGAGCTTATGGTAATTCAGGAAGTCTACGTAAGGTGGGATTACAGACCAGATTAATGAGATCGTAGAGATATTTTTGTGTATCTATTTTATTGTATGAGTACATGATGCGACGTGACTCAAGTATAATGGGAGGGTTTTTTTTCAATAGCCTTTGTGTTCAGGTGTCGGGTCATGTTGGGGTCCAGCTTCGTTGTTGAATTATATAATATGATACTAATGATCGTAAGAACATCTTTTGAGCTGTAAAGGATGAGTGTATATTGATAAATCTGTATAAGGTTATTTGGTGTTTTAGGTATTGAAGGGTTCTGTAGTCATGTACACTGGCAAGTAGAATTGAAACGTGTCCAATGGACAGTTACATAAATAAAATAAATGTCTTAGCAACCTTTAAATGTTTTTAAAAGACTTACCTGACAATGGGGTAGACGCGAGAAAAGAAATAATCCCAACTTTACGTAGTTTGTGTGCAGGGGAGGTATCCTAAATAAAATTATTTTTCATGATATCATTGTAGCACGTTGTCGACGTGATAGAAACATTTTTTCATACAAATTTTCATCTTTCTAGCATTAACCGTTTGGACGGTAACTCGAGGACGGACGAACAGACGGACGGTCATGACGAATCTATAAGGGTTCATGAGACGATACCCTTATAGATTCGTCATGTTTGGGTCTACCTAACCTAACATTTTATTGTGAACTCCGGTTACATTATTTTGCAAGCAACCCTGTGAGCAAGGTTTGTTTTTTGCTTCTTCTTGTTATATCTGAACTAATGATTATTCATTTAATTTTAGTAAGCAACCTGAAAGACGACATACTCAGTCTGCAGCAAAGAGGAATGCCATTTCTTTATAAATGAGAGAAAAAACCCTAGTACATTTACCTCAGCTTACATTCAGAAAATTAACACAGTTTATTTTTTTATTTCATTTATTGGACATTTCGTTTAATCAACTTTAACTTTTTAATTAATTTAACTGTGTCATTGTATTTCCGCATTACGGATACTTAAGTATTTTTTTACGAATTGTTTTCCTTATGACATTGGAGAGAGTTTAAATTTTAATGTTTGCATGTATAACAAGTAAATTGCTAATTGCTGCAGTGACGTAAGGTTGAGGTCCTGGATTCAATTCCAAGTTCAGATCTACAGTAATAATATAGAGGTAAAATTTGTGAGATTGCAGGCGGTAAGTTTTGATTCTATTGATTAGATTCTGAACATTCTCATACCAACTGTGAGTGGTATAGGGCGTGTGTCATGTATATTAACCCAAAAAAATGATTACAGGCTCGTAGTAGTTAAATTAAATATTTTTGGACATCTTACACAAAACGTCATCTAGTCCCAAACTAAGCAGAGCTTGTATTATGTGTACTAAACAACTGATATAAATACATAAAAATACTTTTTTTTTTGTAAATACACACATATTATACATAGAAAAACACCCAGACTCCGAAACAAATATCTGTGGATCACACAAACCATCGAACCCGATACCTCTTGATCAGCAGCCGCATTCACTAACCACTAGACCAACAAGTAGTAGTACTGGCTTGATGTAATCTGCAAATGTGTTTCGTAATTTGAGTGTTTCTATGGTTTAAATATAACTTTGTCTATGGATAGTATTTAGGAGCTTTAGGGAGCTCTTACGACACCTAGGTGATGAATAGTGGTGATGACAATACGAATCATACCACGCCATTGCCTATCTATCTTGAAACATAGGCTATTAATAGACAACAAGTGCTAGTCATCAATAGATTTAAGCTTAAGTGGTTGTTACAACTTACTGTGTGTCAAACTGCAACTTTGCAATATGGAACTAGGCCATTAAAAGCCTGTTGCGACACATATCTTGTTCTCGTATGTTAATATGGGTAAAGTGAATTTGTAATATATATTACATCAGATCCTTGATGCATTAAACATCACATTAATGATACATCTGTTTGGTATTGAATTGCTTCGTAGCGTAAACATTTACGTTAATTTATCATGTGGATGCTGGAGCCCGTTAAGGGAACAAAGTAAACAAACACCACAGCCCAATAATTAAGGATAACTAGAAACACTTGTTTTAAATTTGGAATATTCCAATAAATGCGATCGGTTGCAGCGGCGAGTAGTTCATATTATCGACAGTCCCAAAGCCATCGAGTTCCTTAAGTTTCCGCAGTTGCGAAGAGACGTCGCCTCTATGTCAGTCCTCTATTGCTTTTGATAAGGAGAGTGTTCTTAAGATCTCTACCAACTGGTCCCACCTTCTTCCTTCTTTTCCAAGATAAAACGTGCTGGATTTGTAAGTCACCGCTTCAAAGTGATAGAACTACGTAGTAGAACTAAACGATTCGGCTCATCCTCCCTATGCTGAACAGTCAAAAACTGGAATTCACTACCAGCTCACGCGTTTCCTATTAACTATGGGTTCTTTAAACCAACACCACTATGCTGGGTTAAAGACATCTTACCAGGCTGCCATACTGAATTGTCTGCATTCGTAGCGAGCGTGATAGCTCTCGCACTCTTGGCTTTTACTTTACACCAGGCAAAGTGGAGCCACTTTACTAGGCTCTAAATAAAAAATATAACTATAAATATATATTACAATATATATTTATAGTTATATTTTTTATTTAGAGCCTAGTAAAGTGGCTTGGCCAAGTACACTTGTGAACACATAATATGTGGTATTGTTATATTTTTAGGGCGGGGTGAGATATACATAAGGACTTTGCAGGTTGTTTGTTTCTTAAATTTATATATCACTTAATTGTGATTCATATCGTAACCAGAATCAATAGACACATATAATGATGTGTACCTCAAGAAAATAGTGTCCCTGTTTTTATTGATTTTCTAATCACAAAAGGGATATATCTACCTTCTCTATCCGTTTTGAAAGTGATTACATTTCCAAAGAAACCTTTTGTGTCCGTCTGAATACCTTTCATGAAAAAGGAGCAAAATGAATATATACATTGGCAATAAATATCAATACCTACTTAAACAGCAGTTACTTATAATCGTCACTCTCTGCCGTATTATGAGTTGAAAGAACGAGATCCATTGTTTTCTTGATTCGTAATAAAATAATTACAGTAAATAATTACCTAAATAGCAAGATATTCGATCTTAAATGAAGGTATAAATTGTATATTTTAAATTAAAGTAGTGTTCGTCCAGTGGTCCAAAAATTTTGTTTCTTTATTCAGCTTTCGACAATCATACTCCATATAAACATTAACTGTGCTAAATTGATTTTATTCCTTATTACGTAGGGATCCAAAAAAAATTATCTCTCCAAGAATCTCCCGTTCAGACATACTGAATAAACACACAAAATTTTATAGAAATCGATAAAGCCGTTTTAGAGAAGTAAGGCAACTAACGTTATGATTCGAGAATTTATATATTAAGATTAAAAGAAATTGAATTCTCGAATTCTGAAATTGAACTTTAGATGCGATACAAAGCAGTTATTACTGCTAATTTTTTTACAAAATACCTATAAACTAATTAAATGCTCAACATCAAAACACATTCAATTTAAATAAGCTATCCGGATAAGATCCGGATATTACCTGGCTCTGTACTTGCAGGTACAGTTCACGATTGGTATTTCGTTAATAAGAAATCAGTAGTTGATTGGATTTTAATGACAAGGTACACTTAAAAGTTTTAAGTAATTTTGTATATAACATGATTAATAAATATACGTAAAATGATAAGGATATGAAACTTTAATATTAATATTGACAATTCAAAGTTTTAATAACATTATGTCTTAATTGTTTTAACTTTTGATACCTAATTACTGAAATATGCGTCGTAGTCGATTTCTAAGAGAGCGAAAGGTGAGCTATTTTAGCATCTATCATCTATCATTGAGCTACTACACTGGGGTCTGAAAATGTCCTCTGCTTTTTTGATATGTCTGCTAAAGTGACTCTGAGACAATGTATCATAGTGAGTAGTAAGATGTTTCTTAGCACAAATGCTGTCATTAGAGGTTGAGGTTTTGTATGACGGTAGTACTTTCCCGACCCATGAGTGTTGAAATTAGGAAGACTTTTAACTTCAAAATTGAGTCTAAATATTAGTCACTGAATAAACAGTTGAAGTAAATTTGTTTGCATTCCTAATGGTGAAAACCAAAAATAATTTTCTTTACATAATGAAACATTTAAAATTTTACATACTGCACGAATACAGTACCCATTGTACCTATATTCATGACACAACATTATTAAAAATAAAAAAGCACTTACCAGCTTAAGGCTCTACTTAAATCTCTTGAAAAAGCTATTAAGCGCAGCCATAAAAGTTTAACACGTACCTGTGAACAAAAAAGCGGCTATTTTAATAAAAGTGCAACTAAAATGAAGTTTCCGGTCTACTAACCCGGTCTCAACATTCCACTCGCTGACTGTACACGGGTTTCCACTAATCCGGAACTTTTGAAAGTCCAATTTTTAAAAATTCGTATGAAAAATCTAGAAAACAGTTTGATTTGGAAACCGTGGGTGTTATACTTATATATGTAGGTATATACTGCTCTGATAAAGATACAAATTTGGAAAGCTTTGATATGCTTTTAAGGCACGATTTTGGTTCTAATTTTTGAAAAGGAAAAATTTTTCTATGTACCTGTGCAAACCATTTTTTTTGAAGATTGCTCCCGCATTAGGTTCATACTGTGTTGCGGGGGTCCTATCACATATACATGAAACGAACATAAAAATCAACCAGACTGATAACATCATTTGTGGATCACACAAATTGTTGTTTTATGTGGGATTTGTACCCACAATACTTGGTGCAGTCGAGCCGTTCCACAATTGTCTTTACAAACAGTCAGACAGACACAAAATTTAAAAATAGTTTTCATATTTAATGTTGATAGTATCATATTCATTTATTGAAAAGCTGTTATGTAATTAAAAATTACAAACACATTTCATATTCATATATGTGTGTAGATTCAAAACCCAGATTGTTTAGTAGCCCATTTAACGAAAAATACCCTGAATCATGTATCTCCACCAGCGTATTGATTAGTCCCATAATTAGTACCATTCAATTAAAAGACAGCATTCCTCAATTGAGCCAGCCCTCATCAGGGATTAATAGGGTTCCGTGACGTAATAAAAAGGGATTACCACCAGAAGGAAAAGGGATTTCTTTTCATGATCGTAATTTATGTGTCCAGTGTCCCATAGCATTTTTGGGACCTTACGAAATTAGAGCATTCATGTAAATTTTTTTTATAGATAACTCTCGCTTAGGGAATATACATATATACTGTGTCGTGGGGGACTTTACAAACATTCATGAATCGACACAAAGAGCACCCAGACTCATGATAACAATTTCTGGATAACACAAAATGTTGTCCCATATGGATTTGAACCCACGACACTTGGCGCAGCAGAAAGCAGCGTGGCGACCTTAAGCAATATTTTGATGACCTGGAGCTGATCTGAGGCTGGAGCTAGAAAGTGGACATAGGAGATCCGCAATAAAACAAAACAACTCTAATGAGTTCATGTTAGTTTGATTATAAAATCAATATTTTAATGTAATTAATAAATATTTTGAACTTTTGACACGCAACGCCATCTAGTCCCAAACTCAGCAGAGCTTGTGCTATGGGTACAAGTCAACTAATTTAAATATATAAACATACATTTTTTTGTAAATACATACACATTATACATAGAAAAGAACCAAACTCCGAACAAATAATTGCGGATGGCACAAACGTTTGGTCCGACTCGGGAATCAGGAATATGCTAGACTAGACCAACAAGGCAATTCTTTCTTCTTCTTTCAAATATTCTTTTATTGCGTTTCAATACAAGCGTGTTCTAAATGAAGTTTACCTTTTAAATTACTAAAGTTAGAAACGCGATAAGAAATAATCCCACGAGGGAAGCGCTACCGAGTTGTATAATGTTTTGCTCATATACGTAACATACATTCTTTTTCTGCTTATCGTCAGAATATGTCTACATTCCTTTATTGAAAGACATTTATAATTAATTCATTTAATTCTTTGATCGTTCTCAAGATGCGAGCTCTTCCACGCTATTTGATTTGATGTCGAGATCACTTTTGCTTGGGAGATCAAAACTCGAGCAATGTAAACAGTACATGGAGGGATCGTTTGAGGGAAGGGTACTTAGAATGAATAATTTGGCTTTATATAAATTAATTCCAGCAACAATTTTATGTTCATATATTTTTAGATATTTTTAACTCAAAGATGTGTTGGAAAATAACTGTTCATTTAGCTAGAAGATTAAGAAGAAGACAGAGACAGAGACGACTGCCTGACGTCTTAGACTCGATTCCCGGGTCGAACCAAAAGTTTGTGTGAACCGCAAATGTTTGTTTCGGAGTTTATTGTTTAATATGTACGTATTTACAAAAAATGTATGATTATGTATTTAAATCAGTTGACTTGTACCCATAATACATACAATACTCTGCTTAGTTTGGGACTAGATGACGTTGTGCATAAGATGGCCGAAAAATTTATTTATTATAATTTGAAATTGAAATGATAATTTCAGCCGTTTGTCAGTGTGATAACAAAAAACAAACAATGCCCCTTATCTATCACCAACTATACTTAAACCACCCCTTACTAGGAGCCTCCTAAAGTAGGCAACCCCTAAATTTCAAAGGACCAAGCACTTAGATTTCCCCTAAAGTTTGGTGAAATTAAAAATATCACTAAGTGACCTACCTCTCTTTATGTAGCACCTTAAATTTAGGGGACATTGATGACTTTTATTGATTCTATGGGTGTCATAAGTGGCGACTGACGAGTAAACTATACAGGAAAACACCGCTGCAAGAAAATAAAGATTTGACACAAAGTTTATACCAACCCTGCTGGCCAGCGTGTCATAGTAGGAAAAAACTTTCTTTCTTTTTCTTTTTTTAAATACATCTTCTGCATGTATACAAATAAATAAAATTGGAGTTTGTAATATTAAAATAACCACTTTTTACTAAATGCATATGTATGCCAATTTTTGTCTGTCTTTCTGTCTGTTTGTTCCGGGTAATCTCTGGAACGGCTCAACCGATTTCGACGGGACTTTCACTGGCAGATAACTGATGATATAAGGAGTAATTTTTTTAAAGTAGGTTCGCGCCACGGCGTTGCCCGCGGTTACAACAACAAAGGTGGGTAACACCGCGGCGCTCAGCTCGTTAGGAATTTAAACCCTATATTGCGGAGGACTTCACAAACGTACATGAAGCAGACACAAAGAACACCCAGACTCAGAACTACAATTTGTGAATCACACACGTGGGATTTGAACCCACAACGCTTGGCCCAGTCGAAAGCGGCGTGGGGACCACTTAAACCGCCAGGCCAACCGTGTAGTCAAGTCTGTTTTAAGGACAGAATTACGTTCAGAGGCTAAATATTAAAGGTAGTTGTTGTGTTATGTTTAAACGCCTAAATAAGTATTATTTTGGACAAAAAAGGATTCGGTCCAGTAGTAATGCAGTGACGTTATCAAAGATAATCGTTAACGTATCGCACCAATACCCTAGCCAAGTTGCCAACGTTTTTAGGGTTCCGTAGCCAAATGGCAAAAAACGGAACCCTTATAGATTCGTCAAGTCTGTCTGTCTGTCCGTCCGTATGTCACAGCCAATTATTTCCGAAACTATAAGAGCTATACTGTTGAAATTTGGTCAGTCGATGTATTCTGTGAACGGCATTAAGATTTTTACATAAAAATAAAAAAAAAACATACATTTTGGAGGACCCCATACTTGGAACTGAAACTAAAAAATTTTTTTTTCATCAAACCTATACGTGTGCGGTATCTATGGATAGGTGTTCAAAAATGATGTTGAGGTTTCTAATATATATTTTTTTTTTAAACCCCACATGTATGGGTTTGATATAATTTTTTTTTTTACTTTCAGTTCCAAGTATGGGACCCCCAAAATGTATTGTTTTTTTTTCTGTTTTAATGTGAAAATCTTAATGCGGTTCACAGATTACATCCAAGTTTCAACAGTTTCGACAGACAGACAGACATGATAAATCTATAAGGGTTCCGTTTTTTGGCATTCAGCTACGGAACCCTAAAAAACGGTTTGCAATTTGACTAGAGGGGCAGGTCAGAAATTGTTTCACAATGGCCAAATCAGTAAAAGAACATCATTTTTAGACAATTAGAAACTGTTCTAATCGATAGAATTTCAAATACAACTTCGGTGTCAAAACCGATAAATTACAAGTCTTTGAAAGTATAAACCTGTCAAATTTAGAAGTTTCCAAACCAGTTTTATAGCATCATAAATCAACATTAATTAGGTTTTAGAACTTATTTAATTTATGGTTTTAACGCAGTTGTGATTGAGAATAGTATTTTGAACTTGTAAATAAATGTAAGCTGGAATAAATTTATTCATAACTAGTTTTTGCCTGTGGATTGGTCCTTCTTCAAGAGTCAAAGTATCACCATGACAACATTGAAATTGGTGCCGTGCCTTAGCCTTTAAAGTTTCACAGACAGACAGAGTTATAATTATAAAATAACATTAGTATGGATAATATCTTCATCAGTCGTCTACTCGCATTTAGCTCCATCCAGCCGTCATGCGCAAATCATCACTTCACCTGGCCTGTGGACGTCCTACACTACGTTTGCCGAGACGCGGTCTCCACTCAAGAACACGTTTAACGCAACGGTTGTAGGTTCTGTGGCTAATATGGCCAGCCCATCGCCACTTCAGCTTGCCAATCCTGTGGGCTATATCGATAACTTTAGTTCTCTGCCGGATTACCTCGTTTTTAACACGATCCCTTAGAGAAACGCTGAGCATAGCCCTCAACATACCACTATAGTGTGTTATATAATCTTAGGAATAATAAAGTCTTAGAAGATAATGAGTATATGATACTGTAGTACATTTAGGTCAGCACATATTTTTTTGTTATCTTACTATCTAAAATCTAAACCCAAATAAATCAACAAATATGTTCGCCAAACATTTGAACAGTATCATATAAATGTATGTTTTATAAATTGTACGACTCTAAGATAAATAAGAGTTTTGGAGAGCTCAAGTTATAGTGGGGGATTAGATTAGGCGAATGCTCATATGTAGCTTCTTATAACCACCGGCTTCACTAGCTTTATATCCACCGAGTGCGAGTCGGACTTGCGCACCGAGGGTTCTGTGCATTCGAGTTCCAGTCCAGTTATTAATGTGGAGCAAAAAACTAATCGTAGTAAGAGGGTCCTATTTTTATTAGGGAACCGCAGGCAAAACCTAGTCGTTTATAGAATAACAAGTCTAGGTGTTATTTCTGTCTGTTATTTCTATATTCCCAATGTGGGAGTTGTCTTTTTCAAGAAAAATAAACATATGGGTGAAATATGTCTTCTCAAAAAATCTTTTCATATACTGTACTTTGAGCCATCTAATTCATTTCGGTAAGATGAAATACGTACGATTAAGTAACAAAACGGTAGGGAAGGATGTGGTGACGTCTTGTGGATAGATCCATCAGGAAAATGGGATGCGGTTAAGGTGTGAATGTACATAATCAGATTTAACCCTCGCATAATATACTGACGTTTGTAGAATCTTATTCACTCTGTAGTTAATTGTCAAGCTTTAGATTTATATTAACAAAACTAGCTGACACCCTCGGCTCTGCTCTCGTCCTAGGGGTATGAAAAATAGATGTTTTGCCGATTCTCATGCCTATCCAATATGCACAAAAAAACAATCATAAAATCGGAACAGTCGTTTTGAAGGAGTATGCTTAACCACAATCAAATCCTCTTTTTTAAAGAAAGGTCTATGTATAGCAATGGACTATTAGACACTGATAATAAAGATGATGAACCACAATCAATAAACAAGAGAAGTTCTACTATAACAAAATTAATAACTTAAGTAGTAGACATATTCTTGGGCATAATAAAGGCTATGAAGATGAGGTAGTAGAGTCACACTGAGCCGGCTCATGAGGCTTCACTAACCTCACATAGAAGACCAACCTAACAATAAATGAATAATAAATATTTCGGACATCTGACACACCACATCATATAGACCCAAGGTAAGCTGAGCTTGTATTATGGGTACCAGACAACTGATATAAATACATAAACATACATTTTTTTTGTAAATACATACATCTTTATATATACAATTCTTGTGTGAGTGTGTATGTCACTGAACTTCTCTCAAACGACTGGACCGATTTTGATGAAATTTTTTGTGTGTGTTCAAGGGGATCTGGGAATGGTTTAAATTCGCAATTGGACCCGGTAGGTGGCGCTGCGATCAAGTTCTGGAATTTTAAAGTTTGGCGGTACGAAGTTCGCTGGGTCAACTAGTATATTATAATACATAGAAAACACCCAGACTCCGAAACAAATATTTGTGAATCACACAAAGAATTTTTGGTCCGACCCGGGAATCGAACCCGAGACTTCTTGATCAGCAGTAGCATTTGCTAACCACACACCAACAAGTCAGTCGATGACAATGACAACATTCGTACTGTTGTTTCGTTGGTGAATGCGAGACCGGAGGCACAATGAAGCAGAAGCCTAGGCAGCCATGATGAGGGTCTTATCAATGTATAGCAATACATTAATAAATAACGGAATAAACAAATAAACAGATAGACAGACTCACACAAACATACTCGCAAGTAAAATAAAGTTACAAAGGCATGTAATAATTATTCTACTACTAACAGCAATTGGAACGAAAAAAACACAGGTCTTGCTGAGCAAAACCAGCAATGTATGGAATGTTGTTAGTACATCACATCTCTATCCAAAATTATTGACATCACTACTACTAATATTAAATAATACACCTCTTCAAAGTTTCTCGGGACTGAATTCTTCTCGGCTATTATTTGACGGTTCGGACAAATGAGTAATTAATAGGGACTCACAATTTAGTAGACCTTCAATATAACCACGGGATAATTGGGACTCCTACTAAGAAGATTGATGGTAAATTTGTACGGAGTGACACGTGCAACAAAATGAAAAGATTTATTTGACTTTATTTAGATTATATCTTTACTAATAAAAAAAATTTAAATGTCTATGACACTTCATGTCTGACTGCCTTGTTGGTCTAGTGGTTAGCGTATGCGACTGCTGATCAAGAGGTCTCGGGTTCGATTCCTGGGTCGGTGCAAATATTTGTGTGATCTGTGAACCCGCATTACGTAACGGGCAGCATGGTGATATATGTATGGGCTTAACCCTCTCCTAAGAAAAGACCCGAGCCCAACAGTGAAACATTACAGATGATGATTGTTGATAATAATTCACGATTAATTCATGTCAGAAAATTATAGAAACAAATCCACAGGTTTAACTTACTGTTTACGATTTTCTCTTATCAAACATGCTATGATTTCAGAAATATAACCGAAAACAAAGTTTTTTCCTACCAAAAGCAATAAGGTTATAGGTATAATATTATTTATATTACAAAAAAGTCCATTTATAAGAGTCGCGTATTTGCTTTTGCTTCCCACCAATTGTTATCGGTTATTTAGTTAGGGACCCGAATGGTTTCCGAAGTAAACACGCTGATTGTACTAACGAACAATAATATATTGGGTTTTCTGGATATTGATAGTACATTTCATAGAAATGTAAGTTAATACAAACATATTGTGTACAGGATAAATTATAGTCTGTAGAAGTTTAACAAAGCTTTAGTTTTCTAAGAAAAAAAGTGCCAATCTCTGCAACTAGCAGGCGGATAAAAAATGCATTAAGTAAGAATAGAATTCCTATGCATCCTTAGCCGTGGTGGTGTTGAATGCCAACCTAAAATAACAGCTTTCGTATGGTCGTATTTCATTGTTGAGTGTGGTGACGGATTAAAAGAATACAGTGTGACACCACCCCTATTCATCCCGCGGGTGTCGTAAAAGGCGACTAAGGGATAAACTACGCAAGACAACATCAATGCGAAGAGAAGGAAAACTTGAAACCAACCCTATACCAACCCGTCTGGCCAGCGTGGTATAGTAGGCCAAAACCTTTCTAAGGAGAGGCCTATGTCCAGCAGTGGACTGTTAAAGGCTGTTGATGTTGATGAGTGTGGAACTGGAGTCCCAATGATGCGGAAGCATTTTTTGGATTTTGCATTATATTACACTAGCTTTCGCTTGCGGCTCGGCCCGCGTGTATGTCGGTTATCGCGGTAAAAAGTAGTCGGTTCAGTGGTTTAGGCGTGAAAGCGTAACAGACAGACAGACAGAGTTACTTTCGCATTTATAATATTAGTATGGATAATCTTATCTTTTGCATTATTGTAACATGTGTCAATAACACCGATTTCATTTCTGAACAAAGTGAAACTATCACGCTAAGTTGATGTAATAGTTTGTAGATACGGTGCTTCAGTAATCATCAAACTTGTACCGAGTAACAGCCTTATTTAGTCGACACAAACACAGTATTTAAGTTGAAAGTTCGTATCAAGTTACAGTTATGTTGTAGTTAACACTCGGTTATATCTCATAATTAATTTAGTTCGAATGAAAACTTAGGAAGGTAGACCGGTTGGCTTACTGGTTTAAGCGGTTGCCACGCCACTTTCTATGACGCACAGTGTTTTCTGTTCAATTCCTACATAGTTTCATGTATGTTTGTAAAGTTCCCTGCAAAATAGGGTGTATATTCGTAATGTGGGCGTTGCCTAAAAATACCAAATAGAATAAAAAAAAAAAACCGAAATCATATCACATCAATGGTATGATTATAACGATCGTATCAGAAATGAAATATGAGACAGCGTACCATCGTCATCATCAACAACCCATAACGTCCCACTGTTGGTCCCCCTTAGGGGAGGGTTAAGGCCATACGTCCACACGCTAGCCGAATGCGGGTTAGGGACTTGCAAGACAAATCGTCCATTGTCAAAGATAATTTTATTTATTTTATTTATTCTTTATGTACAGGTGTACAAAGGCGGACTTAATGCATTTTCTGCCAGTCGACCTTAGGGCGATGCAGAGCTAAACATGGTAGATGCACATACGAATCATAATTTTAAGATATAGCACACTTACTCTACATATACATGCATATTATATACATACACATATATACACATATACATATATATATATATATATACCATACATATAAAGAATAATATAACATACATAAGTGTATACAATACATAATATATGTATAAACGTTAATACACATAAATACAAATAATACATATTATAATAAATATATAAACATTTAAGAAAAGGGGAGCTAAAATTTACGGTGGTCTATTCAGTGTGTCTGTAAAATGCCTCCGTACTTGGAATTTGAAAGTTTGTCGAGTTTTTGCTATCCTGATCTCGAGAGGGAGCGCGTTCCATAATAGAATAGATTGCACAAAGAAAGTAGAATGTACGAAGTCAGAGCGGTGAGTGGGACAGTGGAGAAGAAGATTGTTTTACCATTGGATGTTTTTAAGGCACCCGAAGGCCTCCAACTAAGCTTCACGACTGTTATCTTATAATGACAACAGGGACAAACTGCTTCATTCCCAAATAATTTTTTGTGAAACCAATTCATCACTCCAGTCAAGCCAGTACACTATGAATAAATATTGGTACATCAGGCACACAATGCTATCTAGTCCAAAACTAAGCAGTGCTTTTAGTATGGGTACTAGACAACTGAAGTACATAAACATACTTATTTTTGTAAATACATACATATTAGACATAGAAAAAACCCAAACTCTGAAGCAAATATTTACAGACCACATAAATATTTGGTCCGAACCGGGAGTTGAACCTTAGACCTCAAGCACAGCAGTCGCAAACGCTACCACTGCGTTTTCGTGGCAGTCGAAGTTGTAATAATTGTTACATGATACGTACAGACATATATATAAAGATGTCCGATTTAATGTTTAGCTTTTGTTCAGATACACTTTTTAAAAAAAAGCACCTATTTCCTGCTTTCCCTGCATCATCTCTCACCAATGCATAAAATGAGCATGATGCATAAATAAATAATGGCAACTAATACACATAAATACTGGTTCAAAAAGTAAGTTAGAAGCTTTCTAAATTGGATCTGTGATTAAGTTACGCACTGGTTACTTTTCTGTCTTCTTTCAACGCGACAAAACTTTCATCCTTCTCACTTGGATAATTGGCACTTAACTACTTTACGCCTTTTGAGAAACTTTTTGCCTCACACACTCAATCTGTTCAACAAAGATGGTGTTCTGCGGTAATACTGCGAAATCCTTGAAATTCTATTAAAACAAGTGTTACCTTAGTCTAGACAATTCAATTTAATTATAATTTGATTGTGTTTAGTTTTCAAAATTAATTATTTTATTTCTAACCTCGTATGTAAAACTCTCGTATCACGATGCTAATTACCATACTTCTCCGAAACGGCTGGACCGATTTGTATGAAATTTTGTGTGCACATCGGGCAGGTCTGAGAATCGGCCAACATCTATTTTTAATACCCTTAGGACGCGAGTGGAGCCGCTGGCATCAGCTAGTTTTATTTATATTTTAATTATTAATTATCATAATCATGTACTTATGTGAAGTAAATCGTTTAGATTGACAACACATTACAATCACATTAGTGTGGTCTATTTCTTGTGGTGTATGATTTCATTGTTTCCTAATGTCTGATTTTAAGGCTTACAATAATTTATTAGAAATTTTCATGAAATTTAAATTGAATGAGTTAATAAATAGTATTTTATTGAATACCGATTTGTAAATACATTTTAAGATTTTTATAAAAAAGAATTGATTGCTTAAGTTAGTAATGACACTCAACCAATTAATTCTAAATAGACATTGCAAAAAATACTGCTGTTAAAATTATGCATGCAAAGTTAATTAATGATCCGATGTGTGTTTATTCAATCTTATTTTGGGAATAAATGGCTTTATTATTATATTATTATTAATATAACAGTCAAGACAATGGTAAATATTCAGGTTCTCTATATTCTCGTTTGCGCTCTTTAAAACTAAATTTCAGTCATCAAATTTCAATCAAAACATTTCTGTCGTTTGTATACGAAGTGAAACAAACTAAACAAAAAATGATCAAAACTTTTCACATACACACAAAATTACTTACTGCCCACGTATATGTCAGTTATTACGGGGAAAAGTAGCCTAAATCGTTGATCAGGAATCATTAAAGTTTGTCCATGCCAATTTTTTTGAAATCAGCGTAGCGTTGTAGCTGTGAAAGCATAACAGACAGACAAAATCGTGCGGAGTCTCTTTCATTCTCGTTAACTCGTTAACAATTACGTACCAAGAAATTTAAACACCAACTACATGTATCACATCTTAAACAGCATTTTCTTAAAAGCTTTTGAAATAATTACACGAATGAATTGCCGAGTTGCATTAGAGCGACATGTTTTCATACACGTAGCTTGCTCTACGTCGTAGCCCCTTTGCTACGAAACTCTACGATGCTTCAAAAATCGTATCCCAGTAATATTAGTTGAAAACCTAAGAGTGAACCCCTTTCCAATGTCTAAGTAAGGATCCAATAAAATAAAAAGGTTTTTTAGGGTACCGTGTTCAGCATACAAAAACGCTTTGTTCAGATTACTTGGATAGTCATAAAAGTTTTATGGAAAGAGAAAGGCGTAAAACACCATTGTATTTATTTGTAGGTAGATTCATCAATTTCACAAAGATATATAAAAAACATATTTGATTGTTATTTAAAGTTTAGAGGTAACGATGTGCATGATGCTGCAAACGAGTTGTTTCAAAAGAAAAAAAAATCTATTTCGTTTTTCTTTTGAAACTAAATTATATTATGCCACTATTGACATAAAATGAGCTAACAAGCATTTCAAACAGTATCTTTTTTCCTTATTCACTAGCCCCCCTCTTGTAGCTATGCTGGCAATTACCTCATATCAGAAATGAATCTTAAAAAAACCTCTACATCAACATTTTTGCAAAATTTCATTAAAATTTTTTAAGCCGTTCAAATCACATTAAACTGAAAATATTATGAATCTTTATTACACATGTAGTTTAACAAATATATAATATTTACCTACGGAACCACCAATACATATTCAATATACTTCCTGTACTGAATAATGGAGATGAGTTTGGCGATCAGACGTCGCATAATAAATAACATTGATATATGGGACTTACTCGTAAGAAGGGCCCAGGTTCACACCAATCAATCGATTGTACCGCTGTATTGAGTGATTGGGTTAGTGTTTAAACCTATCATTGTAAAACTTGTTTTTCTTTTACACATATTTAGGCCTGCCAAAGCGACTCTGCGCTGTCTGATGGAAAGCATGAGCAGAATCCAATAGTAGGGGTCACCAGTCTCACTGTGAGTGTAGGTAACGCAGCTTGATGATCAGCTGTACCTTTATCATTTTGCATTTGTTTTTAAATAATAGTGGATCCCTGATAGTCGTTGAAGACAAAGTGTGCTTGTGTGGAGTCTATGACTAGGCAAATGAGTTATAGAGCATCCTGCGGCACGATGGACCGATGATGTAAAGAAATTGGCTGATGGTTCCAACCCGGTCTTGGGCAGTCAGACTCAATAGCAAGGTGGTTGGCGCTCCTTGGAGAAAACCTTCGTTCAGTACTGGCCGGCGATAGGTTGATTGATGACCCAATATTCTCTTAAAGAAGTATTTGTGAAATATATAAACTATAATGTAGGTATTAGTGGTAGAGCCAAGCTACACCAACACCAGTAGCTCAAAAGGGCCAGGCTCGAACCGGGTAATTACCACGCTCTCACAGAATACCGTCGTGAAATAGCAGCATATTAGTGTTGCTGTGTTTCGTCAGGTGAGTGAGAGTTCCGGAAGCCCATAAGGGGAGATTGGTCTGGGTGTTTGTGCTGTATCGGACGGCCGTTTGGGCTCGTAAGTTATTGATGCATCGGGTCACTTGTCCTGGAGGTCAGCGGGATCCGAAGAAACGGTGCTCCGCTAGCCGCCCGTGGTTTGTAGGGGGCCCAACTAGCGTGCTAGCCCCACGTGAAAGGCTGCCCCACCGGCCACGCATAATCCCGGAGTTGCTCCATCGTGCCGGTTGGCGACCGGATGGAGAGGACCCGATGGCGACTCCCGGGGGGGTTCGGGCGTCCCCGCGCTCTCCATACAAGTTCCCCATCGGTGCATAAGGTTCCTTGCGGGCTGCTTGGCTCCTGGTGTGGTACTTTATCCCAACTTCTTTCCCCTTACCCTATTCACTCTTACTATGAAAAGAACCAAAAAGAAAAGTAAGTTTAACCAGCGGTTGCACTTCCTCTCCCTTAAAGTGCATTTCTCTAATATCCGAGGATTGCACTCAAATCTCAATGATGTCCATCACCATCTCGAGACTGAAAGACCGCACTTACTCTTTCTAACGGAGACGCAGATCTGTAACCCGTCCGATCCAACATACCTGCACTATCCTGGGTACATCCTGGAGACCCAATTCCGTGCCCACGCAGGCGTGTGCGTATACATCAGGGACGTGATCTGTTGTCAGCGTCTTCGTAACTTGGAGGTTCCTGACCTTTCTGTTTTATGGGTTCTTGTGAATACTGGCCTTGATCAAATAGTTTACGCCAGTGTTTACCGTTCGCATAGTGGAGACCAGGAGACGACAAGGCTATTGAACCATCTAAGTGAAGCTGCAGATTCGGTCCATCGACGCTTTCCATCTGCGCACTTAGTGTTTCTTGGGGACTTTAATGCACACCATGAAGAGTGGCTGTACCCGTATAGCGACACTGACCACGCTGGAAGAGAGGTCTACAAATTTGCAATATCTTGTGGCCTCTCTCAGCTCGTCCACGAATCCACTCGTATTCCTGACGTCGTGGGCCACACTGCGTATTGCCTGGACCTTCTGCTGACAACCGATCCTGACAGATATTCGGTTTCCGTATCACCACCACTCGGGACATCGGATCATTGTGTCGTGAAATCTGTGTCGCACTACTCGCCTCCTGACACCAGCCCTAAAGGCACTAGACGAGTGTGGCGATACAAGTCAGCGGATTGGGATGAGATGCGTCACTTTTTCGCCTCTTATCCTTGGAAGCAGGTCTGTTTTTCTTCTACAGATCCAACGTGCTGCGCGGATGCTGTCTCGAGTGTGATTTATCAAGCTATGGAGTACTTTATTCCTTTCGCTGAATTATCCCTTGAGACCAAAGCTCGCCCGTGGTTTAATGCTGAATGCCTCTTAGCTGAAAAGCGTAAGCGTGAAGCCTATTTGTCATGGGTTGAAGCTCGTAAGAACAAAGCCTTGGATCTCCAGTCTAAGAAGAAAGCATACAACGCAGCTGCTAAATCCTGCAAAAAAGCGATACGAAAAGCTCGATTTGACCACATTGGCCGTATAGGGGAAAAGTTAGCTTCCTTTCCCTCAGGGAGTAAAGCTTTCTGGAGCCTCGCCAAGTCGGTCGAGAAAAACTTCTGTCGCTCTTCGCTGCCTCCTCTGCGGAAACCTGACGGATCCCTGGTCCATAGCGCTGAGGAGAAGGCAAATTTATTTGCAAATCTCTTCGCAGAGTGTTCTCGTCTGGACAACAACGGCAAATGTCCACCTCAGTTACCTCCGTTTGGCCCTAAAATGAGCGCTATTAAAATCCACCAAAAAGAGGTACTTAAATGTTTGCTGGACCTGGACGTGAATAAGGCCAGTGGTCCTGACGGCATTCCAGCAGTGGTACTGAAGTGTTGTGCACCCGAGTTGTCCCCTGTTCTGACTCGTCTATTCCAACTCTCTCTAGAAACTGGCAAAGTTCCGAGATCCTGGAAGCTTGCTAATGTTCAGCCTATACCCAAGAAAGGAAGCCGTGCAGATCCAGTCAATTACAGACCGGTCGCGATCACCTCTATAATCTGTAAGATTATGGAGCGTATCCTAAATAATCGTCTCCTGACGTATCTTGAAGAAAACGAGCTACTTAGTGATAACCAATATGGTTTTCGCAGAGGACGCTCGACCGGAGATATGTTAATATATGCCACCCACCTTTGGAGCGAGGCCTTGGAAAGTCACGGTGAAGCAATAGCTGTTTCGTTGGACATCTCAAAGGCCTTTGACCGCGTCTGGCACCAGGCATTACTTAGCAAGCTTCCAGCATACGGCATACCTACTGGACTCTGTGACTGGATTTGCGATTTCCTGAGGGAACGGTCGATTCGAGTTGTCTTGGATGGCTGCTCTTCCGATCTAATGGCAATCAATGCTGGGGTACCTCAGGGATCTGTTCTCTCTGCAACCTTGTTTCTGCTGCACATAAATGATCTTATAACACCGGATATTATTAGCTACGCCGACGACAGCACCGTAATTGAGAGGTACACGACCAACTCGCGAGCTAGTCCAGAGGAAATACGGTCCTTGAGAGAGTCCATGATTGAACGGGTGAACGTGACATTGCAGTGGGTGTCCGATTGGGGTGACGCCAATCTTGTCCAGTTCAACCCTTCCAAAACACAAGCGTGTCTTTTCTCCGCGAAAAAGAGTAGCTTTGATTTAACACCCACTTTCGAAAGTGTATCCTTACCGATAACTAACCATCTAGGGCTTCTAGGTATTACCATCACCTCTAACCTCAACTTTGGCCAACAAATTGAGTCTATGGCACAAACAGCGTCCAAGAAATTATCAATTCTGTCAAAGGTTCGGCGGTACTTCAGCTCTGAACAGCTGCTTAATCTTTACACTGCCCAAGTTCGATCCAGCATGGAGTACTGCAGTCACCTCTTGGACGGTGCAGCCAAATATCATCTGGAAGCTTTGGACTCAGTTGACCGAAGAGCCCGTATGTTAATTAATAACGAAAAGCTCTCAAATAGCAGACTACACACCCTTGAGCATCGTCGTCGAGTTGCCAGCTTATCGGTTTTTTATAGGATACACTTTGGAGAGTGCTCGAAAGCTCTTTTCGAACTGATTGAGCCATCTCCATTCCTTTATCGGACTACTAGGCGCAGGCAAAAGTTTCATCCATACGTTGTTGGCATACCCAAAAGACGAACTAAACGGTTTGACAGCTCGTTTTTGGTGAGAGTCGCCAAAGTTTGGAACGACCTGCCTGGGTCTATTTTTCCTGATAAGTTGAACTCTGGAACCTTTAAGAGTAGAGTGAACAGGTTTCTTTTGGATGGGCGTGTACCATCTTCGTCTTCATCTACACTTTCCATCAGGTGAGATGGAAGACAAACGCCTATTCCATTGCAACAATAAAAAAAAAAAAAAAAAAAAAAATCTACTTTAAAAATCATTAAAATCGATAGAGCCATTTCGGTGAAGTGCAACCACAAACACATGATATTTTCATAAACAAACAACCAGAAATATTTTCATAAATGTACCAAATATCATTGTGCAAACTTAATACAACATTTTACCACTGTAGTTTTTATACCTCCTTTATTCCGGTTCCTCCCACCATAAATAAATAAAAGTTGATGCATGGACGAGAATGGATCATGTACCATTCCGTTGTGTTTGGATACAAACATTTGCAGTGAAATGGGAAGGTTTGTTTTGATATTTGATTAATGTGTTTCAACCTCCTGTGTGTGTTTTGGCTATTGGGTAATGTTCATATAAACAGAAACTGATGAATCGGTTTTATATTTACAGAATTGTGGATCTATCTTTCAGGGATGTGGTTTTAAAATCGCTTGATTGGTTTGTGTATACGAGGTGTGTACAAACATAGAACGGCAGGCGACCAGCAGCAACACGCGTCATTTGCAGGACACAATTCTGCTGTGCACTAGTTTGGGCCATACCCACGAATGTTTGCGCGGCAGTACTGCGCGGCGCAAGTGAGAAACGCTTCGCTCAACTTCAACTCATTGAAAGAACCATATTTAAGTGAACTGATGTTTCAATGTCCATCTTTTTGTATGCGCGTACACGTCCAAACACGATCAACGACTAATGATTACCTACAAATCACAGCGCGGCAGCCGCTGTGTGTTCACCATAACTTAACTCAATTGCCCCAATAAGTTAAATGATCCAGAAAATATAAAAAAAACCTAAAGTTCTATATTTGAATATGATTAAGTAACAGATAGTTGTCTGTACCATACACACTACCAATTACTAAACAAAATATTTTCCTAAAATATTGTTTTGATAAATTATGTTATCCGTTAATTATACATGTAATATTCGGGTATCAAAATTAAGAGTTAAAATTTGTTTTAGTTCGAATATAACGCCAAAGTCGGTTTTCATAAAATACACGTTACGATATTTAGTTTTAACTTAACTGTGCAGTCCAATCTGTGCAGCTACCACAATCATTCTGCATTATTCTCCAGGCCTCCGGAGGCTGGAAGAATGATGCAACTCTCAGTGATAGTTTCCAATCACCAAAGGCCACTTGGCTATGAGCGCTTCAGGCTTTGCTAGTTTGAGCTTATTATAACAAATATCAATATCATTATAGAAATTATGAATCTTTCTGACAAAGATCGTTACTGAAATAAAAAAAAAACAAACAAAAAGAAATTTATTAAGATGCATAAAAAAATATAAATAAACACAACCTTCGAATTTCTGTTCTCCCTTAAGGTTGCGGAGGTCCGATGCCAGTCGCTCCGTAATATTCAGGTAAAACCGGTTGAACTAGTAGCCAACCCCAAACAATATTGGGAATAAGGCTAGGAAGAAGAAGTTCTATTTATATAACACTACTGGTTTCTTTTCATTTTGTTATTTTCATTAATGTTATTTTTTTTCACAAAATTTCCTATTATTTACTTAATAGTACCTAATATCATAAGTGCCTCATTATCTTCCATCGTCTATAAGATATTTCTTGCGTGATCGTCAGCGTAAACTGAGTATCGACGTCGTGATTTCGGAGGCGTGTAGAGGCACTGGGAGCATTCGATTTATCTGTGCGATCTGAAGACGGAGCGATTTGTCGTAACGTTTGTAACAGGCTTAAGGCTAGCTCATCTGGAAATCACTAAATAAGCTTGATTTATTCACCACAATGTTACAATGTTTACAACCAAAAAGTTACTGTTTGCTCTCAAACGAACAAATTGTGTAATTTAAGTATAGTGTAAAATAAATTTCTGATTCCAACAATGAAAGCAAATAATTTGCCTATCTCACCAAACAAATCCGCAAATCTGCTAATAAAAACCTCAATCTGTTCTTTAATTATCTTTTTTCCCCTAATTTGACTGTTGTATAGTATAGTATTTAATTGTGACTGCTCTGCTGGGGCTCTTCCCAGATCGAACTTAGACTTAACTCAGCTTAGATGTATCTTTCAAATGTCAAAATTTAGACACTTAATTTTTACTGGTTTAAACTGTTGCTTTAGAAGATTTATCGGATGTGCCTTATACAACTCAAAAAAGGCAGACAGACAGACTATATAAAAAAGAACAAGCAATTAAATTTCATTACATATAAAAAAATAAAGAACATGTTTTGCAAAAGTTGTTCACAAACAAACATTATAGGTAAAGTTTTAAAAAATAAAAGCGTTTTAAAAAGATCTTTTTATTTCTTTTTCAAAAATAAAACATTGTATACTAACTGAAAGTGGTTAATTCTATAAGCGTTTTAGTAAACTTTGTTATACATTACTTCTGTTCTAGTTAAGTTGTCCAACTAATTTTAATACTCGCTTTAGAAGTAGGTTCACGTCGGTGGCGTACTATCGTGCTCTATACCAGTACTTTATTAAATTACGCCACTGTTTAAATTACTGTAATTGTTTAGAAGCTGATAAGGAAGTTTCTGTTTTTGGTAGAAAATATGTTTGAGCGATTAGAATATCCGATGCTTGCTTTAGAAACAAAAGAAATAATGCAGTTTAGTAAAAAGTAGTTTCATATATCTTTTATACTACACCTGATCGGAACAGTAGTAAATATTCCATGAATATGAAAAGAAAACGTTAGTCTTTTCCTTGACTCCAAAATCCATTTCTTTAGTTTGAGCGGGAGAGAAAGTTGTATGAATTTTCATTTCTCATGGGTTATCTTATCTATGGCGCGCGCCTGCCCAAGTAGTTTTCATATAATTTAAATATGGAATCTCCGTGCCACTGACATCCTTTTGTGAAGAATAAAAAAACAAAAGAAGCGCGAAATATTGGTCAAATTCTAAGCTAAATTGTGTCTTACATGGTGTCTTACGTTTTGATTTTATTTTAAAAATACTTTAAATGTTCCTCACAGGTGTAGTATAAAGCACTGTGTAGCACTCGAGTGAAAGTCCCATTCCTACCTCGGGAGTATTGTGGCCCTAGGCTGCGCCTTCGGGCCACAAACTGCTCCCTCGCTAGTAATCGGCCCCTTTCCTCCCTCGGTGAACAAAGTACTATTATTTACCCTTTATATATATCTACTAGTCCAAGTACAGCTGGTTATGCCGGTGCTGCTGCTGCTGCATCAGTAAAAAACCACAAATGGCGTAAATACCAACAATTAGCAGGTAATTATATTTTAAGACTGTGTGGGGTAGATATGCAAGCCTCATGGGGTCTCATCGCTTTTTTTAAGCAATTTGGTCAATAAAGCTGAGCTATAAGCTTCTCGTGACTAGAGTGGCTATGAGGCTAGACTTTTTCTAGCACAGAGAATTAGCGTTGGCATTTAATACTGCCAGTCTTATGTGATCGCTACCAGTAAGTGATGATACGTTAATTTTTTTATGTTTGTTTGTAAATATTGTAAATATTCTTTAATTTTATATTGTAAATAATTTAGAATTTAGAACCTTACTTAAATATAGGTTATATACCTTTGTATTCAGGTAATAAAACTGTTTAACAAAGAAACAAATTGTTTGGGGTCGGCCCTCCTCGTTTTCATGCTCCAGGTTGGTCGATCCTGGATTGTCTCCATATTTTTATTTTGTTAAAAATTCTAGGCAAATTTGTTTTGGGTTTAAAATAAATAATTACTTTCTATCAGCCTAAAGGTGTGCCGTACCGTAAAAATAAATGAATATATTACAAGTATTTCAATATAAATTGAAATCCTTCTTTCTTACTCAATGCAAAGATAAATATATAGATCAGATTTTTTCATTACTTGTACACAAAAAATTGCATGCAACTTACAATTTCATTCTGGTCTGGGTCAATATCAACACAAACATTTTTATTTGAAATTGACCAACTCTGACGAGCTACTCAGCTTCGGAACGATAGTTCCAGCAAAATTTTTCCAATTTTTTTAAAAGTTTTGGATTTCTGTACTAACTCTCGTTGTATTTTTTTGATATACAATAGTGATGAAGGGAAAGGTACATTTAGACTTTAACCAAATAAATGTTCTTAGTCCACAAAAATTACTGTTGTTTATAAAATGAAAGATTATAATGATTCTTGGATATTATGAACCAAACTGCTGAGTTCTCCTTTCATCATCCTCATCAGCTCTAGCCTATCGCAGTCGACAGCTGGACATAATTTTCCTTAATTCATAACTAAACGAAACTTAAACAAAGCAATACTCCCCGTAATTTAGATACCCGTTAATAAAAAACTTTGAAAATCGGTTTAGTAAATCACTAAACCACTTTTAACCCTTCGGGTGCCTGGTGCCTGAAAATCACTTCGCGTGCCTGGTGGGTCTGTGAGACCCGTAAACAAAATGCTTGGTTTTGACCTACTTAACAAGTCAGAAAACTAAATACAGGGTTTTTATTAATTCTCACTTACATTTATATTATGTGATTGGAAAAATTGAATCTAAAGTTGTTTTACAAAATGTTTATTATCTTATTTAAAATTCTCACATTTTACCTAAGAAAAATTAACACCTATGTTTATATCAACAATAGTAAACCTTTTATTAGAGATCAAAAATCAGACTGCACGGTAATTTAAGGCAGAGATGATAAACTTACTGACTATTATATTTTTTTCCATAAAAATAAAGGGTTTTGCTTATAACTACTCAGTATTTGTGAGACAATTTTAGCAAGCAAACATCGTGTGCATAAATGTAGCTTTCGCAAGAGACAAGTGTACCTGGACTTGCGATCCTTTTTGTTAGGACATAAATAACAAGCCCTTTTTATGCAATAACTGCTTTTAGTTCATTGATTGTAGTCTCTCAATAAGCATATTTGTTTGTAAAAAACTGTATTATCTTTGCCTTTATAAGGAAGGAAGAAAGGTAGAAGAGCCATGCTGGTTTTAGCACGAATGGGCCGGCTCGACTGGGGCAGTACAACCCTCACATAGAAGACCATCCTAATAATGACAGCATTCTTGCTGTCGTATTTCGAGTGTGAGACCGGAGGCCCAATCATTCTGCATCATTCTCCCGGCCATCGAAGGCTGGGAAATTGATGCGGAATTATCTAACCAGGCTGCCAAAGTATGGGTCACCATGCTACTTTGCCTACCCTCACAATGAACATGGTGGCCCCTAGCCCTACTCCTGTATTCTACTCATGCTTTCCATCAAGCAGAGTCACTTTGGTAAGCTAAATTATAAAAAAAACAGCGTGAGAAAAATTGATCAATGGCTGAGACATCTCAACATCACTGTCATCACTTTCACTATTATTGGGTTCAGCATGGAAAAATATTATTTTCATAAAAATATTACCACACAAAACATAATAAACAAGCAAAAACAAAAGTAAGTAATAACGGAATAAAAGTTACGCGGCGTGCCTGGTCGGGTCCCTGAGACCCGAGCGCATATAAAACACGTCTTATATGAATGTGTCCGCGTTGTGGACTACGGGAGAGGAGACAAAATGGCCGCTAGTTCGTATCGCGAAGCTACTGAGAAGCGCAGCGCGTTAGATTGAAAAAATAAAAATATATCGTCGATGTTTTGAAGTGATGGGTCTGTCAGACCCACCAGGCACCCGAAGGGTTAAAAGCTTAAGTTTTAAACGTAAAATCATAATAAACAAAGAAATAAATACAAAACCGAATGAAATTAAGACTTTAAATAAACTGAAACAATGAAAACAACTAACAAAAATAAACACAAAATCAACCGAAGCCAACTGTCGAAACATTTCTGCTCATGAATTTAAGGCCTGCTTGCATGCAATTACGAATATAGGACTTTTATTGAAATGACAACATTCCTACAAACAAGATCTAATCAAGACAGCTGAATATTTTTTTACATATATAATATGTATTCTCCCAAGGCATAAGAAAATGATCCCATTTACATGTATCACATACATTCCCTAAAGAGTTCTTTCAACACAGTTGTCAATCAAGAAGATTTCTTTCAAGCCGATACATAAATCTTCTACCTCTTTTCCTCCTAAACAACTTGATTTATGGCCCGTTACTGTTTCCACCGATAACAGAGTTAGCTTATTTTGCATGTTAATACCCCATTGTGTCACAGAAGGAGCGGAAAAAACAGGTAACTTAAATTGAATTTATTTGTTCTAATATTTTATTAAGCTTACTTCAAGAATGGTTTGTATTATTGTGTAATTCAAATAGATCGGTAACTATGTGTAGTCGATATATCGATTAGTGAATTATCAGTATTGATGGAGAGTCGATCATATATGGTGATTGACAGTGTCGCCATTCCTATTCATCATGTAGGTGTTGTCACTGTCGACTAAAGGAGCAATTTATGCAGGACAACAGCACAGGAAAAATAATGAAAACTCATACAAATCTTGTACCATCAATATCCTTATAAATTAACTAGGAAAATAGGCCATGACAGGAAATTAATATTATTGATACGGCATCTTTGAGTCGTGGAACAAGTCTCTTAATTTTTTCCTGTTTCTTAAAGTCGTGAATTGCGTGAATTGTGTGGATTACACAAAGTTGTGTCCCATATGGGAATCGCACTCATAGTACTTTAGCGCAATAGGAAACGAGGAGACGAACTATTAATCGCAATCCGTGTAGGTCGCATATCTATAGCTCGAATTTTACTATTGACGGCAAACTCTACCTAATCGAAAAATTAATAGCATTAAAAAATCTTTAAGCAGTTTTATGCGACACCAAACTGTCCCAATGGGAAATCGATTTGAATCAAGCGACGCATTCCCAATTGTGTGTCTTTCGTACATGTTCTATCCTATTTTCAATTTGTTTTTTGGTCCCTCGAGCCCGACCGGACTGAATCGTTACGTGGGATTGAAGTTAGTGATAGAAAAACTTACGGTACATCTTTCAATGTGCATAGTGAGTAGGTATTGAAGATTAAAGTGCCTATTCACACGTTTTTGTATTCAATCACATTGAAAGCTTCAATAAGAAGTTATTGAATAGCCTTAGACATTTGTAAATGAATACGTAATATACATAGATAAGATAAAGTGACCCTTCTACTTACCTCTGTACCTACCATATGTGGCTACTCTCATTTTCTTTATCTGTAAAAGCGTTTTTTGTAAAATATGGAACAGGAATAGCAGAAAGAGATCTAAACAATGCTGCAACGAGCGCCGGAGAAGCTTTAGTTGAATGGCATATGAGAAGTGCCAAACACATAAAAAAGAGTAATTTTTTTGTTTACTCGTTTTTAAACTGATTGTCACCAATCGCCTATTGAAATATGAACATTCAGAAAAAACTTTTTGCACAAAAGCTATTTGATATTTATTTTATATTATTAATCTTCAACTATGGACGTTCTATTTTTGTTACACTACTATGGACGTGCGGTCTCATAGACCGCTATCTTTACGGGCTGGTTTCTATCTTGATGAGTAAGTATTGTATCATTTTTTTGTTTATCCTTAGAAGAGTTATTAAATGTAAATAAAAGATGTAATTTTAATGAAAAATGTATTTATTTTACGCTAAATCTAACGTTATAACAATCTGGGGCACTTTTTAGACTTTTTAGCTTGAGATCACTTTATAGATCACCCCCGGAAAATGACTTCTTTAGTTAGTTTAACTTTTTTTACAATAAAATATAAAGAGCTAAGAACATAAAGATCTTAACAAAATCTTCTCAATATTAGACATAAAATTTTTAACAAGGGCTCAACTTGGTCATATTTATTACCAGTTTTTGCATAGCAGCATTGCAGGCATATTGGCTGTTTACAGCCTACACAAGTGTAGGTCGAAGATGGTTTTGTAGCCTATTTGTAGTGATTTTTATCATAGATCATTTTTTGACATTTTAGTTTACAAAATCTAAACGATCAAAATTAAAGTCAGCGTAAATTTATAACACAAACGTGGACGTGCGGTCTCACAGACCGCACTCAAAATATAAAGCAAAATTACACACGCCACATTCAGCCCGCGACGTAGCCTAGTACTCTCAATGGTAGTTTCACCATCAAAACCGAAGCTACTGAGGTCGGCATACGCGTAGGGTACGCGGGAGGTGGGGTGCACGAGAATCGCAAAGTGCAAGCGGCCTGTGAGACCGCACGTCCATAGTTAAGGGTTAAACTTTCTTTTCGTAAATCTTCAGTCCATTACCGTTAGAATTTAGCTCTTGAAACATGAACCTCTTTGGACGATCATGTATTGAAAGCGCATTACATTATACTGTAGATATATTTTGTTACTAGCTGTTGCCCGCGGCTCTGCTCGCTTCCTAGGGGTATGAAAAATAGATGTTAGCCGATTCTCAGACCTACTGAATGTGCATATAAAATTTCATAAGAATCGGTAAAGCCCTTTCGGAAGAGTATAGGAACGAACATTGTGACACGAGAATTTTATATATAAGACTAGCTGATGCCCGCGGCTCCGCTCGCGTTTTAGAGGTATCAAAAATAGATGTTGGCCGATTCTCAGACCTACTGAATATGCATATAAAGTTTCATAAAGATCGGTCAAGCCGTTTCGGAGGAGTATGGCAACGTAAACTGTGACACGAGAATTTTATATATTAGATATCATAAATAAGATAAAAAATGTTTATTTAATACCAAAATTCAATATGATACTTAAAATAGAACATCGTTTAAGCAACTATGTCAGTGTAGGTAATACTGGTTCCAATAGCAATTTTGATACAAAGTAGAGAGGGGAATGTGAAACAGTCACACACTTAGTAAATAAGTGTAATTGATGGATGAGAATGTTTCACTTCAGTAAGCTCTCTACACATAGCCACATAAGTGATCAATCATAGACTAAGTAGCTATTATAACCGCACAATACAATCCATGTACCTTACTCCGTATTAATTACGCAGCTAATCATGTATTCAATCTGTTGATTGAGTTCTTTCAGGACTTTTACCGTGATTAATTAAGTAGATTGTGTCTTCATTTATAATTAAAATATATTGTTCGAGATCAGGTGAGAAATAATACTTATGTTAACAACCATGTCATTCAAAAAATATTGCTCCTCTGTACTTATATGATAATCTCTGGGAATCAAACATTAGCGTGATTTAGCCAACTCTCGCAGCGCCATCTATAAGTTTAAGTAAGTTGATAGAGCCGCGCCGATTTTAATACGAAGGGGCGGCTCTACCGGGGCAGTACTATCCTGACACAAAAGACCAACACAAAAACCATTCGTGCTGACATTTATTCATGCCGTGTTTGTATTTATTTAATAATGCACACTATGCATTACTATAAAACTATATGATATTTTTTCACTACTGTAATTTCTTTTTTTTCTTCGTTTATCTACTTTTTACACACCAGACACTACCCTATATTTTCTCCTATGTTTATTCTCAATCCCATGGTTGCCTGTAAGAGATTACCTAAGCGCGATAAGGCCGCCAATTGTACCTACATGTAGCTAGTTCTATGCCCTAAGTGTATTTCTTTTTCTGATGTACAATAAAGACATTATTATTATAATAATGTAAATTTAAAAGTATGTAAGTGGAACCAAATGACAGCTAAATTAGGCATATAGGTATATTTGTTACAGATTGGGTGTTTCCTTTGTATAATACGTATATTTACAAAAAAAAAGTATGTTTCTGTATTTATATCAGTTGTCTAGTATCAAAAATACTAGCTCTGCTTAGTTTGGGACTAGATGGCTTTGTGTGTAAGATGGACGATTTTTTAAATAGATTTTAGCCTACCAAAGTGACTGTACTCTGCCTGATGGAAAGCATGAGCAGAATCCAGGAGTAGGTGCCATATTTATCTATTATAATTATTATATACCAGTGTGAGAGTAACCTACAAAAAACATTTCAATGAGTAAATCAGACACTATCAGAAAGACCAGAACACATTAACCTTACCCAAAATTCAGTTGAATTACGTGAAATCAAGGTCCTATTTGCTACAGTCAATTAAGTTCTTATTTATTTCAGACTAAAACTAGACCCGGCCGGCCACAACTGGTTTGATACTAGAATTAAAGTATTTATTCGTTGAATCCCACCGAATGAGCTAGTAACCCGAATAAATTCTCTCTGCCTACTGATTCTAGTAAAATACTAGGAATATAATGCTCCGTTTCTTAAGTTAAAGATTGTCCTGAGCGGGGGTGGTGGCTTTTTGTCATGCGAGAAGTATTTATAACAGTTTTTTTTATACTTAAGCCTACCAAATTGTTTCTACTCTTCCTAATGGAAAGCATGAGTAGATTCCAGGAGTAGGCGTCACTATCCGCATTGTAGCATTGTGACCCATACCATGGCGGCCTGATCGGATATTTCTGCATCATTCTCCCGGCCTCTGGAAGCTGGGAGAATGATACAGAATGATTCGGCCTCCGGTCTCACACTTACACACGAAATAAGACAGCGGGTGCTGTCATTCTTAGAATGGTCTTCTGTGTAATTGTAGCACTGCCCCGGTTGAGCCGTCCCATTCGTGCTGAAATCAGCGTCGCTCTACTACTTATCATTATTAGGTAGGCTGTGTGTTTACTCTCCTATTCATAAAGAGGCGAATCATGCTGTCGTGTTTCGTTGGTGAGTGCAAGACCGGAGGTCCAATGAGACAGAAGCATCTCACTAGACCGCCAGAGTGTGCGTTACCATGCTGCGTTCTCTGTATGCACAATGAGGATGGTGACCGCTGCTCTTGAATTCTACTTATGCTTTCCATCAGACAGATACTGCCTCGTTGGTGTAGTGGTTAGCGTATGCGACCGCTAAACAAGAGGTCTCGAGTTCAAATCCCGGGTCGGGCCAAAAAGTGTTTTTAGGTTTTTCTTAGGAAATTCCTAATAGCAGCCCGGAGTTTGGAAGTTTGACGGTGATTCACGCCCGTGCCTCGGAGAGCACGTAAAGTCGTCGGTCCCGGTTGTCATGAATATCTGTGGCAATCGTTATTGGGAAGTCAGTGCCCTCAAATATACTGACAATTAGTTCAACCTTCGAATTTCAGTTCTCCCTTAGGGTTGGGGAGGTCCGATGCCAGTCGCTCCGTGGAAAAACTGAAATTCAGGTAAAACCGGTTGAACTAGTAGCCGACCCCAAATAAACTTGGGAATAAAGGCTCGGAAGATGATGACTTTCCATCAGACAGAGTCGAGTTACTTTAGCAGACTTTACATTAATTATATATTGTGTCTAATTTATTGTACAGTAATTTATTATGAATTGTGAACAGACAGTCAAAGCAAAATTCTAATGTTTTCCTTTTTACCATTTTGGCTATGAAACCCAAAATAAAACAAACCGCTTTATCAAAACGATGAATAAAGTATTGTTTACCCATAATTGAAACAAGATGGATTAATCATCAACAACCGCTGATGGGCTCGAGTCTTCTCTCAGGAGAAGGTAAAGGCCATACGTTTCTGTCCGAATGCGGGTTGGGTAAATCTTACCGTCGGATGTTTTAAGCCGCCCGGAGGCCTCTAACTAAGCTTCACGACTGTAATCTTATGATAACAAACAGGACCGAATTCCCGAATTACGGAAACGCTCATAATATATCACGTCACGATCGGTCACCCATCTAACCACGCCGTGGTTGCTTACCTACCCGACAGATATTAAAAGAAAATGTCGTGAATCAAAGTCAAGTCAAACAGGAACATAAAGTTTATAACTTATTTGTATGTATGAACCAGTCATACATAATTCACTTAAAGGTTTAATAACAAAAGTTCAAGTTAATATGCCAACTTGTAGCTTGTAGTTTTCTCCACAAAGCGTAGTTAAAACTTTAGTCTAGTTGGCAAAACAAATAATACTAACCATATCATGTAAGAAAAAGCTATTTAAACTAAGAAATAGGTACTGTACTAAACTACTGATAATAATAAGACAATTATACTTTTTTTTTGCAAATACATATATATTCCGAAAGAAATATTTGCAAATCTTACACACATTTGATCCAACTCGGTAATCAAACCCGAGACCTCAAGCACATCAGCCGCGTATGCTACCAGTGACCAACCAAGGGAGTCAGTAATAAATGTATTTAGAAATATTCAAGTTGCAGATGACCATGTCAGATAATTAAAAAATTAAATAACCATGTTAATCTGGAACTTACTACCAGCGCATATCCTTACTAATATTATAAAAGTTTGTGAGTTTGTACATATGTATATTCTGTTTGTTGCCTTTTCACGCAAAAACCACTGAATGGATTTTGATGAAACTTCACAATAATATAGCTTAATAACATCGGAATAAAACATAGGCTACTACTTACCGCCTTAACAGACCTACACGAGGGAGGAGCCGCGGGCAAAAAAGCTAGTCCACCATAATTCCCATTATAATTCTAGGTCCTTTGAACGGATCATAAAAAAGAATCAAGCACCACGCTGCATAGTATTGTAGCGTGGTGCTTGATTCTTGTGAATTCTTGCGAGTTTCCAGTGAGTATAAACGACTCTTGTGGTCAACTCAATCTTTCCATAAACTTTGGTAGGTTATTTATTTATTTATTCAACTGCTCACTGCACTTACAATTTGCCCAACACTTACAATTAGTCATTATAACATTAAAGTATTACAAGTTTGACAATGAAATCAATTTAATTTAATAATAAATAAAAGTCATACCTACCACATATGAAAGTATACAAAATTTGAAAAACGCTCTCAAATTGGTGTAAAGTAAGTCAACACACGGATACTGAGCATTATGAGAGTTGATAAGTCTGACCGTCTGGCTAATGGGAGCGTGATATAAAAAAGGGAAAAAATATATGGAAATATAAAAAAAATATACAATATATTATAGAAGTGCGAGTCAAATTAATACACATATTTATATTCTTAAAAGTTTAGTAAACTTTGTTAATCAAAGTCATCAAATAAATACAAAAGGTTATGTTTCAAATGAAATATAAGCTTAACCGTTTAAGTCGAGTTCCAACGGCTGTGAGTTATATCGAGTACCTTTTACTGGCAATATTACAAGGACAGTAAACTTCTTGTTGTGTAAAGAACTTCGCCAAGTTTCCTGTTACAATCATAAAGGAATTTCGTTTAAATTTTGACTTTTCAAATATACCTTTTGTACTTTTGAAACAGCTATAAATTGGGTATACTGTAAAGTATCCTTAATAATAAAATAAACGCGAAAGTTAATGAGTATGTGTTTATGTATGTTTGTTTGTTGCTCTTTCACGCAAAAACCACTAAAACACGTATTATACATAGAAAACCTGGTATAGTTACCACGGTGGCCAAAAAGGCTGGTATAGGGTTGACAGAATTAATCCTTCTTTTTACAGCGCTGTTATTCCGCGTATTTTACTCCCTAAATCGTCTCTTACGACACCCACCGTATGAACAGGGGCTGTGAAACTTTATATTCTTAATCCGTACCGTCACTGGACGGACGCATAACTCTCGCATTAGGTATATTGTCACGGGGAACTTTACAAACATACAACGCAAATAACACTCAAACTCGAACAACAATTTGTAGATCACATAAAGTGTTTGGAATTTTAATTCACAATACTTGTATCGCAAACAGAGGCATGGCGACCACAAAACACTTTTTGTTACGTGTAGAAACCACTACGGGCCGTCACCCCACCGGAGTTTGCGGCGGGGCTGTGTCGGAATCGAGCCGAATAAAACCATACGGTGTGCCACGTGTGTGTGTGTGCGTGTGTGTGTGTGTGTGTGTGTGTGTGTGTGTGTGTGTGTGTGTGTGTGTGTGTGTGTGTGTGTGTGTGAAATAGGAGGGGTCCAGTAACACTTGTTATTATTAGACAATAATAATAACAAGTGTTACTGGGCTCGTGTCTGCTCAGACAGAGACCCTCTGAGCAGACACGAGCCCAGCAGTTGGAAATTATGGGTTGTTGATTATTGATAACAGAATGAATGATAGACACCATGACGATGGAAATGGCATCGATAGATAGATCCTAGAGCTTACCAGTTAGAGTTCCTATTTACTAAAACAATGGGTTTACTTTACAACTTCACTTTTTTTTATTAAAACCGGCTAAAATGATTCTTCTCTACTTGATGAAAAGCATGAGTAGAACTCAAGAGTTACCATACTTATTGCAAAGGCAGATAATGCACCATGAAGACCTACACTATGGTGGTCTACTGACTTTTAAATTATCATATAAGAACGTTAATGGTCTTCGGTAATGCTTTTTTTTATTTCGGACAACTTACACACGTTATCCAGCCCCAAACTAAGCAGAGCTTGTATTGTGGGTTCTAGAGAAATGATTTAAATACATAAACATACTTTTTTTTGTGAATACATTATACATAGAAAACACCCAGACTTCGAAACAAATATTTGTGGCTCACACAAACATTTGGTCCGACCCGGAAATCGAACCCGAGACCTCTTGATTATTAGCCACACACACTAACCACTAGACCAACAAGGCAGTCGTATTTTTATTCAATCCCAATAAAAACTATCGCAATTATTATACATCCTTCGTTGTCGTCAACTCTGAGGGTCGTGAACTCTATATGAAACCTCTATAAATGGCCTCTGGGCCTTTTCCTAGATTTGTATACATACAGATTCAGATCAGATCACATATTATTTCCCAAATTTATTTGGGGTCTGTGCAATAAATTCTTCTTCCATTCCTCTCTATCACTCAAAAGAACACCCTATGTGTTGAGCAACATTTAACTGGCATACCTACAGTGACTCTAAACTTTCCTATCGCCACCCATACACCCGAAAAATACATCCCCTTTTTCCTACTAACAATCCCAAAGCAATAAAAATAACAATTTACAATGTTGAGGCTGTTGTCTTAGAATATCAGTGCAATAAAGTCGCCTTCAAAGCAGGAAGTCATCGACGCTACCGGAAGTGACGTAATAAATTCATGAAACCCTCTTTGCGGTTGCCGAATGTTAAAATATGTATAGTTAACTTGTAACCGAGGGATATTTACCGTGATGACAGAGAATCTGCTATAAAGTAATTATTTATATCGATTTTGACTGTTTCTAGTTCGTATGTTTTTTTTAATAATGATAAACTAGATTTCGCCCGCGGCTCCGCCCGCGTGTGTGTCGGTTATAGCGGTAAAAAGTAGCCTATGTCCTTTCCCAAATTCAGTTCTATCTTCATGCCAAATTTCATCAAAATCGGTTCAGTGGTTTAGGCGTGAAAGCGTAACAGACAGACAGAGTTACTTTCGCATTTACAATATTAGTAGGGATAAATAAATAATAAATATTTCATACATCTTACACACAACGCTATCTAGTCCCAAACTAAGCAGAGCTTATATAATGGATACTAGACAACTGATATAACTACATAAACATACTTTTTTTGTAGATACATACATATTATACATAGAAAACACCCAAACTATGAAAGAAATGTTTGCGGATCACACAAATATTTGATCAGACCCGGGAATTGAACCCGAGACCTCTTGATCAGCAGTCGCATACGCGTACTACTAGACCAACAAGTCATTCGTAAACTACCTAGGTTTTTTAATTTAATTTAATTTTTTTATTAAGGAATATGCTACCTGTGTCGCAGAGGACTTTTACAAATATACGTAAAACGTTCACAAAGAACCCAAAGACTCAGAACAACATTTTATAGATCACACAAAGTATTGTTCCTAAATGTAAATTTGGCGCAGTAGAAACTCACAGTACACTCAAACAGTTGTTGGTCTAGCGGCAGGTGTTTGAAAGTCGGGATCTTAACTCCCGTGTCTTGGCAAGTACCTAAAGCCGTAGGTCCTGCGGTTATGATTAAGAGTCCATAAAAATAAGTATTTCGTCTGACACACTACGCCATCTAGTCTCAAACTAAGCAGAGCTTATAATCGCACCGTTGTTGCTTACCCTCCGTGATTATTTCCAATCACCTAACGCAACTCTGCTATGAGCGCTGTAGCTATAGCTATGACTTGAAACCAAGTGTATAATCTTAATCTAAAACTTTTAAATTTAGTACCAATCTCTTCACTAGATGTCGCTGATCAGTAAAATTAACTCGCGATATGGTTTGGTTACACATGTTGTACACTAAGTAAAAGTTAACATGATTATCAGCACTAATTAGCAGCACAGTTACCATAGCATAAGCTCTGCCTTACTAGGCTTTGAGTTTGTGTCTCCTGAGTTACAAGCAGTCAAAGAAAGCGATAGTCACTCCCTATATCAGAACAAAAAACTTTCACGTTTTCATTTGCATCAAAATTCTTATTTAAGCATTTTCAGCATTTCGACAACTTAAAGATAAGCAGGAGAAGGTTAAAACAACATTTCTTACAAATTGCAGATAATCAGGGAGTCGTCTGTTGAAGCTATCGTTAAGATAACGATGGCACTTGCCTACCGTTTAGAGAATATCATTAATTCTGTTCACAAAGATTACTATTCAAGAATATTTTCATCCAAAGAACCTTACAGCAAAACAAATAATTTTCCAACGGTTATTTCGATTGTCATACAAATAGGTAGGTATTTACCAGCCAGAGAAACCAATACGATCTCCCTATAACATGATATTTTCTGAAGACGCTAAATTTTCACGATACCAACTTGTTTTAAGTAATTAGCACGAAACTTTTGCGTTGCGGCAATTATTACAAGTTCAGCACAAAGACCACCGAAGTAACTACAAAAACTAACTTAAGAATATAATTTCTAAATGCAAACTATTTTTCCTGATAAGTTTAAGCGTAGAGTGAGCCTGAGCCTTTAAGAGTAGAGTGAACAGGTTTCTTTTGGATGGGCGTGTACCACCTTAGTCTTCATCTACACTTTCCATCAGGTGAGATGGAAGACAAACGCCTATTCCATTATTGCAATAAAAAATAAACTATCTCTGGGCTGTATTACTATTATTTTCTATTATAAATAGGTATAATTTATAAAAGAAAAAAAGTGAAGTGAAGAAAACAAGAAAAAACCTCTCTATTTAGGAGGAGGAGATTTGTGGGGGGTCAGATCTCTGATGCAGGCACCGTCTCTGTACAACAACCCTCTCTTAGGCGGCGTCCGGCACACATGGACACCGCTCCCTCGCGGCTGGCCAAATAATGCGGGTGGAGGGAAAACCAAAAGCATTCGTGCTGTAGTCTTTCGTTGGTGAGTATGAGACCAATCATTTTGCATCATTCTCCCGGCCTAAACGCCGGGTCTGAAGGATGATGCAGAAACATCTTACTAAGCCGTCATGCTGCATTGTATGCACTCACAATGAGGATAGTGGCCACTACCCTTGAATTCTGATGCTTTCCATCAGGCATAGTCGAGTCACTTTGGTAGGCTTGAATATGCGAGTATAATATAAAAAAATATAAATGCGATTTGCGACACTCTTTTTATTAACTTCACCTGTATGTTTGTTTGTTTGTATGTTTGGAACCGACTCCTTTGGGTGCGATTTCGAAAAAACTGAAAAAAGTAAATAAAAAAAAGGTTTGAACAAATTAGTATTTTTAGTCTATTTCTAAAAAAAAATTAAAAAAAAACTAAACAAACACGATTTCTGAAAATATTTCAATAACGTTGACACACGTTTTGTAACATTAAAACTATTTTCTACTTTTTAGTGCAAAGGCGTGTTTGTTTAGTTTTTTAAAACTTTTTTTTATTCTAAACTGTAAATAGTTTTTTTCGACATGCAGGTAGGTTGTTTGATGTAATGTGACTTAAAGTCCTTGAACTGAAGAATCAAATCAAATACGTGGATCCCTCTCGTTTCGGCCCCTACCTTTTATGAGGTATTTAATCAGTCTGAAGAGCAAAGTACTCCCACTATAATTAATATCACTCCTCCTTCACCGATTAAGAAACATGTTTAACTTCTGTCTGTCAGTCTGTTGCGCTTTCATGACTAAACCACTGTACCAACTTCAATGTAATTTCATATGGAGATATTTTATTGTCTTAGAAAAATAAAAATAAGTGCATATCGTAATAACCTATAAACATGAAGATGGAGCCGCGCTCAAAAGCTAGTATACATATGAAATATAGCTCTAATAAGCGAGTGCTCAGTAGAGCTACCGGTAACTCCCGTCATTCACCACAGATGTCGCTCAAATGAGTCGAGTAGGCACTTAATGAAGTAAACAGAAAGCCGACAAACGAAGCCTTCGAAATGATTAATTGATATTGCTGTACCGTAAACTAACATCGCTCTAAGTGCCGGCTTTACTAGTGAAGTGATATCCTGATATTAGTTTGCCTCTTAGATAGATAGTCGCATAATCCATTGTATCGAATTCACTGTTATCGGTAGAATATTCTTTTCATTTTTAGTAAGAGTAAAAAAGTTCTTTAGTACACACTCGCTGTTTCGCACTCTGTTTCGCGATGTTACCTGTCATTGTTGTTATGCCTTTATTACAAATGCAGGCAACACAACGAGGTAAAGCTAAAAAAGTAGAGTAAGCTGACAATCATGTTATCAGATCTTTCCCGGAGAAAGTCCTGTCACAATCTGTCTATACGTTAGAGAGATAAGCGGGTACCAACAGATAGACAAAAATTGAAAAAAAAATATTGAAACAAAAAACCCAACTACTACAATGTAATGAACTGAATAGAGAAAACAAGCATCACAACTATATATGATTGGATTGAATTTTTTTTGTAAGCTTTAAAGTGCCGCATTCGGTGACAATAGTACATTGTTCACCGAGGGAGGAAAGGGACCGATTTCTAGCGAGGGAGAAGTTTGTGGCCCGAAGGCGCAGCCTAGGGCCACAATACTCCCGAGGTAGGAATGGGACTTTCACCCGAGTGCTACACACTGCTTTATACTGCACCTGTGAGGAACATTTAAATTATTTTTATAATAAAATCAAAACGTAAGACACCATGTAAGACATAATTTAGCTTAGAATTTGACCGATATATCGCGCTTCTTTTGTTATTTTTTTATTCTTCACAAAAGGATGTAAGTGGCGCGGAGATTCCATATTTAAATAATATGAAAACTCCTTGAGCAGGCGCGCGCCATAGATAACACATGAGAAATGAAAATTCATACAACTTTCTCTCCCGCTAAAACACGTTAGAAATGGATTTTTATACATTTATTCCTCTCGCTTAATCAGGTCAAGGAAAAGACTAACGTTCTCTTTTCATTTTCAGGGAAAATTGACTACTGTTCCGATCAGGTGTAGTAAAAATATAATTTTAGTTGATAATCCTTTGTCCATAGCTAACAAATTATTGTTCACTAGCCTGGAGCACCAGAAAGTGAATAAATATAACGTTAGATATTGATTAGATTAGCGGTGAATACACCAAACAAGGCTTTCGTGCTAATATTATAAATCCCAAACTAACAATATCTGTCTATTTGTTACGTTTTCATTGCTAAACCGCTGTCCTGATTTCAGTGAAATTCAGCATCGAGACTAAGGACTATAGGCTGCTTTTCACAGCGATAACCGACATATACGCTGGCAAGTGGTAGAGAGATGGGAAAAAGTAAGTAATTAGTAGAGTAGATCAATACTGGAAATAAAATTCACTTGTACTTTCAATCCTCTATTTAATTAAATTTAACTTAACCGCTTTCACCATTTCTGCCTTATTGGTCTAATGGTTAGCGTATGCGGATGCTGATCAAGAGGTCTCGGGTTCGATACCCGGGTCAGAACAAATATTTGTGTGATCCGTGTGATATTTTCGGAATCTGGGTGTTTTTCTATGTATGATATGTATGTATGTATTTACAAAAAACAAGTTTGTTTATTTATTTATATCAGTTGTCTAGTACCCATAATACAAGCTCAGCTTAGTTTGGGACTAGATGGCGTTGTGTGTAAGATGTCTGAAATATTTATTTATTAATTTATTTTGATTAAGAAATAATTAAATAGAAGCAAAAGATACACTGATTATTATTTGTTAAAATAGATCTTAGAAATCTGGATGTCCTACTTATGTGAAAAGGCTTTCCGAATCTTCACTAATCTCTATTGTTATAAATACGAAAGTAACTATGACTATCTGTCGGGCTTACACCCTCAAACTACCAAAGCTATTTAAATAAAATTTGGTACACAGATCAAATATTGGGACAGGCCAAAAAGTGTTTTTAGGTTTCTCTTAGGAAATTCCTAATAGCAGCCCGGAGTTTGGAAGGTTGGTGGTGATTCACACCCGTTCCTCGGAGAACACGTAAAGCCATCGGTCCCGATTGTCATGAACATCTATGGCAATCGTTATTGGGAAGTGAGTGCCCTCAAATTTACTCACAACTAGTTCAATCTTTGAATTTCAGTTCATCCTTATAGTTGTGGAGGTCCGATGCCAGTCGCTCCGTGGAAAACTGACATTCAGGTAAAACCGGTTGAACTATACTCTGTCCATTCCTTTAATATCTTTTTGACAGTTCAACAAATTTCGAAATTAGTGACGCCCTCACACGTCACCGATTCGGTTTGAAATCAAAATCAATCAAATTTCTTTAAGTCAGTATTGTAAATTAATAAAATGTGCACTATTATGATATGTAATTGACCCAGAACAAAGAAAACTTCCAAACACAGTCACTCGAAGGTCGGTTTAGTAAGTATTATGTGATTTTTCAAATATACTTTCTCATAACTCTGGATTTAAACGTTATTATCCACGCGTTTCAAAGTTAAATTTTACTAACACGTGCATAGTTATATTTTAAGTCAGTGGTTCAATAATAAATTAATTAATGCACAGAGTTATTGTTCTTTATTCTAAGTTTAAAGTTAAATTCCAAAATTTCTACTTAATTCCTTGCAAATAATCAATCGAGAAGTCATACTATTTTAATTTCCTTTTTATTTTATTAAATTTACAGAAACAACACTTACATGAAGTCAAATTATTTTGATCATAATAATATGATAGATTATTTTAATCGTTTAATCGATTTATCGCATTTCAATAACTGTTTTATATGTTGTTTTTAGCTATGCACACTGCCCACTTCCCTACCCGTCTATAAAGTACGACATTACTGTAGTACATTATTACGAAAAAAAATACCGGTAATTTATAGGCGTGACCTGTCAAAAAGATATTAAACGAATGGACAAGGTATAGTGGCCGACCGGACGTAAGCTACCTATTACCGTGATAACCGATATACACGCGGGCGAAATCTCGATCGCGTCAGAATGGGAATCGGGTTTCACCAGAAACTTGTAGGTCTCAAAAAATAAACACTAGTAGTAAGAATACTAAATCTCCTGTATATTAATTCAAACCTTAATATTCTTAAATTCTTACGAACTTGTTAAGAATTAATTAAATATTGAACTTGCTATAAACTCCTAATACGTAGCAAACAGTTTAGTAAAGTAATAAAAATATCAGCCTTAAGTGACTTCATAAAGCAAAAATCGTAAAATTGAAAGGTTTATGCCCATATTAGAAACAAGAAGAACGCTGCAAGCTGTTATGATGAAATTCAAGTGTCATTTCAGTCATAAAAGAGAAAAAAGATACCGTAAATAACAAATCATGTGTTTTTAAGTGTAATGAATTGTTTAATATGATTTTAAAATAACTAATCTTCTAGAGAATACTTATTAAATATTGCATCAACACTATCATCGACGGGCTTTAGCAGTCCACTGCAGAACATAATTCTATCTTTAGAAAAGACGTTTTGGCCTACTAAACTACAATGATCAGACGAGATGGTATAGGGTTTATTACGAGTTTTCCTCTCTCTTTGCAATGCTGTTGTCCTGGTGGTTATGCCTTTAGTCGTCCCTTAGGACACCCTTAAGTTGAATAGTCGTGGTGATACTCCATCGTCTTAATCCAACACAACACGAAAAACTATAAAAAACATTCTCAATTGAGATTTATTTATGTATATATAATATATATAAATAAAGTTCTACGCCGTGTGTCTGTCTGTTTGCGATAAGCTCAAAAACCACCACAACGTTTATACCCAGTTAGTCTAAAGCCTTAGAAAGGACATAGGCTACTTTGACCTTGATAACCGATATAGATACGGGCGGAGCCGCTGGCGAAAGCTCTATAAGGTCTGGATTTTTGTAAAAAGATCAAGTATGCCCATCAATCCAGACAGCAAGCTAGCCTTAGCTAACGTTTTATCAAACCTGTTAAAATAACAATCGAGACGAAAGTATATCTCGAGCAAATCATGATATCGATTGAAAATCGGTCTATTTCAGAACTGTAATGACACATTTAGATAGGTGTAGTGATATATAGTAGTCATAGTTCTTTCATCAGGGATTCAAACTGGGTCATCGGTGTAACTAGAAAATCCACCATAGGCATGAAAATGTTTATTTAACAAGCGATGGCATAAATATTGGTTTCCTGCAACAGCAGACGCTAATGTATCTCGTCATCATTTCCGAACGAGGGATTAATTTTATTATTATTCCTTGATAGCATGAAGGATAATAGTATATCTCGAGAAAATAAATTATAATGTTTTACCAAATTATTGTGGAATGGATATCTACTAGGAAGATATTTCATAGAAACAAACAAACTAAGCAGCCCGCTTTATTAAGTATACATATTATCTTGGCGACCTAGTGTGGGTTCAAATCCCACAACACTTTGTGTGATTCAAAAACTGTTGTTCTGAGTCTCGGTGTTCTTTGTGTCCCTTTCATATGTTTGTAAAGTTCCCTGCAAAATATTTATTAAATATTGCTATGCTAAATATATTTATATTCATAAAGCGCCAGTTGTCTTTAAAAACAACATTCTTCACAAAAAAGGGCTTTCGAAACTTCCATCTAATATCTCAATAATATCAGGCGTTTCTAGATAAACGCAAAAGGAATTATAGCCTTTGATAGTCCATTTACTAAAGTCAGATAGGCAATAACATAACGCAATGGCCCATAGAAATCGAACAGTGAACGCATAAATTTCATGGCTTGAATGATTGATGAACATTGTATCAAAGTGCCCATGCTATCTGACAAAGTTTTAGTTTATATATGTGTATTTTAAGCTTGTATTTTCATTGCTGTTTTCATACGAAGTTATTATTCAAATATTATAGTTAGTAGAGCCCTGATGATTGCAGCACGAATGGGTTAGCTTGACCGGGGCGGTATTACCATCACACAAAAGACCAACATAAAAATTATAGCATTCATATTGTCATAATTCGTTGGTGAGTGTGACACCGAAAACCCAATGTTGTATATATACAAATACATATATATATTTAAATATTATATGTATTCATGATCTACATATCTGAATCTTGCATTTAAGAATATTGTCTGGACTTTAAAAGAGACTGTGATCCCTGAGTTTTTTGAGTCCTTTCTTCTCAGGGCTAGTCCAGTTAGGACTAGCCCTGAGAAGCACAAAAAAAAAGTTTCACTTGCAAAAGTGTTCACGTAACTTAATTGCAGATTAAATGATTTCATTTCATTTCTTGAGTTTTGTTTTTGAGTAATTATAGTTATCTCAGGAACAGGTGCTTCGTTAAGTGTAGTAACAAATTAAAGCAAGAAAACATTACCATGTAAAATTCTAAAATTCTACATGACCATCAAGACAATCAAAAATAAATCCTCAGTTAGAATAAGAGCATACTAATGCAGTTGCATTCTGTCATACCCTTTAATAATATTCTTTTAGACGTAATAAATTTGTAATTACAAACAAAATATACTGATCTTCTGGTTCAGTTAATTCATGTTTCTCAATTTATCTGATAAACCATCAGGCGTTGAGGAAATTAGACGTTTTGAAGTTGAAATTATTTCCCTCAGATAGGAAATTAGATAAAGAGCTATGCAGGATTACGTTAATTTTATACAATAATATGGCTATCACCCGACATAACTTCAAACCACTAATTAATTTGGATAGATACTTTACTAGTCTTAAGTTAATATAATGAATTATATACTACAAATACATAATATTGAAAAAACAGTTTACCATAATTACGGACAAGGGACGTCCTTCTTTTTTGTTTTATATATGATCCTGGCAAAGTAACTATTCTTTGCCGGATGGAAAGCATGAGTAGAATCCAGGTATAGTAATCACCCTACTCATTCCGAATGCAGATAGTGACCACACTATGGTGAGCTATAAGATGCTTTTGTTTCATAGGGCCTCCGGTCTCACACTCACCAAAGATAGCACGTATGCTGTCATTTTAGATTGGTTTCCTGTGAGATGGTAGTACCGTCCCGGCCTAGTTCTTCTACATAAATTGATGTTCTTTTTTTACATTTTATGATAAATTGGGTCGATGGGTCATCAGACGTCATTTACCATCTGGTAACAGTTAATTCGTTCTCTTTCCTCTCCCTTTTTAAGGTTCTGTAGTTCATGAATTGGAATCCTTATAGTTTCGTCATATAATGCGTGAGTAGTGTACTAATCCTTGACCGAACTTAGAATGTCAATCGGAAACGTTCTTCCAAGAAACTGGTTAGTAATTACTTTTTATATTACCATTTAAATATTCATCAATTATAAAATGACCCTTTCACAAAAGATGAGGTCGAACTTGGTAGGGGCAACTAATTGGGTTAGCAGAAATCAGTCCGACAAAATGAGTTAGGAACTTTTCTGTATGTTTTAGATTTAGGTATACGTATTGATTTATCTTGGTTTTATGTTTTGTTTAATTAAATTTCAGCTCCATATTACTAGGTATTCTATTATTGGATTTTATAATTTGCCACTTTTACAATGTCACACTGCTGAGCGAGTGCGGCTTGGGGTCTGGCAAGACAATATTGTGGCTATGTAATCTAAGGCACTTCAATTAAGCTTCACGACTGTTATCCTGAACCCGATAATAACCGGGACCAACTCCATAACGTGACCGCCGAATCGCGCAGATGCAGGTTCAAACCATTGGCTATGAGCACCTCGTCCCGGTGCCTTGGCTAAGCATACGTCTCATGGTTAAAGTTTTTTTATCTTTAACTACCTTTTGCATACGGATACTGGTTTATCACGACATAAGGTTGTATAATTATATCCTTCTCTAAGGTCTAATTTATCTTTAGCCACAACAGCCTAACAAACGACAGAGTTACTTTCGTTTTTTTAATGGTAGCATATATAATATGATTTCTGTAGGCTTGTAGAATAAATAAATAATGGTTTTCATCATACATATATTTGATCTAGGTAAGAGTCGAATTCACAAAAGTTCTCGCTTTGCACTAGACAAATAAGCCCTTAAATTTACGAGGAAACTAGTTTCGAGTAAAGCATTTGTTTAAGCCTAATATTAAAAGCAATCGAAGGCTTCTGAAATTTAGTAAAACAACAACAGGTTTACAGGAACAGAATAAATCTTTTGGAGCATTTGTGAGGCTTTGTTTTTGAGCGAGCTTTTGTAAAACCATTCTACTCGTTGCCATAACAGACCTGTTGAGGTCTTGTTTTACTGTTGAGGTGTTGTACTACATTTTGTGCGCCAGTGCCAGTTACGTTACATTGCTACATACACGATACATAATATGTTGAGAAATCTTAGTAGTGATTCTTTCAATTCATTTTGCTGCCTATGTTTTAACCGACTTCCAAAAAGGAGGAGGTTTCAATTTGACTGTATATTTTTTATGTTTGTTACCTCACAACTTTCGATTGACTGAACCGATTATGATCATTATTTTTGAAAGCTGGTGCCTCCATGTGGTATTGGACCACATGGAGGCACCAGCTTTTTACCATTAGATCCCGGATTCCTTATCTGGAATCCAGGATCTAATGATACAATCCTGGAGAAATCTAGTAAAATCCTCAAATATCATGATATTTGCACATACCACAATGCTTGAAGTCTCGGGTACGAATCCTGTGTCCAACCAAATGTTTGAATGAACTTTAAATAAATGTTTCAGAGTTTGAGTGTTTAGCATGTTTACTTTGCATGTAGATATGTATTAACGTATTCATATATATAGTTAGTTATATAGTACACATAATACAAGATGTGCTTGGTTTGGGACTAGATGGCGTTGTATCGATGTCGTTCGAAATTTTATTATTAGTAAGTATTTGAGCCAGGCCAGTCTGGATAGGATGAATATGTGACCTTCTTTCCTTCATCAGAGAGTACGTTAGGCCCATGGTCTCAGTTGCCCTTCAAGCATCTTTTGCAATCGCTTCGGCAAATTGATATCGCCTAGTACTTGGTTTGTGGAGGACTGATATCAGTCACTCCATTTAAAAAACAATAAGTTCAACCTTATCCTACTTCATAACATTCTTGGAGAATCGGATAAATTTTTAGATAGTATGCCAAGAAAATCCAATCGCTAGATGCACCAATAAGTATGTGATTCAATTATTTTTGGAATCCTGTTCACTCTTATCACTCTTCATTCTTGCTCTATTCGCTGTTTTAATTACATTTGCCTTCTCCCTTTGTTTCGTTTGAATTCGATTATCATCCCAAGGATGGTTGCCGTCTAGCAACGGACGGTCGTAAATTTAACCAGTTAGTTCTTAATACTATCTTCAATATTATGTGTAACAGTCTTAATAAGCGTGAAAATAATATTAGATTATTATGTATTATGTAATCTTGTATTATGTTTCTTTTTCTATTTAGCAATGACTACTTCCACATTAGGAAAACCAAGACTCAGGATAAAAAAAAACATCGCACGCAAAGTTATATTGTGTAGGGATTAAATATTAAAATACTCAGGACAAAAGGAAGCAGTGTAGCATCCACTTAAAAAACTTTGTAATCCGAGGAGTGCATATTGTATGCAAGAGATAAGAATAAAATATGATTTTCATGGTACCGATTACACAGCTATTTGTGCTGAGTAGGAATAATTTCGAATAATAATGATATTCAATTTTTACATAACGAGACTTCTGGCCTAGTACTTAAAAGTACCACATTCAAAAAATTGTGATATAGTATACTCTTCATGCTACAAACATCCTTAAATTTCACGAAAATAGTCAAACACGTTTCGACACTACAAGTTATTGGAATTCCTTATTTCCATAATGTACATTCCCGCGTTGGGTTATACAATCCTTGTGACCTTGAAAGGTTATCTTATATTATCATAATAAATCATTATTAAAATTTGTTAGATTTAAAAGGTTCGCTTTTATTATTCAACATGATAAGGGTTGAAATTAGCATTACGCTGATAAAATATAGCTGTTGTTTTTGTGTTATCAAATTGTTTGTGAAAGGGATCAGAAGTGGGATCGTATGATATGTTTTTGTGAAAGGGTTATATAATAAGTAAGGTGTAGGTTTCCTTTGAGCGCCGACGAAAAATTCGTAGCATCATGTTTCAATCCAGGTGGGATTTTTAGGAATATATTTACAAGAGATAAAATTGACAGGAGTACATATATTTTCTTGTTTTGAATAGGTAAGGAAAACAGGTAGGCAGTAGAAACTACTGTCTATGGAGGATACATGCATGCATGCTTTGACCGTGGCTCTACCAATGTGTGTGTCGGTTATCGCGTTAAAAAGTAGCCTGTGTTCTTCTTTTAAGAATAAAAGTATCTCCGTACCAAATATAATAGAAGTTGGTGCAGCTGTTTAGTTTTAAAGACATATCAGATAGGCAGAGTTCCTTTCCAATTTATAATACTAGTATGGATTTTTTAGACTATTGAAATGTTAAAGTTAATTAATGTAATAAAATATTATAATTTACCAAGTGCTTGCAAGTAATTTATCATCAGTGATCACTGTATTGATACAATAGTAAATTACTTGCAAGCACTTGGTAAATTTGATTCGCAAAGTGTTCTTTTTGTTATTCTACTCGTATTTAATAGTTCAATGCTTAAATGAGTTTCTTGGTTCATATATTTAATTGAAAGACCAACATAACTTGACTTCATATCGTAGTAATGAAAAACTTGTTATATTTAATGTAGAAAGTCATATTAATAACACCTCATGAGACATTACAAAATAGTTTTGACTAAGTTGAAGTTTCAAACGACATAAATAGAACACACGACGACATATTTCTGTATAGCATAGGCACTTATTTACTTTAAATAAATATTATATTTTATTTAGTACCTAGGTGATTAATTTGCTAATGCTTCTAACATAATAATAGTATTTCGGACATCTAACACACAACGCTAACTAGTCCTAAACTAATATAAGCATAGTTTATATTATAGTTACTAGACAACTGATATAAATGTATAAACAAACTTTTTTTTGTAAATACATACATATTATGATTCCTTAAATACGCCTCGTCATGCCAAGAAATAAATAAATAATTTTGGACATCTGACACACAGAAAAGATCAAAGTTGTAAAACTTGAATCCAAACAAAACCATAAAATTTTAATTTACAACACTTATAAACAGCAAAATTAAAGAAAACGTTCTGTAGTGTAGTACGCAGAATCCAGTACACAGGAGAAAAAGTAAAAAATTACTTTTGTTAAACCTAGTACTAAGCATTTTCCAAGACACATTTTTTACTTGTTTCGGTCTGAAAGTTAATTCCGACGTACCCATTTACTAAAAAGCTTGCGTTCGATGACAAATTGCAAAACTTCAAATAGCATGAAAGATTTTTTTATAGCCCAAGTTCCCACATTATATTACGACTTTTAAAGTTTGTAACAAAAGTTATTAAATCAAGCAACAACATCCTGTATGACATATGTAAAAACCAGATTTCCTAATTTGACGTAAGTCAGCATATTTCTTTTTCCCATTTGATATCTGCTACTTGTTAACGGTCCCACTTTCAGCTTAGCGAATATCCATTCCTATCTAAGTTTATGTTATACTACCGATCCTCAAATTTCATAAATTTCATCATTTCTGAAATCACGTAAGTCTGTGGTGACTGGGATCTTACTTTATTAGGTAATGGATTTTCAGTGGTATTCAGTACGAGTACATACCTGTGTAATGCCTGTCGTTGTGACCAGGTCGCAATGGACGTATTCACAGGCAGACTAGATGTCTGGTTCAACCTGGATATTCTGGTCAAAACATACGTAGAGTATGTGAAATATCTGTGGTGATCCCATTATTACAATATAAATAACTGACTATATGCCCAACACTTTAAAGAGAATCGGAGAAATATTACAATCTTTGTCTGCCAAAATTATATCACGCCAATTCGCTTCATAAATCAAAAGATTTCGTTTCAACTCATAAAATTATATCAAAATAATATTTATTCAAGCAAAAATCTAACGCACCGCAAGATTAAGCAAATAGGTCAGATATTTTTGGCTCACACGGAACGAAACAGTGTCTTGATAATATAATTATATCATTGACAAATTTAGGGCAACGCAATGGCAGAATATCTGTTCTAAATTAAGCAGTAATCACATGAGGATTTTGCCAAATTAGGTTGAAGTCGCTAACCGCTCGAAACCTGTATATTCACAAACCGTTGCACATCCAAAAATAGGGGATATTATCTCCTGCTTAAAAAAATGGTAAAAACACCTAATCGATAACCTACATCTTAAAGTCTATCTGTCATAGTGTACAAATTTATTTAAAATATATGTGTAAGTGTATTCTTGTTTAAAGTATACTAGCCGACCCGGCGAACTTTGTACAGACTCAAAATATTAATTGATAATAAAGTATTGTGTTTAGTTATTATCTGATAGTGAAAAATCGACAGCAACGCCACCTAACGGGCCCCGGCCGGTACCGCCACAATAGGTTTGTTCCTGCATTTTAATTCTGCAATAGCACAATGTATTTAAGGTACTTAGTTGGATAACGATTAATACTGTATTGCTTAAAATTGCTTCGTAAAGAAGCCATTATTTTTCGTAAAATGTTTTATTAAAAATGGTTATTGTGTGTTATTCCTAAGAGATAGACATGTACCATTGGTACTACCACAGAATACATAATAGTACTCATACAGAAGACTCACTCCGAAAGTAAATTAAAGAAATCGGAGCCCTAGGCGTCAAAAGATTAAGTTCAATTCAGATCGCACAGCGCCGAATCAACTACAATTATATTTACCTACCGTTGCGTCTCTTTCTATCGTGTAACTCTTACCTGTTCTGACGACGTCTAGTCGACCGGCATGCTCGTCCGGGCAGGCAGGCGGCTGACTATACTGAAACTGCGGAGTGACACCCCCCTGGTACTACACGCTGTAGTACATTATTTTGACCTATCTCGTAGGGTACAGCCAGCGTTTGCAATGTAAGCGTGAAAAATGAATTTATTTACGATTATAGAAACCCTTAAAATTATCCATGTTTGTCTACTATATTGTGCATGTATTATACATATAAACCTTCCTCTTGAATCACTGTATTTATTAAAGAAAACGGCATCAAAATCTATTGCGTGGTTTTAAAGATCTAAGCATTTATAGGGACTGACAGAGAGTGGCAGCAATTTGTTTTATAATATGTAGCGATATTAGGTAAATGTATATATTTACTAAATGACTTCCGCGAATCTGCTCGCCTCTGTTTTGTCATGTTTGTGTGATCCACTAATATTTCTTATAGAGTTTGGGTGTTTTCTATGTATAAAATGTCATCATCATCTTCCTACACTCTTCCCAAATTTTCTTCTTCCATTCTTCTCTATTACTCGTCAGTTCACTGTTTATTCCTTTTCTGGCCATATCCTCTTTCACTCAGTCCATCCGTTTTTTCTTTGTTCGCCCTCCACTCCTATATCCGTCAACAATTTTACTTAAAATTTACTTCACTACATTTTGCTTCTCTCTACGCATCACATGTCCATACCAGGATAATCTCTTGCTTCTCAACTTTTCATCTGATGGTGCTACTTTCAGACTTCCTCTAATAAATTCATTCTTCACCTTGTGCCCGAGCACGTTAAGCCGTCGGTCCTGGTTGTCATGAACAGCTATGGCAACCGTTATTGGGAAGTCAGTGCCCTTAAATATACTGAAAACTAGTTCAAACTTCGAATTCCAGTTCTCCCTTAAGGTTGCTGAGGTCCGGTTGCAGTCGCTCCGTGGAAAAACTGATATTCAGGTAAAACCGGTTGAACTAGTTGTTGACCTAAAATATTATTGTAAATAAAGGCTAGGAAGAATAATATTTATATATATATACATAAACTACTTTTACGCAAAGTAAAGCTTTTATCAAATGTTACTATCAAAAAATAAATGTCGGGTAGTACGACAATTTAGCTATAAGAGTTCCATTTTATTGCCCTTTGGGTACGGACCCTAAAAACATGAATATAAATTTTACTAAGTATTATTAGTTGAACAAAACACGAATACTTCACATGTAAGTTTATTATTATGTAATATTATTTTGTTATATCGACATGTCGTGATGCAAGGCCGACCGGAGGTCCTGTGGGAGGGACCAGTTATTCCTCGCTTGTTCGTAGTTAATAAAACATTTAAACTAATAAATAGTCAAGCAGTTATTGAATTAATATTGAGTTGTAGTTTTAGTTTTGCTACAATATTTTAGTGTATAAGAGTCTATTTGCAAGTATAATTTTTTGGATAAATAATGCCTAAACGTTATTTATAAGTGTAAATAATTTCCTAATTCAACTATGAACCGATTGAAATTAATAAGTAGATTACAATAAATATTAATCGTAAAAATTGGTTAAATGTGAATTGGACTCGGGTTGGAAGCGTTCTGTACCATTATCTATACATTGTAGGTCGCCATGCTGCATTGTGTGCACCCAAAATCAGGATGGTGACCAACACTCTTGGATTTTACTCATGCTGTCCATTACACAGAGTTGAGTCTTAGTGGCTCAACTCTCTTAATGGCAGACTCATATAAAGAATAGAGATGAATGATGTCACGATCTTTGGTTTTTGACAAAGCTCACGAAACATTTTCGGCTAAAGATCACTGATAGTATCGGTACAATAGCTTATCATGAGAGTATACACGTATGAAATATATCTATTCTCCTATAAACGTGACAATGCCGTTCAAACGAATACGTTTATACCCCAAGTAAATATAAACTGAAATATATATTATCAACCATTACATATCATTGCGAATAAATACTTTTTGGTGTTTAACAATGTTACCCAACCAAAAAAATATGTTTTTAGATGAAAAAAAGGAAACTTTGGCAATTTAACTTCTCCAATTCGCTTTCGATATTACTTGTATTGGGTATGGTTGGGCTCAAAAACTAGATGGGTACCTAATACAAGTTATTTTTGCGAGCATCGTTATTTAGACCTTTATGTACAGGAGGACGGTACAATAGAATGAGCTCATTTTGTGGGTAGGTTTATATTTCTAATAAGGTTTTATGATGTAGTGAAGCACTTTATGGATGAGTAATATACTTTTTAATAGGGCTACAAGATAAACCTTTTTGATTGTTGCATTTATGTGTATAAATGCAACAATCAAAAAGGTTTATCTTGTTTGTTTATTTCAATGGAATTGTCACTCAGCTTTAAATAATTCTTATTTTGTACTAGCTAAGTCCCACGGTTATTATTGCAAATCGCAAGTACCGCTGCGGAGCGAAGCTAGTCTAAAAAAATTGTCTCAGTTACTTCTTATGACATCAATTATCTCCCAGTGAAAGTCCCGTCTAAAAGCGGTCCATCCGTTCCATAGATTAGCCGGAACAAACAGATAGATAGAGAGATTTTTTTTAAACTACTTTGATGAAAGTACTTTATATGCTTTGAAATGCATTTAGTGAAAAACTGTTCATTTCATATTACAAACTGACACTCAAATTTTATTTATTTCTACAGATTAGATAGCGTAGTAATGATAAAAATTCATCATCATCATCAGCCTGTCTCAGTCCACTGCTGTACGTAGGCCTCTCCCATTGCAAACCACTGTGGTCGATTTTGGGCTTAATCGATAAAAGTTGGCATCGAACACGAGACGATTCGTGAAGTTACGAGCAGGATGGCTGGCAGGAGCTGGATGTCAAAGGACAAAATCGATCAGAGTGGCATGCAATGGGAGAAGTCTAAGTCCGACAGTAGACTGCGATAAGTGTAGTGTAAAGTCTGCAAAATCGGGTGATTTTTAAAAAATTAAGAAACGGTTAAACTATCATGAAAATAATGTACAAAAGAATGGTTCCCCTTTAAATTTCTAAAACGAAATTCATTACAGCGTTTATCTATCTTTTAAGGTTGTCTCACAATAACCTCTTTTACCGTAAACAAAATTGTTTCCGTTGTATAACACCACGCTACGGGCAATACAACACCACAGACACAGGGCTAGCTAAGCTTGTACAATAAAATAAACACTATCGTCTTCATAATCTGACTGCCTTGTTGGTCTAGTGGTTAGCGTATGCGGCTGCTGATCCAGAGGTCTCGGGTTCGATTCCCGGGTCGAATCAAATGTTTGTGTTATCCGCAAATATTTGTTTCGGAGTTTGGGTGTTTTCTATGTATAATATGTATGTATTTACAATAAAAAGTACCCATAATACAAGCTCTGCTTAGTTTGGGGCTAGATGGCGTTTTGTGTAAGATGTCCGAAGTAACTGTTTTTAGACTTTCGCGACTTTTACACACACTCCTGTTTTTATTGTAAACGGGACTTATTCGTGATAATATTTTAAAGGTTACGATATAAAGTTTATGATACCTTAATATTATCGCGAATAAGTCCCGTTTACGGTAAAAATATGAGTGTGTCCGAAATATTTATTCATTTATATTTATAATAAAGAATCAGGCTCTTTTCTTCTCTTTATTCCAAAGAATAATAAGGTTCTAAACGAACAGCTACTAAATACTTTAGCGCGACCAAATTACCGTCCTTTAACCCAAAGCAGTTAATTATGAAGCCAACAGTCTTTCAGCGAATACCGAGGAGGAATATTTAAACAAAAATATGTCCCCTCACGAAATGAATAAGATTTCAGTGTATTTTCCTTTTTGGTTAACTTTGTGGGTCAATTAGAGTTCAAGGTTATGTTTACTGTTTTTAAAAAAATAACATTAGTTTATTCATGAAAGATTACAAAATAAAAATGAAGAAGATAAAAGTATTTTAAATTAATACTGATCAAAAACTTGGTGTAGAGGTAATAATCGGGTGAGATGGATCAATGCCTGTCGGGGGTGGCGGAAGAAAGCAATTGCGAATCTCGTTCCCCGACGATTGGGAAGCAGAGGAATACCGGGGTGGTATTTAGTCGGTGTTGGTAGAAGTCCGACAGACCCCTTCGCTCTCCTTCCAATGGGTGAAGGACATCAATGAGGATCTTCCACCCCGTACAAAAAAAAGAGGTAATAATTAATCAGAGGTATTTAGTTGCAATTTGTATTAATTTTATGTAGCTCTGCCTCTTAAACTAGAAAACCCCATATCTTAAGAGACAGTGTTAGTGCTTGTTACCACATTATTTTACTATAGTTATTTTAATTTTTTGTTACTCTTTAGGTTTTAGTATTGGTTTATATTCAGTAACATACAAATCCTGTGCTACTTTCCATTAATACGATAGATGAGAAAGTTTGTAAGATTGTTGATTTTATGTATGAGTCTGGCAAAATGGCTCCACTCATAAAATCTCGAATGCAGACGATGCAGTATTGCGATGTATGGAGATACTCCTGCATTCGTGGTCTCCGGCCTCCAGCCTCTCAATCACCTATGAAACACTACAGCTATCACTTTATGTTGGTCTACTGTAAGAGGGTTGCCGTGAGGGGGCGGCGTCCGTGGGTGCCGGAGGCCGCCTAAGAGAGGGTCGTCATACTGAGACGGGGCCCGCAACAGGAGCGGGCAGGCTCTGGGAGGAGTCCAGAAGGAGATCTCAACCTGGACTCCTCCTCTTCCTAAAAGAGAAGCGCAGAAAGGGCACACCGTGTGGTTTTTAGTCGGTTCGAGTCCAACACAGCACCCCGCCGAATCGAAAACCCCGGCGGGATGACGGTCCAGGACGATTTTCCACATGAATAAAAAAAACTGTAAGAGGGATGTAACTCCGTGATTGTACCGGAAAATATTCGATTGATTGATTAAACTTTACCATAAAGCAGCTTATATATTAAAATAATACATAGGCTACTGTTTACTATATAATATAACTGACGTAAACGCAGGCGAAGCAGCGGACTAAAGCTTGTATTATTTTCTCTAAGTGGGCCTGCCTGATGGAAGTGACTATACTCTGCCTGATGGAAAGCATGAGCAAAATTCACGAGTGGTGGTCTCCATCTTTATAGTGATATGATATGATAGTGATGTGATATAATATGGCGGCCTAGTAGATTCTACTACATCATTGGGCCTCTGGTCATGTGCTCACCAACGAAATATAACATTATAAATGCTGTTATTTTTAGGTTGGTCTTTTAAACGAGGTTAGTACCGCCCATTCGTGCTGAAATCAGTGTAGCATATAACATACAAACACACATATCATATTTCTATAAATTTCTAGAAACACCTAGCAACAACAAATATTTTGTCTCGAACAAGACTTGAACCGACGTCCCTTGAACACGCTCAGGCATGTTGCCATTGCCAGCTAGGTCACCAACATTGAACTCTCCTGAGGATTATTACAATGACATATATACGACAGCTGCAAGCTTTAATATAATAAACTTTAGGTATATTGATACCTTAACTGCCTCTTTGGTATAGTGGTTAGCGTATAATGCGACTGCTAATCAAGAGGTCTCGGGGAGCACGTAAAGTTGTCGGTCCCGGTTGTCATGAACACCTATGGCAATCGTTATTGGGAAGTCAGTGCCCTCAAATATACTGACAACTAGTTCAATCTTCGAATTTCATGTCTCCCTTAGGGTTGCGGAGGTCCGGTTGCAGTCGCTCCGTGGAAAAACTGATATTCAGGTAAAACCGGTTGAACTAGTTGTTGACCTAAAATATTATTGTAAATAAAGGCTAGGAAGATGAATATTTATATATATATACATAAACTACTTTTACTCAAAGCAAAGCTTTTATCAAATGTTACTATCAAAAAATTATATAGAATTTCTCTCATCCTTATGGCTCGCTATTTCTTTAAAGTAATTTTCTCCATTGGATTTTTGTAAAAATAGCCGTATGACATATTTATAAGTGCACAGACAGTTATTTCTTTTTTTACTTTAATGAACTTTACACTGGATTAGAATTTTGAAATGTTTATTATTTATTAATCATTAAATTTATGAAGAAAGAAATTATAATTCTATACAAATAACTAAAATTAAAATGTCTGTGTATTTTTTACAAAATGCATATGAAAGTATATACATAATAGCAGTCCGAAGTTTAGGAGTTTGGCATTGATTCGTGTCTCGGAGGGCACGTGAAGCCGTCGGACCCGGTTGTCATGAACATTTGTGGCAATCGTTATTGGAAAGTAAGTGTCCTCAAATTTACTGACAACTAGTTCAACTTTCGAATTTCAGTTCAGTTAGCCCTTAGGGTTGCAGAGGTCCGATGCCAGTCGCTCCATGGAAAAACTGATATTCAGTAGGGGTACGTAAATTTCGCAAATAAAAAATCTTGATTTCGCATTTCAAATTACTCAAAATAGAAAAATTCGCATTTATTTCGCAAAAACAAAATACAGTGTTAAAAGTCGCGAGTTGCTCGGATTACCATGCAAACTTTCAAATATATGATCTGCATTAGTAGTTGTAGTAGTAGTAGTAGCATTTAGTTTCATCATTCTCTTATTTTAGAAGTTACAGGGGGGGGGACACATTTTACCACTTTGGAATTGTCTCTCGCGCAAGCTATTCAGTTTAGAAAAAAATATATTAGAAACCTCAATATCATTTAAAGACCTATCCATAGATACCCCACATATATGGTTTTTGTCCGCAGGACCTTTTTGGCCGATCAAGCGAAGTAATTGTCTGTGAAAATGAGAGTATCAGTCAATTAATTCTTCTTGTGGTATACTTTTGAAAAACATAATTATTGCAAAGCTTTCCACTATGGAATTTGCATTGACAAAATAAGAGGGCACATTTGCTTCCCATGGACAAATAATCTGCCAATGTGATTGTAGCACTCATTTGTTGGATTCGGCCGCATGTGTATCCACAATTTATCCAAGCTCTTTTCAGCTGCTGTCTTCATCATGCTGTGATCGATAGAATTTTCGGTTGATAAAATATTCATTGTTTTTTCGCCAAAAGAGCGAGCGAAAAGTGTCGTCTTCGTATAAGAAAATCGATAATTTTCTGCATATATTTGAAAGCACGTAACGTAAAAAGGTGCGAAAGTATTAATTTTTAAATTTCGCTTTTATCGCAAATAAAGTGCAGTATTCGCTTTTATCGCATTTATTTCGTAAAAACTAAATTTACGTACCCCTATTATTCAGATAAAACCGGTTGTACTCGTAGCCGACCCCATATAATATTGAGAATAAGCCTAGGAAGAAGAGATGAAAGTAAATTCCTACATCACTTACATCAAAAAAGCATATTTTTTTTATAAAAACTAAAATAATTTATATATATTATTATATATTATATATATATATATTATATATTAAGACTGAAATAATAGTTCTTGACATTAGAGTGTTCAACTAAACCAACAAATAAACTCTTCAGTTAACCCAATACGTGTCTGCGGAACCAAATTAGGTCGTTACGAAGTTTTAAGCCTCTATCTTGCTTGAGAATTCAGACGTGGGTGAAATACTAACACATTAAAAACGAGTAAAATATAATGTGTTAGGAACTAAATATTCTTCTTTATCGGTATAATAAAAATGTTCGAAAGAAGATACCGAATACCAACATAACAGTGTGGCTAAGGCATTACAGTTCTCAGAAATAAATCACCGCGGCTCTTATCGCAAAGCTTCTAGTCCAAGTTAATACTAGAGATCGCGGGTATTTACACAGTGAGACTATTGCCTGACCTTTCGCTAGGGTTGTCGCACAGATTTTGATGTAATTTTAATTATATGTGTAAAAGTATATATAAAAGTTTAAGTTTAAGTAAACTTGGCACAGTATGTTTACTTAAACAGTAAACTTTAACTTAACCTTTTATGACCCCGGGTCCTTCAAGCGAGGCGTGAAAAAGCATCTTACTAGGCCGCCATCGTGTTGGTCACCGTGCTGCACTGTCCGTTGTGGCAGTGAGGATGGTGGCCTTCACTTCTGGATTTTGTTCATGCTTTCCATCAGGCAGGGCAGTCATTTTGACAGCTAATATAAAAAAAAAAAACTTTGGGACTGATAGAAAGCATATGCAGAACCCAATAGTGGTAATCATTATACTCATTGTGAATACAGATAATGCAGCAGCAGCTTCTTTCTATATAAATGGGCCTCCGGTGTTAGTGATGTTCTAATCTGGATTATTTAATTGCATGCAAGTTATCAAGGTATAGTTATAACTATAATTGAAATTTAATTTCTAAAATCCGATATTTTAACAATAGCATCTTATATCAATATTGTACGGTTAAAGTTATTTCATGCATTTTGCTTGGACTTATTATATTTTATGGTCAGTTGTTTCTGCATCATACCCGGCCTGCGGAGGACAAGAGAATGGTGAAGAATGATTGGGCCTCCCGTCTCACACTGACCAACAAAGAACGACGGCAGGAATTCTGTCATTATTAGGATGGTCTTCTATGTGAAGGTAGTACTGCCCTGGTCGAGGCGGCCCATTCCTGCTGATATCAGCGTGACTCTACTACCTAAAAATTATAGATTACTTTAAACATTACAAAAATAAAGACATAATTACATACGTGAAAAAAATATTATAATAGTAGGATATTTTTAATGAATATTCAATAAAACGAGCAATTATTTTATTCTACGTAGTAAAATATTATAATAGATCGTTACCCTCTATCAAAACTTTCGTGTTTTTATTTCATGAGTGACGTGACAACCCTACCTGTCCCACAGAATAGTCTAAAAGAACTGGACACATTTTTCACATATTACGTACGTTATGAGAGTCAAATAAACCTTTTATAGACATTAGCAATTTGTTTTTATAAAGGCCGTTGTGTTTGGTACCGTCGACCTGGGGATATTATTACATATAATTCGGTTTTAATGTCACCAAACTTTTTTACTTACTACGTGTGTTAAACAAATCAGAAAATGTATGTGTATGTAGATACTGAATGTTTTTAAGAGGCACTTATAGCCAAGTGGCCTTAGGTGATTCGAAACAATTAACGAGGTTAAGTAAGGACGGTGCGGTCAGTACCTAGATGGGTGACCGTTTGTGGCATGATATGTTATGAGCGTTTCCGTAATTTAGAGGTCACGTTAAGCAGTCGGTCCCAGTTGCTATCATAAGATAACAATCGTGGAGCTTAGTTAGAAGCCTACGGGCGACTTAAAAACATCTAACGGCAAGATTACGTCTGTACAAAAGTGTGTGTGTGTGTGTGTGTGTATGCAAATAGTAGGATAACCTCTGAAAGACATTTCTCAGAACAGTTTTAGGTTTGTATAAATAGGTATTCGGAAGCCATTTCAAATCAGAAGGTCTTGATCATGGAGTTCATGAGTCTTAAACAGTCTTACAATAATTACCCATTTAGTCTGAAATGTAGTAAACTGATTTCAAAGGACTTGAGGGGATCAGTTTAATTCAAGCTAATACTTGGAAAATCCATCAAATGGACTATTTCTAAAACACAAAGGTTCTCAAATAACTAATTTTTTAAGGCATGTACTTTGGTCCACTAGTTAATTACCCTGACTGCTAAACCTGAGTTCTAAGGTTCTTATAGCAAACTTACATATCCATGCCTGTTCAATCGTCGGGGTCACCATTTATAGTGAACTTATGTGTTGTAGCGAATAACAACCATGGTTTACATAATGGGAGCCATATATATTGTTCAGGCACTGGTTAACACTCTAACATTACTTACTAAGATATGTATATTGGTACCGACATACAGCTACATTATATATCCTAAAACCTATCACTACAATGCCTATAATCACGTATTAATCTCAACGAGATAACGACTGTCCGAATTCTACGTGCTCGACAATAGACTCATATATTAATTATGCTGGCCAAGCTTATCTATGTGTAATTTCTATCAATTACTTCAAACAATATATGACGTAGGAATAATTCTCACGGAGAACAGATAATTATTTAGGTCACAAATCAGTTAGAGCCCATACTATGCTAACCGCTGATAGACCTTCTTGTACTTGTATATTTATAGAAATATATCAATACAAACAAATGAAATTGAAGTCTTTGTATGTAGTATCAAATTATCAGTTTTTTTATTAAATACATATGAAACTTACTTACTTTACTACTTCAGTTTGTTACTTATACCAAAAATCAAATTTCTAATATTTTTGTTTGTCTGAAAATCGATTTTGATTTGACTTTCACTGACAGAAAACTGATGACCTAAGCAGAAACTTAGCCTCAATTTTTAAGACTAACTCTATTGCTATTTAGAATAATAACGTGAAGAAACACCACGAGTCTCACCTAGTTTATTTACCGTAGAGATCGGAGGAGTCTCACACTAACCAACGAAATACGACAGCAAGAATGCTGACATTATTGGAACGGTTGAGCCGGCCTATATACTATCTAAACTAACAATCACGTCGAATCATTCAAATAAAAGTTAGAATAAAATTAGATATATCACTCTAAAAATATATGTTATCTTATTACATACTTACAAAATAACATTTTGGCAATCGTTTCACTAAAACAAGAAAACTGAAAATATTTTATTGCAGCTACAACGGAACCAGTATTCGAGCACTTTCGAACTTCAAACCTCAAGTGAATTGAAATCGAAACGCTTCTTTGTTCGATGTAAAAAGAAATGCAAGGAAAATTGTCCCTTTGAACTTTCATGCTTGCATTTAAACAGTTGCTATTGGCTTTTGCTTTCGCACAATATCAGCAAACTAGGTATTAACTCTGCAATTGCAAGGTTTGAAATAACAATTTGTTTATTGTAAGAAAACTGTAATATTATCAGAAACGACTCTAGAACGAGTTCTTTTATAAACTTGCTGTTTTCTTAAACAATTTATGTTCGGGATAGAAAAGGCGCTAGGTGAAATATGATGAAAGTTGACGATTTTCAAAGTAGAAGATTTGAGTTAGAATATTCTGAATTGCTGTGTCTATTGAGGGTTCATTGGAGTGAGAGCCAAAATCATAGAAACAGAAATCGGTCTATACGTTTCGATGAGCTAACCTGAGCAGACAGGTTTTTTTAAAATATAAACATAGTATTCATAATGTTGGTCGAGCGGTTGGTGTATGCTACTGCTGATCAGGAGGTCTCGGGCTCGAATCCAGAAAAAAAAATTGTAGGAATTTTCATACAAGAAATTCTTAATAGCAGCCCGGAGTATGAAAGTTTGCCAGTCAAAGGTTATAGATTGCACTTTATACCTAAAAGGTCGTCGTATTCGCTCTACTTAGTTTGGGACTAGGCGATGTTGTGTATAAGATGTCCGAAATATTTATTTATTTATCTCAATTGCCATAACTATTTGTGTCATGTAATATTTTTACGATGACAATTTGGGGTGCTTAGTTTTAAGCACCCCAAATTGTCATATGAGTTTTCATAAATCGGTAGAAATATAGATATCCCTATATCTACCCTCGCCCCTTCGGTATTGCGAAAAGTGCGATATCTTACCAGCCCCTCTAGCCAAGTTGCAAATGTTTTTCGTCTTCAATTCTATTCTGTGTATAGTTGGTTAATGTTTTGTTTTGATCACGGAGACGAGTGACAGTATTTTTACCCTACTTCTGATGCAGGCGGGTAATATTCACAATCTCACATTGCATTTAAGTTGCCTCATTAAATTGTATATGAATTAAATATTACTTATAGAATTATTATTTTAATTAAATTTATATCCACAATTGCGTGTGGGTGTACTGACATTATCTCTACCTGAACTTTACCTGGATTGGATTGTGTAAGTCTAATAATATTAGAAACACGTAAAACATCAAACTTCAACCCCGAAGTCGTAGGCTAATAGCCGACCCCATCCTAGTTTGGCAAAGGGGATTATGAAATGTATTTCAAGTAAACCGTAAGGGATGGTTGAATACATGATGGTTTCTACAAATACATAGATATATGTATAAAGTCAAGACCAGCTGTCGGCTGTACTGAAATGTTAGCGCCAATTTCTACATTGAAACTGTATAAATTTACGCAATTATAACAAGAACCTTTTGATATTCCATGTATTCCAAAATGGTACTTAGAATTTATTATAAGATATTTAATATGTATTTTTCGAAGTTGTTCAATAATGCGTACCTTGGGCAAGCTTTGCTTCAGTACTTTAGACACTGCAGAACATACATACATAGACTGCATAAGTTACCCTTGCTTTTAGTCATACCGAAGTCGGGTAAAACTAATACTAACTCGGGGACTAAAACTAATACTAGCTACCGCAGCCTTAAATAACTAAAACGTAAAACAACTTAAATAGCATATTTGCAAACAAAGTCGTAATCTATTCAGTAGGATATGCCCTTGTTTATACATTGGATAGGTCTATGGCCAGTAGTGGACTGTCATAAGCTAATGATGATGATGAGAATTTTAATAAGGACTATCTATTTGGTACCACTAATTTTATTAAAAACACTAGGACCACCTGAAAGACTTATGGAAGCACAAACTTTGCTTTGCCATGGTTTTGATCGTTTTGATACAATTTGAAAAAGTATAGGTTTATTGTGTTAGTATAGCTTCGTAAATATAGTCGAAAACTCTATGCAATGAAAGTTATAAGTCTTCTGTTATCCAAATAAACGTTGAAAAAACGTATATTTATATAATATATATTATATTACATTATACATTTATCCAACATACATTAACATCTAAAATAAATTTTCCAAGTTGAAACCAGGTATTTATAGACCAAATAACTGACCGTAACCGTACCGCCCAATTTTACAATACTACCTACTCGCTCCAATTGCAAATCTGAACTGTTCTAAAACCCACTTGAACGAACACAAAAAATTTCATCATAATCGGTCATACTGTTTAGAAGGAGTTCAATTACAAAAACACGAACAGAATATTTATAATTTATATTTCTTTAAAGGTATGTTTAGTCGAATTTGACATAGACCCATCATCAAGTGGTTTGTTTTTTTGAATTCAGCATACAACACATGATATCAGAATTATATCCTTAGAGTTATTTACAATAGTGCAAAATGAGTAAAATACGTATGTTATATACTTTTTAAAGTTTACTGTGTGGCTATTTATAGATAACTTCATTCGTAGCAAAAACAATATTCTTGGCAAATAAAATACGTTCATCAAAAATAAAACTATTTTCTTAATTGACCTATTTAAATATCAACCGTGTAAACATTTTAATGTAGTTCAACCGCAGTTCAAGGTTTACCTTTCGATTTATTTTTGTCAAAATTTTTACACAAAAATCTCTTGTTCCAAGCAATACAGTCATATTCACAAAATGTAAGCTAAATATAAAATAAATTCAGTGGCAAAAAAGGGTAATGAAATAGCCATTTCCATAAGTTTCACAAACAATATATTTATAGAATGTTCAATGATATTTTCCACGATATTAGAACAAAGTTTAGTTACATAAAATTTAGTTTTATTGCTTATAAATAAATCAGATTTAAAACACTAAACTAGTGTTATAAACTTGTAGTTATAGCTACTACCATGAATAAAAAGTAACAGCTGTGTTAAAACAAAATGAATATATTAATTTTTACTGAGACCTACGATGTACAAAGGGCTACATATTTAAAAAGCTTATCCGCAAGCTTTCATCCTCTCCAACTCAAGTTTCCTTACGGTGTAACACTTTGTATGTAGTTTCGCAACTCTAAAGTATGTACTTACTGAAAAAATCATGAGTTCCAAATAACTGCCAAACTGAACTGTCTCCGAACGGGTGACGTCCTCGACCAAAATATTCCTAGGTTATTTTGATCTTAATAACCTGGCATCAACGACAAAGTCACAATTTTTTTTATCAATTAAACTTTTTGTAAACTCGCGTGGCCGTATCGAAGAATACCTTTACACTACATTTAAACTTATTAAAAAAAGTTAAAACGTCACTTTGAGTTAGGAGTTCGAATGCACGTGTTTTATTATTATTTTTTATTAGATTACGAGCGGCAGCGCGACATGTCCAGCCTGTTCTGAACTCGCGACGCGACTGAAGTAATAATGAAAAGGTATACGTTTCAGGGCTAGACAGTGACAGATACGCATTTATCTCGCTCTTACGTCTTTAGAATATTACTGAATGCAGTCTATACCGTTATAGAATTACTATTTTCATGAATTAAAATCGACTGAAACTTTATTTTTACTATGAAACCCTTCGATAAAAGATTTACATAAGCGTCCATATGTATTTTAAACAATGCCGTATTCTCACAAGACGTGTAGAAATTTCCCATAAATAAAATTGTGCTGTGTTATGGAGGTATGTGGTGTAATAACGTGTTGCATGAAAGATGGCCGGACTATAAATAGCAGCAAACATGCAGTTCTCCGTAATTGTCCTTTATTAAAGTGTGTTGGTGAAGCTGGTTGTATTATTTACTGTATGTTAATTTATATTACAATTGCCTCGTTGGCGTAGTGCTAGTGTACGCGACTGCTTTGCATGGGGTCTAGGATTCGATTCCGAGATTGGATGAAATTTTTGTATGATCTGCAAATTTTTGTTTCAGCATTTGGGTATATATTTATTTATATAAACTTTATATGCCTCAGGCATTCACGCCTATTGTCTTATGATAACAACCGGGAGCTATTGCTTAACGTGACCGCTGGATCATGGAAACGCTCCTAACATATCATGCCACAAACGGTCACCCATCTAGGTACTGACCGCACCGTCGTTGCTTACACTCGGTGGTTGTTTCCAATCACCTAAGGACACATGGCTATGGGTGTTTTATCTCACATACAGTTCACCTAATAGAGATTGTACTGTGATAACTGTCCGTGTGGTGACGGATTAAGAATACAGAGTGTCACCACCCCTATTCATCCCGCGGGTGTCGTGAAAGGCGACTAAAGGATAAACTACGCAAGACAACATCAATACAAAGAGAAGGAAAACTTGAAACCAACCCTAGACCAACCCGTCTGGCCAGCGTGGTATAGTAGGCCAAAACCTCCTTTCTAAAGAGAGGCCTATGTCCAGCAGTGGACTGTTAAAGGCTGTTGATGATGATGATGATAACGATCCTAGCAAAGTGAAACGCTCATAGCCAAGTGGCCTTAGGTGATGGGAAACAGTCACCGAGTGTGGGAAATTATGGGTTTTTGATATATATTTTGAAAGATTTTCATAAGGCAACCGGGCTTTAAGTACACACTTAGTCACAGAGGAGGATGAGGGGATGTTAAGAAATAATTACTGATCCTTACATTGACCAGGCTAGAATTGTATAACTTTAGCATTACCTTACCTACTCAATTACCACTTATTCGTATATGTCACTTAGCATAAATGGATGATAACTGGACTGCTGAGAAGCCAACATAATTTTTAAACACCCTAGAGGCACATACATAATATATATTTTTAAATAATGTAAAAATAGGTTCCTTTTTGTTATTGAATGTTTAGATATTTACATAAACATGTTGCAATTATGTGCAAATAGGTATGTTGTTCAGGATTTAACAATTAAACTTTCGTGAAATACAGCCCCGTATTTTAAATTTTTCAGTGTTATACATTAAAACTAAACTGTGTTCTAATAAATAAATATAGTTCATCGACCTCTAGAACTAGTAATATAAATGTCTATCTATGTCTACTGTAGCAAACGAAGCGTTTCCTTCCTGTCAGGTTGTCGGTCTATTAGGCTGGGAGATGTCTGTACCTTTATCTCCTCAGACATGCCTAATGAAAGGTACCTTAAAAGGGAAATTTACTACATAACTATTTGAATGAAAATAATATACATCTACAGAGTTTTCGTTTCACATAAAATAATGTTTGAAGGCATTATTCCCCTTTCAAAGTATTGACTGCCTTGTTGGTCTAGTGGTTAGTATATGCGGCTGCTGATCAAGAGGTCTCGGGTTTGGTTCCTGGGTCGGACTAAATATTTGTGCGATCCACAAATATTTGTTTCGGAGTCTGGGTGTTTTCTATAGTATTTATGTATTCAAAAAAGTATGTTTTAAGTATTTATATCCGTTGTCTAGTACCCATAATACAAGCTCTGCTTAGTTTGGAACCAAATAATATTGTGTGTAAGGTGTCCGAAATATTTATTTATTAAAAAAAAGTGCCCGATAACATTGAACTCTTTCGTTTGGATCCCTATTTTATTTTTAATTATTCACCCTGTTATAACATCACGCTACGGGCGACAGAAAATCCGGACTAGATAGTCTAAGCTAGCCTGTATTAACTAAAATTCAAAATCACAATGTTCTACAACGAATGGTAGCAACTGGTTATATACTCAACGATAAAAAACTTAGTAAATAGAAAACTTTATGAAACTGTTTTTTTTATAAATATTGGAATACAAATCCAAGAGCGGCGGTTACCATCCTCATTACGAATGTAGACAATTCAGCGTGGTGACCGGTACTATATGGACATAGTGAGATGCTTTTTCACGTCCAGCTGAAATGACCCGAGATCATAGAGGCAGGGAAATCCCTACGTGCATGTTTCAGGTTCAGTGACTTCCAGGTTTTAAACTACTCGGCACGGGAAGGAAGAGCCGAACCGTTTAGTTCAAGACCGGTCACATTAAAATGGTGACTAAAAAATCGACCACGTGTTCTCCTATTGATGGAGGATGTTGGGATGTTGGTGAGGAAGTTGCATCAGCAGCTTAAAGACACACCTAGACACCTGTGTATAGGCGTCAATAGACATCTGCTATCAGATGATCGTATACCATAAAAAACAACTTTAACGAAACAATATTAATAATAAATATTTTAGTGAACTTACACGCAACGCCATCTATTCCCAAACTAAGCAGAGCTTGTATTATGGGTATTAGACAACTGATATAAATACATACACACATTTTTTTGTAAATACATTCATAGAAACACCCGAACCCCGAAACAAATTTTTGCGGATCACACAAACAATTGTCCGACTTAAAAATCGAACCCGAGACCTCAGTACAGCAGTCGCATACCCTTCCACTGCACCACCAAGGCAGTCGTAGTTGATATAAACAAAAGACAAAATTGATTCCAAAATTATAATATTAGTGTGGATGTACTTCTAAAGGTAATCGCACACTTAACAAAGCCGAACGCGTCGAACGAGCCGAACGAAACGAATTTTAGAATTCTTTATATGAAATCTCATGAAACCTCGCACACTTACCCGCGTTGAATCGTCCGCATCTGGAAGAACCCCAGAAATCCTAGACGAATTCGGATGACGTCATAAAATTCGGCGCGGATTAGGCGGTCGCCCCGATCGATGCGCTCGCATTCTATCAGTTGCGTATGACAGAGCAACGAACGAGTACTATTTCTTGAAATGATTTCTTCGACGCGGTCGATGCTGCGGTGCGGTCGATTCTTCTGGTGCGGATAAGTGTGCGAGGCCTCCTTAACTCGATTCGTTCAGCGCGTATAAGTGTGCGTTCACCATAAAAAGACAACAGTACCTACTTCTAATAATGACTATAATCATACCCCATTTCTTCCCATCATCAGCCCCTCACAATCATTAGCGTATCCTTACACAACATTAGTAATAAAATTTAAGTAAAAAGATAAAGATTTGCCTCCATTTTCTTAATTTCCCATCTTAGCAATGATAAATATAAAAGATTATTGCATTACCAGTGTTGTGCGATTTTGGCCCATTACAGCTCATTTTAAGCTCTCCATTTTTATGTTATTTGCTTCTAACGGTCTTTTATTATGTTGTTGTGTATTTACCTAACAATAATTATTTAAAGGTATTCATATAATCAGACATATATACAACAGTGGTTTAATCGGAGAACTTGCCTTTTCCTACTGCGCTGAGTACTGTCGGATCGAAACCTATAATGCTCAGTGCAATAGAAAACGTGTATGCAGAAAACAGAAACAATGGCTAAGTGGCCTGTTTTCTGTAGGCAGTCGGTCTCGGTTGTTAGCTTAATATAACAGTCGTGAAGCTTAGTTGGAGGCCAGACGGCTTAAAAACATCCAACGGCAAGATTACGTAGCCACAACGTGTCTTGCCAGTCCTATAACCACACTCGGCCAGCGTGGGGACGTATGGCTTTCACAATCTCCTGAGAGGAGACCTGTGCTCAGCAATGGGATGTTAGGGGTTATTGATGACGAACGCGCAATTTTTTTTATTACTTCTTCAAATGGTTTTTTTTTCAGTTTTGGGAACCCATTTATTGACTAAAGCTATATACTATCACGCTCGACAAAAAGTGTTGCGAAATTGGGGTCTTCAATCTCTCGCAAATTACGAACGACGAAGTTGCGTGGGTCACCGTTTATTTTATAAAATATAAAATCTAAACAACTTTAAAAGTCAATGATCAACAAGCTTGCGGTAACGATATTTGAATAAAATCCCACTGATAGAAGGTCCAATAACAAAACCAAAAGCGAGTTTATAAACTTCATCATAAATAACCGTAACTCTGAACAACCGATACTTCTGAAATTCATTAACGATGTCACTGTGTAAAACGAAACGTAACTCCCTATTTGTCATTAAAGTAACAGCAATTTTGAATTGAGAGACGCCTTTTGATACAAAACACCTTATTAATGTCTTTTACTTGATAAAGATGCATTCGTACTATGCAAATAGTTTGCAGAACATTTTCTATTCGAAAGTATTTGTCAAACGTATTTATATTCAATAACTAGCTGACCCGGCAGACTTCGTACTGCCTAAATCGATAAATTGAAGACCAAAATTTTTGTACAAAATAAACTTAAAACAAAAAAAGGAATCCATTAATAATAATAAAAATGCCATTCATTTTCATATATTCACCTTTTGAACTTTCTCTGGACTTCCACTAATAATTCAAGACCAAAATTAGCCAAATCAATAAGCAGAATCCAAAAACTTTCCTCATTGCGAATGCAGAGAATGTAGTATGGTGACCTTGCGACTGCTTCAGAGGTCTTGGATTGGATATCTTGTTGGATTGTTTGTCTTGAATACCCATATTTGGGTACCTAAGATTTTGCGTTATAGTTCCACGTATGTAATGAGGGCAATTTACAAGCTTGAATTTCTTATACGTGTTAAGATTTGTCAAATCCATAAAGAGTCAGCAAAACTAAAAAATAGATAATATTCATCATGGAAAGCCTTTCAGATTCATCAACAACCCACACTGTCCCAGTGCTGAACTCGCATCTCCTCACAGAAGAAGTTTACAGCCATACGTCCCCGGCCATACACTGGCCGAATGCGGTTTGGGGACTGGAAAGACTACGTAGTAGTTACGTAATCTTGCCGTTGGATATTTTTAAGCAGCTCGAAGGACTTCAACTAAACTTTATGACTGTTATTCTATGACAACAACCAGAAACGACTGCTACTCTAACCTCCTAATCACGGAGACGCTTATGGTATCACGCCACCATCGGTTACTCATCCAGGTACCTTTCTGTAATGAGCTATAACGGCATTTAACTAATTACATTTTGATCCAAAATCGCATGTCTAAAAAAGGACTTTGAGGACGGAACCTAAATGAAATGAGACTAATAGTCTCAAGTACTTTCCTAGGTACACTTAAGGGCTTGTGAGCAATTAGTTTGCTTAGTTAGGATATTTCTTTAGTGTGTTTGCTATGCCGCAGTATCATTAAATTTAGGATATGGGCAGTATTCCAAGCGATAGAAGCGTTAATTGCTGCGACAAAATTATTTTATTCACAGCATTCGCTTAATCTTGTAGTTTATTACAATAGATGAATTGTTCCGGCAAACTGTAGTCTGCTACATAAATTACGAATCGAAAGGAAGTGCGGTTGAAGTGTGTTGTACAAATCATGTGCAAATTTTAGTTCAATCAGTGCAGGTATTTTGAGAGCTATAACAATCGCAGACAATCTTTGACTAACTCCGCAGGGCGAAGCTAGTCACAAAAGTAGGCTAATTTACTCCTTATATTATGAACTACTTGCAAAGACAGGTCGCGTCAAAATGGGACCAGCGGTTTCATAGATTATCTGGAACAAAGAGAAAGATGTAGAATAAATATAAAATTGCTTTTTTGTTTTAAGTACTATAAATATTGAAATGTGCATTTAGCGAAAATGTGGTATTTCGACATTACAAACATACATTTTAATTACATTTATTCGTATAAATATGTTTCATGAACTATCTTTATATATAGCGTGTTCATCGGCAATCGTTGTTAAAAGCTTATGTCCTTTCGCATCCTCTAGACTATCTATTTACTACATTTTAAATAAATCTGTTCAGTAGTTTCCTCGAGAAACAGTGTAACAAATGTTGCCACTTATAATTCAAATTATTAAAGGTCGAATTTCGACACTTGGCGACCACCAATTATAACTAGCCGCCCGCTCCAACTCCGCACAGAGACATTAGGTATTTAACAAAAAAAATCGTTTGGGTTTAACTTTTAATAGATAATTGTATATGTCAAATTAAGATGTAAGCTATCCTATCTTTCAAGTTGGATCAAACTGCACAATCAAACAAATTTGATTAAAATCGTTTAAGTAGTTATGGAGTCCATCGCGGATAAACAACGTGACACGTAATTTATATATATTAAGATAAAAGTATCTTTTAAAGAATATACATAATATACCAATTAGAAAGTTAAAAGCGAATCCATTGAAACATTAAATAAATTTCATACAAACTCTGAAGCCCTTTCATCAACGCCTTACAGTTCTCGTTATGCACGTAACTCGATACCAAATCGAAATGCAACATTCACATTCAATACAATATAATAAACGATATGTTGCAAATACAGGCCTCCGTCAGACGTTCTGCGTTGACGTTTGATGTTAGCCGGATTACATATGTTGCCGGTAGCATATATTATTTTTAATATCCTTACACCCTTACATACCACATCACAAGCACTCATATTTCTATCTCTTAACATACATTTATATTTACGCACACATACATAGACACAAAATGTTTACCGTGTGTTTCTTTTTTTTCAATTATGTTAATTTAAATACGTTTTCGTTGTGACATGTTCCTCTAATGAGCTCCTAGGAGCAAAGACCCTGAGGAGTGCCTATCAGGCAGCATCAGGTCGGGTGTTGGCGATAAATGTACTTTTAAAAAAGCGGCCAAGTACGAGTCGGACTCGCCCATGAAGGGTTCCGTAGTAACAAGTAACACCATATAAAAGTTTTTGTAGTTCGTTGTAACGTTCATAGATTTTTTTATTAATAGAGTTTTGATTGAAAGAAATGTAAATTGCGGTTTATGATTTATGAGGTATTAAAAAAACTACTTACTAGATCTCGTTCAAACCAATTTTCGTTGGAAGTTTGAATGGTAATGTACATCATATGTTTTTTCATTTAGTTTTATCATGTTTATATTTTAGAAGTTACAGGGGGGGGGGGGGGGCACATTTTACCACTTTGGAAGTGTCTCTCGCGCAAACTATTCAGTTTCGAAAAAAAATGTAGTAGAAACCTCAATATCATTTTTTAAGATCTATCCATAGATACCTCACACGTATGGTTTTGATAAAAAAAAAACAACGGAACCCTAAAAACTTAAAAGATATTGAATAATAATTATTAAAATTGAAGCATATCACTAAAACGTTGTTACACTGTTTGTTATTACTTATATGCAGTGCCATCTAGAAATAGTTGACATTCGGTGGCGCAGTGGTTTGCAACTGCTGTGCTTGAGGTCTTTAGTGCGATTCGCTGGTCGTCCAATCCGGGAATCGCGGACGGACGGACAATCGTTTGTGTGAACCACAAATATTTTTTTCGGTGCTTTCCATCTACAATATGTATGTATTAACCAAAAAAAGTGTGTTTATGTATTTATATCAGTTGTTCAATACTCAATACAAGCTCAGTTTTGTTTGGGACTACGTTGTGTGTAAAATGTCCGAAATATTAATTCATTTATATAATTAAGTAGAAACTATTCTTGGCGTATGTAGGTATGTAGTATATTTCATGGATGCTTCTATAAAGTAATCCATATCAGTATTATAAATACGTCTAAACCGATCAACAGATTGGAATGAACTTCAGTATAGAGATAGATCGGTACTTAGAGAAGGCAACTTTTTGTCAGGATAGCCAACATCAGCCGACAAAAGTGTTACAAATAAGTTAAAACAATTTCTTACATTTTCACACAAACACAAGTTAAAAGCGTTTTAGAAATACTTTTAAGACTCGCTGCTGCTGCTGCTTTGTACTGTTTTAGTTGGAATAATATACAGTTATACCCTATTAAGTAAGGCTTTGTCGTACTAACATTAAATTTGATGTACTTCTAGTATATCGGTTTATGCAGGTAACATGTCTTAAGCCTACAAAAGTGACTCTACTCTGCCTGTTGGAAAGCATGAGTAGAATCCAGGAGTAAGGATCACCGTCTTCATTCTGACTACAGGCAATGCAATATCACTGTATCGGACAGTATGGCGACTTAGTGAGCTGTTCCTGCAGAAAAATTAATCAAAATATCTCCAAGTTAAATTTGACTAAATCCTTTGCAACGGTTTAGCTTTGGAAACATTACAGACATAGAGTCACTTTGGCATTAATAACATTTTGCACCCATAAGCAATACTCCAGAGATGAAATTCTTATTTACTTTCTTGTAACTTTAACTTTCTCTATATCTATATCAATATCAGTAGATAGTAGGTAGGTATGTGTTTGAACGGCAGTTAAAATATTTTCAGTAAGAAAATCGTATAGGCTTTTAATATGTCTCTGTATGCTTCTTCGAGCCATGAATGCACATATATTTAGTTTCCTAATGGTCTACAACAAAGGTGTCTAATACTATATTATGAAGGAACAAATCTCAGTCATATAGCCACTATCGCTATGGCGTAAAAATGCGCCAATTCGAGAATACCTCATCGCCAATTTACGAAGCCTCCGCCGTACAGGAAACGATAACATTCGGGTTTATATTGCGTTTTTAAATGTCTAGTAAAGAATCGAGTATATATTTCAAATTCATAATTTTATTGTCTGGTTCGTTGGCATAGTGGTTAAGGTATGTGCTGTGGATCGAGAAGTCCCGGATCGGGCCAAAAGTGCTGTGGGCTTCTTCTTACAAGAAATTCTTAATTGTAGCCTGGAGTATGGAAGTTTGGCGGTGTTTCAACAAGTAAATTTATAAAAGCAACTCCTGGGGCGTATGGAAGTTTGGCGGTATTTCACACCCGTGCACCGGAGAGCAGGTTTGTCTGTCGGTCCCAGTTGTCATCAATAACTATGAAAATCGCTATTGCGAAGTCAGTGCCTGATGAAAAGCACGAGCAGAAACTAAGAGTGGGGGAAACCACGCCATTGCCGTGAATGCAGACAATAAAGCATGTCGGCGCACACTATGGCGGCTTAGTGAGATGCTTTTTCATGCCCCACTTAAAGAACCCAGGATCATTGTGAGAAAGAAATTCGTGAGCAAGTAGTGAGTTCCAGCTTTTGACTGCTCGGCATAGGAAGGAAGAGCCGAACCGTTTCGTTCTAGTGCGTATTTCCTCAACCCTGAAGCGATGACTTCTAAGTCCAGCACGTGTTGTCCTGTATAGGAAGGGACAAGGAGGGACCAGTTGGAAGAGCTCTTCAAAACACTCTCCATGGTAAAGGCGATAGAGGACCGCCATAGAAGCGATATCTCTCCGGTAATAAAGAGGCTCCGGGAACTCGGTAGTTTCGGGACTCTCAATAATGCCGATTGCTCGCCGCTGCTTTTTTTTGCATGTGGAAGCCCCCTTGGGCCGTCACCCCGCCAGGGTTGGAATCGAACCGACTAAAACCAAACGGTGTGCCACTCTGCGCCTGAAATAGGAGGGTTCGAGGCAATATGTTATTTCTACGACGTCTTGTCCGCACTAACACGGGCTCAATCTTTGGTCAAAAATATACTGTCAAACAAATAAATATAATAAATCTTTGAGTTCAGTTCGCCCTTAGGCAGTCGATTCTGTGATATTTTGATAACACTGATTGAACTAGACCCCAAATAATTTTAGAATCTAGTAAGATGATAATAGAAATTCATAAGAATGAGCGTTTTAAGACATTTCTGTCTGTGTCAAATTACATCAACAACGGCCTATAACAATCCATTACTGAACGTAGATTTTTCCCTAAAACAAAGATTTTTTCTGTTACATCAAATTGAAAACTAAATTCCAAACTACAAATTGAATTCTCTTCTTTCAGGTCTAACAAATCTGTAGTTAAAACGTCACATATGGTTTTCTGTATGTTTTCTTGAACGAAATCCATCGAACCAAGCTGAAATTCAATTTGCTATGCATTTAATTTGCTTGACTTGCACATAATCTGGTTAAAGATATTTTTACTCGACTGTCTAAGAGCACTCCAATTAAAAAGTAACAAAGTACATATGTTCTGCCTTGATCGGAGTAAATTCTCGACCTAAGGATGTCGATGTTTAACTATTCTAACTCTTCCATCAGTTTTATATATTATAATATTTACCTTTGCTCTAGTGATATTACACCCTATCGGTTGTGTAGTATAAGTGGTATTATATATAATACTAGCTAAGCCCCGTAGTGTCACCCGCGTTTTTTGTTGTATCCGCTGACAACGCCGCAAAAGTATAAAAAATTCAATAATGCGCGAGAGCGACGTGGTGACGAACGTGACGCGTATCGTGCGTAAGCGACAACCCACCGGAGTGGCCTGCGTGGTCAATCAAGCGGCCGACTATAGTCGTAGTAGGTATACCTAAAGTGCGGAGTGACACCCCCCTGGTATAACTTATAAATATTCTGTCGGTATCTCTATGGTACATATAAATGTGTCACAACAGTGTATTCAACACATAGTGCTATAAATATATAGAAAGAATCGAAAAGCAAATGACTTCCCTCGCAAAAGGAAATCTAATAAAGCGTGTGTACCAGATAAATATTATGAAAGCTTCAACTTTTAGGAAATCACACACAGTCATTTCGTATTCAAAGATTATGAAAATTTCAGACATGTGATTATTTTTGTATTTAGGTTACTGTATAAAGAAAAATATCAACAGTTAACAGTAACTATAGTTCTTGGTAATCTCTCCTTATAATAGTAATATCAATAATAGTTTATTCAAGATACCTAAATACATTTATAATAATTATACCATTTGCTGGTGGCACCCATACACTTGCATCTTTGGCTGCCGCAAAATTAAACTCCTGAATTCCTCACTGGCATTGTCTTCGTATTATGCAATTTCAAAATTATTTCAATAAATTAATCGTAATAAGAGTAAAATTTTAAATCAGTTAGGTAATGTGTGCTATTGATACAATAAATGTGTCTACAATCAAGTAAATGACTCAAAGTCATAGTTGACTACCTCTTGCCGCCCGCCGCTCCACACATATATGTTTTTACGTATATGTTTATAATAGTTATTACGTGAATGAGTAACAAACATCGATACATTCATTGTTACAAGCTTTCGCATTTATGATGGTAGTATAATTAGGCGGATAGTAGGACAAAACATAGAAGTTCAATAATATTTGTACATGTAGGCATCTATATACATATATTTACCTTCTTGTAGTACTCGTTTTATACTCATCCTCCTAGGCTTTATTCCCAAGTTTATTTGGGGTCGGCTACTTGTTCAACCGGTTTTACCTGAATTTCAGTTTATCCACGGATCTCCGGACCTCTGGACCTTCCGGACCTCCGCAACCCTAAGGAAGAACTGAAATTCGAAGATTGAACTAGTTGTCAGTATAATTGAGGGCACTGACTTCCCAACCACGATTGCCATAGATGTTCATGACAACCGGGACCGAGGGCTTTACGTGCTCTCCGAGGCACGGGCGTGAATCACCCCCAAACTTCCAAACTCCGGGCAGCTATTAGGAATTTCCTAAGAAAATCCCAAAAACACTTTTTGGCCCGACCCGGGATTTGTACCCGAGACCTCTTGATTAGCAGTCGCATACATTAACCACTAGACCAACGAGGCAGTTACTAGTACTCGTTTTATACTAAAAAAAATGAAATGATGTCTACACTAAAAAAAAAATTGTTTAGGTAGAAATATAAACATTTTTCGTTTCTGTAACATACTTACTCTTAACAAACAAACTACAGACGGAAAATTCCGTAAAATAAAATATTTATTTCGTGTGTAAATATTTATAAGTCTACATAGCAAGGGAGGTGGTGGCATTTAATACTGTTGATACTGTTATGAATTCATGTTTAAATATGTGCAAAACAAGAATACCGATGTAGAAACGAAGGGCACACGAAATATACCTTTCCAAATAGGTACAAAATTAAATGCGTTGTAAAATCTACCTACAGGCATCTATGGATTCAGGTTACACTTTTGGTCATGAGTTATTTTTTTTTAATAATTATATATATTTATGCATGTGAGTCTACAAGTAAAAAAATAGATTATTAATATTGCCTCGATAATCAAACTATTTAAATGATAAATATCATTATTGCAGTTAGTAATGTTTGACAACTGATGCCGTATTTCACCAAAATATCTAAATGTGAATTTAACGAGCCTGTTTCATACATTTATTTTTGAGTTAAAATTATTATCTAAAATAATTTATTTTCAATAGAATACGCTTGGATAGTTTCTAAAACCAAATATTGTATTGAGGGCAGCAAATTGTAAGAGAAAATTGTAAACTATTCAGGCTGACCTACCATAAAGCGGAACCAATGTTAATTATATCTCAGATTATCCTTGGTATAAAATGGATGGTATAACGTGAAATAGAACCAGTCAAATATAGTTACTAATAGCTAATTTGTTTTAAATAATGACTGAATTAATAATGTATTATCTATAAGTGTTTAGACAAGTAATTCAATTTAGATGAATAAATAAAATTTAATAGTCTTTTGTAACTTCAAATTAACAACTTTAAATTAAGACATTTGAAAATATATGACTGACTGACTGACTAACCTGCTCGATTAACTGCTTACACTCTCTTATCCATCATAGCCTTATTTTCTTCTTCCCATCTTTTCATTTTTGATATTGCACCGAAGGCTTAGTAGTTTAAACCGTCGCCATGTTGCTTCTTACTGCGCTGAAGTGGTATGAGTCCCATCTAAATATGCGATAATACTTTGTGTGATTAACAATTGTAGTCGGTCCTGGTTGTATCATAAGATAGCAGTCGTCAAGCTTAGTTGGAGGCCTTCAGGCGGCTTAAAAACAACCAACGGCAAGATGCTGTAGCCATAAAGGGTTTTGAAACTCCCCAACCTGCACTCGGTCAACGTGGGGACGAATGGGCTTAACTCTCTCCTGGCAAGAGACCTGAGCGCAGCATTAGGACGTTATGGTTTTATCTTAATGTAACAATTGTCTTTCAAGAAAATAAAGACTGCTATTTTTCTCATCTTATCCAATTTTTTAAGTATCCGGTTAAACTAAATTAGCTCTATTCATAAAGTTTAAAAAAGCAGCCAATTAAATATAAATTAATCTGGCTGCCTCGGTGGCGCATTGGTAGTGTATGCGGCTGCAGTGCTTGAGGTCTCAGGTTCGATTCCCGGGTCGGACCAAATGTTTGTGTGATCCGCAAACATTTGTTTCGGAGTTTGGGTGTTTTCTATGTATAATATGTATCTATTTACAAAAAAGTATGTTTACGTATTTCTATCATTTGTTACCATAATACAAGCTCTGCTTATTTCGGGGCTGGCTTTGTGTAAGATGTCCGAAATATGTATTAATATTTCATATTTGGGAAGTATTTGTTACGATTGCATAACCCTGTCCAATAATGAAAGTATCATTTAACCGGGCATTAAGAACATTTACCGGTCATTGTATGTATGATTGATGGTGTAATTAACGGCCACCATAAATTTTAATATAAATACCAAAATTTACGAAATTAAATAAAGTTTTATAAGCTTGACTACATTCTTGTAAAATTATTTGTGTTCCTATTTTGATAAACTTTTGGAAAGTTGCATTTTTGAACAAATTCTTCTTATAATATTACATAGCTTAAGGACATTTTCTGAAATAATTTTCACTCTTTTGAGAATCAAAAGAAGTGATCCAGGACTGCCTTGTTGGTCTAGTGGTTAGCGTATGCGGCTGCTGATCAATAGGTCTCGGGTTCGATTCCCGGTTCACACTAAATATTTGTGTGATCCACAAGTATTTGCTTCGGAGTCTGGGTGTTTTCTATGTATAATATGTATTATTTACAAAAAAAAAAAGTATGTTTATGTATTTATATCAGTTGTTTAGTACCCATAATACAAGCTCTGCTTAGTTTGGGACTAGATGACGTTATGTGTAATTGTCCGAAATATTTATTTATTTATTTATATTTATATTGTATTGGATTTTCTCAGTTCAAATAATAATATTATACCAGCTTTCGCCCGAAAACTATAACGGCTTAGATAGCTTTGTTAGTTCAGGAGTTATACGAGGCCTGACTTGTAAAATATCCTAACTTGGAAAAGTTCTTAATAAGCTTAATAAAAAAATAGCCTTAAAAATAAAACAAACAATCTTTGAAACTAAAAAGTAGAAAATAATTTGAATGTAAGAAGCGTGGGGCGACGTTATTGAAATATTTTCAGATAAACTAAAAACAAACTTAAATAAAACTCAATTTAAACTTTTGAATGTCTACACTGCCGCATGACTGCACTTGGTGGAAATTGCTATAATACATTCTTGACATTAAACTCCCTTGTACTTTATTCCACACTAAATAGTGGAATTGCGTATAAGGTTAATTTCAGAAACTTAAATAAGACTCTCACTTAAATATAGAAGACGAAGTTTTAAAATTTTGATAAAATTTAAACAACCTATTTATTACCAGAGCCATTATTACGAACCTGTTAGTATTAATAGATTTAATTGATTAAATCGGTTACTAAAATCCATCATTAAAATTGGTTCAGTAGTTTAAGCACTACGGTGGAACATACAAACATACAGAGACTGCCAAAAATAAATATTTCGGACATCTTACACACAACACCATCTCGTCTCAAACTATGCACAGCTTTTATCATGGGTACTAGACAACTGATTTTTTTTTGTATATACGGACTAATTATTATATATAACTATATATATATTTATATATATATATATATTTTAACAGACACTTCATTCAATTTTATTCATTTCTATATATTTCAAGTATAAACGAAATCTCCAAAACAATTAATCACTTAGATACAACTCGAACACCAATTTGATTCAGTAAGTATACGTCAAGAACAATCAACTAAAGTTAAGCACAAAACCCTTTTCAGCAATATTGACAATATCAATTAAGTTAACTACAAAAGACTTTAGAACTGAGGACAGCTTTAGATTACCTTATATTATCTTGCCCTATCTGAGACCGCAAATACTCTCGTCACTCAGCTGACACTGCTAAATCCTGGTATACACGAGGCATTGGTAGTAATTCTCTTGTTAACATCACCAAATTTAAGTCGACTTAAATTTGTTGTTGAATTATAGACTTTAATCTTACTGTCTTACAGTCCTTTTTTCAATATCGCATACATGGATGTTTGGTTCAGAACAAACTTAAGAGTTCATCGGAGACATACGCTTGTTTATTAGTTAAAAACCCCTAACAACACCTTTCACTATAGGTATACCACATAAGTCATGATAATTTACCTAATTGTAAATTGAATTTATAAATCCACCAAAATTAAAGAATTTCTACATTTAGAGTTTAGTGTGGTTTAGTTGGCATGTATTATTAGAAGTATATTACTTAAATGAGACGTCGTTTGGTTTAGTCGGCATTTATTACTAGACGTTTATTGCTTAAATTAGACGTCGTTTGGTTTAGTCGGCATTTATTACTAGACGTTTAGTACTTGAATTAAACGTCATGTACGTTTAATTTTAGTGCGAAACGTCTACTTTTACATTACCGCTGGATTTTAGATATCCAAAAATAAATAAATATCTTGACTCTATGCATATAAATGAATTCTTCACTGTCAAAATCAAAACATTCGACCAAACAGTGTCTTCAAACCACTCCACTTCCATATTTCCTGCCGTGATACAGGTAACCACGTCAAAATATCGTAAATATACAGAAACGATCGTTCGTATCACGGCACCAATTCACGGGAGCCTGCCTCTCAATATCCATGAAGTATGGTATCCAACACTGAATTATCTTTCTCTAGGAAAGATGTTCCCCATTCAATCTGTAATACCGATCAAGTAAGCAATCTAATAATATTCGCTTGTTTTGTATATATATTATGTTCTCTCCTACTTATAACATTATATTAGATAGTGATTTGAATAGGTGGTGGTAACTAGGTCTACTAAATATTTCAATCAGTCAATTCTAACCCATAATGTCCCACTACTGGGATCGGGTCGTCTCCTCTAAGGATAGGGTTAAGGACTTACGTCCCCACGCTGCCTGGACGAGTCCGAGTTGGAGACTGATTGAGTTGTTTACTGATTATATAATCATTTGATCCGATCCGGTAATGGAACCACAGATCAAAAAAATAATAGGTTCAACAGTCGTTCACCATCGAGGCAATCACAAAGTAAGTTAATAATATCATTATAACATTTTTGAAAACTAAGTGCAGTGTATATACAGCTTTTAAGACCAATACTGAATACGTCCTGGGGCAATCAAGACACAAAGTTTCATATTGTCAGAATACTGAAATTGAACAAGTTCGATTCTATCGACTATTGCTGGCAATGAAGACTATAGCTTCATGAGGTAATAAATTCAATAGTTTTCTTGGTATAAATATAATAATTTTAGTTTTAATACTAGCTCAGACCCGCGATGTTACCCGCGGTCATTGTTGTAAATCGCGAGTAACGCCGCTGAGCATTTAGTCTATGTTACTTCTAATGTCGTCAGCTTTCTGTCAATGAAAGTCCCGTCAAAATCGGAATCGGAAAACAGACAGACAGACAAAAATTTTAAAACTATCAAATGCATTTATTAAAAAAATATATCTGATATTACACAGACATTCCAATTTTATTTCATTGTATCGATGTAATTTATTTCATTAGCGTAGGTAAATTATACGATCTATTTGGGATTATTGCTTGCAATTTGTACTTGTGGTGACGGATTATGAATTCGGAGTGTAACCACCCCTATTCATCTTGTAGCAGTCTTAAAAGCCGACTAAGGGTACAAACTATGCAAGATAACATCACTGTAAAAAAAAACGGGAGGGACCGTACACCACCACAACTGCCAAGACTGCATGGTTGGCCTAGTGGTTAAGCGGTTGCGCTACCTAAGAGAGGGTCGTCGTATAGAGACAGTGCCCGCATCAGGAGCAGGCAGGCGCTGGGGGAGTCCAGAACGAGATCTGACCCTGGACTTCTCCTCGTCCTAAACGGAGAACCGCGAAGAGGGCATACTGTGTGGTTTTTAGTCGGTTGTACTCTACTAAATATTGTGGGTTCAAAGCATACACGGGAAAATACTTTGTGTGATCTACAAAATATTATTCTGATGTTGATATCCTTTTCTTGTATGTTTGTAAAATACCCTGTGACACAGGGATATATTCCTAATGTAGGAAATGTCTTTTAAAAAAAAAGAAAACATCTAACCAGCACGGTTTAATAGACTAAAACCTGCTTTCCAAAAAAAGAGATATGTGTCCAGCAGTGGGCTGTTAAAGGCTGTTGATTGATACTTACAAGCGAGTGATCAATTTGGGTCCCTCACCCTTTAAAAAATAAAAATATAATGCACTTAGTATATTTGTAGTGTGACGAATTACCCTAAGGGTAAAACAAGATAAGGGTTGCGACGGTCGTGACGTCTACAGTTTAAAGGGTACGAACCTTTTCTTCGGACAGTTTTAAGTATTTTTACAAGGTCAAAATCCGTTCGCGCGTTCATGAGGAAAGTATTTGTGAATTTTCTAATGCACTAGACTCATCTTCCGAGCCTTTATTCCCAAGTTTATTTGGGGTCGGCTACTAGCTCAACCGGTTTTACCTGAATTTCAGTTTTTCCACGGAGCGACTGGCATCGGACCTCCGGAACCCTAAGGGTGAACTGAAATTCTAAGATTGAACTAGTTGTAAATATTTGAGGGCACTGACTTCCAAATAACGATTGCCATAGATGTTCATGACTACCGCCAAACTTCCAAACTGTACTAGACTAGACTAGTAAAAAAAATATCAATTGGAATGTAGTCTGTAACCTTTCCCAATACATAGAATAGCTAACATTATAAGTGCTCATAGTCGAGTGGCCATAGGTGATTGGAAACAATCATCGAGGGTAAGCAACAACGGTGCGGTCAGACCTAGATGGGCCGTTTGTGGCATGATATTTTATGAGCTTTTCCGTGATTCGGAGAACACGATAATCAGTCGGATCCAGTTGTTATAATAAGATAGCAGTGGCGAAGCTTAATTAGAGGCCTTCGGGAGGCCTAAAAACATCCAGCGCCAAGATTTACGTAGCCATAACGTGTCTTGCTAGTCCCCAAACCGCACTCGGCCAGCGTGGAGACGTATGGCCTTAACTCTAGACTCAAACACAGCAGTGAGATATTATAGGTCGTTAATAGCTAACATTAAAATACATTTTTTAAATAAAATGTAACTATAACATTATCTGATTCTCTTTCAAGGCATTAAACAACCTACAAATATATCCATTAGCACAAAATAAAATTCCATTCAGTTCACCAATCCGTACATTTCATTCATTCCATCAATTAACTCAATCGTTACCTGCCATTCACTCCGAATTAAAACATGACATTCAATCGTGATCGGCAAAAAACACAATTATAGTGAAACTGCACATTGATTTAATAAAGGAATTGTTACTTAATGGCTCGGTTTTAAGTATTTGTGAGGTAATTTAATAACAAAACAGTAGGTACTATTTGATTTAACAACTAGCACAAATCACTGTTGGAAATGTTAAACTAAAACGGAAATAAATACATTTACCTTTCACAAACTTTTGATCACTACGCCAACTTAAAAAAAAACAGTTTTTTCTGTTGCACATCAGAGGCATTTATTGTGACTTTAGAACTTTTAGATAAATAAAAGATCCAAGTACTGATAGTGTTAATTTAATGACAAGTAACGTTGGACTTTACATATATCAACAACCTAAACGTCCCACTGCTGGGCTGGGGTCTCCTCTCAGAAGAGGGTTGAGGCCATACGTCCCCACCCTAACCGATTACGGGTTATCACATTTACCTCGCCCAAATTCATAAATATTTTATTTTGAAAATTGATTTAAAAAATATTTTGATAATTCGTTATACAATGCAGTTTCTCGATTCTTATAACTCAAATGTTTTAAAAAACAGGCAAAATTTTCAAAAAAAATTACATCCAAACATCTTACAGAAAAATCTAAGCATTATTTTTCATAATTCCAACGATATAGCTGTCCCAGTAAAATGTGCAACTTTTTGAAACCCAAATCCCTCTGTTATTCTCGAAGATAAAGCCGAATTCACGTCTCACCGGAAAAAGATGGAAAAAGATCTGATAACAGTATTAAGGAAAATAGGGAAATAATGTTGATATATATTAGTTAGAAATATTTAGTTTAAAAAAAAAACAGCAAACTAGAATAAGGTTTAATATCGTACATGAACTCATAAATCAACGCTTGACAGAATAACATTACTTGCTGTTTTCAGGATCATTACATTCTGTACTAAAATAGACCATACCCGAGCATGACAACACTATTATCATTTTAATCCGCCGCGTCTGTATGTCTGTTTGCGATAAACTCAAAAACCAATTTGATGCTATATGATAATATATAGAAAGAACATACTACTACTTTTATACTACTTTTTACCGCGATAAAAAATTATGGCGCGGGCGGAGTCACGGGCAAAGCTTAGCCCGAAATAAACAAAGTTAAATACATAATTTAAGGTACATATAAATAAAGTATGTTAATAAAACCTCAAATCATGCTAAAGTCTTACTAAGCTACGTAAAATTCCAACATGGTCATAAGTAAACTAACACTTATTCAACAGGGGTTCAAACTTTCACGAATCTTCCTCTTTTACAATCCGATATATTACATCCATTGCGAGTAACTATCTTTTGAAAAGGTAATCGAATCTCAGTTCTGTATCACAACCGTAGAGTGGAGTTTTGTGTGGGTAGTTGTTAAAAACTCAGTCTACTAGAGTTTAAAATTGGGTACAATAAGTTTTGGTGCTTGCCTCTTTCAGTATTTTGCTGGTAATACTAGGTGGACAAGTTGTAAACTATTGGCGATAATCGTAGCGGTAAATTTTTAAAATATAAAAATACTGTATTTAAGGAATAAATGTCTACTGTTGAACTTTGATGTAGTGTCCAAATTGACTACGTCTTAAAGTTGCGGCTAAAAATTACGCGATAAAAGTTAGAACAACTAAACGATGTGTCGATCATCAATGGTACCACAGCACATCAGCACGACGAACGTTGTGCGACAGATTGTTCGCTCGACCAACGGTAGGGCGACGAAGCTTTTGATCGACGAACGAGCAACACTAATTTCGTACGACAAAATATAACGCTGACAGTGATTAACATACATCAATCATCAACAACCCATAATGTCCCACTGCTGGGCTCGGGTGTCTTCACAGGAGAGGGTTAACACCATACGTCCCCATACTTGACTGGCAAGACACGTTGTGGCTACGTAATCTTGCCGTTGGATGTTTTTTAACCGCAAGACGGCCTCCAACTAAGCTTCACTACTGTTAACTTATGATAACAAACGGGACTGACTGCTTAACGTGACCTCCGAATCACGGAAACGCTCATAACATATGCCACATACGGTCACCCATCTAGGTACTGACCGCGCCGTCGTTGCTTACCCTCAGTGATTGTTTCCAGTTACATAAAGTTATATACATAAAATACAAATAAACACATGAAACAAATTAAAAACTAGATACTGTAATAAATATTTTTATTTGTAATTTTAAATAGGTTATCATATTTAAAATGAAAGATTTTTATTACCTATGGCTGACTGACTGTGGCCGCATAAATTTTAAGGTATACAATACATAAAAAATTCTATCGTTCTTCAGTATCTAACATGGGCCGAATGTCTGAGATTGAAAATATGTTCTTGTTCCTACAGTTACAAACTTTGATGTGCACATAATGCTAAAGAGTACTGGCCTACTGTTCTTTTATGATACTCTATGTGGCTTATAGCACCTGTTCATTCTGAAATTGTTGAACTACGTGTTATAGTGCATAACGAGAATACAACAAGATAGATGATATACTTTTCTTTAATACCGAAAATTAACCATACGTTTTTAGACCACCAACATTTTTATAATGAGCCTGCCAAAAGACCACTGTGCCTGTTGGAAAACATGTCCAAAATCCCAAAAGTTTTGTCACTATACATATTGTTACCCATACTGTGACGGCATGTTGGCACAAACAAGTTAATGAAATAGAGGTCTTTTAAATAATTGAAACACGAGTACTTTCGTAATTCGAATTATGTTACATCGGATGATTTTTTGTATTTAGTTAAATGTTTTTTACCTCCTTTCGTAAATTAATACTTTTTTGAGCCCTGTAACACGTTTTTTATCTTCATGAACGACCCCTAACGTCCCATTTCTAGGCACGTGGCTCCATTTTTGATATTTTAATAGCATTTAATATCAAAAATCCAGACTGCATTGTTGGTCTAGTGGTTGGCGTATGCGGCTGCTGATCAAGATTTCTCGGGTTCAATTCCAGGGTCAGACCAAAAAATTGTGTGACCAATAAATATTTGTTGCGGAGTCTGGGTGTTTTTCTATGTATAATATGTATTTACAAAAAAAAAGTATGTTTATGTATTTTTATCAGTTGTTTAGTACCCATATTAAAAGCTATGCTTAGCTTGGGGACTAGATGGCGTTAAGTGTAAAATGTCCGAAATATTTAGATAGATAGAATATTCTTTATTTGTACATCTTATCACAATCTTACAATAGAGAATAAAAAGAAAACAATTTAAAATTAATATACAAAGGGCGGCCTTATTGCTAAAAGCAATCTCTTCCAGGCAACCTTAGGATGGAATAAAATGATTTGGAGAGACAGCGGTAGTTGACGGTGCGATAAGTTTTGTACAATTTGAAATTGCCAATAAATATATTTCATACAAATACATATACCTACACAAATACATATATTTTTTATTATATACGATGTATATAAATATTAATACACCCCAATGTGAATACACATATACGTATAATATAAATAAAGAACTATTCATTTAAATTACAATTTGGAAAAGGAAAACATTCACATTAAACCATTGGTAGGTAGTAGAGCCACGCTGATTTCAGCACGAATGGGCCGGCTCGACCCGGCCAGTACTACCCTCACACAGAAGACCATCCTAATAATGACAGCATTCTTGCTGTCGTATTTCGTTGGTGAGTGTGAGACCGGAGGCCCAATCATTCTGCATCATTCTCCCGCCCTTCGAAGGCCGGGAGAATGATGCAGAATAATCTAACCGGGCTGCCATGGTAAGGGTCACCATGCTACATTGCCTACCCTCACAATAAGCATGGTGACCCCTACTCCTGGATTCTACTCATGCTTTCCATCAGGCAGAGTAGAGTCACTTTGGCATGCTTAAATATAAAAAAAAAAAAAAAAAATGCTGTGACTGACTCAGTTGTGACATATAAAACTCTTGAACCATTTTCTTAAAGGCATTTACTGTTTGCGCTTTCCTAATTTTTATCGGCAATGCATTCCACAAGCGTAAAGCTTCAACCGTAAAGATTGATCATAGAATTTAGTGGAATGCAAAGGCATCTCCAGTCTCAAATCTTCAGATGACCTTAGACATTTGTCATGTGTGTCATTAAGGAACTTAATTCGTTCTTTGAGGTAAGAAGGGGCTCTAGGATTAAACAAGACGTTGTAAAGGAAAATGAGGATATGAGTATTCCAGCGAAAGCGTATAGGTAGCCACTTGAGCATTTGACAAAATTTAGAGACGTGATCGTATTTTCGTAGACCAAATACGAATCGTATGCATAGATTTTGAAGTCTCTCAAGCTTAACAAGTTGTGCTTCAGTGAGATTTGGATAGCTGAAGAATAAATAAATTTATTTATTTATTTACAAAAAAAAGAATGTTTATGTATTTATATCAGTTGTCTAGTACCCATAATACAAGCTATGCTTAGTTTGTGTGTTAGTTGACGTTGTGTGTAAGATGTCCAATAAAAACACTATTATTCGACACGCTTTCAATAACTTCGCCTCTTTGTTTCATTGCTTGTTTGTAACCGACCTTTCTATTAAATTATATACCACTGAAATGACTGTACTCTGCCTGATGAAAAGCATGAGTAGAATCCAAGGGTCACCATCCTCATGGTGAATGTGGACAATGCAGCTGTCATTATCGTTTTGTAAACTCTGTTAAAATACCTTAATTTAAACAATATCCAATATCACCTCAACCGCGAATACCTTATCGTGAAAATTCAATTTCGGTGTTCATATATTTAATTATGGCATGTTACGATGTGTGAGGTCACCCTTTTGTGGTTTTTTATTAACATTACTGTGCATTTGTTTACCGGTAAATTATATTATTATTGTTCGGTATTTTTTGTTTACCCTCCCCCGAGGGAAGACCCGAACCCAGGAGTGGGGTTTTATTGGTTGTTTATGGCGGTGATGTTGGGTATACGTTGGAATGGTAGTAACTTTAATCAATCAATTTAATTATAGTTGTTTTGAAGTAAGGAAATGGGAGTGACATATTACTGAAGTCTTGACCAATTTATTTTAAATAATTTAAAACCTTTTAAATTGAAAAAAATACTTGTTAAAATTTAAAGTTTTGTTTTCTATATTCCTTTTCTTATAGTAGAACCTATGCGTTTACACATTGCTAGTTTTATACTGAAATACCAAGAAACTATTTACTATTAAACATTTCAATGTAATTCACAGTATTGCACAGCAAGAGAACAATTACTAAAAATACTCTTTTGGGATTTCACCTTCGTCTAAATATAATACCCCAAAACTAGGCCCATCATCTTAAATCATCATCCCTTAATAACAAAACCTCTACATTCTTTAATAATTTTCATCCCTTCACAAAAATTAATTAATATAAGATTAAGAGTAATAAGGCCACTGATTTATAGAGGTAAACTGGAATGATAGCCAACCCTTTTAGGGTCCCGTGTAGGGTCTTGAAATAGTTGAAACCCTAACGTTTTATTTAGCCCTCATTAACAAGGGACGGCTAGTAAAGGTTTATGTTTCAAGTAAATTGAAAACTGAAATAAATTCTCAAAATAGCACCCTTTAAATAAATAAACAAACAAAATATTAAATTACTGTAGACAGTACAATGATATGGGGCGCAATATTAATTTAATTATAATACCTTTGCCTTTGACTACCTCGTTGGTCGAGTGGATAGCGCATGCTACTGCTGATCAAGAGGTCTCGGGTTGAAATCCCGGGTCGCGCTAAAAGTGTTGTTGTTTTTTTCTAACAGGAAATACAGAATAGAGTAATAGAATAGAAAACGAGAAACGTTTACATTTTGGCTAGGGGGGCTGATATTAACTTCACCATCGATACCTCTGAATAAGGTAAATAATAAATAAAAATCAATATTTCGGCCATCTTACACTATGCCATGTAGTCCCAAACTAAGCAGAGCTTGTGTTATGGGTACTAAACAACTGATATAAAAACATACATACATAGATATTATAAATAGGAAACACTCAAACTCGTCGCCACTGATACACTTGGGAGTGTCAGGATACCGGGAATACAGAGCTAGGCAATAAAACAGCTGATCACGGTTACACGTATATTCCGACTGGCATGGCTAGCTATAAGTCCGACTTGTAAAAATGTCTGAAAAGATTTATTTACAGAAATAAATATCATTTTTTATAATTTTCATGTCATTCTACAAAAGTACAAAAATTCTTAAATATAACTTATTACTAATATGTATAATTATTATGTTATAGTCCTTTAGTATACATATATCACACTCAGAAACATATATTTGCGGATCACACAAGCACTTGATACGACCCGGCAATCGAGCCCAAGACCTCTTAATCAGCAGCTGCTTACGTTAACCACTAAAATAAAAGTCAAATATTTCGCTTAAAATCTCAATACACTAATTTGCATACAGAACCATTCTCCACCCAACGGCACTGTCTTAGAAACTTTTTATTTGAGTTTAATTAAAACAGTGTCTTTGTATAATTTCAAGAGGTGCCGTTCAGTAACTTTATAGCTTCTATAATAGCATGGACACTTTTGTACAAGGGTTCCATTGTTAAAATCTTTTTTGTTATTGCTCTAGACAATAAATGAAATGGACATTTGTCTTTTTATTAAATCTTGTTCCTTCGAAGATTAATTTTATAGTATAGAGATCAAGCCAAAAGATCACCAGTAAAGTACCTATCAGAACTTATAATGTCAGACTGGGTCATCCCGCTGTAATCGAAGAATGAAGAGATGAAGTTGAGAGACGAAGTTAATAAACACCCCGTATATTAACTTCGCACAAATTAACTTCACAAACTTTTCGCTGGTTTCTAATATGTATTAAAGTGTATAAATAGGGTCCAATCACCTCATTTTGCATGATTCACAAATTTATGACGTGTCTGTTTCATGTAAGGTTGAAAAGTCTCCTGCGACACGTGATTTATTTCAAGTGTAGGTTTAATAAAATGTATATTGCAATAAAAAGAAAACACTAATTATCTTTATGACACTAAACTTACTTCCATTTTTGACTCTTACTAGCGACATGAAAACACAAGCAAAAAAGCGGTACCCTTCAGGCCGTTTTTAACTCCCTTTAACTTAGTTGTTTGTATATCTAGAAGCTTGAATTTTATTTATTTATAAAAAAAAGAATCAAAAAAGAACCTTTTATATCTTCTAAGGACCAACTTAAATACAAAACAGACTAAAACAGATTTAACTATTTAAACAGAAGCTCATTAAGCTCATCGTCATATCAACTCCACATAATGTATCCAAGTGAACGTTCATATTCAGAACAAAAACCTGAATCCTAATTGTATTCAGAGTTAGATTTAGCTAAGTTGCCTCTATTAATCAACAGTCTCTATTATAATTGTTCTAATCCAGGCATAACAAAACGTATTACGGTATGAGGTCATATCTATTGTGTTAAATGAAACTAAGAAACTTTTGTCATTTGGTGGCAAAATGGGTTGTCTTCAGGATTGGATTTTGGATCCATTATGATAATTAAAGTATTGTGTGTATTCATACGGGGTGTCAAGATAGGATATAACATTATTTATAAATATGTATTATGAAATATAAGAAGGGAATTAATAACTAGGGAACTGTAAAAAAACTCTTTGAAATGTAACAGAGTGTCTCCCGGTGCACCGTCCACTGATATGGAGGATATGATTATAATTTAGATAAACGGTGAGTTGTGTATGAGGTGACGGCTGAAGAGTACCATCACTGTTATGTGGAGAGCTGATATAATGTGGTGAGAAAAGTGTTAAGTATTAGGAGTTGTAGGGTGAGAAAAGGACGACCAATGAAAAAGGAGATGAATTGTGTGAAAAAGGATATGGCTAGGAAGGGAAATTACGGTCAAATTACAAGGGATAGAGGAGAATGGAAAAATAAAACATACTGCGCTGATCCCAAATAAAATTTTAAAAAGGGTAATCAGATAAATGTCACTATACTATTCCGCTATTCGTCCTGTGCATGTAGGAGCAGGCCTCTAAGTACGCAAACTAAACCAAATAATATCACTACAAGAAAAAGAAAATAGCAATACCAACCCGTCTGGCCTGTGTGGTATAGTAGCCTTATTAATACCTTATTTCTTAGGAGAAACCTAGGTCTTGTAATCAACTGTTAAAGACTAATGATGTTGATGATGAAACAATGAGAAAATAAATAACTTTGATTTAAAAGTAGTAGAAGGAACAAGTACTTAAATTTGGAGTACACTCAAGAGTCATATTAGTCATTTAATATCTTGGCTCTGCTATAGCTTAGCTATAGCTAGCTAAAACCAGATTTCTACTACAAACAAAACAAAATGAGGCGAACGACGTGAGTGTGAGAAGTTTTTATACAAAGGTAATTAAAATTATATACGTATGATTTTATAACATTTTCTATCCAAAGCTTAATAAATAAACAACCCATAATGTCCCACTGCTGAGCTCGGGCCTCCTCTTTGGAGACGGTTAAGGCCATACATCCCCACGCTGGCCCAGTGCGGGTTGGGGACTGGCAAGACACGTAGTGGCTACGTAATCTTGCCGTTGGATGTTTTTAAGTCGCACATAGGCCTCCAAGCTTCACGAGTGCTATGCTAAGATAAGAACCGGGACAGGAATTGATCAGTAGCCACATACGCTAACCACTAAAACAACAAGGCAGTCAAAGTGAGATGTCTGGTAAAGTGTGGAGTCGGGTTTACGACCATCAATTGTCTCCTTAAGTAAGATCTAGAGATAATTCTAAATTTTAATTTAATGTTTAATGTAAGTTACACTAGAATATTCAACTGCTAAGACTGAGTCATTCATATACATTACAGTAATATGTTTACTTTGTTCTATCTGCACACATTTCAGTTTTGAGGTACTTAAGATGAATAACTAAGACAAGTATACAAATAAATCAAACTGTGGTGTTTGTTTGTTAATTCTAATTAACAACTTTTCACAAAATGTATATTAAAGTATTCACGGTCCGCCTTGCGTTACAATCCTCAATTCTGAGGTTCGTGACCCCTATTTGCTCGTGTTATGCGAGAGGTAGTTCGCCATTTGTCTCTGTCTTGAGCAGTATGCAGGGCAGCATGGATCGTACTGCTGAGAGTGGAGCAATTTCGGTCTGCGCAGCGCAATGGGCTGCGGCCTCTGGGTTTAGGTATGTGCGGTACTGATGTAAAAAAACAACTTTTTAAATGTTAGTCTATTTGACAGTCTGTTTCATTCTAATCTGATAACTGACGATATAAGAAGTATTTTGTTTTGATATGGTTCGCCCCGCGGTGTTACCCGCAGTTGTTGTTTGAAAGGTACGACAACAACACTATGTATTGTAACAACAAATCTACTACACATATATTTATAATTTATTATATGATCATGAAATTCTTTTCAAGTATCTTTCTGCATAAAAGTCGTACCAACATCATCTATAACGTATATCACCATGAACTAGATACCCAATTTGTGAACTACACTGCGATGTGTAAATTACACAATCAATTCCAATTTCCTCAAGTGTTTGGCAGTTCAATAGATGCGTATCGGTACAGAAATAAAACGAGATACCACAATGCTGAATAAGAGCAGATTAGGGTGTCCATGATATTTATATGTACTATTTATAATTCTTTTGCTTGTCACCACTCTTATACATCTATCTTATTAGCAGGACAGAGTCATTTTGACAGCTAAAATAAAAACAATAAAAAAAAACACTATACGTATCTTAGAAGTCATTTAGTAGGGTAAACTCCTAGTAAGTATAATTTGTTAAAATACAGAAAACCAACACAAAATATCCCAAATCAATTTTTTTGGGTAATTTTGTTGTAGCAATTGGTTGACGTAACTATAACACATATTCATGCAAAGTTTCATCTTTCTAGCACCAACCGTTTGGGCGATAGTTCAAGGACGGATCGACGGTCATGACGAATCTATAAGGGTTCCAAGCCATGAACTACGAAACCCTAATGACAGCATTCTTGTAGTTATATTTCGTTCGGGAGTGTGAGACCGGAGCAGAATGCAAAAGCATCTCACTAAGCCGCCATGGTCATCACCATCACCATCATCATGGTCACTATTCTGTATTTTCTTTACTCGCAATGAGGATAGGGACTCTTGGATTTAACTCGTGCTTTCCATCAGACAGAGTAGAGTCACTTTATTAGGCTTAAATATTAAAAAAAAAAACAACATTTATCATGCCTTTTCATGCCTCTTCTCAGTTTAATTATGACCCACGTAATGAATGTGTGACTTGGCTAAGAGTTTCACTAGTACATATAATGTGTTACACTAATACATATAATATTATAAATTCGAACGTAGCTCTGGCTGATACCCTTTCACGCATAAACTGATGTACCGATTTTAATTAAATTTGGCATGGAGATACTTTGATGTTTGAGAAAAGACATAGGCCACTTTTTACCTTGATACTCAATATACATGGGTGAAGGTGCGTGCAGAAGCTACTCTATTCATTTGATCTCTTTTCTTAGTAGTTTCCGCCTAACTAAGAATGTAATGATTTTCAGGTTAAAAATAGGTAAATTAGGCTAAGCAAGACACAGAGTAAGATATAAAATTTTTGATGTGAAAATAGACATGGCGAAACTGAGCTGACGATGAAAAATGTATTTTTTTATTTAAATTGGTTTACATATTTTTTTTGAAAATTTCATAGTCAAATGACAACATCACATTGTTCTGACGTACATTGCTAGTTGCTTGATAGTCTCCGTCAGTCAACGTAATAACTAATGGAGCCAAAATTAATATTAGAGTCTCTTTGTATGCAACATGTTTCAATAACGCAATAGCTTAGTTCGAGATTTGCAATTAAATCAGATTGGATATTACCCTTTCTGTCAGCTTAAACACATGTTTAGAGCATAAATTATCAAATCGAATGTAGTTTCCAAAACAGTATTGCATAGCCTTAATTAACGGACTGTATCAAATTTCCGCAGAATATCCTTACAAAACAATCCTTTAGTCGATTTTTTCACTGAGTCAGAGAAGTTACCAAATTTCAAAACCGTTCTCCCTGATTCTGATGTAACTGTATTTGTACTTGAATAGCACTAGTCTATTAGCGGCAATAGTTCCTTTCCATCTGGTTATGACAACAAAATTTAAAATAATATTTTTACTCAAGGATAGTCACCCTACAACCGCGCGATATGTAATAGTGAATGCATAACTTATAAAATTTGCATTTCTAAACGATTTACGGTGTGCAGCTACCCTAATGCAGTTTTAATGACTCGTATTTATGCTGAATGTTTTAAAGGCTCTTTGAAATTATTTAATTTGATAATTCTCTAATTGCACTCTCTGCTACGGACTGCAGTCTACACTTTACGCATTTCCATGAAAGTAATTCTCTATGATGTGATATGACTTTACAAACATACATGAAATGGACACAAAGAACACCCAGACTCAGAACAACAAATTGTGAATCACACAAAGTGTTATCCCACGTGGGATTTGAACCCACGACACTTGGCGCAGTAGGAAGTGGCGTGGCGACCGCTTAAACCACTAGGCCAACCGTGCAGTCAAAGTGAATCTTCCCTGCCTGATGCTTCCCGGCTGATTGAAAGCACGAGTAGAATCCAGGAGTAGGGGTCACCATTCACATTGTGAGGGTTAACAATGCAGCATGGTGCATACCATGGCAGCCTGGTCAGATGTCAATCATTCTACATCATTCTCCCGGCTTCCAGAGGCCGGGCGAATGATGTAGAATGATTGGGCCTCCGGTCTCACATTCATTAACGGATTACGACAGAAAGAACGCTGCCATCATAAGGATGGTCTTCTGTATAGGGGTAGTTAAAACTTAATAACGCTCCTCTGCCCAACCTAGGAATAGAAGCCCAAACCTCTTGATCGACAGTAACATACGCTAACTGCTAGACCAAAGAGATAGTTTTCTAAAATATTTTATATATTTAGGAATAAAAGTATGCTTATTAGCAATCTGCTCAACAATGCACAGGCACTACCTAGTCAACCAAAAGTATCAAAATTGGACAGTCTGTCGAATCTACGACATTTATTAGACTATCAAAGCATATAAGTCCCGTTTGCTTTCGTTGATTAACAACCAAAGCCCCAAAACAAGCTTCAAGTACCTCCAAACAAATTTGACACGTGTTTTCTCAAATATTTTTAAGGTAAAAATCAACACAAACTCAGATATATTAAATTCTTACACAAGGCGTACTTTAAAAAGGTTCAACATACATACTCGGCCGACAATTTACCATATACGTCCTTATCAAATTATACATTCACTTGTGTAAATGTAGCTTGACAAAGCCTTTTTGATCCTTTTGATATTATTAGCCGTACTTTACCTTTAGTCAGGGTTGTCACTAAATTCATTTTATAAACATACAACTACACTTACAACTGCCTCGTTGGTCTAGTGGTTAGCGTATGCGACTGCTAATCAAGAGGTCTCGGGTTCAAATCCCGGGTCGGGCCAAAAAGTGTTTCTGGGTTTTTCTTAGGAAATTCCTAATAGCAGCCCGGAGTTTGGAAGTTTGGCGGTGATTCACGCCCGTGCCTCGGAGAGCACGTAAAGCCGTCGGTCCCGGTTGTCATGAACATCTATGGCAATCGTTATTGGGAAGTCAGTGCCCTCAAATATACTGACAACTAGTTCAATCTTCGAATTTCAGTTCTCCCTTAGGGTTGCGGAGGTCCGATGCCAGTCGCTCCGTGGAAAAACTGAAATTCAGGTAAAACCGGTTGAACTAGTAGCCGACCCCAAATAAACTTGGGAATAAAGGCTCGGAAGATGACAACTACACTTACAACACGTGACCTACACAGTAAGCTAAAAATAGACAGGGTGTCGCCGGATACGTTTGGATTGACATTATCATCATTTAAAAAAAATACAACTAAATACAGATGGATATGTTAGTATTGCTACATCCGCGGAAACCTCAAACCGAAAATTAGAAGATAATACATTATTGGACCGTTTAGGGTTCATGTTATGACATTCAACCCTAACATTTTGGCGGACTGATTCTGCAGAGAGATACATGCCACGAGATGTCTATCTAATCTCTTAAGCTATCACCACACACACCAATGTCTTCTACACTAAGTATCATAAGTTTGATCACCATGTAAGGCAACATTTTAAGATTCACAAATAAAATTGAAGTTCTAGAACATTCCTTTCCATTTATTCCATGAATGTCAAAAAATACCCCCTAATACAAATCGTATTCTTAGTACAAAAAATCGACTGTACAAAAGAATCTTTTCGTTTGAAAGTTTAGGAAAAGAATACGAAGGCTCTACAATTTGATCACGTTTATTGTATATTTATTTATGTGTCTTATCAGGGTACTGAAAAGCAGCCATGTTTTAAGGCATAGGCTTCAAAACATTCCTCATAATGAATTACATACTTTTAGTGACAACCCTAGTGTAAGTGAATGAGATAATTAGTGCACTAATATATTATTAAAATGTTGAAGAGACGCTTGTTTTCGGCTTCTAATAAGCTGAAATAGAAGAAATTAGAGGTTGGCAATTCTTGAAAGTGAAAGAAATGAATATTTTTCTGAAATAACAAAGGAAACTAATTTTCAGGAGAAATCGTAAATATGATTTCGCGATCTAAAATGTATAATATAAAATGCTGTTAATAATTAAACGGAATTTAATACCTAATGTATAGATTACTTTAGCGTAGCCTTGAATAATGAATGTTCGTGTGGTGACGGATGAAGAATACGGAATGTAACCAACCCTATTCAATTCGTGGGTGTAGTAAGAGACAACAAAAGGATGAACTACGTAGAACAACATGACTGCCAAGAGAAGGGAAACTTATAACAAGCCTTACACTAACTCTGGACAGCGTGCTATAGAAACCAAAACTTAATTTCTAGGGACAGAGAGATGAGCGGTGGATTGCTAAAGACTGTTAATGATGATGATGATAAAGAATTACAATTATAATTATATATCAGATCACAGATGTCTATCATCATTATATAAATATACTAGCTGCGCCCCGCGGTGTTACCCGCGTATTTTTAGTATCTAAAATAGCCTACATATGTGATAATGCAGAACTCATTTTTAAATTAGCCATTTACAAACTATCATTATAGTTAGTGTGCAATATTGTTATGCATAGCAACCTGTGAAGTTTTGACCGGATATAAACAGTGATATATTTTAACATCTACGATTTATATATTTTTATAATCAACTAGTTTTCGCCCATGTATCTTGATTATTGCAGTAAAAAATAGTTTATGTGTTATTATGATATATAAGCTATATATAAGTTTCCGTCCGTTTCATCCAAATCCGTTCAGTAGTTTTTGCGTTAAAGAGCAACAAACATACATACACACATACATACTTTCGAGTAATATTGATAGGAAGTAGGATAACTATGATGAAAACCCTTTTCATAAATAAAAAATTAAAAGATAGCAATAGCGTAAATATCGAGGACTTTTTAATCGAAAAATTGAAACATTCAGTTCATAACTGGACCGAGTGATATTTTTATCAACATCCGTTATTGCCCTGTGAATCATGAAAAATAAAGCCGAAAATATCGTAACCTTTTGACTGTGAATTTTTCAATATGGACAGCTTTTGCTTTGAAATGGTATCCATTTTCAAGTACTCCTATGACCGGGAGTGGATATATTTTTATTGAGGTATTAAGATAGAAAGTGTAGAGAACCAAATCTAAAATAGTGTAGGTATACATTCTTTTTAATATATCAGCCTGCCAAAGCCTCTAACTCCGCCTGATGGAAAGCATAGTAGAATCCAGGAGTAGTGGTCACCATCCTCATTCGTACTGACAATACAGCATGGCAACCTACACTAGGGCGACCTGGTGAGAAGCTTCTGCATCATTGGGCCTCCGATCTCACACTCACCAACGAAAAACGACAGCACGAAAACTGACAAGATATACAATTTTGACTGTGTGTACCTATTGTGTTATAAAGAATATATTAAATAAAAAATTAGGTTAACAAAATGGAATAAACTATACTATGCTATTCAGACTGCTTAGTGCCTAAAAAAAATAGACATATTTATGATGAATTACACACAGACATAGAAAAAAAAATCCTGATCAACATAATATTTTTCATTAGTGCGAATCGAACTATAGCCAGTTCCAAAAATAACGGGTCAGTCACATAAACCAATAACGGGTCAGTCACATAAACCCGAATATCTCCCGAACTACGTATGCCATCCTAATGAAACGAAGACTGTTCAATTGAGAATTTAATTATACAGATAAAAAATAAAATAAAACTTAGTTACACCCACAATATTAATCTTAAATTAAAAAAAAACTAAAGTAGTCATATTTTTCTTAAGATTACATTTTTTTTATGATTGTTTTTTTGCTGTTTTTCATCACTTTCTTCATTTAATACTTTGTATTGCCTCCACGTGATGAAGCCTCCAGTGATGAAAAACAGCAAAAAAACAATCATAAAAAAAATGTAATCTTAAGAAAAATATGACTACTTTAGTTTTTTTTTAATTTAAGATTAATATTGTGGGTGTAACTAAGTTTTATTTTATTTTTTATCTGTATAATTAAATTCTCAATTGAACAGTCTTCGTTTCATTAGGATGGCATACGTAGTTCGGGAGATATTCGGGTTTATGTGACTGACCCGTTATTTTTGGAACCGAGTGTATATTCAAATCAAAAGAAATGAATAACCTTAAGACTTCTAGAAACAAAATTAACAGACAATCTTCATGAAAAACTGTGAGTGAAACCTAAATTGATAGACGTTGTAAAAGAACTAAAAGCTTTAAAAGCATTCAGTCTCCGCAAAACAAAATATAATAATGATTAATGATCGTTTCGGAAGAAACGAAATAAGATACCCACTTCGTACTTACTTTCTTCAGTAAGTATTTCATCTCATCAAATCATATCAACACTAGACATGGGCTTTTTTAAGAAAAGAGGTTTTGTATACCACGTTTGCCAGAAGAAATTGTTTTTTTTTTTAAATTTCAGTCTATCTATCACAGTGAATCTACTTTGTCTGATGAAAAGCATGAATAGAATCCAGGAGTAGAGGTCATCATTTCATTGTGGTATTGTAGTCAGCATCATGACCCATGCCATGGCGGCCTGGTCAGATGTTTCTGCATCATTCTTACGGTCACCGGAGGCCGGGAGAATTATGCAGAATGATTTGGCCTCCGGTCTCACACTCACCAACGAAATACGACAGCAAGAATGATGACATTATTAGGATGGTCTTCTGTGCCAGGGTAGTAGTGCCATGGTCGAGCCGGCCTATTCGTGCTGCAATCAGCGTTTGTATAACCCAGCTGTCTTTCCAACGTGATGTAATAGACCAAAACCTTTCCATGCACAAGCCTCTAGCAGTTCAACAGATGAGTGTTAACAGCTTTTGATGTAATGTACCATAATTATTATTAAACTACTTTAGAATATATCCAGGTCGGACAGGTTTAAAATCTTCATCTATTACCATAAAAGTAAATACTAATACATTAACAAATAATATAACATTTCGCGTAAAGCGGACAACTTAAAAAAAAGCGGCCAAGTGCGAGTCGGACTCGCCCATGAATGGTTCCGTAGAAGCAAGTAACATCATAAATAAAAGTTCTTGTAGTTCGTTGTAACTTTGATCGATGTTTTAATAATAGTGTATTGATTGAATGAAACGTAAATTGCGGTTTACGATTTATGACGTATTAAAAAAAACTACTCTCTAGATCTCGTTCAATCCAATTTTCGTTGGAAGTTTGCATAGTAATGTACATCATATACTTTTCTTATTTTTATCACTCCCTTATTTTAGAAGTTACAAGGGGGGGGGACACATTTTATAACTTTGGAAGTATCTCTCGAGCAAACTATTCAGTGCAAATTAGAAATTTTAACATCATTTTTTAAGACCTATCCACACGTACATATGTGTACGATGAAAAAAAGTTTTTTGAGTTTCAGTTCCAAATATGGGGACCCTCAAAATGTATCGTTGCGGTTCACAGATTACATTTACTTACCAAGTTTCAACAGTATAGTTCTTATGGTTTTGTAAAAAAGTGGCTGTGACATACGGATGGACAGACAGACAGACATAACGTAGAAGTAGTACATTTAATCCTGTAAATCAAGTTAAAAAAATAAAAATTGTCGAAGTTACTCAAAACTCAATTTGAATTTTCACTTCCGGTGTACTGCACGTAAAAAAATTCAAATTTAGAATTCAAGAAAAAAATCAAAATCTTCAACTTTCTTACTATGAAACCATGCTTTTTTTTGGTTGTCCAATTGGCGTGAATATTCAAGTCCCGTTTCTCTAGTTCTTGATGAATTGAGTTATACAATATCTCAGTCAAAGACAATTAGCCAAACCATGCCCTCAAAAACGTACCAACCAACATAGTTCCGGAAAACTTTCCCAAAGGGAATGATTTTCAAAATTCATTTCATAATAAACTTTGCAACTACAAAATCATTGTTCCTCCGACCAGTATAGGTAAAGTCAGATTTTCAAGGGGAAAAGCTATTTCTTTTTGAAAATTATTCAGATTGATGAGCTATATAGTGAGTTTGCTAATTGTTTTACATAAATACAAAAAATAAACCTATGATAATATACAATATGTTTTACATACATTCATGAAACGGACATAAAGAACACCCAGACTCAGAACAACAATTCTTGGATCACACAAACTGTTGTTCCACGTGTAATTTGAAACCAACGTACAGTGAAAGTCATATCATCACATTCTCTTTTCTGGAGACACCTTGTTTATTTGGTAATCTGATCTAATATCGAAATCAAATTAACAACCGTTAATTTAACGAAATTTCCTTCGATGGCCAACTTAGTTTAAAAAATAAAACTAATTTACATTAACGTGCTATATAATTTAGTTTTATAAAGCGATCAAAATGCTTTCAGAACGTCGCATTAAGGTGTCATATTAAGGAAAATTGAAAATAATTGTCTCCTAATTACTTTCCTACCTCCCCGTAGCTGATGATAGGGGGTGAATTACACCCCTGAACGATGACATGCAAAATATTTTGTTAAATAAAGAGCTATAATGCGGTGCTAATGGCTCGTAGAATTAAGACTGTTTCTTAATGGTGATTTACTTGGACTAGTGGACAAATGATTTATGATTTTATGGGACAGTAGACCGGGACCTATTCTTTAAGGTAAATCGTTTAGAAAAAGTGTGCTGTTAGTAAAATTTAACCTTTAATTAAATGATAAAGAAACATGGATCCGATCGAAAGTATTCTGGCTATCCAATGCCTCTGATCAGTGTAAAGATAGAATCATATTTCAACAAAAAAGTTCTATGTCCAGCAACCAGAGGCGTACTATCATAGGCTGTTCGTGATAATGATAAATCGAATTAAACTACTCCTGGATTCTACTCATGCTTTCCATCAGGCAGAATAGAGTCACTTTGGTAGGTTTACATAAACTCTGTTAATCTAGTCCTGAAAAAAGCTGTGTCAGTTTTTATTTACTCTGGGACAATCGCAGCGCCTAAGCTATTTTAATTGATGAAAACTAATAGATGAAAACTAATAGATTCATGATAATGCAGCAGGTTATATTTACATATTAACTTTTTATTAAATATAATTTATGTATAAAAGTTTGTACGTATTCGGGCTACAGTTTTTTTGTACTTGTTTAAAGATTATCATTTTTATAACACTGCACCTTTTCTTTTTAAATAAATACACTCTTACAAAACTCTAACTTATAACGGATGCTTCACACGCCGTAAAATAAACAGAAATGTGTGGTCGCCCTGTGGTTTTTTGCTTTATGAAGTGAGAACATCCATAGATTTTGACATTCATTTAATCTTTCTATTAAGTGATTATTTTTCTTTTCAGGTTTTGATTAACGATGGAATGAGAACTTTCAAGGTTTCTTTTTTACTATAAGTTGGTGTGACTAAAGATTTTCGCATGTTTATATTCGTGCATCGCCTTAGCCGTGAAATCGTAAAAGAGAGACAGAATTTGACGACAGTCAGGCAACCATTGGATGGAAAGAAAAACATAAGATGTAAAGTATGGGGTAGTAACTGGTGAATTATAAATCGATAGAAAATAGTATCTAACATACAATACCCTATACATACATATTTAAATACATACACACATTTTGCTTGAAATAGATAAATGAAATTAATAGCTGTACTGTACATACTTACAAATACAAAGAATGAAACGAATTTACTCGTAATATAATTATAATAATTAAATTTTAATTGCAAACAAATTACTTTTACAATTTCGCTATAAGTCTTGAATCCTGAACTAGCGTGAGATGTATGAAAGATAAAATATCTTTCCATGTAAATATTATTAGCTTTTACGCGTGGCTCTGCTACCGTGTATCCGGTATACACTTACACTATCCGGGCTTTGTTTCAAGTGCCTTCTTGCTGTAAAGTTCGACGTGTAAAAATAACTTTAAAATATTTACTTACCAAAATAAATATCATTTATCATGAAACCCTGTAACACCCGAGAAAATTGAAAGTATCAAATAACAGGTACGTCAATTTCATAAAAGCGCAGTATAAATAAATTGCCAACAATATGTTCAATTAAATGAGCTCAAAATATATTGGACACAGTTCAACGGCTCCGTTGTTTACTTGAACATAATTTATTTCTCGACGAAACCATTTCTCATAAATTGGGCAGATTATTTTTAACTCTACCTGACTTCGCATATTCTAGGATTTTCGGACATCCACTCATTGTCTGCATTGTTAGCCTAGTGGCTTTAACTGTAGCCACGCCGCTTTTTAATTCGCCAGGTGATATGGGTTCAAATCTCACATGGCACAATACTTTGTATGATCCGCAAATTGTTTTACTAAGTGTTTTTGTGACCGTTTTCATGTACGTTTTTAAATTACCTCAAGATTATATGCAGGATGTGCATAGATATTCCTAATGTCTCTTTAAAAACAAAAACAAATCCTTCGTTTTAAATCAGTCTATTTATTACTGAAAATTAAATTTAAATCTGTTGATTAGTTCAAAAGATCAAGGCGGACAGATGGCGGAAGAAACTCAAATGTTGAAACCTGTCTCCGCCAATATATAATAAATTTATTGAAGACCAGCTTCGCTTTGCGGCGTTACTCGCGATTTAAAACAACAACTGAGGGTAAAATCGCTGAACCCAGATATTTTATATAAATCTTATTATTTATTTCTTCTTAACCATGCTAATATTATTAATTTAAACGTAAGTCTGTCTGACTGCCTGTCTGTTACGTTTTCCGGCTAAATAACTGCACCAATTTCTATGAAATTCGTCATGTACACACTTTGATTCTTGGTGAAGGGCAAAGAATGCTCTTCACAGCGGTTACCGGCATACACGCGGGCGGAGCGTGGGTTAAAATAGTGATATTTAATTAACCTTTTCGTAAAGTGCATCATCTAATATATGCTATTATTTAACTAAAGCATACAATGTATTTCACATCTTGAATTATTACAATATGTAAACACGTTTCATGTTAAGTTTATAAGCTGCTTAAATTACTACTTCAATTATCATAAAAGTAGCAAACATTTCATCATTTCACAGTGTGTGCAATAACCTCAGGTAGGGTCACTATGATTTAATAACGATTTAGGATATTATTTTATTATCAACAGGATTAATTAATTTTTTTATTTAACTCAAATGAGTAAAAGAAACATTTTCTGAATTTCACTTTTCAAAATGTGTGACGCTTGTGACGCAATACAGTTTGAAAAAATAAAACAGCTTTCTTAATAAAAGAAAAGTATAATGCCTTTTTTTATGGAAATTGGTAATCGAATCAAAATTTCTGATAGTGATTAATTATTAGTCCTTCAAGAAATAAAGTCATGGCTACCCTACTAAGTCTAACCATAGTTTCAATTTAGCATACAAATTACGTCTACTTCCAAAGTGAAAGCGAGAAATTACAAGTTTTCTTTTGCGTTAGCGCTAATTGAATCGCGCTATCTCTCTCCATCTTTCATTCTGATGAAAATAGTTTGTTCAGATGAGCTACCTTACACGATGGTCTAGCATAAATTCACTTTGAAAGTTTAATATTTCATCTGTGAAGCTAGGTAAATGTTAATTAATTCAGAAATGTAAATATTCTGTTGTATACATACGTATTACTACTTCGGACCGGCAAGTTACAACGTATTCGTACCTCAAAGGCTAGCTACTTACTTTTGCCACCTGGGTGCAGGCTTTCATTTGCGATGGTAACCACTTTATATCAGGTGCACCTGATAATATTTTAATTAACTTTAATACATGTAAGTACTTTCATCAAGAACTAGCTTTTGCCTGCAGTTCTACCCACGCGTATGTGGCTTATCGAAGAGTAGCATATGGCCATTCTTAACCCTAGAAGCCCAATCATATTTTACTGGCTATTAAGCCCAAACATAGGTCAAATTGACCTACACAAATAAATATACTCTAGACATAGTTTATTACATTATACCTATTGTTTTTGAATAATGCATTTATATTATTTTATGGTTAAATCAGAAAAAGGAACATTAGAGTAATATTTATTTATTATACTATAAAAATAAAAACTTTAAAGTAACGATACATAAAATTGGTACATAATGAGATCCTTTCGGTTTTGTATATAGAATGCTATGTTATGTTTGCGTTAATCAAATAATACTTTTGTTTACTACTAAGTAGTCCACTTTTCATAATAATATTAACAGTTTTAGTATATTATTTTCACTTTATAAACACTTTTGACTCATGTCAAAATTGTGTACACGACAGATTAGTTTTTTGCATTTGATGCACTGTGAGTTTGTCTTTCGTTGCTTTTCATAACAATAATATCCACAGTAGTGACGCTTCTTTGGTTCTGTTTCAACAGTAAGATCATCTGACGATGGTTGTAGCTTAACTTGAAGAATATTTGTAATAATTTCAAAGTATGAACCCTAGAAAGAAGGAGCTTTCAGCCGCCTTTGCATCCATGACGAAATCAGGACAGTGCTCCAATTTATTCATGGCTTCGCGATTTCATGGCTTTTCTTTATTAGTCGGCTTGTTGCGACAGTAAATTACGTAGGCATTTACGAAAACCATATCGAGCATCCCGTAAAACACAGCCATGGGTCTTCTTTTTGCCTTCCCATTAGTTAATATGGAGGAACACATTTGGTCTAAAGTATCAACACCTCGTTTTGTCTGCTCATTTGAATTTTCACGTTGTCTACCACCTCGTCTTCTACATCACTTTTTACTTCGTCTTGAGCCACGCAATCGTCCTCTTCAGAGACAGTATCAAACGGCTCCAAGTTGTCTGTAATTTCTGAAAAAGATACTATCTCGACCACCGTCAGGTGCTTAGAGGATGCCATATTGTTTTATTACCTAAAACTAATGTTTATAGTTACAAATAAACCAAGAAACTACGTCTAAACCTATAAAATAGCACATTATAAATACGTAAAACGAATGCAAAACTTACACAAAGCCCAAACATAGGTCAAAATGACCTATAACATTGCGATAACTACAAAACAACGATACTTACCAAAGTCTTATAACCGCCTCCTATTAGCTCTTGACGGGCACTAAGTTGGTTTGATCAATCACGGCGATCGAACGAAACATACGAAAAAGATACCAAATATACGTTTCCATGTAGGTAAAATTGACCTAGATTGGGCTTCTAGGGTTAAGAATCAAAATGTCTTGATGCTAAATTTCGTTGATATCGGTGCCGTGACTTAATTGTAAAGGCGTTCCTAAAAAATCACTATATTCATAATAATTAGGATTAGTTCATGACAGTGTAGTTATGGCTTTAATTTAATTACTAGCCACATTTTCACAATCAAATTTATTGTACTGCAATTTGAAACATATGGCCTTCACTTTAAAGTATAAAACCGCATACAAAGCCAATTTTTTCTATCAACTTCACCTAAAGTTGACCAACAATAGACATTGATACGAATGCTATATACGAAGACTATGGTAACCATCATGTTGGTATAGATACTAGGACAAATTAATTTAAATTTATCAATACGTTTAAATGCAGAGAACATGTTCAGTAGTTGTAATAGTCGCATGTTGTTATTTTAAACTTTGTGAGGTTTCTTAAAAGACTGAAGTGTGGCGCCAAAGCTAGTATAAAACTTCCGAAATCAATACGTGATTAATGTAGCGTCCGATGCCGATGTAACAAAACCCTTTGCTTTTTTCTAAAGAGATCCAAACTCTCGAAAGACACATCTACTCGCAAGTAGTGAATGTTAGTTTGTTTGACTGCCATGCTTTCATAGGCATGAAGGCTAGTAACTAAACTTATCGATTTGAAAATTTAAAAAATGACTGATATACAATGAGGAACATCGTTCAATACTTAGTGAATTAAGTGGTCGCCACGCCGTTTTCTATTTCACTAAGTATCATGAGTTCAAATCCCACATAGGACAACACTTTGTGTGATGCAGAAATTGTTGTTCTGAGTCTTGGTGTACTTTGATCCGACACAGGATGTATATATATACCTAATGAGGCAATTTTCTTCTTTAAATAAACAAAAACAAAGAAACAAGATAGACCGAGTTACAGAATAACTATTTACAACTCCAGCACAGAAGCAATAGAAATTCTTGTCTTTCTCGTTGTAGTTGTGTGTCGCCTCGACTAAAATGATACACAAACGAAAGTTCTAGTCAGGTTTAAATACGTGAGTTATTACGCTAAATACAAATACACTCATATAAAATATGTGTTTAAATTGTAATAGCTTGATTTTACATAGAAAAATATGTACAAAAAAAAGAAAACCTATTTTTACGTAAGCATTTTCGAGTTTTATTTACTTACTTTATCCGCGCAGTTAACCGGTATAGTCAAAGCATATGAAATTACATAAAGCAACATTATATTATATAAACTAATATAACATCACGTACAAAATGAAAAGCCGTAAACTTTGCTCGCCTTAGTTTACAAACGCTTATGGGATTCTGTTTGTACGTATGTCACCTCAGATGTACAAACTTTGTTGTAACATGGGGAGTTAGAATTTAGTTGCTAGACACGCACCATGATTTAAAAGTTTGTTGTTTGCTTAGAAGACTTTACAAAATATTGCTATTATGACTCGATTTTATTAACTGTTACTATTTAACCTTTTTGTTTTTTAATTAAAAGTTTGAAAGAAACTCACTTGTCTGGCAATGATGCGTCTGTCTGATTGGCTTTTATGGCTGCACCACTGCACCCACTTTAATTAAATTTGCACACCAGATACTTTAATTCTTAAGGAAAGAGACAGGCTACTTATCATCGTGATAATCATCATGTACAGTAATAAAACCAATTTACAAAGATGTACAAAATATTAATTTACTAATGTTTGCCTTTGGTGGCCTATCTGGTTTAGTCAGATAAAGCAGAGCTTGACCATGAAAACTAGTACTTTTATTTTTGAGTAAATAATTTTGGTTTGATCCAATTCAATAACGTCGGAGATGAAAATACTAAGCCTTAAATTGGTCAATGAAGAGTTGAAGAACACAATTTACTTATTTGCCGAGCCTAAGTGAAGGTTATCGCGGTAAAAAGAAAGTCTATGTGGTCTTCTGATGTATAAGGTATATTATTGTGATGTTTCATCAAAATTCATTCAGTAGCTTTTGCGGGAAAGCAACAAATATAAATATTACTTATTTACACATTATATATTAAATTATTATAAACCCTACTAAATATAAATATTAAATATAAATAAACGATATTAAAATTAAATATAAATATTATAAACGCTAAAGTATGTATGATACTGCCTTGTTGGTCTAGTGGTTTAGCGTATGCGGCTGCTGATCAAGAGGTCTCGGGTTCGATTCCCGGGTCAGACCAAATATTTGTGTGATCCACAAATATTTGTTTCGGAGTCTGGGTGTTTTTCTATGTATACTATGTATGTGTTTACAAAAAAAAAGTATGTTTATGTATTTATATCAGTTGTTTAGTACCCATAACACAAGCTCTGCTTATTTTGGGACTAGATGACGTTGTGTGATATATTGATTATTGATACTTTAGCGTTTATAATATTAGTAGGATGATGCTTGACATTAAATTCATGCCAAAGTGTCTCTACTCTGCCTGATGGAAAGTTACATGAATACTGTCAGTTTAGGTTAGCCTTGATAAAAGGATAGTATCACCTCGGCCGAGCTGGTTCTTTAATGCTGAAATCGACGTGACTCTATGACTCTATTAATGGTAGTAGATCAATGGTATTGTAATGGTATTTCAGTACAAATAAGCCAGCAGCACAAAATAAATTATTTTAAAATGTGTATAATGAATTTGAGTTTCTTATTTCATTACAAAGTGGATACCAAACGTTATCTATAGCTTAATACAAAAACGCACACCACAAACCAATTTATCACGACTGAAAGCCAAACCACAACAAAAACAGGTAGTCATAACATATTTGAACATAAAATTTTATACCCCTGAAAGTGAATCGTAAAAGTTCTGTACAAATGAAATATTATGCTTGTATATAAATTCATATATGATACTCAAACCTTATTTACGATTAAACCTTATTTTGGCTACTTCCGTTAAGCAATATTAAAAAAAAAATTGGTCTAAAAACAGATCTAGATACATTTTTAACATTCATCCTAAACAGTACATAATTCTGTTTCTAAACCTTAAAAACATAACTCAAAGACTTCATTGATATCATCGTACCACTGTTTTTTTTTATTTATCTTCGTTGTATGTTTCTTGTATATGGAATGCAATGAAAAGTACCTATATGCAATGATAAGATACATAGATTTCATTCACTTTTGATATTTTAGTTTGTTTTACGACTGGACTACTATTGGAAATTATTTTATTAATTCGCGATACTGTGTTAGTACCTAAACCTTTCGGAATACGGTTAAACATGACTAATCAAACACGTTTTCCTGTTGGTAAGTAGGGTAACTTCGTAAATATAAATGCAAAAGCAGAATTACGTATGGAGCCATTATATTATTATTTTGTGGTGGAATTGTGAATATTATATTATAAATAATTACTTATGAGTGACGTCACTTGTGGTGTTCTTTATTAGATATATTATACATGTAATGATGTACTTGAATATTAATCAAATTACATCGTGGCTTTTCTTTTGCTCGGGACCTCGTGGTGTGCTGTTGTGTGCAACTCTGTATATAAATATCACGCAACGTACTGTTGACTACCTAGGGTGTATATTTTGATTATGCATAGAACTGAACAAATAGATATAGTTTTGATTTTTGATTAGAGTATTATTACAGTCAATGCTAATGCACACGGTATAGGCACCCCTTTGACGTGACCTGATTTATAATGCAAATTTGCATTATAAATCAAAAGCAATAGATACATTCGTAACACGTTAATATTAATTTATGTATACAAATAGTGAATTTACCTTTTCTGGACGACATTTTTCAAAAATGTTTAAGTTCGTCAGTTTACTCTACAGAAACTTAAAGGGTTCTGAACGGATTGGGCTCCAATTTTGACACAATTTACAACGCACTTAAAAGATTGCTTTATCTAAATTTCGCAACCACCGGGTACAACTCGATACACTAGTATAGCAAGTTTAGCAGCTTCGTAGATGTTTTGAGAAAATAAAATATAAATGTTGACTGCAAGGTTGGCCTAATGGTTTAAGCGGTTGCCACGCTGATTTCCACTGCGCCAAGTGTTATGAGTTCAATAGGACAATGCATTATATGATTGTTGTTCTTAGCTTGGGTTTTCTTTGATCAACATAAGATAAATAATTCTAATAACTACAGAAGTTGTCTTTTTAATTTTAAATAAACCGCCAAAATCTTCTCAGCCTCATGGTCACCCTGTCACCACAAATCCGTTTAATCTCTTCTATTTTGTGAGCGAACCGTATTCCAAACGGCCGCAATGCCGAGTCCAAATAATAAATGGTTTTTACACTCTTCCTTTCTCTACAAATAAACTTGGAGCTTCTGTGATAGTTGCTGACATTGAGAGATGGACTCTAAATAACTATTAAATGCAAGGATATTTATTGTAGTGAAGACAGAATCTTTAAAAGGTTAAAAACAATTACAGTCCTTAAAATATAGATTAATCTGTGTCACAAATGGCTACGACGAAGTACGTTAACTTGAGTTATAGTGACAGATTGTTGTTGTTCATGTATTGATGACCTATGCCTTATCAGAGTACTAGTTTGCAGCAGTGGCTCCGCCCGCGTGTAGTCGACTATCGTGGTAAAAGGGTTCTTTCTCAGACTCTGGACTGTGAAGCAAACTTTATTTAAATAGGTTCAGTACTTTTATGAAATGCTCAAAGCCAAGTGGCCTTAGATGATTGGAAACAATCACCAAGGGTAAGTAACGATGGCGCGGTCAGTACCTAGCTGGGTGACCGTTTAGGGCATAATATGTTATGACTATTAACGTTTCCGTGATTTGGAAGTCACGTTAAACAGTCGGTCCCGGTTAATACAACAGACGTGAAGCTTAGTCGGCTGCTTTAAAACATCCTCAACGTGTCTTGCCAGTCCCCAACCCGCACTCGGTCAGCATGGGGACGTACGGCCTTAACCCTCTCCTGAGAGAAGACCCGAGCCCAGCAGTGGGACAGTATGAAAGTATGCGAGACAGTCAGTTACTTTTGCATTTATAATATTAGTAAGGACAGAGATAGTACTTTTTTTTTTAAAATATTTAAGCCTGCCAAAGTGACTCTACTCTGCCTGATGGAAAGCATGAGTAGAATCCAGGAGTAGGGGTCACCATGCTTATTGTGAGGGTAGGCAATGTAGCATGGTGACCCTTACCATGGCATTACTCATTATTAGGATGGTCTTCTGTGTGAGGGTAGTACTGGCCGGGTCGAGCCGGCCCATTCGTGCTGAAATCAGCATGGCTCTACTACCTACAAGTACAAAGTACAAAGATGATTTGATATTTTTTTATAATTAAAACAAATATAGTCTGATTATTTTTATATAGTATAGTTTGTTTCGTGGACGTCGATATTCATTTACCATCTGCCGACTCATCAGATTCTTTTAATATTTCTAAAAAAATTCAAAGAATCCTCAGAATAAATTAGTCTAAGAAAGAATCACTCTACCTGAGCCACGCTGATTTACGGGGCAGTACTACCCTCACATAATAGACTACTCTAAAATGACCGTGCTGTCATCTGACCTGACTGCCTCGTTGGTCTAGTGGTTAGCGTTAGCGGCTGCTGATCAAGAGGTCTCGGGTTCGATTCCCGGGTCGGACCAAATATTATTTGTGTGATTCACAAATATTTATTTCGGAGTCTGGGTGTTTTCTATGTATAATAAGTATGTATTTACAAAAAAAAAAGTATGTTTATGTATTTATATCAGTTGTCTAGTACCCATAACACAAGCTCTGCTTAGCTTGGGACTAGATGATGTTGTGTGTCAGATGTCCAAATATTTATTTATTTATTTATTTATTTATCTTTGTTGGTGAATGTGATGATTGATGCAGAAGATTTACTAGGCGGGTTACTATGCTGCATTGCCTATACATTATCATCATCAACAGCCTTTAACAGTCCACTGCTGGACATAGGCTTCTCCTTAAGAAGGAGGCTTTGGCCTACTATACCACGCTGGCCAGACGGGTTGGTATAGGGTTGGTTTCAAGTTTTCCTTCTCTTTGCATTGATGTTGTCTTGCGTAGTTTATTCCTTAGTCGCCTTTTACGACACCCGCGGGATAAATAAGAGGTGGTGACTCTGTATTCTAAATCCGTCACCACACGGACAATGCTAGGATATGCCTATACATTATATCTATGTATTTATAAAAATAAGAATGTTTATGTATTTATATCGGTTGTTTAGTACCCATAATACAAGCTCTACTTAGTTTGATGTTGTGTGTAAGATGTCCGAAATATTTATTTGTTATTTATTCAATTAGGATAATAATGACTCTTGGATTCTTTTTAAACTTTAAATCAGGCAGAGTGCAGTGCAGTCACTTTGGTATATTTAAATACATGTATACAAATAAATAAAATTGGGAGTGTCTGTTTGTAATATTGAAATAACCGCTTGTTACAAAATGCATATATATGTATGCACGGTACATATACCAAAATTTATTTTTTGAATCTCTCTGTCTGTTTTTTCCGGGTAATCTCTGGAAAGGCTAGACCGATTTTGAGGGAACTTTCACTGGCAGATAGCTGATGATATAAGGAGTAACTAAGGCTACTTTTTTAGACTAGCTTTGCCCCACGGCGGTGCTCAATGTTTCAACAACAAACGCGGGTAACACCGCGGGACTCAGCCAGTTTAAAATAAACCCTTATTTAATTACCATTACCATAATAGGAAACTAAGGAGCGACTAGTAATTGTGCCTCAGGAAATAAAAGTTCTCGTCCCGACTACATTACAACTTTTGAATACTTTTGTAGGCCCATAGTTGTTCGCTCACTGGGCAATGTTCACCTCGCTAAGTTGGACGATCTTCATATTTAAAAGCATATTAAATCGGTTCCGCCTAAAATACAAATTACGTGAACTTTTCGTCAGGCGTTTTAATTTTTTAAATATAGTTTTCGCCAGTTCGTTTTTGATATACATGTGATGCGAAATGCTGTAGAAACTTTTATAAAATTATGACGAATATGTCAATTATTAGGTCAGGGCCATTATTAGGAATCTACTACCACCTCATTCATTAACATCGTTTAAATAATTTGGGCACTCCAGTAGAAGAAAAATGTACATGACTGCCAAAACCTTTACACTTTCTTATATATAAGCCTAGCAAAGTGAGTGTACACTGCCTGATGGAATGCATGAGTAGAATCCAGGAGTCACCACCTTCCTCACTGTTAATTCATATAATGCATCATGGTGACCCACACCATGGCTGCTTAGTGAGATGTTTATGAAGGCCGGGAGTGTGATGCAAAATGATTTTACCTCCGGTCTCATACTTACCAACGAAAGACGACCGCACGGATGTTGTCACTTTAAGTTGATCTTCTGTGTGAGGGTAGTATTGGCCCTGCCCATTTGTTATAAAAACAGCCTGGCTCTACTACCTACAGAAACTAACTTTTATCATAGTCGTGTAACAAGGTCCGTAAAAATCTTATAAACGCCTCCTGACCCAGTTTACATTTTATTTAGTTTAATTAAGTTACAATGATGGTGTACATCTTTGTAACTTAATTAAAATAAACTAATTAATTCAATTTCATTTAATTTCTATTAGAAGCATATTTTGCTATGGAGCCTCAAAGGCTGCCTACTTTATATCACAAATCGTGTGTTAGTGCATCACGATTGCTATAGTTTTTTTTTTAATAAATGGTTTTTGACGTCTGACAAATTGTCTTTCACTAACAATTTGTTACTTCTTAATTTATTTAATTACTAGCCCGCGTCTTTGTCGGTTATCCAGGTTAAAAAAGTAGCCTATGTCCTTTCTCAGGCAGATAGCCTAGATAGTACAAATATTTGTTTATTATTATTATTTATTTATTTATTAAATATCATAAAAGGGTCTTAATACCATGGGCCTTTTTTCCAGACGACCTGTACGCGGTGCAGAGCTGTGTGTGACAGATGTTTCATTGGAGCAAGTTAGATTCGTTAAATAAAAATATACGTATAGATGTCATATGTAACATAATAACATAAATATTATACTCATAAATGTATATGTATGTAGTGTTAGTAAGTGTTATAAGTTTGAAGAGTTATGTGTATACATACATTTATCATAACTTCCAAATGGATGAGTTTAAATGATTTTTTGGTCTAAAACAGACTTATTCGACTGTTCTGCATGTTATGAAAGTCTGCCAAGAGTGAAGTCCCCGAGAGGAGCCGGGGCGGGCGGCTAGTTCAATATGTATGGAAACATATACAATGATGAATAGCTTAATATTTATTCTGACGACTCCATCAGCGAGTCTTCATAGTGCTTGCGTCCTACCCTTAAATGTTTGATTTTTCATTTTCTATTATGATTTTGTTGGTCTAATAGTTAATGATCTTGAATATTAATCCAGAGGGAATGGGTTCAAATCGCATTCAGGAGATATAAATGTAGGACTACTTGTTCTATGTCATTTTTCTACACTATCTATAGCGCTATAGCCTTCGGCCGAAGACGAAGCCGAAGGATGAAAAATAAAGAAATTTGATTGGCTTAAATGTGATTCGTTCATCGTTCGTTTTTTTTTACTTTAGCTACATAGGAAGTACTACTTCTAATAGGAACTTTTGAATATTAGTCGATATTCGAGCCGAGGCTTAAGGTTTTACCGAAGTAGTAATTTTTTAGCTTGATATTTTGGCCTAAGGTGGCCGAAGCTGAAGATTCGGTCAGATAGAATTCTAGTCAGTCAGTCATATTCACTAACGCATAGGTTCAGCCGCTGGGTTTAAAATAAACTATTCCATTAACTTACCAACTATGACATATATTAATCGAATATTTTGAAACATAAACTTTTACCTACCATCTCCAACCATCAAACACACATGCATAAACAAAATATATTTTTCATCTACCTACATTCTACGTAGGTACATACAAATCGTCATTAAGTATTCATTTGACATAACATCCGTCGTCAAATACGTCATCAATCTTGTGTTATTACGTCATAACGTGGAGTGCTAAATTTCATTTTTTCATTCCACGAATGTTTCCGTGTAATGGAATGTTAAAATGACAAATTGTTTTTGATTTTCTTCCGTAACATTCAAAAGAAGTAAAAAAGGGAAACTAACGAGAAGTGATGTAAGCCAGTAATGTTACAGATATAGAATATGGTAACCAAGATATGTACATATATAAAATGTTTTATACCGCTTTATTATTTATTATACGATACATATATATAGGTAGTAGAACCACGCTGATTTCAGCACGAATGGGCTGACTTGAACGGGGCGTTTTTAGGGTTCCGTAGCCAAATGGCAAAAAACGGAACCCTTATAGATTCGCCAAGTCTGTCTGTCTGTCTGTCTGTCCGTCCGTATGTCACAGCCAATTATTTCCGAAACTAGACGAGCTATACTATTGAAATTTGGTCAGTCGATGTATTCTGTGAACCGCATTAAGATTTTTACAAAAATTTAGAAAAATAACAATACATTATGGGGGTCCCCATACTTGGAACTGAAACTCAAAAATTTTTTTTTCATCAAACCTATACGCGTGGGGTGGGGTATCTATGGATAGATGTGCAAAAATGATGTTGAGGTTTCTAATATCATTTTTTTCTAAACTGAATAGTTTGCGCGAGAGACACTTCCAAAGTGGAAAAATGTGTGTCCCCCCCCCTCTAACTTCTAAAATAAGAGAGTGATAAAACTAGAAAAAATATATGTTATACATTACCATGTAAACTACCAACGAAAATTGTTTTGAACAAGATCTAGTGATCAGTTTTTTTTTAATACGTCATAAATCGTTACACGCAATTTACCTTTCATTCAGTCAATACACTAGTATAAAAACATCGATTAAAGTTACAAGGAACTACAAGAACTTTTATATGATGTTACTTGCTGATACGGAACCCTTCATGGGCGAGTCCGACTCGCACTTGGCCGCTTTTTTGTTATATATATAAGTTAGGCTACTTTTTAGGGTTCCGTAGCCAAATGGCTAAAAACGGAACCCTTATAGATTCGTCAAGTCTGTCTGTCTGTCTGTCTGTCCGTCCGTATGTCACAGCCAATTATTTCCGAAACTTTAAGAGCTATACTGTTGAAACTTGGTCAGTCGATGTATTCTGTAAACCGCATTAAGATTTTTACATAAAAATAGAAAAAAAACAATACATTTTGGGGGTCCCCATACTTGGAACTGAAACTCAAAAATTTTTTTGCATCAAACCTATACCTGTGGGGTATTTATGGATAGGTGTTTAAAAATGATGTTGAGGTTTCTAATATCATTTTTTTCTAAACTGAATAGTTTGCGCGAGAAACACTTCCAAAGTGAAAAAATGTGTGTCCCCCCCCCCCCTCTAACTTCTAAAATAAGAGAGTGATAAAACTAAAAAAAATATATGTTGTACATTACCATGCAAACTACCAACGAAAATTGGTTTGAACGAGATCTAGTGAGTAGTTTTTTTTTAATACGTCATAAATCGTAACACGCAATTTACCTTTCATCCAATCAATACACTAGTATAAAAAAATCGATGAAAGTTACAACGAACTACAAGAACTTTTATATGATGTTACTTGCTGATACGGAACCCTACATGGGCGAGTCCGACTCGCACTTGGCCGCTTTTTTTTTCATTTATTTTGTTACGAAACAGTCATTAATACAGAGTAATATATAAATGTACTTAACAGACAGACAAGGAGTACCTAATAATGTTACTACCCTCATACAGAAGACCATCCTAATAATGACTCTTCGTTCTTGCTGTCATATTTCACTGGTGAATGTGGGACCGGAGGCATAATAGACCTGAAATACAGGTAAATCGATAAATAATAGGTTTTATTTCTCAACTAACGTTTGCCCACTTTTCTACCAATTTGTATGTCGTTTCTTGCGTTACAAAGTTTGAAATTAGAGTACTAATTCTTCAAGAATTAGTACTCTAATTCTTGAAGAAGGAGATAGGCTACTTTGTAACATTTGTAAAGTAACTGTCTAACTGTAACGCTTTAACAGCTTCACCGTTGTACAGATTTTAATAAAAACCTTACACGTAGTGGGAATGATTTCTTCATGCGTCTACCCATTGTATGGGATATCATTAGAAAGGTTTTTAAAATATATTAATTTAGGTTGCTTAGATTATTGTTTTTATTTATACATCTATTTGCGAGATTATTAACTTTAAAGAGTATTTTCTGTTAAAACAAGGCGTCCCCCCCCCCCTTCTAAAAGGTAAAGGATTTGCTCAAAAAATCTAAAAAAAGTCATGGTTGTAGTCTATATTATGAACTTTAAAGGAAAACTATAACGACTTAGATTACTTTATTAGTTTATGAGTTATAGAGGTATAACTTGTCTAATCTTGGAAAACTTCGTACAAAAATAACGAAATAATAAGTAAACATATTTTCTACATTATCTATTGAACATGTTGTTAAATCCACCATTACTACTGTGACTAAGAATGTCGATCATGCAAATAAGCTTGCCTTCATCACATCATCATCATCAACAGCCTTTAACAGTCCACTGGTGGACATAGGCCTCTCCTTAGAAAGGAGGTTTTGGCCTACTATACCACGCTGGCCAGACGGGTTTGCATAGGATTCGTTTCAAGTTTTCCTTCTCTTTGCATTGATGTTGTCTTGCGTAGTTTATCCCTTAGTCGCCTTTTACGACACCAGCGGGATGAATAGGAGTGGTGACACTCTGTATTCTTAATCCGTCCCCCAAGTGGGATCAAAGTACAGCTAACAAAATATAAGTACGCCTCAATTTACTCCTTTTGATATACAGGATCTATGTTTTTCTTTCTGTGGTATATTGTCTTCTTGTGTCCAAGCAGACACGTATCATATTGCGCTGTGTACTTAACGTCACGTCTATTTACGTGTGTGTACGCTGACTGACATACTGACAGCTCAGTAGATTATTGTTTGTGGAAGTATCAAGGGATATAATAAGTACTTAGATATAAATAAATGGATAAGCCCTACTGTCAAGATGGGCGATTTAGAGACGATTTGTAACAAGTCATTTCGGTTCATCATACCATATCATACATCTTTTTTTTTGTTTTTTTTTTATATTTAAGCCTGCCAAAGTGACTCTACTCTGCCTGATGCAAAGCATGAGTAGAATCCAGGAGTAGGGGTCACCATGCTTATTGTGAGGGTATGCAATGTAGCATGGTGACCCTCACCATGGCAGCTTGGTTAGATTATTCTGCATCATTCTCCCGGCCTTCGAAGGGCGGGAGAATGATGCAGAATGATTGGGCCTCCGGTCTCACACTCACCAACGAAATACGACAGCAAGAATGCTGTCATTATTAGGATGGTCTTCTGTGTGAGGGTAGTACTGGCCGGGTCGAGCCGGCCCATTCGTGCTGAAATCAGCGTGGCTCTACTACCTACTACATCTATACAAAAGAATAAAATTGAAGTGTATGTAATATCAAAATAACAGTTTTTTTACCAAATGCATACGAAAATAAATACGGGACTTACATCAGAAAAGCAAATTCTAAACTTTTCTCTGTCTGACAGATTGTATGTTCCGAGTAATCTCTAGAACGGCTTTTACGGGACTTGCATAAAACCATATATTACATTTTAAGAATCCCAAAAAAAATAGACAGTTATTTACGTTCTTCAACGAAGTTTCAGAAAAATATAAAATAGTACACGAAGAATGACAGTGTAAAATAAAAATGTGATTAAATATACAAACCTTATATTGTTATAATATATTAGTTACAATCTTTAATAGACCACGATGTATACCTCTCTTTAGAAATGAGTTACCACACTGGTAAGATGAGTTTCTTTAATGGTTTTGTTACGGTTTTAGGCATGCGTTGCTTGTTCCTTTAGTTGGCTCTAGCAATACCCACAGAAACAAATATTTGCGGATCACATAAATATTTGGTCCGACCCGAAAACGAATCCGAGACAGGCAAATTCAAATGAGAACACCGTCATTTGAAGTTAGTCTTCTGAGTGAGTGTAGTAACTGCCGCGGTAAAATCGGCCTTTTCGTGCTGAAATCGACATGACTCTACTACCTGGTGTATTTTTTTTTTATTGCTTAACTTGAACTTGTTCTCTGTTCCTGACGAAAACTAGTTAAAATAAAGGAACCGATTCCTGGTTCCCAAGTTGCAAAACATAAATATTCTCGTCAACACGAGTCAACGTGGTGTTACCATAATTAAGTCGCCATGACAGTTACAGTGTCGGTCACAGTTCTCGATCATTTATTACGTGTGCCTCTCACTGTATTAAAAAGCCCAACGAAATACGTGCCGTGAATAAGATATTTCCTGGCTTGATATAAAGCTGTTGTTATTTTAATGCTGCTATAGAAAGCTCTACGTGTGTCACAGTATTTGTTTGAAAACTTCCGAAAAAAATATTATCAATAACGTTTAATAGAGTAGTGTTGGAAATAGACCTATCATTTTTATGTCCTGTGCGGAAATTCCCCCGGATGCCACATGGATGCTATATTGGTAAACCGCAACTCCCTTTCGGTCACTAAAAGTCAGGGAACCAGGTGTACCCTCGGAAGGCTCCCTACTATGCAGGAACCTCGATTTTCCCCCTCTGCTAAAAAAAGGGTCGCTTGCTAACACGGTTTTACGACATTCACGGAACGAATAAGATTATAATAATAATAATAATCTTTATTTTCATAAACCAGTTATAAACAAAGTACATAGATCGATACTGCAAAAGACAGTTCACGCTGCCATGGTACGGCAACTCTCGTGCTAGGATTAAACCTGTGTTACAAGTAGAGGGACACCAACCATGGAAGCGAACTCCCAGTCGAAACAGCTAATATAATTATGATTACAGTAGATCTACTTCAATACTAGGTCCATATATTAGGAAACCCTGTATTTGGGACCATTGGGATTAGTGACAATCCGTATTCTCATTTATTAATAATCAAAAAAATACTACAGTGTCTAAAAGAACGCTTTGGTTCTAACTGAACAAAAAGAAATATCTGGAGTTGGATTACTATTTGCAACAAATATTAATTATTTCAGTAGTGATTTGAGGAAAATATGCGAGCATTTAGTCACGAAAATATTTTTTTGAATTTCTCTATAAGATACCTCGTCATCAAAAACGAAAACAAATTTTAAAAATTGCCTTGACCGTCCATGCTAGTCCGCGTAGCACTACGAATTCCATTATCGGTACGAGGTACGTAGGCACGCTACGAGCCATGTTCGTAGCGTTATTGAAATGCGATGCGGGTATAACGCTTAATGAGATCATTGTGATGCTTAAACTTTTGTAATTTGCTTCTGAACTTTATTGAAAGAAAGACAAAGTGTTATAAATTTTAACAAAAGTAGGTATTTTGAAGTTTAGTATTTCAAAACTAAGTCACATTGCCGTCGTTTGGCAGAATATATGCCAAGAGATAAATAAAGAAGTAGAGAGAGACTCGGTTATAGATGGAAAGTGGAAATGTGGTTCTCACTTGATGCAAGAATTGCAAATTTCGGGAAAGAGACAAGTGGAATGGTTTACGAGAGGCCTACTATAAAGAGGCGACTAGTTCACATATACTTTCATATTTATAAAGAAATTTTACGTAAATCTTTTACAGCCTAATAGATTGCCTTTTTTATCCCGTTAGAGGTGGAATTTTCCGAAAAGCTCTTAGTGTTCGCCTACGCTCCTCAAGGAACACACATGCCTCATTTTAGCTTTCTGCACCTAATATTTTTGGCTGTGCGTTGTCTGACAGTCAGTTAGCAACACGAAACATTACACAAATTATAAGTATATAGATGCAATTACTTATACCTTAGTCTTTTTTTGTGATGTCTAGTAGTAAATAAAGGCTATCAATATTTTATCTTGTAGTTTTATGAAAGTTTAATCCTACCATTCTACTCTATTACTCGTCATTTCACTGTTAACTCCCTTCATACAACACCACCTTTGCATTGGTCTTCCTCTTGCCCTGTAACCTTCAATTTCTATACCCAACATTTTACATTTTCCTCGCTACACTTTCCTCATCCCTCCGCATAGCATTTCCATACCAAGATAACCTATTACTTCTTAACATTTCATTCAGTGGCAATACTTTCAGACTTCCTGCCCATATTCATTTCTGAATTTGTCAATCCGAGTCACACCACACATCCATCTCAGCATTCGTATTTCTTTATGGGCTAACTTTCAGAACCATACAGGACGGCAGGTTTATACGGACGGACAGCTACTGTACACTACTACAGCTACTATTGATATAAAACAAAATGAAGATTTAGTTTTCGGGAAGTTACAGCTATCTACTTTTTTATGAAATCATGGACACATCATTAAATGTAACTATTATTTTGAAAACTGCATGAACTTGTTCAGCAATAAAACTGTATACTTGGCTACCCTCCAGGCATCTCCAACTCACTTTGAAGAATGGAAGTTTCTAATGGAGCGTGTCTAACTTTGTGATTTGAGTTGTGTCTCTAGTGAAAGCGGACTGAAACGATTTTTAATTAAAGTTAAGTCGTCGGTCTCGTTCGGCATGTAGCTATAGTAATCGTTATTGGGAAGTCAGTGCTCTCACATATACTGACAACTATTTCAAATTTTGAATTCACTTCGCCCTCAGGGTTGCAAAGGTCAAATGCCAGACGCTCCGTGGAAAAACTGTAATCCTCATGTTTTTACTGTAGTGGTAGTGGTCACGGGTAGACTGTTCTACCCGTGACCACGAGCGGTATAACCCGTTCGAAACGTCGGATAAAACCAGCAAAACCTGGAAATAATAATACTGATGAAGCCGATTAATTACTTTTGTTTCAGAATCAAATTTGTTTTGTAGAGAAAAGTGCTTGTAAATAAATACTAAACTAATAAATAAATAAATCCCTATTAATATTATAAATGCGAAAGTAACTCTGTCTGTCTGTCTGTCTGTTACGCTTTCACGCCTAAACCACTGAACCGATTTTGATGAAATTTGGTATGAAGATAGAACTGAACTTGGGAAAGGACATAGGCTACTTTTTACTGCAATAATCGAGATACAAAGGCCAAAGCTAAGTGATTATAAAAATACCTAAATCGTAGATATCAAAATGTATCTCTGTTTATCTCCTGTCAATGCTTCACAGGTTGCTAGGCATAACACACTTGCATGGCAACCATAATGATAGTTTGTAAATGACATATAGACCAGTAGACCAGGGTATATAATTTTTGAAAACAAATAAAATTATAGTAGGATGAAGCCTATTGGAAAAGGAGGAGAATGTTATAAAAATGAAAGGAAAATAATTTACGGGCGATCTGAGGTCGGGAAGGGGTAGGGGGGAGGTTTTCGAGTCCTTTAAGCGGGGCGTGAAAAAGCATCTCACTAAGCCGCCATAGTGTGGGCCGCCATACATTATTGTCTGCATTCGCAGCAAGTGTAGTAGCCCCGACTCTTAGATTCTGCTCATGCTTTCCATCAGGCAGGGTAGAGTCACTTTGGATGGCTAAATATCTTTAAAATTCCACTTTAAAGGCCACTTTTTTGTAAAAACAGGGCGTCCCCCCCTCTAAAAGCTAAACGGCCGGCTCAAAAAATCTGATAGTGGTCCATACAATGCACTTTAAATGAAAACTATAACGAATTAGATGACTTTGTTAGTTGAGGAGTTATAGAGGCTTAACTTCTACAATGGGCTTACTTGGAAAACGTCATACAAAATTAACGCATTAATACGTAAACCTAACAATTATCCATTGGATACAATTTCTAATCCACGTACCATTATGGGTGACTGAGGAACCCTTTCCTGAGCGTGGCCTGACACTTTTTTATTTACACTTTTTTTCACATAACCTCAAATTATATGTGAAAAATTCAAAAAACCAAGTTTTTGGTTTTTTATTTGTATCTTTTACAAATAAAATTATTTTTAAACGAAGTTTAGTGAAAACTTACCTTTTTATGTCCCGAATACACTGTAATTTATTTGATTTGAAATTTTTTTTTTTTTTACCCTATTTTGACTTAATATCGAAAATTCACCCATCAAAATATCTACTTTTTTCAAAAAATTGGGGTGTTTTATGTTCGATGAAATATCTACTTTCCGATGGTGTATTCCCTACTTCCCTACTAATATTTTAAATGCGAAAGTAACTCTGTCTGTCTGTCTGTTACGCTTTCACGCCTAAACCACTGAATCAATTTTGATGAAATTTGGTATGAAAATAGAACTGAACTTGGGAAAAGACATAGGATACTTTTTATCGCGAAAATAAAGGTAGAAGGGTTTGAATTAAGGGACGAAAGTTTGTGTCGAAGTTCCCTAATATCAAACATAAAATCATGTAAGATTGTTTAATCTACCCTTACCGTGTCGCGCGATATAAACGAATTCCACGCGGGCGAAGCCGCGGGCGGAAAGCTAGTAGTAAATATATGGCTTTTAAATTAATATATACGTGACTAACTTTCTATAGAAAGTAGCCTATGTCCTTTCTCAGGCTTTAGACTATCTGGATACAAAATTTCACATAAATCGGTGCAGTGGGTTTTGAGTTTATCGCGAACCGACAGACAGAGAGACGCGGGGGAGAACTTTATTTTATAATATGTAGTGTTAATATAGATTTTTTGTAGATTAGTTATCTTATTGAATGATTAAGAGTACGTCAGACGGAATACCTTCCCTAAGTAATTCCGTAAGTAAATCCGAGACTAAGTAATTATTTATAGCCTTTCCTAAGCTATCCTCTCTCCGTCTAAATTTACATAATCTTAAAAGCGAAGCAACAAATCATAGAATTACCATTATAGAAATTACACAAACGTTGAGGAATTAATTAAAATGTAATTCGACACGTGTTTGCTGAAAGCCCTCAGAACTTCACCAAGCCTTATACATTTATATACTGAGCTCTGTATTCATGCTGTCAAATCCTATTTGATTTTATGGAGGTTGTGTAACAAAAACACATTTACAGTTTTTTAATAACCAATAATAAAGGGTTATATTTTTACCCTACAACGGTAAAGTCAAAAAGCCGTAGACACGATTTCTTAAAGTGTAACGTGTGACTAAGCTTTCAAACTTGAATTTATGTATATCTGTACACTGATTTGTATATCTGGGTATGAGTACTATGTTGTTTAGATCTTGTTTCATACTTTTTCAGCGTCATTTTTGGCGTATTTCGGTTTTAGTTTTTACTTTTTTATGAGCAAACCAATGCGAGCTTCACCCATGATTTCTACATAAACTGCATTTCTCGTCTATTTTCTAAAATAGTTTCACATTTTTTTTGATAATAATTACAACTAAGAGACACGTTCAATTTTGTATCGATGTGTAAACATTGGAGAGGCCTATGTCCAGATGTGGACTACAAAAGCTACATACATGAAACCCAAAATTAATCAAATAGGCTCTCATGAAGACTTACAGTGGACTGCACTAGAGGGTTTATCGATAGATTGTGATCATCTTGTTAGCCTTTATTATTCCCAAGTTTATTTGGGGTCGGCTACTAGTTCAACCGGGTTTTACTGAATATCAGTTTTTCTACGGAGCGACTGGTATCAGACCCTGTAACGCTGAGGGCGATCAGAATTCGAAGTTTAAACTAGTTTTATAATAAATTGGAAGCGCACTTACAAATCACGACTGCAGTAGATGTTCATAACAACCGGGTTTGACAGCTTGACGTACGAGCCGTGCGAGAGCATGGGTGTGAAACACTGTCAACTTCAAAACTCCGGCCTGTTATGTCTTCCATAATAGACCTCTCGACTTGACCAAAACCTAAGACCTCTGGATCGGCAGTCACATACACTAACCAGCGAGGAGATGATTATGTATCTACATAACTATGAATCTATATTATCACGATAAATATGACTATTATTATTGTATTTTTTTACATTTAAACCTACCAAAGTGACTCTAATCTAGCTGATGAAAAGCATGAGCAGAATCCAGGAGCAGGAGCCACCATCCTCATTGTGAGTGCATAAAATGCAGCATGATTACCCATACCATGGTGGCTTAGTGAGATAATTCTGCATCACCATACAGCTCATTAATGTTTGGGCCTCAGGTCTCACAGTCACCAATGAAAGACGACAACAAGAATGTTTTAGGTCGGTTTTTAACCGACTTCAAAAAAAGGAGGAGGTTCTCAATTCGTCGGAATCTTTTTGTTTTTTTTTAACGTTCTTCGATGTTAACGATTTCAAAAATTCTTTTTGCATTGGAATGGGCATAGCTTACAGGTGGTCCCATAGTCATCTTATCGAGATCTGATGATGGGATCCCAAGGAAATCGAGGGAACTTCTCATAGTATAGTTTTGGAATAGTTTTTCTATGAAGTCGGTTCCTTTTTGTTAAAATTATCTGTGTGAAGATAGGGCTGAAATCAGCGTGGGCTCTACTACCTACTAGTACATATGTATATGTCTACTACTAGTATATACGTATATGTGAGTCTACAGTGTGTCTGTCAGTTTAATTAAAGTCATTTCCGACCCAATGGTTGGAAATTTCTGATGGAACTGAGTCATGGACTTTACTCAAAGACGTCTGTTCGTGACCAGCAGGTTCATGTTATTTACTGTAATTACATTGTCAGTTTTATTAGATATCATCTGGGATTAACAAGTATATCATGATTTGTTGAATGCTTTAAAAGAAAACAATACTCAGCCTTCGTAGTAATTTTAAGTACTGACTTTCACCCGCGGCTCTGCCTATACAAAAAGAGCCTATGTCCTTTCTTAAATCCTAGACTATCTGTGTATTAAATTTCATTAAAAACGATTCCGTAGTTTTGGCGTGAAAGAGCGACAAACGTAATAATCAGCGTGTGGTGGTCGCGAAGTCACTTCTGATGCATCACCACGTCATAGGCTATTACATACCACTATTACGGTCAATCTGATCCACCACATTTAATGTCTCATTTCTAAAAGAACACATTGTAATATTATAGATCCTTGCTTAAACACATCAATCTTTGAAACCACAAGTCTTATCAACTATACTCTGCCTGATGGAAAGCATGAACGAAATCTAAGATTAGTCGTCACTATATCTGTTGCGAATGCAGACAATGCAACAATGCGGTATGCTGACCCAGGCTATGGCAGTCTATTGATATACATCTACAGATCATTGGGCCTCCGGTCTCGTACTCACCAACGAAGTACGACAGCACGAATGCTGTTATTAAAGGTTGGTCTTCTGTGAGGTAGTACCGCCCCAGTCGAGCCAACGTGGCACTACTGTAAAGTATTTACAATTAATATATTTTTGAGACTAGCTTTATTTAATGTTTACCAATTGATAATTAGTTTGCAATTAAGTACATATAGTTAGTAATCCTGTTCGCCTATTTACCGTATGTTTTTGGGTTTCTTGGGTGTATTCTATCTTTAGAAAAAAATAGAATTGTACGTTTGGAACCTCAAAATAACAGTTTTTCACTAAATGTATATGAAAGTTTATAAAGTTTTTTTTTGACATTCATTCTATTATTAGGTTGATTCCAGCTAATCTCTGGAACGACTGGACCATCCCGTCGCGTTACTAGCGGACACAACAATCACTAGTAACACCGCGGGCTTCAGCTTGAGTATAATATGTTTGTATTTACAAAAAAAAAAAAGTATTCTATCTCTTCTTCACTCAATCTAGCTCTTGTGGTAACAGCTCTGTTTAGATTGAAGCTAAATGAGGCTGTGTATCAGTTGTAAGAAACATTTACTATTATTTATTTATGTTTATTTTAAACTTTTTGCACACATTGTAGAAAGGCCATGAGATATTCTCTCCCAGTCAACCTTCAGGTGATGTAAAAATATGATGAGGGTAGGTGCAGAGAAAAAAAAAACATAATTCATGATTAATAGCTATGTAAATAAAAAAATAAATTATCCTACTAATCCTACTAATATTATAAACGCGAAAGTTTGTGAGTATGTATGTGTGTATGTATGTTTGTTGCTCTTTCACGTAAAAACTACTGAATGGATTTGGATGAAACTTTACAGTAATATACCTTATATATCAGAATAACACATAGGCTACTTTTTCTGCAATAATCGAGATAAATGGGCGAAAGCTAGGTGATTTCAAAAATACATTGAATCGTAGATGTCAAAATGTATCACTGTTTATTTCCTGTCAAAACTTCACAGGTTGCTATACATAACAAACTTACATAGCAACCATAATGATACGCGGGTAACACCGCGGGGCGCAGCTAGTTTAAGTATATTTATCATTTTACTATTTTTATCGCTTCACAAACGAGATTCGTTCCTCAAAAATGAAAAAATAAATACTGGCACGTGAATGTCGATTCTATTGACAACACTCTGATTGCTACATTTACAATTGTTTTCGAAGAAGGCAATTATCGCCTGCAGAACAATATTACTGGCTAATGTTCTTTGAGATGGGGACCACAATTAAGTAAGGAATTCTTTGAAGTATAAATAAAAGATAATATGTATCTTAAACTTTTAACGATATCAAGAATATAGTTTAAGTGTTCATGTTTCTTTGAGATGGGGACCACAATTAAGTAAGGAATTCTTTGAAGTATAAATAAAAGATAACATGTATCTTAAACTTTTATCGATATCAAGAATATAGTTTAAGTGTTCATGTATGTTTCCTTCCTATCATCTTTCACTCACTCCACTTTGTGCACTCGTGTATGTTTGCCCTCGTGGCTCCTCTGCTTCTCATTAGAATTGAACATTTGAGATATCGTTAGAAGCACCTTGATCATCATCTGGTTATAGGCTATATGACGTGTCATTGAAACTAATGTGGTGTCCACTAGCGGTCATAAGATACTGTTTGAAAACAAATTGGAAATAAATATGCCGTGTTTAGTAACATTGTAAAGAGCGTTTCTTGTGCATCTCAAATATATTTTTAGAAATTATTTGACTGCCTCGTTGGTCTAGTGGTTAGCGTAAGCGGCTGCAGATCAAGAGGTTTCGGGTTCGATTCCCGGGTCGGACCAAATATTATTTGTGTGATTCACAAATATTTGTTTCGGAGTCTGGGTGTTTCCTATGTATAATATGTATGTATTTACAAAAAAAAAGTATGTTTATGTATTTATATCAGTTGTCTAGTACCCATAACACAAGCTCTGCTTATCTTGGGACTAGATGATGTTGTGTGTCAGATGTCCAAAATATTTATTTATTTATTTATTTTTTATCCGTATTTATTGTGATATTTCATACTTCCAAACTATTAGGTGGAATTGTTACAAGTTGACCGAAACAAACAATTTATTACTGTTTGTTTTGTTTATTACTATATGTGTGACTAAAAACCACACAGTGTGCCCTCTCCGCGCTTCTCCGTTTAGGAGGAGGAGAAGTCCAGGGTGAGATCTCCTTCTGAACTTCTCCAGCGCCTGCCCGCTCCTGATGCGGGCACCGTCTCTGTACGACGACCCTCTCTTAGGCGGCGTCCGGCACACACCGACGCCGCCTCCTCGCGGCTGGCCATATAGGGCGGGTGGAGGGAAAACCCGTCCCGTCCACCCGCGGCCACACTCAAGGCGGCATGAGGCGCAGATGTTCGCGCCTCCGCCGCCCGAGTCGCCGGCGGCGAATCTGGTCCGATTGGATGTCGTCCTCCCGGGCCTTCTCCGCCGCCTCCTTCTGCGTGATTACGTCCTCGCAGAAGGTTGCGACCGCGGTAAATGAGCTCTCGCTGCCGGCCACGGAACGAACGACGGCCGGAAGCGAGAGATCCTCTCCGATGACTGCAGTGAGGACCCGGCGCTGCGTCTCCCATGCGGGGCAGACCGCCAGCGTGTGATGAGCCGAATCCTCACTGCAGTCGCAGTGGTGGCAGGCGGAACTCAATTCCCTCCTGGCGACCGAGTGCAGGTACTTTCCGAAGCAACCATGCCCGGAAAGAACCTGCGTCAGTCAGAAGGTAAGGGTCCCGTGCTGCCGCACTGCCCATTCGCCGATGACCGGCTGAAGCGCCTCCACGGTGGCGAAGCCAGCACGTGGAGTCTCCAGCCGGATCGACCAGCGATCCATCGTGGCTCGGTGAGCGGCTTCGCGCCACTCGCGCACGTCCTCGGGCGGAGGTCCAACTCCACCACTCTCCGCCCGGTGTCATTCACCCCTATTCAACCCGCGGGTGTCGTAAAAGGCGACAAATGGATAAACTGCGCAAGACAACATCGATGCAAAGAGAAGGAAAACTTGAAACCAACCCTATACCAACCCGGCCAGCCAACGTGGTATAGTAGGCCAAACCCTCCTTTCTAAGGAGAGGCCTATGTCCAGCAATGGACTGTTAGAGGCTGTTGATGATGATGATGATCATCAACTCTTTTAACGAGTCCAGTGCTAACAAAAAGTCCTCTTGCGAATGGAGGGTCTCCCACCATAACAATCAGCCTGTTGCAGTCCATTGCTAGACATAGGCTTCTCTCATTCTCAACTTATCGGGGCTTCTAGCACCCAGGAGGACTTAGTAGGGACTGCTAAATATGGAGAAATTGTTTAATTCACTTTATAAAAGTTTAGTTTAAAAAAATGCAACAAATTTTGAATTCAATTGAAAATTAATGTATTTACATGTACAGTAATATTAAACTCCCTGTATAGGCCAATAACCCAACATAGATGAGCAAACAATTCATATGTATCCTGTGAAGATCCATTCATCCTCGCTCACAAGAGACGCTCACTCACGTTGCCGTTGAAATCAGCAATCAATCAATGAAAGCAATTTGCCAACCGTTCAATCCCCGGCATTTCAACATAGCGAGTCTTGTCACAAAGAACAACCCGTATGTGTAGGTGAAAGCATTGAGAAGCAAACAATTACAGAGCCCTTTATTCTCAATGTGAGACTGTTATACGGTATAAGATGAATATATATTAGTATGTAGTAAAGCCACGCTGATTTCAGCACGAATTGGCCGACTCGAACGGGTCAGTACGTACTAACCTCGCACAGAAGACAAACTTAATTTTACAGCATTCTAATTGTCATATTTCTTTGGTGAGTGTAAGATCGGAGGCCTAATAGTGCAGAAGCTGCCATAGTGTGGGTCACCATGCTGTATTATCTGTACTCACAGTTGGATTCTACTCATGCTTATCCTCACGCAGAATAGAGTCATTTTCATCATCATCAGAGAATATATTATGTACTAGAATTTGCGTTGACGAAGCCTATATCACTCTGTACTATATATATATGTATAATTGTACTGAGTCTGGGTGTTCTTTGTGTCCATTTCATGCATGTATGTAAAGTCTCCCGCGACACAGGATTTATATTCCTGATGCGAGAGATGTCTATTTTAACAAAAAAATAATAGTAAAAGTGAGGAACCTTAAATATAGTGAGTTGATTCGTAAAAAAACAATTATTGTAATCAGTGCACAAATGTCGATACACAACTTTACTTTGTTCTTTACAGTCATTTATAAACCTTGTTAAACTGAAAATAAGTATTAAATTGAAGAATGTCTTAAAGATTAAATTGAAGACATCTTCTGTTGAACTTATATTTTACTGCCTCGTTGGTCTAGTGGATAGCGTATGCGACTAGTAATCAATAGGTCTCGGGTTCACATCTCGGGTCGGGCCAAAAAGAGTTTTTGGGTTTTTCTTAGGAAATTCCTAATAGCAGCCCGGAGTCTGGAAGTTTGGCGGTGATTTACGCCCGTGCCTCGGAGAGCACATTAAGCAGTCGGTCCCGGCCTCGGGAAGGCAGTGCCCTCAAATTTACTGACAACTAGTTCAATCTTCGAATTTCAGTTCTCCCTTAGGGTGGCGGAGGTCCGATGCCAGTCGTTCCGTGGAAAAACTGATATTCAGGTAAAACCGGTTAAACTAGTAGCCGACCCCTAATAATATTGGGAATAAGGCTAGGAAGAAGAAGAATTTAGTCTATACCTCTTTAAAAACTCCTTCACACAGTCGGTCCTGCACTGCCCGCAACCAACGGCTCCCCGTGACTTTCACAAGTTTAGGACAACCTTGTAAGAGGTCTAACCACGTTCCGTTTTCCAGCATGTGGTCACCACTCCAGAACTTTTCGACTAATATATTTCTGTTCAAACACTTACGTATGTTTATATTGTAATAGTAACTATGTCAAAAGTGTTGCAGGCACGTTTTAGATAGTGTTGGGTCACACTGCAAGCGATAAAATAAGTACAGTCACTCGAATTGACTGCCTTGTTGGTCTAGCGGTTAGCGTATGCGGCTATTATTCGTGTGATCCATAAATATTTGTTTCGGAGTCTAGGTGTTTTCTATGAATAATATAATATGTGTTTACAAAAAAAAGTATGCTTATATTTTTATATCAGTTGTTTAGTACCCATAATACAAGCTCTGCTTAGTTTGGGACTAGATGACGTTGTGTGTAAAAGTCCGAAATATTTATTACTAGCTTTCCGCCCGCGGCTTCGCCCGCGTGGAATTCGTTTATATCGCGCGACACGGTAAGGGTAGATTAAACAATCTTACATGATTTTATGTTTGATATTAGGGAACTTCGACACAAACTTTCGTCCCTTAATTCAAACCCTTCTACCTTTATTTTCGCGATAAAAAGTATCCTATGTCTTTTCCCAAGTTCAGTTCTATTTTCATACCAAATTTCATCAAAATTGATTCAGTGGTTTAGGCGTGAAAGCGTAACAGACAGACAGACAGAGTTACTTTCGCATTTAAAATATTAGTAGGGAAGTAGGGAATACACCATCGGAAAGTAGATATTTCATCGAACATAAAACACCCCAATTTTTTGAAAAAAGTAGATATTTTGACGGGTGAATTTTCGATATTAAGTCAAAATAGGGTAAAAAAAAAAAAAAATTCAAATCAAATAAATTACAGTGTATTCGGGACATAAAAAGGTAAGTTTTCACTAAACTTCGTTTAAAAATAATTTTATTTGTAAAAGATACAAATAAAAAACCAAAAACTTGGTTTTTTGAATTTTTCACATATAATTTGAGGTTATGTGAAAAAAAGTGTAAATAAAAAAGTGTCAGGCCACGCTCAGGAAAGGGTTCCTCAGTCACCCATAATGGTACGTGGATTAGAAATTGTATCCAATGGATAATTGTTAGGTTTACGTATTAATGCGTTAATTTTGTATGACGTTTTCCAAGTAAGCCCATTGTAGAAGTTAAGCCTCTATAACTCCTCAACTAACAAAGTCATCTAATTCGTTATAGTTTTCATTTAAAGTGCATTGTATGGACCACTATCAGATTTTTTGAGCCGGCCGTTTAGCTTTTAGAGGGGGGGACGCCCTGTTTTTACAAAAAAGTGGCCTTTAAAGTGGAATTTTAAAGATATTTAGCCATCCAAAGTGACTCTACCCTGCCTGATGGAAAGCATGAGCAGAATCTAAGAGTCGGGGCTACTACACTTGCTGCGAATGCAGACAATAATGTATGGCGGCCCACACTATGGCGGCTTAGTGAGATGCTTTTTCACGCCCCGCTTAAAGGACTCGAAAACCTCCCCCCTACCCCTTCCCGACCTCAGATCGCCCGTAAATTATTTTCCTTTCATTTTTATAACATTCTCCTCCTTTTCCAATAGGCTTCATCCTACTATAATTTTATTTGTTTTCAAAAATTATATACCCTGGTCTACTGGTCTATATGTCATTTACAAACTATCATTATGGTTGCCATGCAAGTGTGTTATGCCTAGCAACCTGTGAAGCATTGACAGGAGATAAACAGAGATACATTTTGATATCTACGATTTAGGTATTTTTATAATCACTTAGCTTTGGCCTTTGTATCTCGATTATTGCAGTAAAAAGTAGCCTATGTCCTTTCCCAAGTTCAGTTCTATCTTCATACCAAATTTCATCAAAATCGGTTCAGTGGTTTAGGCGTGAAAGCGTAACAGACAGACAGACAGACAGAGTTACTTTCGCATTTATAATATTAATAGGGATATAATTTGTTTTGTTATCATTGTATTATTATCATAGCCTTTAGTGGTCTACTGGCAGACAGGCCTCTTTAATAAAAGGAGATTTGTGACCTAATATAATACCACGCTGGCCAAACCCGTTGGTGTAAGGCTCATATTAAGATTATCTTCTCTGCTGTGGTCCTGAGTAATTTGTAAGTTTGCATAAGATATCAGAGTCATTCTGCTTTCAACATAAATAGGCCAGCTCGATCGGGACGGTACTATCCTTAAATTATAGCGTCCTGTCGTGTGTTTGAGAGTGCGAGTCCGGAGCCATAATGACGCAGGTGGATCTCAATAAGCCGCCGTAGTATGGATCGTGATGCTTTGTCAGCATTTATAATAAGTATTTTTCATATATTTAAGCCAACCAAAGTGACTCTGCCTGTTGGAAAGCATGAACAGAATCCATTATTAGGGGTCACCATCCTCATTGTGAGTGCATAAAATCCAGCATGGTGACCCACGCCATGGCGGCTTAGTAAGATGTTTCAATTTCAATGGTTGGAACTCCGGTCTCACAATTACCAACGAAAGAATGAAAGCTGTCATTTTAGGTTAGTCTTCTGTGTGATAGTAGTACCAATTGGATTCTATTCAGGCTTACCATCAGGCAGAGTAGAGTTACTTTGGTAGGCTTACATATATAAAAAAAATGTGGCTACGTAATCTTGCAGTATGATGTTTTTAGCCGCCCTAAGCCTTTCAACTAAGCTTCGCGACTGCTATCTTATGATAACCGCCGCGACCGACAGAATAACGTAATTTACGCGAATCACAGAACTCACGGCTCATCATGCCACAAACGCTCACCCATTTAAGTAAGACCGCGGCGTCGTTGCTTTCCAATCACCTAACGCCAGTTGGCTATAAGCGCTTGATTGATTATACAAAATCATTAAGCACTTTCCAATTATGAGAAGAACCCACAAATATTTCATCAGTCTTTGAAAGCCTAAGAGCAAACATTTGTTTAATTAATTTCAAAGAAAATCGTTAGCACACAAGTTTTCTTGACTCAGCTAATTGTATTTGCTATATCCGATATTTTAAATGGCTATGAGAAACGGTATTATAAGTATAATTTAATTATTCCTCGGCACCATAGATACATTGTCAAAAATACAGAGTTAATTTCAGCCTAGCCTATTTTTAACCGACTTCAAAAAAAAGGAGGAGGTTCTCAATTCGTCGGAATCTATTTTCTTTTTTTTTAACCGACTTCAAAAAATAGGAGGAGGTTCTCAATTCGTCGGAATGTTTTTTTTTTTTATGTATGTTCAGCGATAATTTCGTCGTTTATGAACCCATTTAAAAAACTCTTTTTGCTTTGGAATGGGCGTAGCTTACAGGTGGTCCCATTGTCACCATATCGGGATCTGATGATGGGATACCAAGGAAATCGAGGGAACTCCTCAAATATCATAGGCACAATGTCACGATTTGGGTACTCGGAATAGTTTTTCATTGAAGTCGGTTCCTTTTTGTTAAAATTATTGTATTCTATTCTCTATTGTATTCTCTATTCTCTTGTTTTTATCAAGTGACTGAGTGTCATTAGCCAAAGAAACAAGTGAATAGAATAGAAAACGAAAATCGTTTATAACTTGGCAGAGAGGGCTGGTCGTTGTTGAAATTAAAATCACTTGTACAGGACATTTTCGCGATAAAATTATTAAAAATAATACAATATCTTATACGATCGTGGTCATGGATAGATTGTCTACTCGTCGTTTTGTTTGATCTCAAACTTAACTTCGATAGTTAGAACTAAATTTATAGAAAAAATATATAGTTACCCTGGTGTTGAATGTTACATTACTTACTTACATTATATACTTTTTAATGATTTATTTATCAAGTCACATATAACATAATTCATAGACTTATGACATACAATAATATTTGCACAAAACAATTATTTACTCGGCGTTATCAAATCAATCTTTCACTTCTTCAGTTATGTAATTATGTGGATGACGATTGACATGATTTAACTGCTCAAAAACTGCTGTACTTGAGGTCTACGGTTCAATTATTTGTATGGTCTGCAGATATTTGTTTCGGAATTCAAGTATTTTCTATATATATATTTATAAAAAAGAACTACATGTATTCTAACAGTCAATCTAGTTTTCGTACAAGCTATTAGTCTGAAGCTAAATGGTGGTGTGTGAAATGTCGGAAAAATTTATTAAAATAAAGTCGAGGGAAAAGCTAAATTAAATTGCTGTGCCAGACAGGTTTTACAACTGTTACCGTTTATTTTATATATGAACACTATCCATTGTGAAATGCAACAAATATTTGAGAAAAGCTTCTATTTAGTGTCAATACAAAGGCCTTCCAACGCTTTGACCTAAACGAGAATTCAGTAAATAATATTGAATTACGTTTGCCGTCGTATTATCGCTGCTGTCGTCTTGGAGGCTTTTCTTTCTGAGATGTTTTCATGTACACGTTATTGTTATTCTAAGAATTGATATTTCAGACAATGGCGGCAGTTCATATCTGCCGAAAATCAGGGCGTACTTTACCAAAATATTCAGATATTAACTTCAACGTATTTCATTTTATTTTTATTGATTTATTTAATAATTCACTTTATTGACAAAAGTATAATGGCAACAACTAAACTTTAGTCTAGAGTGATTACCAGAGTAACAACAAAGAAGTTTTAAGTTTATTTCAATACTGTTACTGTATATTTATTTTCGGACATCTTACACAAAATGATGCTTTAGTCAAAAGTAGTGTTAAAATTAATATTTAAGTATTTTATAGTGAGTTAGTGTTTTTAAAATTAATTATTCTTAAAATTAGACTGCCTTGTTGGTCTAGTGGTTAGCTAATGCGACTGCGAATCCAGAGATCTCGGGTTCGATTCCCGGTCGGAACAAATATTTGTGTGAACCACAAATATTAGTTTCGGAGTGTGGGTGTTTTTCTATATAAAGCTTTTTATATCTATAATATGCATTTACTCTATAATATGTATGTATTTACAAAAAAAAAGTATGTTTATGTATTTATATCAGTTGTTTAGTACCCATAACACAAGCTCTGCTTAGTTTGGGACTAGATGATGTTGTGTGAAAGATGTTCGAAATATTTTTGTATTATTTTTATAGTTGCAAGTATTTAATGTCTAGCCGGCAATATTGCAAATGATTTGTCTCGCTTGCTTTATGTTGCAAAGATACTGAGCTAAAGAAAAATAGCCAACAAGATGCAATTTTTATAGCCCGTTTACAAGCGACTTTAGGCTGGCAGAATTTCTCAAATCGAAATAGTGCTTTATGGGATTAGTGAGTTCAACCAAAACAAATAAAATATCAAGCAACAAAACTATTTAACTTCATGATTTTGATAAGTCTAGATAAATTACACCTAGACCTACATATCTACGATTTGATAGATAAATATACTTTTAAGAAACGCAGGCCAAGTTGCGCGTTGACGCTAGTTAAAATTTTTAAATCAAACTTCACTTATTAAACAAAGCTCGGTACGGATTTTGCTTAACTTGTAAGTTAACTGTCAGTTAGCGGTCAAGTAACTGTCAGTAAATTGTCAGTTTGCGGTCAAGTTAACTGTCAGCAGCAGGCTTGCGTCACGTACCGACGTAATTTAATTCAAATGTCAAAATGTATTTACAGGGCTTCTTTTAAAAACACCATCGAAATTTCAAACGTATCTCATTGATTTTTAAATTTTTTAAATGTGTTTTTATTTGTGTTTTTTAAAAATAGTGAATTTACTCTTACTTATATAGATTTCCAAAAGAAAAAAAAACAATAAGCAGTCAGTAAGCTAATGACGTCTCCCATTGAAGTTTAATGTTTTATTAGAAAACAGATCACGAACATTTAAATGGCTCGTAAAGGTTAAGATAATACTTAACACACTCGTAAAGAAGCGGTTAACCTTAATTGAATACCTCGGCTTTGTAGACCGTAGAGGTATATATACCAGCTGAGCCCTGCGGTGTTACTCGTGATTTGCAACAACAACCGCTTAATTTATAAAATAAATCAATATTTTGGACTTCTACACAAAACGCCATTTAGTCCCCAAACTAAGCAGAGCTTGTTTCTTGGGTAACTAGACAACTGCTATAAATACATAATCATACTTTTTTTTGTAAATACATACATATTTTAAATAGAAAACACCCAAACTCCGAAACTTGCGTAAAAAATTTGCGTATCACACAAACATTTGGTCCGACCTGAGAATCGAACCCGAGACCTTTTAATCAGCAGCCGCATATGCTAACCACTAGACCAACGAGGCAGTATTATAAAAGTAGCCAACTTACTCTTTATATTATCAGCTATCTTGCACTGAAAATCATTTCCACTTCCTGTTAAAATTAGTCCAGCTGATTCAGCAAATAAATGAAACAGACAAACAAAAGTTAATTCTGTTTGAGTTTAGAAGAAAATGTAAGTATAACATTTGTCTCTCAGTTTCATAACGTAAAATAAAAATTATACAAAAAATATATTCTAACGTTTCTTCTTTCATTGTTACTACGTTTTTTTTATCTGTAAAGAAAAATAAACGGAGTAGTATGTCTTGTCTTTCACGGGAATATAACCAATAATATCGATTGTGCCTCATTCAATTATGGCTACTATCGACGCTTCCATTGCTTATCTTTGCTCAAAGCAAATGCAGCTGGGAAATTCTTATAAGTTCGTATATAACAACAACAGTCCATAACGTCCTACTGCTGATCACGGGTCTCCTCGCAGGAGAGGGTTAAGGCCATACGTCCCCACGCTGGCCGAGTGCGGGTTTGGGACCGGCAAGACACGTTGTGGCTATGTATCTTGCAGTTGGACGTTTTAAACCGCCTGAAGGCCTCCAACTAAGCTTCACCATTGTTATCTTATGATAACAACCTGAACCGACTGCCTAACGTGAGTTCCGAATAACGGAAACGCTCATAGCATATCATGCCACAAACGGTCACCCATCTAGGTCTGACCGCGCCGGCGTTGCTTACCCTCGGTGATTGTTTCCAACCACCTAAGCTTACTATGAGCGCTTCAAGTTCAAGTTTGAATACGCACTGGACAAATAATGTAATCACAACATCTATTTACAATTGTTTTATTACACTAACTTTACATAACAACAAATAACATATAGTTATAGTTTAATCCATAGTAATAAATAAAATAAAGTGTCTATATGTAACATCAAATGAACAGTTTTTAAGGTTCCGTAGCCAAATGGCAAAAAACGGAACCCTTATAGATTCGTCAAGTCTGTCTGTCTGTCTGTCTGTCTGTCCGTCCGTATGTCACAGCCAATTATTTCCAAAACTATAAGAGCTATACTATTAAAATTTGGTCAGTCGATGTATTTTGTGAACCGCATTAAGATTTTTACATAAAACTAGAAAAAAAAAAACATTTTGGGGGTCCCCATGCTTGGAACTGAAACTCAAAAATTTTTTTTTCATCAAACCTATACGTGTAGGGTATCTATGGATAGGTGTTTAAAAATGATATTGAGGTTTCAAATATCATTTTTTTCTAAACTGAATAGTTTGCGCGAGAGACACATCTAAAGTGGAAAAATGTGTGTCCCCCCCCCCCCCCCTCTAACTTCTAAAATAAGAGAGTGATAAAACTAAAAAAAAAAGTTGTACATTACCATGCAAACTACCATCGAAAATTGGTTTGAACGAAATCTAGTGAGTAGTTTTTTTTAATACTTCGTAAATCGTAACACGCAATTTACCTTTCATCAAATCAATACACTAGTATAAAAACATCGATGAAAGTTACAACGAACTACAAAAACTTTTATATGATGTCACTTGCTGATACGGAACCCTTCATGGGCGAGTCCGACTCGCACTTGGCTGCTTTTTAGGGTTCCGAAGTTCATAACTCGGAACCCTTATAGATTCGTCATGTCCGTCCGTCCGTCCGTCCGTCCTCGATTTACCGTCCAAACGGTAAGTGCTAGAAAGATGAAAGTTTGCATGAATACGTGTTGTAATTACGTCGACAAAGTGCTACAATAAAATTATGAAAAATAATTTTATTTGGGGTACCTCCCCTACACGTAAAGTGGGGATGATTTTTTTTTCTCGAGGCTACCCCATCGTGTGGGGTATCATTAGATAGGTCTTTTAAAAACAATAAAGGGTTTCCTAGACGATTTTTTGATTTAGGTATCCGTTTGCGAGATATTTCACTTTAAAGGGCACTTTTTTGTAAAAACAGGGCGTCCCCCCCCTCTAAAAGCTAAACGGCTGGCTCAAAAAATCTGAAAAAAATCGTGATGGTGGTCCATCTAATGAACTTTGAAGGAAAACTATAACCGATTAGATGACTTTCTTAGTTCAGGAGTTATAAAGGCTTATATGGTAAAATGCGCTCACTTGGAAAACGTCCTACAAAATTAACGTATTAATACGTAAACATAACAATTATCTATTGGATACGATTTTAAATCCACATACCATTATAGGTGACTGAGGAACCCTTTCCTGTGCGTGGCCTGACACGCACTTGGCCGATTTTTTTTTTACTTAATACACATGAAAGTATACAGGGTTAATAAAACAGTTCTTAAAATTTTTGTCTGTTTGTATGTTCACCGTTTTTAAAAAAAATATCAAACGGAAACTCGCTTCCTAGAAACACTCATAAGGGTAAAATAAACTGACTTCAATTTGGCTGGCTTATAATATACTACCTATGTTACAATTCTTATTAAATATTATGATGGGTGCAAGGTACCTAAAATTCGTTTGAATTCGGGTTACACTTGAACAAACATACATAAAAGAACCTTTTTGAAGTCGGTCAAAAATTGACTAGAACCGACAAAACTTTACAAATTACAGCCACAAGTATAGTTAACTAACACCTCCCTTGGGCGGACGAACTCCCTATTAGCTTGAGTGTTATAAGATTTAAAATGCATTATGAAATCATTTTAATTCCTTTTCCTATTTATAAACCAGCAATTAAAACATTTCGATTACAAATGCAATTTTATTTAAGTTCAACATCATTTGAATTGTATAAACTAAAAAGCCGTGAGAGAAAAGTAACTCACAATCTAGATGAAATCAAAATAAAGCCATCAGTTAACAAACACACGGATTAACAAAGCGCAAAGCTAATAAAAGCTTCATAGCGGATCCATAATTCAGCCTTTCATTAGAAGCCCGCGCATTTTTCGCTCCAACGCCGAATGGTTTACGAGTTACAACAGCCGACTACGGGAAGTAAACATTTTATGACTTTAGATACTATTACGTGTGACAATAGAAATTTCTATCGATATCTATCAATTTCTATTTTTATTTTTAATTGAATAATTCTTCATATTTGCTTTATCAATGTTGAAATAGATAGTTTCGTGGATAGTTTAAGTGTTTGGAAGGTACAGTATGTCAGATCCTACTAACATTTTAAATGCGAAAGTTTGTGAGTATGTATGTATGTTTGTTGCTCCAAAAACTACTGAATGGATTTTGATGAAACTTCGCAATAATATAGCTTACATATCAGAATAACACATAGGCTACAATTTTATTCATAAAAATATATCGTATTTTTTATCATCACGCCGGTGAAATTGCGGGGCGCAGCTAGTACAGAATATTTGATCTTTTAGCAATTTTTTTTGTAAAACTCTTTGACTCGTAAGTGCACTCACTTATTTTTGGTGGCAGGTTTTTCCAGTTGTCTCACTAGGTTTTTGGAGGACCAAACCTCATTCCAGTATCTTTGGGAACTCATAGGGTTAGAATGCAGTAAGTTGTGACTCTTAGCGAGCAAGGGTTTTTGGACGAGAGTAGACTCTTACTACAGGAAACATATATATAAAATCACGGTTTCAAAAACATAGAATTAAACCTAACAAAAAAAGCGATTTTAAAAGGGCCTATGAAGGTGATTTCCACAAACGGAGAGTTATTATTTTTAAGAGGACAGTCAATTTATAGAAAACGGATGCTATTAAAATTTCTTGATACGGAATACGGTCAAGGGCTTGTCTCACTGAGATTTCAACTGTAAAATTATTTTTACTACAACGTCTGAATAATACATTTTGATAATATCTGAAAATCAACAGTTTTATAACATTTTTACGTTCCGCTGTTAACATTTGAAATAAATTTAAGGCAGTACTTTTAGTAATCACTTTTTAATGTAAGTCTACCTTTTTCTTGTTAAAGGTTAAAACGTGGTAGAATTACATTAGCTAACGCTTATTTTGTATTTAAGAATTTGTTTACTAATTTTGAATATTTGAATACCTTAATGGTATACTGGATAGCGAATGAGATTCCCAGGTCAGACCAAATATTAGAATGATCTGCAAATATTTGTTTCGTAGTGTAGGTGTTTTCTATGTAAAATATGCATTTATTTACAAAAAAGTGTATATATGTATTTATATCAGTGTTCTGGTACCCATAGTACATTTATTTATTTAAAACAGCTTTACGTTTTCTGAATAAAAGTTGTAAAACTGATAGAAACAATAATAACTTGGTAAACCATGGGACACTATATCACTAGTCACAACTAGTTTAATCTGTGACACGACGCCGTTAGCCCTAAGTACCTTTCATAACTGTGCGTTAATAAAAATAAATAATTTTAAAATAATTCATTACTTCCTGATGACTCCCTTGTTAATAGCTGACTCAACAGGTTGACAAGCGTTGATTTATATTAATATTGATCATAATCGTAGTACCTTCTCATGTAGGTGCCTACTACTTTACGATTTTTATGCTGTTTCACCTGTGTTTAACATAACTTTCCACGGTAAATACTACTTTTTTATTAATGTTTGGAAACTCCCGCAGGCTGTCTCTTCACCGGGGTTTATGGCGGGGTGGTGTGTTGAAATCGGACCGACTAAAACCACACGATTTTTTAACTCTGCTCCTAAATTAGGAGAGGTCCGGAAACTGTTTGTTTTATGACATAGCTCTCCTTAGTATGTATCCTCATACCAGAATCTATTATTTGACTGCCTTGTTGGTCTAGTGGTTAGCGTATGCGGCTGCTGATCAAGAGGTCTCGGGTTCGATTCCCGGGTCAGACCAAATATTTGTGTGATCCACAAATATTTGTTTCGGAGTCTGGGTGTTTTTCTATGTATAATATGTATGTATTTACAAAAAAAAAAAGTATGTTTATGTATTTATATCAGTTGTTTAGTACCCATAACACAAGCTCTGCTTACTTTGGGACTAGATGATGTTGTGTGTAAGATGTCCAAAATATTTATTTACTAGCTTTCCGCCAGCGGCTTCGTCCGCGTGGAATTCGTTAATATCGCGCGACACGGTAAGGGTAGATTAAACAATCTTACATGATTTTATGTTTGATAATAAGGAACTTCGACACAAACTTTCGTCCCCTATTTCAAACCCTTCTTTCTACCTTTATTTTCGCGATAAAAAGTATCCTATGTCCTTTCCCAAGTTCAGTTCTATTCTCATACCAAATTTCATCAAAATCGGTTCAGTGGTTTAGGCGTGAAAACGTAACAGACAGACAGACAGAGTTACTTTCGCATTTATAATATTAGTAGGGATTATTTATTTATTAAAATCAGACATCGTTATTAGTCATTCACAATTTTGAAAATATTGAAAGTTGTATGCAAAGTTTTTTATATCAAAAAATAAATACACGATGAATGTAATCTAAAACGCTTTAAAAGAGAAATACAAAAAAAATACAAGTTGTAAGCAATTGCCTTAATAACAATAATTGCAAGAATACGTATAACCTGAACTTAGTATCTAATAAAAATGTCACATTGCTGTGCTTAGAGCGTTGCTACAATTTTCTGTTATTGTGACATTTTAGGAAGATTTGCAGCGAATAAAGCGATTGAAATTACCATTGTACCTACATAACAACATGAGAAAAACACTTTGAGGTTTAGCTGCCAAAAAACAGCTAGTATATTATAATTTTCTACTGTTATTATTATTTATGGTATCTATACATTTTCGATTTCATTAGGAATTTCTCAAGAAGTCGCAGCAGTGGCTTAACCGATTTGCACGCGGTGTCTTGCAGCAGTGGTAAGTGTTTTTTTAATACTTTGTTGTGTAGTGATTCAATCAGTTGACAAAAAAAAATGTTAAATCAGTTTAATGAATCACCGCAACAATTAAAATGAACGTGAACGAAGTCGCAACTAAATGCTAGTCTATATATTATTGTGTTTCAGCAGCCTTATAGTAATAAAGATCTAGGGCTCCTTGGGGACTCAAGAGTCAGGATTATGTGGTGTTTTCTTTAAAAAGAAACTTGACGGCCGGCCCAGACACCCTACACTATGGCAGACCGAAACAATGTTATGTGAGATCCACTCCAGGATTGACGCTGCACCTTCCTAGAACCTATCCTGGTGGAAGCCTCGACTACACCCTGCCTATCGGCCTAATCTTTAAGTGTTGCAGCCCTGATAGCAATTGTGAGAAATCCCAACTCTCTACTAGATTGTGGCCCTATAAACAGCTTGTATCAGACTTCATCTGCGCTCGGAATCGGCTCTCTCCTGATTTCAATCACCAGTCTCTTTCTGGAGTATTACAGGTTCACAGAAAGAGACCACTGCGCCCCAGTCGTCCTCACCCGCCAGAATGGCAGCAATTATTACATGTGGGAAAGTACAACGATCCCTATTATACACATCAACTTTTTGTTTTGTTTAGAAGCATTAATACGACACCAAATATAATTTGTACAAAGTAGAAGTACTGTGTAAATCCCTTATGAGATCTCGTGCAAACAAAACAGTCGTGGGACCGTTGCGCGACAAACTGCACACACTTTACACTCATCCAGACACGTTTTAATCTAGATAACAAATATTTGAGTTTAACTCAAAGAGAGGCATCGACCTTAAGAAATGAAAACTTTACATAGGTATAATATAATATGGAAACCTTTAGTTTGTAAGAAAATTTGACTTACTTTAGTTTTTTATACATCTTCATTGCACACCACTGTTGTCTAACTGTGCCTGTGCTTACTCCGTTTTTAGATTTTCGCTACTTTCACACATAGTTTATACTTCTCTCTTACTTATTTACATACTCATTTTTTTTTATTCAACGCCTGACAAGGTGACTCCACTATGTGTAATGGCAAGCATGAGCAGAATTGTAATATAGAAAATATCATAATAGTCGTAACGTAGCATTGTAATATAGAAAATATCATAATAGTCGTAACGTAGCATTATCATCAGCATATAACAGTCCACTGCTGGACATAGGTCTTTCTCATGGCGCACCACTCTGATCGATTTGGGCTTCTCTCATCCAGCTCCTGCCAGTCATCCTGCGCAAGTCGTCACTCCACCTGACTTGCATGGCATTAAATCTGCGCTTATGCAGTCATTGTGAATTTTGGCACTGAAGTTTCGTGTGAGTATTTTTTATTTGTACATGTTTTGTTAAACGAATACTTGTATTAATACGTAAACTTAACTGCTATAATTTTCCAATATTTCTAGCTTTAAGTTTTTCGTGTATATAATAGTGTTTAATAGTATATAACAAATAGTTTTTGTTGTATATCGTTACGATTCCTTCTTTATTCCGATGTTTCGAACGGGTAATACCGCTCATGGTCACCACGTGTTCAGTCTACCCTACAACCAACACTACTGTATAATGTTGTACAGAAATACATACCTATTTACATGTGGTTTTACAAATTGGTGGTTTCATCACTATTTCATCCAAACAACCCTACGTATAACTGTAAATGTAAAATCAGATTTTGAGCAGCCTCTGGTGATCGTATTTAATAGTCAGTAATTAATAACATATAATTATTTACATTAAACATAGAAATACATACACAATTAGTTTTACAATTTCACTATAAAATTGTATACCTCTTCCCTCCTCAGTCGGTCACTCTTGATAAATAGTCACGATTGACGATACTAAACCTAATCCCAGAAAACTGACACAGAATCTCATTCATGAAAACATTTAACAAACTACAACCTAGATAAAGAAATAACTTTTGAAAATATTTGTATATGTGTCTCGCAGCAAGTGTGGTGCCCCCAACTCTTGGATTCTGATCATGCTTTCCAACAGACTCCACGTCTTTGGTAGGCTAAATATTTAAAAGAAAAACTAAAAAGTCTTAGTCACTATTATTACAAACCTATCTGCATCTCATTCATCAAAATCAGTTTAGTAGTTATAGTTAAACATATTTGGGCTTTGCCATATTCGGGTAAAAATGTAGAATATACAATTAAATAATTGATGGCGTTGTACTGGCGGACGGTTTGTGTAAAATATTTTTAGGCGCAAATGTCTGACATTTCACAGAATGACGGGACAGTGTAAAGACAGGCTGTGCTCAACACACTGTGTTACATGCGTACATAATTTCGGTTTGTATGTTCACTTTTTTGGGGTCCGTAGCTAAACTCGAAAAATTAATTAATTCGGCACTTAGCAATGCTTTACTGGTTCTTCTTTTATTGTTACCTATCCGTCATTTCATTTTTTTCCCGAAGTTCCATGTACCTCGTTTGCTGTTCCTCAATTATTATTCTAATTGTATCGGAGTCTGAGTGTTTTCTATGTATAATATATGTGTTACAAAAAAAGTTATGTTTATGTATTTATATCAGTTGTCTAGTACCCATAACAGCCCATAACACAAGCTCTGCTTAATTTGGGACTAGATGCCGTTGTAAGATGTCCTAAATATTTGTTTTGTTAAATGAATGTTTATAGTTACAGATGATTAAATTGGACACCGCCCTTCTGATACCCTTACCCTTCTGATATCTAGATTAATTACTCTTGAGTTATTTTATCTACAAGTTATATGACCTTTATATTGTTTAATAATATTGATAATTATCTGTTTCTCTTAATAGTAAATTAGCATCATATTCCTACATTCCCTGAAGGAAAGAATTAAGGGCACACGTCCCCGCACTGGACGAGTTCGAATTGGAGACTGGCAAGACAACGTTGTGGCTACGTAATCTTGCCTTTGGATATTTTAAGCCACCCGAAGGCCTCCAACTAAACTTCACGACTATAGTTATCCTAACCTCCAAATCACGGAAATACTAATAACGGTCACCCATCTAAGCAATGACCGCACGACATCCAGTCAAACCAGACCAATTGTGAGTGTCCCTCTATTGACATTAAATTATTTGTACATATCACATCCATAAAGTATATTTCCTTTTCAAAACAACTGACAAAAATACCGTAGGTGTACATTAATTTTAAATTCCTTTTTTTTATACAGAACCGCCAACAATACATTTTAAATCATCCAATTTGTTTGGTAATCCTGTCGGGGTCCCCCGACATTGGCTGTATAGATTAAAACTGGTGTACATAATGAATGCAAAATGTTTTCATTTTGGCACGTGGCGTGTCGTGTTCTATGTTGGGTCTTTGGGGAGAGCAACGAAGTAGGAGATATGAAGAATTCAGTTGTACCAAACGGTGAAATTATGTAGTCTGTCCTCTTAAGCCTGCTCTGGTCAATGATTTTAATTTAAAAGTTCTGTGATTCAGAGTCATTCCAGATAGGCGAGCTAGATTTGTAAAAGTACATTTTTTTTCAAGACGAAGCTTTTATTAAACAGCAACAACTCATGTCACTAGTTTGGTAAGAACGCTTCAACACAAATAATGTTTTCGTTTTTCTTTTTTTAAAGACAATTATCGCGTTAGGAACAAACGCGTTAAACCGGAAAACATACATAAAAGGGACACAAATAATATCCAGACTCAGAACTACATTTTCTGGATCACACAAACTGTTGTCAAATTTGAGTTATGAACCCAGACGTTGTTCTGAGCCTGGGTTTTCTTTGTGTCCGTTTCATGTAAGTCTGTAAGATTTTAGATCCACCTGGAGCCATAAAAAATCCAGGTGCATATTTCCGGAGGGTGTCTACCTGTGTGTCATACCTTAAATCATGTCCTATGTTGTACTCTCTGGAATCTGACTGACTGAATCTCTGGCTCTTACTTTGCTTCTACGGGTCAGCATCCTCATAGTGAATGCAGATTATAGCATGTGCATGGTGACCACAGTATGGTGGCCAAGTGCTTCTACATCATTAGGCCTCCGATCTTGCACTCACCATCAAAATACGACAGCTCGAATGCTGTAATTTTAGGTTGGTATTTTATGCCCCTTGCATACCGTCGAGTACCGTAGTACCGAACCTAACCCTACCTTGAAACACTAAGAAGAAGGAATTAAGAAATTAAAACCACAGTAAACAATAATATTTTAATTATACGCTATTAACATATATTCTAAAATCACAGCATTACACAATAAAATATATAATCAAGGTACACCTACTTACTATTATTAACTTATGTATGTGATTAAACATTTATTCTAGTTGGAGATAGGTATATTGCTTTCTTGAAATAAAAGTAACCATGTTTTAAGGGTTCCGTAGGAAGGAGGTAGGAGGTTCGGTCTTCGACTTACCTTACTTACTTACTTCAAACGGTTTGTGCTAAAAAGATGAAACTTTCATTTGGGGTACTTTTCTTTACGTAAAGTGGGCGTTTTTATTTATCTCGTCTACCCCATCATGTTGTGTATGTATGGTACCCCACTATGTGGAGTGGTATAATATATGGTGGGTTACATGAGAGAAAAATATGAAATAGGCATTTTAAAATAATGAAAGGTTGTATTAATGATAATACGTATATTTTGTTCCATAGTGTATGTCGGTAAAGGAGGTCGATACGCCACTTTTATCGTGGTACTATTGTAAAGCGAAACACTCCCAATCTGTTAATAAATGATGGAGTATGGATATAACAATATTAAAATAATGAAGGTGAATATGTCTTCCTTTTTGAAGTTATTTTATGCTTGCATGCTTGCATGCTTGCTCGGTTCCGAAGTTTATGACTCGGAAGCCTTATAGATTCGTCATGTCCGTCAGTCCGTCCGTCCGTTCGTCCTCGACTTACCGTCCAAACGGTAAGTGCTAGAAAGATAAAACTTTTCATGAATATATGTTGTAATTATGTCGACAAAGTGCTACAATAAAATTATGAAAATTGTTTTTATTTGGGGTACCTCCCCTACACGTAAAGTTATTTTCTCGCGACTACCCCATCGTGTGGGGTGTCAATAGGTAGGTCTTTTAAAAACAATACAGGGGTTTACAGACGATTTTTTGATTTAGGTGCCCGTTTGCGAGATATTCTACTTTAAAGGAGACTTTTTTGTAAAACAGAGCACCCCCCACTCCCTCTAAAAGCTAAATGGCTGGCTCAAAAAATATGAGAAAATTCGTGATAGTGATCCATTTAATGACCTTTGAAGGAAAACTATAACGGATATAGAATATAACGACGAATAGATGTCTTTGTTAGTTCAGAAGTTATAGAGGCTTAACTTGTAAAATGCGCTTACTTGGATAACGTCATATAAAATTAACGCATTAATACGTAAACATGAAAAATAATCGAAATAAATATTGGACACGATTTTAAATCCAACTACCATTATGGGTGATTGAGAAACCCTTTACTGTGCGTGGCCTGACAAGCATTTTTTTGTTATTTAGCGGGTCATATTCCGGATAAAGTTGTTTAAAAGTTACAATACCGTTTATATTCCGACGTTTCGAACAGGTAATACAGCTCGTGGTCACAAGTAGACTGGTGTGAGTATAGCGGATAGTAAGAAGTACAACAATGTAAAATAAGAATTCATTTTAATTTGATCAAATGGCACGATGATGCTTATTTTCTACATAAATAGTTTTACATAAATAGTTCAGTTATCATTGACTTCACACTTTAAAAATATCAGAAAATACAATTTTATAAGAAAAATATTTATTTAAATATTTTAAAATATTTATTTTATTAAGAACATCTTACACACAACGTCATCTAGACCCAAACTAAGCAGAACTTGTATTATTTATTTATTAATACATCATGCACATTGGTACATTGGCGGACTTAATGCCTAAGGCATTCTCTACCAGTCAACCATTGGGTGATGCAGAGAAAAATGGTAGTAGGTGCAGAGAAAAATGGTATTATGGGTTTAGTACCCCCACAACTGATATAAATACATAAACATACTTTTTTTTAAATACATACATAATAAACATAGAAAAACACCCAGACTCCGAAACAAATATTTGTGGATCACACAAATATTTGGTCTGACCCGGGAATCGAACCCGAGATCTCTTGATCAGCAGCCGCATACGCTAACCACTAGACCAACAAGGCAGTCTGCAAGAATGGAATAGAACATTAGTAATGAAAAAATGACAATAAAAAACACTGTCTCCGGTGTGAAGAAAAATAAGCGACTTAAACGTCTCTAAAGAAATGAATGAAAAAGAAAACCATAATTAAATGAAACCCCTACCAATGTTCCAATTTTAAAATTATAATATCAGCTATTTAATTATATTCTTCGAAAATTAAACTAACAGTTCTAAATATACGAGGAACTAATATATCGATTTCTCCAATTGTTGTGACTACATTTCACGCACTTATTTTATTGCAACCATTTCATGAAGTAGTACGATTGGGTGTGCAAAAACACAGAAAACCAATCAAAACATGACAGCATTCTTGCTGTTGTTTATCGTTGGTGAGTGTGAGACTGGAGGCAAAATCCTTCTGCATCATTCTCCCGGCATCCGGAAATGATGCAGAAATATAACAATAGGCCGCAAAGGTGTGGGTTCCCATGCTGCATTGTCTGTACTCCTAATGAGAATAACGACACTCACTCCTGGATTCTACTCATGCTTTCCATCAGGCAGAAGTACAGTCACTTTGGTAGGCTTAATATGAAACAAAAAAATATGGACGCGAAGTCAGAACTTCATGATTATTGCGTTCGAAAATGTTGTGAGTTCGCAAGCTGTCTCTATAAATCGTTCAAATAAATTTAATGTTTTATATAAAAAATAATCACTCTAGCTAAATGACATTCAATACATCTGCAAACAGATGTGAAAAAAATGACGGTACTGATGACGTCAAATTATGTTCTCTGCGCTTTTCGTTCAACAAAATCGTAACATTTACATAATAATATTATTGATGAAGGGATGGAGAAAAATATTTTGCTGTTTCATTTGTTTCATTTGAATAAATATTGTAATTTGATTATGATGAAGCGCTGAAAAAAGAAATCGATAATGAAATTGTAAATAAAGTAATTTTATATTTAGTATGCGGCAAGTACTAACCTAAAAGAAGGACTTACTAGCAGACCTTTTAGCCCAGTTTAATCTCAGTTGAAAGTTTTCGCGTCGATTAGAGAATCGACGCGAAAACTTTCAACTTTTTATTTATTTTATTTAAAGACAATACAGGCATTAGCGATCATAGTAAGAGTACTATGATCGCTAATGCCTGTATTGTCTTTAAATCATATTAGCTTTCGTCGAGTCTCCGAACGTGTGTAAGTCAGTTATCGCAGTAAAAAGTTTAAAGCGTATGTCCTTTCTCAGGCTGTAGACTATCTGTGTGCAAAATTCCATTTAAATCAGTTCAGTACCTTTGCCATGAAAGCCGGATAGACAGACAGACTTTCTTTCAAATTTATAATATTAGTAAGGATTGGAATTTTTTTACGCCGTGACTTACCGATGAGATGACGTCGTTCCCATACGTTGTCCCACTTTTGTAGACTGGGTGGCAAGTTTGTTACCATAGTTTAGTATTTACATAGTTTGAACGTCTACACTCTTTCCATACTTACGAGGTTTACAATATCACCGTAAAATTATACGACAACTTTCTGTGAGTTCAAGTGAGCATATTGTTACAAAATTAATGCTTATTATTTCTCTAGTTAAATTTAGTTCATTCAAATCACAATTATTTAACTAATATAGCTATGATCGGTGTGATGTATCTCATTACAATGACTTTGGCTGTTTATTTATGTCCTGCAGTCCCTTTAGTGCCAAGACTTCTTGAGGATGTATTTGTAATCAGATAGGACAAATGTTACAAAGTAAATTGGGATACGCAAGGGTTATCGTAAATCTCGAATAAGGAAATGGAAGATTGCAATATCTTCAAGGGACCAGTGTAGTCGCTTTCTCACATGTCAGTCCTGTAGCTGTAGAACTGAGATAATAAATGAAGGATGTCTGCAGTACTGAGGCGAAGCGGCAACGTTTATAACTAAATGTGTGGTGTTTACTATGGCAACTATTTTTATAATTGCGCTAAACAATGAAATTGTTTTCAGAGTTAATTCTACCAGCAGTTTTCGTATAAATTTCGTTCTCTGATTTTAATCCATCTTTACCTTTAAAGTACGGGAACTCATTATCAGTTGCTAAGTAATAAATACCAGGCCGGTCAAATTTAGCTTCAAGACCTAAATAGTTTGTCTGAGAATTATTGAAGCATTGAGCAAATCTAGCTTCTTCAACATTGTTACACTTTACAGCTATGAACTTTTTAGGATGTTCCAAAGCTTGCCACCAATATATTAAAGCTCTGACATGGCTACAAATTACAAGACAAGGAATATAAGGTATATCACTAGGTTGAAATTCTCCTCCGTTTACATAAAAATCTAAATGTCCTAATGTTTCAGGAGTACCAAAACCATCTATATTAGTATGTACTACATCAACTTGGTTTGCGTCCGTCCGATATAACTTGTTTTCAGGACTTAGAGATTTAAAGCAAGGTCCCGCAGGATCCAAGCCAGTTAGTCTTGCGACTTTTTTTCCAGTGGCTTGGTAGATGTATTTAGCTGCATGGGCGGCTACGTGGGCTCCTAAGCTGGCACCAACCAATTCTAGATTTTCAGGTTGAAGCCCTTGCTCTGTTAGTTTGACTAGAAATTCTCCTACTTTCTTGCCGAGGACTCTTACCAGTCGTGCTGATCTGTAACAAAATAATTTGGATTAATCCATTTCTATTATTACTTGCAATCTTACAGACCAAATGGATTGTGATTGTAAATATATTAATTTCAAAGTACCGTATCTAGGTTTTTCAATATTGCGATATGCCTCATGTAGAACCGATTGAAATGCAAAGTGTACAAATATCCAATACTTTAAGTCATCTCTAAACTAAATCTAATTGACTTTAAAAAAAATAAACCTGAATGCCAGAGCAGAGATTTTTAAAGATTCTCATACTTAACTTAGATCGTCATAAACATGAAATTTTGTAAGGTTCTGCCAAAATTTAGAATCCAAATACTGTTCTCTGGCAAGTAAGATATCATTATAACTTTTGTTAGAATCCCAGAACAAGGAAACATATCCAGACTTACAAGCTTTTGACTACGGTTTTGCCACCATACTACTGTGGTACTGTGGTAACTCTTAGTTATCACGGTAATATCCTCAAATATCAAACGTTTAAGCCGTGAAAGCATAACAGGCTGACAGAGTTGCTTTTGAATTAATAATATTGGTATTTAATTAGTAAACATTCCAGTTAGCTTGCACATCACACTTATTTAATTTATTCATTTGATTGGAATCGATGACATGCATGGTGGAAGACATGAGCAGAATACAGTGAATAAACTCATACTAATAAGTTCATTGTGATACAATTAAACTTATAAACATTAAGCACTAATTATAAGTAAGGTCTTATAGCAATGTAGGAATCGGAAATCTCAAGTGCATTAAGACTGCCGATTGCATACGCAATTAGTGTGTTCCTAATAGAGGATATAAACGCATATTACTTACTATCATTGCCCGTGGACCTATAAGTATTATAAGCCTGTTAACCTTTATGAGTATTTTTATATAAGCTGACCAAAACTTTTATATTCAGCGTGATGCAAAATATGATATGATCAGAACCCAAGAGTAGCAGCCATCATGCTCATGGCGAGTGCAGGAAATGAGATACTTCTGCACCATTGGGCCTGCGGTCTCGAATTCACAAACGAAATACAACACCACGAATGCTGGTTTTTCGGTTGGTCTTCTATGTGAGGGTAGTACAGAGATAAAGGTTTGGCAATGTTTGACTGCCTTGATGCTCCAGTGGTTAACGTATGCGGCTGTTGATCAAGAAGCCTCGGGTTTGATTCCAGGGTCGGACAAAATATTTGTGTGATTCACAAATATTTGTTTTGAAGTTAGGGTGCTTTCCATGTATAATATGTATGTATTTACAAAAAAAGTATGTTTATGTATTTATATCAGTTGTTTAGTACCCACAATACAAGCTCTGCTTAGTTTGGGACTAGATGACATTGTGTGTAAGATGTCAAAACGTTTATTTATTTATTATGTATGCTAACTGGTTATAAGGTTACATAATTACCTTACACAGACGACTTATAGTTTATGCTATTACAGTAAAACAATGTAATAAGCACTTACTGGGTTAATCGCGCAAATAATTTACATTGTAGTAATTGAATAATCATGACATTTATAATTTATAACACTTCTAAAGGTGTGTTTACGATACAATGTTACTTATTTTATATATAACATTTCTATTGCGTTTAGGTGGGAAAACAAGACAGCCTCTCAACCTACAGAGTTGCATTATTATACGTATACTTTGTAATTCACTGCTTAGGTCATAAGCTGTTCAAATTTGCTCGGATTTTATATGATTATACGGATATTTTATGATCAGTACTAAGTCTTAACTAGGATAACTGTATCGTTCTTTGAACAATATAATGCAAACTATTAATTTACTCTAAATATGTGGAGCACCTTCTATCTATGGAAAGGTCTATGTCCAGTGAACGTTTTTAACCGACTATTTTTTATGTTCGTTACCACAGAACTTTAGATACATCATCATCATGATCAGCCTATCGCAGTCCACTGCTAGACATAGGCCTCTCCTATTGAAAGCCCCTCTCACCGATTTTGGGCTTCTCGCATCCAGCTAGCCATACTTCGCAACTTTGGAGTGGGTGAGCCGATTTTGATAAATCTTTTTTTATTTGAATGCTGGTGCCTCCCATATGATCTCATGAACCGACCGAAGAACGATTTGATAATAGGATACTGGAAAACCCGAGGAAACTCCTTAAGTATATTATGCATACCTGTCACGATTTGGTTACTCTTACTATTATTTTTCTTTGAAGTTGTTTTTTTTGTTAAAACATTGTTGATAATGATGATAATGTACACGGAAGTCATATTGATATACTCGTATTGTGAGTTAAGAAATAAGAGACGCACAAATAATGCGATACAGAGGCAGTGTTCTAGGTACAAATACCAACTGATAGACAATTTTACAAATTTGACTCAACGTGACAAAGAGGTAAATCATTAAATAGCAGAAATTTCGTACGACATCGAACCTCGATTGTCGGCTATACGTATCTACCTACTACCTAGCATTATATCTCACACAAATCTCATATAATGAGCCCTTTTATGAGTAGGTGTAATAATAATATAGTAGATTCATTAGCATATTAAATTATGTCGATATTACCTAACACTACGCTCGAAGTGTACATAATGAGTATATTGCTCATACCGGAATCAGAGTTTAACATTGAAATATTATTAACTAGTTAAATCTCGCGGTTTTACCCGCGTTCATTGTTGTAAATCGGGATTAATGCCGCTGAGCTAAGCTAGTCAAAAAAATAACCTGAGTTACTCCTTATGCCATCAGCTTTCTACCAGTGAAATTCCCTCAAAACTGCTACAAACTTTACAGAGATTAGACGGACCACACATCATCATCATCTTCAATAGCCTTTAACATTCCACTGCTGGACATAGGCCTCTTCTTAGAACGAAGGACGGACCATACATACAGACGATTTTTTAACAATCTTTATTTAGATGTAAGTACCATGTACTTTTAGATGTATTTTAAAAATCATATGTTTTTAGTAAGAAACTGTTAATTTGAAATTACATACAGACACTTTAATTTTATTTATTTGTATAGATAGTAGTTGCTTACTTTGCAAGAATTGAAAATGATCAGGTTGTAATGTAATGTAAGTTATTGCGTAACTTAAGTGTAGTTACGCAATTACTTAGTTATTGTTCAATATATTGTGTTAATAAGAAGAAAGAAAGAATAAAATGAAAAACAAAAAAATTGACATGAAAATATTTCTTTTTGTCAATATTTAATTGTGATGTGGTTATCATGTCATTTTCTTGTTACATATATTTTAATTTTCAAAGAGTTTTTTTTGGGTTTCGAAGTTTATGACTCGGAACCCTTATAGATTCGTCATGTCCGTCTGTCCATCCGTCCGTCCGTCGGTCCGTCCGTCCGTCCTCGAGTTACCGTCCAAACGGTATGTGCTAGAAAGATGAAACTTTGCATGAATATGTGTTGTAATTACGTCGCCAAAGTGCTACAATAAAATATTTGCACAATAAAGTGAAAGTTCAGTTGAAAGACATCCATTCTTTTCCAGGAATAGACACCAAAACGCGATTGCCTATTTTTTCAACAGAAAACCATTCAGAAAACTATAATTTCAAAAATAAAATTTGCGTTTATGTGTGTGTATTATTTACTATACAGTTAATCTTATCATTTAACCGTATTTAAATACAATTTCCTTAAACTAAACTCCTAACTTGATCCCTGATTTAAGTCCCTCCGTAGAGTCTAAGCTTACTTGATCCCTTATTATAAACTCAAATTAATAATGGACAGTGCAAATACTCATCTGACCAACATTTTGTGGCGATACGTCAAGATGGGCTTAAAAAACAATTTGTCAAAATGATACGCAATAACAGGCAATAATCCTACATCTGCGCAAACAGATCATATGCTTTAACAAACCCATTAAGATGGGCATTCAAAATATCTGACGCTTGTCCCTATCGATATTTTTTCTACAACATTCTCAATTCAACTCAACCGCGACTTAGTTTTATACTACGAACATCATCAATTTTTCACTAAGTTATAATTTTAATGAGTTTATTGTACACCAGAAAAAAATTCACTGAGGACTTAGAACTAGCTACCTCGGTGGTGTAGTTTTAACGTTTACAACTCCTGTGCTTGAGGTCTCGGGTTCGATTCCTGGGTCGGATCAAATATTTCTTTGTTCTGCAAATATTTGTTCTGGAGTTTGGTAGCTTTCTATGTACAATAAGTAACTACGTATATATAAACAAAAGTATATAATTAAGTTATCTAGTACTCAAAATGTAAGCTCTGCTTAGTTTGTGACCAGTATTATTTCTGTGAATGTGGTAAAAATAAAACTATTAAAACCGTTACTATATAAAACTCACTAACAAATATTTAACATTTTAATAAAGTTTGTAAATAAAATATATTTGTCGACATCTACAACGTATATGTCCCAACCCTAAGAACAGCTCATCGTCGTTAAGCTGTTGATACCTCCAATTGTTCTCGACGGTATACAATAAATGCCTCTGCAGGTGGATTTCCAATTCAATTCAAAAGCTATCTGAATATTTGTAGTGCTAAGAACTAAATCTACTGTTTTGGAAAGCTGGATAGGATTTGTCGAATAGTTATACAAGATGTACACTAACAAGCTTTTGGACATTATGTTTCAAAGAGTTTAACGTGTTATTTACACAGTGTTGTTGTACATATATATGTTAAATATTTGTTAACACGTACCGTCATTCCGTCATTAGGACGGACCGTAACGATATATTTGAAGAATGTGTCAATTATCAAATTGATCGATTCGTCGTAATTTGTCGATTACTTTTGTCTTTCAAAAGAATTTAGTTTTTTTTTTAACGTTTCTCAATTGACTTCTGTTGCTCGTATTAATATACGAACAACAAAAGTAATAATATCTTTTCAATTTCAACTATTAGTTTCAAAGATTAGACCGTTTAACCAAATAAGCTTTTTATAATATTAGTCTTAGTATAAAACGTACATTATACTACCAAGAAATCTATCTACAGGAACATCTCTAACTAGTACGCAACTATTAGTTTTTAAGGGCCCTTGAGCTTGTATCTCTCTAATTCCATCTCTGTATCTCCAAAGTTGGGTTGAATTTATCGTCCGAGATTCGAACCGGGGACCTCACGCCTATAAATTTGGAGTATACAGCCGGAATTCATACAGGAATAAATAGGGAGATAAGGCATCAGTCACACGGACGATTGTCGTGGGTTAAGATTTATCTGTGACAATTGTGATCGCTTGTTGTGTATTAAGCCGTTTTGAGAAGTGTTGTGACAATTTACTAGTCGGTCCCAGGGGCCATATATAAATATCTATTTATTAAGTGGAGAAAATCGTTTATGTTTCCGGAGTTAGAGGGGTTGAAATTCTTTGAACCTTCTTTTATTTATTAAATTATAATTATTACGAGTATCTAAAGTGTTAATATATAAAAGAAAGCACTGTACAAACTTTTAGTAGCTAAGTTTTTATTGATTAAAAAAATAAGCACAAATGGAAAGGGGATGGCTTCGTTGGTCTAGCGGTTAATGCATACGACTGCAATCAAGATATCTCCGGTTCGAATACCGGATCGGACTAAAAGTTTTGTTCAGTCTTTTGTACAAATAAATCATAATAACAGCCCGGAGTATGAAAGTTTTGCGGTCTCTCACGCCCGTGCCAACAGTACGTTAAGCCGTCGATCCTGGTCGTCATGAACATCTATGATAATCGTAATTGGAAAAAAAGTGTTCTTAAATATACTGACTACTATTTCAATCTTCGAATTGATTTCGCACTCAGGGTTACGGAGGTTCCATACCAGTCGCTCCGTGGAAAATCTGACATTCAAATAAAACCGGTAGAACTAAGTATCTGAAGGTAAATATTCAACCTAATAAATTCTAAATAATTTTGGCAATAACAAAGACTAGGAAGGTGATTAAATACAACGAGGTGACCTTTTTAATTACCGGATACCATAAAATATAGGAAATGAAAATAATGGCAATTTTGATGATATCATTATGTATAACATCGACATAATATTTTAATATGTATTCAAATCATATGAACCGTCCTTGCATATGGCACAAAGGCAAAGAGTGAAACCTCTTGGGGAAATGGTTATGCTGCCTATCAAAACTTCTATCATCAATTAAATAGACATGTGCCCCAACTGAGTAGTTGCAAAAACGTACTACTCTAAAATTGTGGTTTTATTGTAGTTAGCTTTGGGAATGAGATATGGAGGAAATGACTTTGGGTACGTTTCATTTATATTTTTAAAGTCCCCCACACCATCCTTACTTATATTCTTGATGCCAAAGTAACTCCGTCTGTCTGTTTATATCACGGCAAAATACTAGACTGAATTAAATAAAATTTAATACACAGATAATCTAGAGCCTGAGAAAGAAAAAAAGAGAAAGCTAGTAAGACATATTCCTAGTGATGTCATCATATTAAGGTCTACAATTTTCGTACATACTTACATTTCTTTCATGCGTATATCATTTATGATCTTATCACATTGGATATCTATATTATGCAATACATGACATCATTTAGAAACATCTGATTTCCACACAATCGAACCTTAGATGTCGAACCGATATCCGGAATCGTTCGTGTCCCTCCGGTCGAGGAAGGGTTTTCATTTGCAAACAGCGTACGCATTGATAGTCATGGCCTCAAATATACTATACATTTGAGTCTTTTAGATGGTGAATATACATGGCGAAAACGAGGAACGATTTTATCGCATTGTTATGAGAGAATTTGTACAGATTATATATATGTTATTCAAGGCCAAGGTGAGGGGTTCGATTGAATTTATTTCGTAAAATACAGGTTCGATTAATATGAATAAAAAAGGGAAACATTAGAACCCAACTACGACAAGAAACATGTATAAAACCAGATTTTCGGGACATTGGAAACAACGTTACTTACGAGTAAGAAGCCAGATAATCGGTAAGTGAGAGTTGGGGTTTGTATTTTATAAATTAATAGGTATTCGAAGTCCCTATGCATAGTTGGAATCGTCAACAGGAATCTTAAAGGCACATGCATAAATTGAGGATGATAATTTAAGGCCTATAAATTCGACTGTTCGTTAGTATCTTCAAAATCCTAACAAGGCTTAAATTTATTCAAACGTTCGTTATGTAATTATTTAACAATTTTTTTAACTAACTTCTAAGTTGCGCATCCATTGGCCCGCGCCGGACGCACGGAAACGGCACGCACCGCACGCAACGGATTTTATTTTGATTTGTATGATTTCACATATGGTCCAAGAGCCCAGAGCGATCAGACATAACTTATTTTCACATGGATGAAACCTTCACTACTCAGTAGCGTCTAGTGTACTTTTAAATACCTGCGTGTTTGTGGAACTAGCCCTGTGACACCTGGGCAGATATCAGGTGAGAAAGGTAACTAAAAATAAGAGTTATCTAACTTAAATTAGTATGGCTGATTTTTATATATATTTTGTAGAATATGATTCTAAACTAGTTTCATAAAATGTCAGACACTTTTCATGGACCAGAGCTTGCGTCAGACGCTTTAAAGATCGACAAAAAATTAATGAACTTTACTTATTTTTACATGTCTGATTTTTTAATATGTTATTAAAGTAACTATTACAAAGTTACATTTCATCAGTCAGACAAATTCGAGTGACCAAACATCCCTTAAACACAAAAATTATTCAGCCGGGAGTGCGATCATCATGCTATTTCAGAGCGAGTGAGAGTCCACAGCAACTTGGATCCCGTTTTTAGGGTTCCATAGCCAAATGGCAAAAAACGGAACCCTTATAGATTCGTCATGTCTGTCTGTCTGTCTGTCTGTCCGTCCGTATGTCACAGCCACTTTTTTTGGAAACCATAAGAGCTATACTTTTGAAACTTGGTAAAAAGATGTAATCTGTGAACCGCATTAAGATTTTTACATAAAAATAGAAAAAAAACAATACATTTTGAGGGTCCCCATACTTGGAACTGAAACTCAAAAAAATTTTTTCATCGAACCCATCGAGTAAAAAAATTAAATGTAATGAAAATACTTACTAATTTCAATCTAAGATTTTCGCATTCTTGTTTCAATAACATGGGCTTCAACATTAAGTTGTTAATTAATAAATATTAAAGTGAATTCATTTATTGCATGTATTTGTGAATTGTGATAGGTGAATATATGAGATTTAAGAAACCTCAACATCATTTTTGAATACCTATCCATAGATGGGTATGGGTATGGGTTCACCTATCCACACGTATGGGTTCGATGAAAATATTTTTTTTGAGTTTCAGTTCCAAGTATGGGGACCCCCAAAATGTATTGTTTTTTTTCTATTTTTATGTAAAAATCTTAATGCAGTTCACAGATTACATCTACTTACCAAGTTTCAAAAGTATAGCTCTTATGGTTTCCGAAAAAAGTGGCTGTGACATACGGACGGACAGACAGACAGACAGACACGACGAATCTATAAGAGTTCCTTTTTTTGCCATTTGGCTATGGAACCCTAAAAACGGGATCCAAGTTGCTGTGGACGTCTCACTCGCTCTGAAATAGCATGATGATCGCACTCCCGGCTGAATAATTTTTGTGTTTAAGGGATGTTTGGTCACTCGAATTTGTCTGACTGATGAAATGTAACTTAGTAATAGTTACTTTAATAACATATTAAAAAATCAGACATGTAAAAATAAGTAAAGTTCATTAATTTTTTGTCGATCTTTAAAGCGTCTGACACAAGCTCTGGTCCATGAAAAGTGTCTGACACTTTATGAAACTAGTTTAGAATAATATTCTACAAAATATATATAAAGATCAGCCATACTAATTTAAGTAAGATAACTCTTATTTTTAGTTACCTTTCTCACCTGATATGTGCCCAGGTGTCACAGATCTAGTTCCACAAACACGCAGGTATTTAAAAGTACACTAGACGCTACTGAGTAGTTAAGGTTTCATCCATGTGAAAATAAGTTATGTCTGATCGCTCTGGGCTCTTACTCTAATACTGCTGCGTCCACTATGCCCTCCGCCCGCACCTAACGCCGGCATTTCTGAGCAAAAAATGCGTTGCGTGCCGGTGACGTCACACAAATCCGTTTGCCGCTGGCATCGCCCGCTGCGCACGTGTTATTCATTTTATTTAAATGAGGAGCGAAGGACAAAAAAATTAAATGGATACGCACTATTGATAATATTAGTAGAAAGATATGAAGAATTATATAATTTAAAACATCCACATTATTCTAATGTCCAAAGAAGAGACAATATTTGGTTTGAGTAAACCATATAGATTCATGAATTTAGCTCTTGACATGAGAATGTAATTAAAAAATCTTTCTTCATCTTGAAGTAAATCCGGAACAAAAAATGACTGATACTCTCCAAATATTGGTCGCTTCAAATTTATTTCATGAACCCACATTCTACGTTTAGTTTTACGTTTTTCTTCATCTTCCAATAAGCAACTAATAACAATGATATCTTCACCAATCTCTATGACCGAATACGTCAACTCACGACTAGCAAACACTAGAAACTAAATAAAAAAATCCGGATGCAGTGGACGCATGCCATCGGCAAATCCGTTTCATTCGTTGCGTGCCGTGCGTCCGGCGCGGGCCAATGGACGCGCACCTCTAGTAGGCGATGATGCGGAGGAATGTTTTGACGTTTGTATGTAAATATTTACCTAGTCTTTAATTTGATATTGTACTAGCTTATGCCCGCAGCTCCGCCCGCGTGTAGGTCCCTCATGGCGGTAAATAGTAGCCTATGTGCTATTCCAATATGTAAGCTATACTATTGTGAAGTTTCATCAAAATCCATTTGGTATTTTTGCGTGGAGGAGCAACAAACAAACATACATACATACATACCCACAAACTTTCGCGTATAAAATATTAGTAGGATATAATAAAATATTTCACGCTTTTACTAATAATAGTAATAAAACTACTTAATAATAAAAAATATTTGTAGCCCTCACATGCAGGTCACCTGAATAAGTGACTACCTGGTCCAAAAGCTTATGGAAAGAACCATTACTGACCTTTAAATACCAACGCCCACACCTTCAAACCCTTTAAGACGTGTGCCATTATGATCAAAGCGTTGAATAGTCAATTTTATACTTCTAATACTATTTCTGTAATACAACTCGCTACAATTGTTATGTAGCAAGTGTAACAGTTGGTTAAAAAAAAAAATTCTTGGAAATAGCCACCAGCCTGCCTCGACTGTCTTTAACGCAGTGGACCACCACCATTCACCAGAATGCGACTGCTGTACTTGAGTTCCAGGAATCTATTCCGGGGTCGGACAATATGTTTGTATGATTTATAGATATTTGTTTAGGACTTTAATTTTCTATCTATGGTAATGTCTTTACAAAAAAGAGTATAATATAAGTATTCTCTAAATCAATGTAGTTTTCATAGTTTAATGAGTTGTATTTAGTTAGAAACTAGTTGAAGTTATCTGTTAAATGTCCAAAATAGTTATTACTGAGCTGAGTCCCTCGGTGAAGCTAATTTATAAAAAAATACCTAATAGTTACTCCTTGGGTCACCAGCTTTCTACCACTGAAGGCCAGTCAAAATCGGTACATCTGTTCCAGAGATCAACCGGAACAAACAGACAGACAGTTTTTTTTTATTTTTTGATTTTAGTATCGTATGAACTTTGATATGCATTTATCTTTATCTATATATAATTCTTGTGTGAGTGTGTATGTCACTGAACTTCTCTCAAACGACTGGACCGATTTTGATGAAATTTTTTGTGTGTGTTCAAGGGGATCTGGGAATGGTTTAGATTCGCAATTGGACCCGGTAGGTGGCGCTGCGATCAAGTTCTGGAATTTTTAAGTTGGGCGGTACGAAGTTCGCTGGGTCAACTAGTTTTACATAAAAAATTTAAAAATAACACATTTTATTTATTTGTATAGTTTTTTTTTTGTAGAAAGCAGGTTTTGACTACCTGGTCACCACGTAGAATATATCCTAGTTAAATATCAAGGCCTATGTCCAGCAGTGGACTGCGATAGGTTGATGATGATAATGATGAAATATCAAGGACGAGTTCAAAAAGCTCTAATCCTAAAACGACTAGAACAGAGGTATACTTACTTCGGATAAATATAAGTAAGGAACGCTAAAGTCTCCGATATAAACACGTTGTAACCCCTCTTAGAATACGAAGTGCCGATAGCTCTCGAGAACGGCCACGTCGAGCTGTCTAAGAAGCCCACCGCGTAAAAAACTGTCTTCTTGTTTCTTAAATCTGGAAATAAGTAATAATATTAGTAACACATTATTACTCATCAGTCAATAATGTCCCATTACTGGGTCGAGACTCCTCTCAGAAGAGGGTTAAGGACATACGTCTCCATACTGGCCAAGTGCGGACAAGATCGTGACTACGTAATCTTGCCGTCGGATGTTTTTAAGCCACCCGAAAGCCTCCAACTAATCACGACTGTTATCCTATGATTACAACCGGGACCGGCTGCATCACGCCACTAACAGTTATCCATTCAGGTACTGACCGCAAACTTCGTTGCTTACCTTCTGCGATTGTTTATAATCACCTTAGGAAACTTGCCTATGAGCGCCTCGTGTAATACGGAATACATCAATACTAAATTGGACCGGTTATGTTAAGATCGAACAAAGCTTTCGTTCTTCTTGTACCCAAGTCCTTAAGATTTCATGATAATCTTAACAATTTAAAAGGTTCCATAATTATTAGAATAAGTATTGGAAACAGCCTATGTACACCCCTCAAGATACGGATTCGGAATATTAATATGTAATGCTGATTTTATCTGTGTGTGCGATGTGCACAAGTGCTAATCTCAAAATATTTCTTTATAGCCCACGAAAGTGACTCTACAGAATACTCTCTTATCATCATCATCATCATCAGCCTATATCAGTCCACTGCTGGACATAGGCCTCTCCCATTGCACACCACTTTGATCGATTTTGGGCTTCTCGCATCAAGCAGATAAATAGATGAATAGCATCGACTCTCTTATATAGTAATATATATAGTATATATACTATATATATAGTAATATAGTAAATTTCACTTATTACTTAAAGTATTATTTTAATAGATAAACATTTAAAAAGTTGCCTAATTATTGGTCTAGTACTTAATGGTTAGCGATTCATGGGTTGGACCAAGTTTGTATGATCTGAAAAATTTATTTCGGAGTTTGGGTGATTCCTATGAATGTATGTATTTAAACCAATAATTTGAACAAAAAAGAACCGACTTCAAAGACAAACTATTCCGAGTACTCAAATCACGCAAATTGTGCCTATGATATTTGAGGAGTTCCCTCGATTTCCTTGGGATCAGATCATCAGATCCCAATATGGTGACGATAGGACCACCTTTAAGCTACGCCCATTCCATGCAAAAAGATTTTTTGAAATCGGTGCATAAACGACGAAATTATCGCTGAACACACATAAAAAAAAAAAAAAGATTTCGAGGAATTGAAAACCTCCTCCTTTTTTTTGAAGTCAGTTAAAAATATATACTAACTATATGTATATATATCAGTCGTCTTATACCCATAATACAAGCTCTGCTTAGTTTGCCACTAGATGGTGTTGTGTGTCAGACGTCCAAAATATTAATTGGTATCAGCATAAAAAATCAGTACGTTAACCAACACATACGCGGGTGAAGTCGCAGGCAATATCTAGTTGAGAATAAAATCGTCATTACTTTCAGTTGGCGCAACAAAACGTGTGACTGTTTTTTCTTATTTTTCTTATTGTGGTAAAGGATTCAAACATAACAACATTAGTTTTCATATCACCTACCAATATTTTCTTTACGACCCCAAATGTTTGTATGTAAATATCCTGAAGTTTCAGCCGAGAATGTTGAATCTTTGTTATTTTTTGTCTTGCCTAGCCTTTCTTGTGTGTTGTGTGGAGACAGCGGAACTTTTTATGGTTACATTGTTTTTTTTTTATTATCAAATATAGAACAAATGCTTCTTTTAAATCTATCTGAAATATCGTTCTGGTCGGTGACCTATATGTTAGTTTATTTGACATGATAAATAGACAATTCTTTAATCGTACACTGTATTATGGAATTTCAAGAGAGAATTATAATGTCCCATATAAAGCCGGTTCCAAAAATAACGGGTCAGTCACATAAACCCGAATATCTCCCGAACTACGTATGCCATCCTAATGAAACGAAGACTGTTCAATTGAGAATTTAATTATACAGATAAAAAATAAAATAAAACTTAGTTACACCCACAATATTAAACTTAAATTAAAAAAAAACTAAAGTAGTCATATTTTTCTTAAGATTACATTTTTTTTATGATTGTTTTTTTGCTGTTTTTCATCACTTTCTTCATTTAATACTTTGTATTGCCTCCACGAGCTCTTCTGACAGCTTCCAGGCGATTAGGCATGCTGTACACCAAATTTCGGAGCCATGAGGAATACCTTCCCATTCCTCCACCAGTGCTTGTATGAGCTCGGGAAGCGTGATTGGTGGGGGGTTTCGACCTTTCACGCATCTCTGAAGCTCGTCCCAGGCGTGCTCGATGGGGTTTAAGTCCGGGCTTCGCGCTGGCCACTGCATGAGTTCGATACCGACCTCTTCAAGGTAGTCATGTACAATTCTGGCGGTATGGGGACGCGCATTATCATGCATTAATATGCCATGCCGGTCCATCCTGGCCATGAAAGGACCTACATGTTCATTGAGGATCTCTTCCACGTACCTCTCTGCATTTAGAGTTCCATTTTGAATGAGCACCAGCTCGGTGCGGGCCTCAGCAGAAATCCCAGCCCAAACTTGTACGGAGCCTCCACCGTACGCCACTTTTTCCTCCACACACGCTTGATGGAAGCGCTCCCCTGGTCTTCTGTACACCAACTGCCTACCATCATGCTTATAAAGCATGAATTTAGACTCGTCCGTGAACATTACCCTAGACCAATCGTCTAGTGTCCAGTTTAGGTGTTCGCGCACGTATCTCTGTCTTGCAATTCGATGTCCCCGTTCCAGTTTGGGGCCATTTGCGGGCCTCAATGGTTTCAAATTTGCTTCAGCAAGACGTCTTCTTACTGTTTGAGCGCTTAAATTGCCACCTCCAAAGCGAATAAAGTGAGTTTTTAGACCAACAGCAGTTTGAAAACGATTTCGGAGCATTGTAGCCACCAGTTGTCTGTCTTCCCTGGCCGTTTTGCATCTTGGTCTGCCATTTCCTGGTCTTCTAAGGTGTGATCCGGTCTCTTGGTACCGCTGGACTACCCGCTGAACAGTCGACAAAGATACACCAATGTTTCTGGCTGTTTCACGCTGGCTCCGCCCAAGTTCCAAAAAAGTTAGGATTCTGGTACATTCCTCTAGCGTGACTGCCATGCTTCACCTCACAGAATAATAATTATGCACGTGGAAGACGTTCACGATAATTTTTTTTGTGACAGAATAGAAATGGAAAGCATCCATAATGACATGAAACAAAAATTTTGTTTTTAAAAATAGTCATTTTTTTAAATTTTGTTTTTCTAATGAAGTTTTTTTCATCAACCAGTTTAAATAATATGCTATTAGAAGCGCAACTAAAAAGTCTTTATTCTGTTTTTTATTTCATTGATCTAGCTTTTACAGTTCTGGAGGTATTTCAATTTTTGTGACTGACCCGTAATTTTTGGAACCGAGTGTATATCGTACAAATGAAGGTTTTATTAAAGAAAAACATTGAGAAATCACTTCTCACATCGCTTTAACTTTACTTAGCCTATATTTTTTTCAGTTTTACCAAAGCAACTCCATCCATCAAATATAACCAGCTAAGTATAATATAGCCGACTGGTATTGCAAGAGAACGGACGGTATGAGTTTGATTCCATGGAAGATGGGCCGGGTGCTGGTATGGGATACAGCCTGTTCAGACACGCTGGACCCTTCCCATCTACATGGAACCAACAACAGAGCTGGTGCGGCATGTGAAACGGCTGAAAAAGTTAAAGCATCCAAATACAGAGGTCTAGGCTCCGAATATGATTTTGTCCCATTCGGTGTCGAGACCCTGGGGGCCGTGGGGTCCTAGCGCTATAAAGCTTTTCAAGGACATAGCAAAAATATTAGTCGACATCACAGGAGACCGAAGAGGTGGCAGCTACCTCGGACAAAGAATTAGTCTAGCTATTCAAAGGGGAACGCAGCCAGTATCTTCGGAACCATGCCTAAAGGGAATTGCCATGCCTTTGTCATGCCTTTTAATGATGTATTTTAGTTATATTACTATATTTTATTAAGGTTTTTAGTTTTAGTTTAATTGTTTTAGTTTATAACCAATATTGTACATACATTAAAAATAAAACTATAAAATTCAAAAAAAAAAGAAAAATAACCAGTTAACTTGAAATCGCAGGTAGCGCCACGATTTGCACCGTGGCGCTACCTACTACTTGTTACGTGTTTTGGCAAATCTGAAAAAAAATAGGCTAAGTTACTCCTTATGTGATCAGCTACGTGTCTAGTGAATTTCCCGTCAAAATCGGTTCAGCCGTTGCAGAAATCAGTCTGAACAAACAGACAGACAATTAAAAAAAAAAAAATTAGATAAAAGTACTTTCATATACTTAGTAAAAAAAACTATTCATGTGATAATAAAAATAGACATTAAAATTTTATTTATTTGTAAAGATTGAAGAAAAAGCAGTTATTTGACAAAACGAACATCTCCCTTACCATTCGTGTAAAGATCCAAAAATCCTTCATTCCACATGCAAACCCTAAAGTCATAGGTTATTATGAAAAGTCGTATGTATATGTATTAGGATGTAATTCTGCAAGCTTGTACTACGGTATGAATAAAATATTAGAACAGACAACTACCGATCGTTGTCACACACTAGGCACTATTGAATTTGTGAAGCGTGAGCAGTTTATTTTCTATAATATAAAAAAAATAGTTTTAAAAAACTAAATAAACACGCTTTTAAACTAAAAAGTAGAAAATAATTTTAATGTAAAAAGCGTGGAACGACATTATCGAAATATTTTGAGACAGCACATTAAAATTATTTTCTACTTTTTAGTTTAAAAGCGTGATTGTTTTGTTTTTTAAAATCGTTTTTTTTTAGAAAGACAAAAAAAGCGGCCAAGGGCGAGTCGGACTCGCGCATGAAGGGTTCCGTATCAGCAAGTAACGTCATATTAAAGTTCTTGTAGTTCGTTGTAATTTTCATCGATGTTTTTATAGTAGTGTATTGATTGGATGAAAGGTAAATTGCGTGTTACGATTTATGACATATTAAAAATAACTACTCACTAGATCTCGTTCAAACCAATTTTCGTTGGTAGTTTGCATGGTAATGTACAACATATATTTTTTTTAGTTTTATCACTCTCTTATTTTAGAAGTTAGAGGGGGGGGACACACATTTTTCAACTTTGGAAGTGTCTCTCGCGCAAACTATTTAGTTTAGAAAAAAAATATATTAGAAACCTCTACATCATTAGGTATTCGTTTGCGAGATATTCCACTTTAAAGGGCACTTTTATGTAAAAACAGGGCGTCCCCCCCTTCTAAAAGCTAAACGGCTTACTCAAAAAATCTGGAAACATTCGTGATGGTGGTCCATATAATAAAGTTTGAGCAAAAACTATAACGGATTAGATGACTTTGTTAGTTCATGAGTTGTAGAGGCTTAACTTGTAAAAGGCGCTCACTTCATCATCACCATCATCACCGATATTTTAATAACAATACGATAACAATACGATATCGGTCCTCGATAAACATACAAAGTTTGAACGAAATCTGGTCGTTTAAAGTGGGTCAAAATCGCACCTAAAGGAGTCGATTACAAACAAACCAACATTCAGGTGAAGCTAATATAAAGCGTGTAAAAGAAATATAAAGGACCTTAAACTTGAATCTTAATTCTAAGTAACATTGTAACACTCTGTAAAAAATATACTTAAATCTTATTTAGCATCCTGCCCCCCTACCCAAGTTGCAAACGCTTCTCGTTTTCTCTTACATTCTCTATTCTCTTGTTTCACTAGCTAATGTCACTCAGTCAAGTGCTCAAAACAAAGTATTATCCAATGAAATAAGTGAATAGAACAGCAAAAGTAAAACGTCTTCAACTTGGCTAGGGGAGCAGGAATAAAAAAAACATTAAAAATAGGAGCTAGCATTACCATCGCATATGATGTCTAGTTTCTATCATTTACGTTTTCTCTTGCATTCTCTATTCTCTTGTTTCACTACCTAATGTCACTCAGTCAAGTGCTCAAAACAAAGTATTATCCAATGAAACAAGAGAATAGAACAGCAAAAGTAAAACGTCTGTCTTCAACTTGGCTCGGGTAGGAATAAAAAAACAATTAAAAATAGGAGCTAGCATTACCGTCGCATATGATGTCTAGTTTCTATCATTTACGTTTTCTCTTGCATTCTCTATTCTCTTGTTTCACTAGCTAATGTCACTCAGTCAAGTGCTCAAAACAAAGTATTATCCAATGAAACAAGAGAATAGAACAGCAAAAGTAAAACTTCTTCAACTTGGCTAGGGGAGCAGGAATAAAAAAAACATTAAAAATAGGAGCTAGCGTTACGGTCGCTTATGATGTCTATAGTTTCTGTCATTCACGTTTTCTCTTACCTTCTCCATTTTCTTATTTCATTAGCTAATGTCACAAAGTCAAATGCTCAAAACAAAATATTATCCAATGAAACAAGAGAATAGAACAACAAACGTAAAACTTTTGCAACTTGGCTCGGGCAGGAATAAAAACAACAATTAAAAATAGGAGCTAGCATTACTATCGCATATGATGTCTAGTTTCTATCATTTACGTTTTCTCTTCCATTCTCTATTCTCTTGTTTCACTAGCTAATGTCACTCAGTCAAGTGCTCAAAACAAAGTGTTATCCAATGAAACAAGTGAATAGAACAGCAAAAGTAAAACTTCTTCAACTTGGCTAGGGGAGCAGGAATAAAAAAAACATTAAAAATAGGAGCTAGCGTTACGGTCGCTTATGATGTCTATAGTTTCTGTCATTTACGTTTTCTCATACCTTCTCCATTCTCTTGTTTCATTAGCTAATGTCACAAAGTCAAGTGCTCAAAACAAAGTATTATCCAATGAAACATGAGAATAGAACAGCAAAAGTAAAACGTCTTCAACTTGGCTAGGGGCAGGAATAAAAAAAACAATTAAAAATAGGAGCTAGCGTTACCGTCGCATATGATGTCTAGTTTCTATCATTTACGTTTTCACTTGCATTCTCCATTCTCTTGTTTCATTAGCTAATGTCACAAAGTCAAGTGCTCAAAACAAAGTATTATCCAATGAAACAAGAGAATAGAACAGCAAAAGTAAAACTTCTTTAACTTGGCTAGGGGAGCAGGAATAAAAAAAACATTAAAAATAGGAGCTAGCGTTACGGTCGCTTATAATGTCTATAGTTTCTGTCATTTACGTTTTCTCTTACCTTCTCCATTCTCTTGTTTCATTAGCTAATGTCACAAAATCAAGTGCTCAAAACAAAATATTATCCAATGAAACAAGAGAATAGAACAACAAACGTAAAACTTTTGCAACTTGGCTCGGGCAGGAACAAAAAAAAATTAAAAATAGGAGCTAGCGTTACCATCGCATATGATGTCTAGTTTCTATCATTTACGTTTTCTCTTGCATTCTCTATTCTCTTGTTTCACTAGCTAATGTCACTCAGTCAAGTGCTCAAAACAAAGTATTATCCAATGAAATAAGTGAATAGAACAGCAAAAGTAAAACGTCTTCAACTTGGCTAGGGGAGCAGGAATAAAAAAAACATTAAAAATAGGAGCTAGCATTACCATCGCATATGATGTCTAGTTTCTATCATTTACGTTTTCTCTTACATTCTCTATTCTCTTGTTTCACTAGCTAATGTCACTCAGTCAAGTGCTCAAAACAAAGTATTATCCAATGAAATAAGTGAATAGAACAGCAAAAGTAAAACGTCTTCAACTTGGCTAGGGGAGCAGGAATAAAAAAAACATTAAAAATAGGAGCTAACATTACCATCGCATATGATGTCTAGTTTTTATCATTTACGTTTTCTCTTGCATTCTCTATTCTCTTGTTTCACTACCTAATGTCACTCAGTCAAGTGCTCAAAACAAAGTATTAACCAATGAAACAAGAGAATAGAACAGCAAAAGTAAAACTTCTTCAACTTGGCTAGGGGAGCAGGAATAAAAAAAACATTAAAAATAGGAGCTAACATTACCATCGCATATGATGTCTAGTTTCTATCATTTACGTTTTCTCTTACATTCTCTATTCTCTTGTTTCACTAGCTAATGTCACTCAGTCAAGTGCTCAAAACAAAGTATTATCCAATGAAATAAGTGAATAGAACAGCAAAAGTAAAACGTCTTCAACTTGGCTAGGGGAGCAGGAATAAAAAAAACATTAAAAATAGGAGCTAACATTACCATCGCATATGATGTCTAGTTTTTATCATTTACGTTTTCTCTTGCATTCTCTATTCTCTTGTTTCACTACCTAATGTCACTCAGTCAAGTGCTCAAAACAAAGTATTAACCAATGAAACAAGAGAATAGAACAGCAAAAGTAAAACTTCTTTAACTTGGCTAGGGGAGCAGGAATAAAAAAAACATTAAAAATAGGAGCTAGCGTTACGGTCGCTTATAATGTCTATAGTTTCTGTCATTTACGTTTTCTCTTACCTTCTCCATTCTCTTGTTTCATTAGCTAATGTCACAAAATCAAGTGCTCAAAACAAAATATTATCCAATGAAACAAGAGAATAGAACAACAAACGTAAAACTTTTGCAACTTGGCTCGGGCAGGAACAAAAAAAAATTAAAAATAGGAGCTAGCGTTACCATCGCATATGATGTCTAGTTTCTATCATTTACGTTTTCTCTTGCATTCTCTATTCTCTTGTTTCACTAGCTAATGTCACTCAGTCAAGTGCTCAAAACAAAGTATTATCCAATGAAATAAGTGAATAGAACAGCAAAAGTAAAACGTCTTCAACTTGGCTAGGGGAGCAGGAATAAAAAAAACATTAAAAATAGGAGCTAGCATTACCATCGCATATGATGTCTAGTTTCTATCATTTACGTTTTCTCTTACATTCTCTATTCTCTTGTTTCACTAGCTAATGTCACTCAGTCAAGTGCTCAAAACAAAGTATTATCCAATGAAATAAGTGAATAGAACAGCAAAAGTAAAACGTCTTCAACTTGGCTAGGGGAGCAGGAATAAAAAAAACATTAAAAATAGGAGCTAACATTACCATCGCATATGATGTCTAGTTTTTATCATTTACGTTTTCTCTTGCATTCTCTATTCTCTTGTTTCACTACCTAATGTCACTCAGTCAAGTGCTCAAAACAAAGTATTAACCAATGAAACAAGAGAATAGAACAGCAAAAGTAAAACTTCTTCAACTTGGCTAGGGGAGCAGGAATAAAAAAAACATTAAAAATAGGAGCTAGCGTTACGGTCGCTTATGATGTCTATAGTTTCTGTCATTTACGTTTTCTCTTACCTTCTCCATTCTCTTGTTTCATTAGCTAATGTCACAAAGTCAAGTGCTCAAAACAAAATATTATCCAATGAAACAAGAGAATAGACGTGTGTATGTATGTGTATAAATATAGACGTATATGTGTATGTTTATGTAGGTATATTACTTATCATATTATATGTGTGTAGGTATATTACCTATGACTTTTTGTACTTTATTCAATCAATTCACCCTATATGCACCTACCTCATCCTATCTCTGCATCGCCCAATCGGTCGACTGGCAGAAAATGCCTAAGGCATTAAGTCCGCCGATGCATGTATTTGTGCATAAAGTATATAAATAAATAAATAAATAGACCAACAAACGTAAAACTTTTGCAACTTGGCTCGGGCAGGAATAAAAAAACAATTAAAAATAGGAGCTAGCGTTACCGTCGCATATGATGTCTAGTTTCTGTCATTTTTGCCAGCCAACTCTAGTTGCAAAATAAACGATCTCTCGGCTTTTCGAACGAGCACTCTATGACAAATCAAATAACGTGAAATCCTACAGCGTATCATTTCATACCGCCGTTGTTTGATATGAAATTACATATTGTAGGAAAAAGATAAAAGTATAAAATGATGCACATCAAAACAGTTTTATAAATTAATCAAAACTGTAAATAATATTAACTTAAAAATTTAAGTTACTCTCTCAGTTTTCGTATGATGTAAATACCTTTTTCATCATCAGCCAATTGCAGTCCATTGTTGGTCATATGCCTCTACAAACCCAATCTGACTAAACGGTTGGCCTACTGCGCTAAGTGTTGTGGCTTCAACACTATGTGTGATCCACAAATTGTTGTTCTAAATCTGGGTGTTCTCTGTGTTTCTTTTATTTTTGTAAAGTTCCCCGCGAAACAGGATTTGTAATGCTGAAGTTGTCTTTATAAAAAAACATAAAATATATCTCCGTTACTACTATAAATCCAAAAACTCAAACAATTGAAAATAAAACCTATATATTAAATAGAAACGTAACGAACAAAAAAACATTTTGCATTCAAACGGAACACCAGTCAACACATCTGCCGCAGTGAGATGTGTGTCATCAGTTTCCCAGAGATGAAAGTAAAAATAAAATGCGTAAGAGGAAATACAATATCGGCAGTTTTGTTTTCAACAATGTAAATATATAAATTGGTTAACGAACTGAATTTGTATCAATAAATGTAAGAAAGGAAACTTATTGAAATAAATCATGAGCATATTTACTTTTTTATTTCAAAGAGTGTGCGAAGCTTTTGTCAGTACTGAGTTTAGTGAAGACGGGAGAGATTTGGTTTGGATATCGGTTTAAATAAACGTAATCTGATAGCTGCTTTAAGTTATCATATTCAAAAACAAGACATTACTGCCTCGGTGGTGCAATGGTAGCATATGTGACTGCAGTGCTTAAAGTGTCGGGTTCGATTCCCGGGTCGGACCAAATGTTTGTTTCATCAACAAATGTTTGGTTCAGAGTTTGGGTGCTTTCTATTTATAATAATGTATAATTTATATCAGTTGTCCAGTGCCCAAAATACGCGTACTTTCGTACAAGCTCTGCTTAGTTGGCGTTGTGTGTAAGATGTCCGAAATATTAATTTCATTCTTCATTTACAATAACATGAATAAGAAGCTTCTGTTGCTCTTTATGCGTGCTTGCTCATAAAAAACTGAGAAGCAAGCTGACGGTTAAATATGACTGTATGTAGACACCAGTACCCTTAGGAAAGACACAAGTGCTTTTATTATCTCTTCTATTATTGACTAAGATTTTTTTGACCATGGGATTTAGCGTTGAGATGACGTCATTCATATATTTTTCTTAGATTATTAATAACGTTTTTAGAATGTGAATTTGACTATGGGAGAGCTCTTACCAAAAAGATACAGGTGTGTTGCTCACGTCTGTATGCCCTTTTACAGAACTTTCCTTACTTGTAGAAGAACACTGGTTTTCTATTCCTCGTTAACCAAATGTTAATATAGATTATTGTATTTTAGGAAAATTTACCACTAAATAAGTATCATGGACACAGTTGATACGGAAAAGTTTTCACAAATAACAGAATCTACGTACGTCACAAGAAAACGACGTTTGTTAGTCTTACTAAAACTCGAGAACGGCTGAATTGATATAGTTATCTTTGATAACAGTAGGTGAACCTCCTTTATAGAGAGCCTCTCTTTAGAAACGAGGTTGTTGCCTCCGAGGTATGTCCAACAGTAAACTGGCTGTGGGTAATGATTATGAAGTAACGGCTAGTTGGTAGTAAGTGGAACTAGATATTTAAAAAAAAATAAGTAGTAGAAATAGTATCAAAGTAGATAGTAGGAATTGACATCTTATATATAGATATAAAAAGTGGGACCACAACCTTTTTCTCAGTTGGCCATTACAATATGTAAACAAGTTTATATCAACATTACAGTTTGCCGCAATGTCCATACGACTTGCTCGACTTACAAATGATTTTTGCTTTTCTAGCAAGTGGACTAGAAACATGACACGCTGTATGTGATTAGAAAGAAAGAAAGAAAGAAAGAAAACATTTATTAGTCACACTCACAAAGGAAACGAGATAAACAATGTACAATTCAACAACACTAAACAACTAACAGACATACTTAAAACAAAACACACAATATATATATATTATATATCTTTATATATATAATTCTTGTGTGAGTGTGTATGTCACTGAACTTCTCTCAAACGACTGATGAAATTTTTTGACCGATTTTGATGAAATTTTTTGTGTGTGCTCAAGGGGATCTGGGAATGGTTTAGATTCGCAATTGGACCCGGTAGGTGGTTCGCTGGGTCAACTAGTATATATATATAAAGATGTTGTTGGCCGTTATCGGGCTAACATGTAAAACCGCCTAAATAAATTCAGGATCTCGGTACTATTCTTGTAAAGTAAATAGTTTATTTAACAAAAGTATCGCGCGAAAAATAGTATGATTGGTTGAATCGTGTAGGGGTTTAAGCGGTCACCTCGCTGGCTATAAGGCTAAGTATTTTGGGTACCATCCTTAACATGGGACTACACACCTCACGATTTACAAAATTGTTGCTTCGAGTCTCGGTTTTATTTGTGTTTGTTTCATGTATTATATCTATAAATATATAACATAAATATCAATCACTTTTTGTTCTCGGCATGGTGAAACTGAAAACTTTGATATTGTGACTTAAGTGTGCTTTAATGGTGCACTATTACTTCTTATTAAATTATAAAATCGATAACACGCATCCATTATCTCGCTGTCTGTTATGGGTGCCAAACCAGTACACCCGGCTACGCTCTTGCCGTCTCCTAGCTGCACCGCAGGTTCGAACATTTACGGCACAATATGCTCCCACTATGTCAGGAAGTTTGATTGCTCAACTCCCTGATTGCCCTATACCTGGATTGATACCCGGATGTCGATTTATTTTATACTAATTTGAATACATTTACTAAATTTTGTATGCTTTTCTTACATTTTCGTTTAATATACTGACGGGTCTAGTGGTCGGTGAATCTGACAACTGAGCCAGAGGTCGTTTGTTCGATTCCCATCCGGGACAAATCTTTGTAGATGAGCACGATCATTTCCTCTGTGTCTATGTTTAATTTACTTATATGATGATGTACATTTGTTTAATTTATTAGTCGCGACACATATTATTACTTACATCTCACCAAGGTTTTGATAAAACATGTTTATATTTTTATCAAAATCTTGGTGATAAAATGTAAGTAATAATATGTGTATTTTTTTACTGATATTTCTTTATTTTATTTGTTTACTGATTGATTTACTGACGTATTCACATGTCTGTTAATTCATACTTATTATACATGAAAACTCGTAATCTCAGAAAAAAAAAAATTACAGAACACATAAACATTTGGTCCAAATGTTTATATAACCAGAGATAATAGAAAGAAGAGAAGAAACCAGAGAATCGAACCCCAGTATAACAGTCGCGTACGCTATCACTGCATCACTGAGTCAGTACAATGTGTATTGTCCCCAGTGTCACAGATTATATTCCTGAGCGAGGGTTTTTTTATTAAGACAAATGAAATGGAAAATCAAAGTACTTTGAACTCACCTATAACTTTATCCCCCGCTATTACCTTCGGTGCAGATTCTATCGGCATCAGTTTTCTTACAATCTGCCCAGTACTTGTTACCCGGTGTATTGCAATCTGTAGTTCCTGCATCATGCGTGGACTGATGCTGGCATTCTTTAACACACCAGGACCTAAAAAGGAAATTATAAAATAAATTAAAAGTCATTAAGAAGAAAATTAGCAGTCTCGCGGTGTTTCCCGCTGTTATTGTTGTAAATCACGATTAACGGCGTGGAGCGACACTAGTCTAAAAAATAGCCTGTTAAAAAATAGTGAAAGTCAATATTCATCCAGCCGTTCTAGAGATTAGCCGGAATAAGCAGACAGACAGACAGATAGACACAAAATTTAAAAAATGATTTTTATTTGTAGTTAAGTTATAAATTCATATGAATTTAAAAAGCTGTTAATTTGAAATCACATACAGACCCCCTTATTTTATTTATTTATTTATAGGCCTTTTCCCCAAAGCAGGGCGCTTGAGCCGGCCGTCGGAGTGGTTTTTAGTGGAAACACTACATACTCCTGACTCGTAACTCCCCGAGAAGCCGGAGATTGGAAGGGATTTTTTTATAACATCAACAAAAAAAAGTCCTTTTCAGGCACTTTCCAAACGTTACATTCATCTAGTTCTGTGGTTCTAAAATGTAATTCCTATGGAGGTGAAGAAACAAGAAATTCCATTAGTCTCCTCTTTAAAAACTTATAATTCTCGAGTACGAAAATATTTATATATGCATACAACACCGTAAAATAGCAATTACATGGACTTCTGGTTGTATTATTAAATTAATTCTTACTTCACAGCTAATAAAATTTGCTTTATGTTTGCCTTGGATGGGATAATAAATTGTATTTGCATCTGTAAATCATAATATGCTGATGAATTCCAGTTCCATTGATGTGCGAGTGATAAATGATCTTAACATTCATAGAAGTCATAAAATCGTAAACAACGTGCTAGAATTAGAACCTTCATACATTACGGTAATGTTATATTATTATAAAACAAAAGGTACTAGTAATAAATATTTATGAATATTAAATTTACGGTTGTGTGCGGTGCGGTATTGAATCTATAACGCATTATATACACGATATTCTTAGTACACAAGTAGGCATTCCAAATGCATTGGTATGTTAAACGTAATAAGAACATATAGCTGATAATTGGAAAATAAATTAAAATATACAAATTAAATGTACTACACGTACAAATACATCTTAATAAACTGTAATAAAACAATTTAAATTGTGTAACTGATTCTTTAGTATTTTCTTAAATAAAGTATGTATATTAAAGGAGTGGCTTATGTCCAACAGTGTACCATTAAAGGCAGTTGATAATTGATAATTTTCGATTTACAGATATCCTAATTCCTAGAACAGATAAAAGACTCTTTGTCAAATTGCCCCCAAGGCTCCTTTCGACATTCTTTAATATTCTACATTGCTACATATACGACGCGCATAAACTGAATACATTTTTTTTTAAATTTTCAATTGACAGGCCACAATTTTCGACCGAATTCCAAAACGTTTTGAAATCTTTAGAACCGCAATCAATTACCTACCCATTTATATATAGATTTGCGTCTCATAAAAAAAAGGTCTGATAATGATTTTAAATGGTAAAAAAATCTGGTAATTTAATAAGATTATACAGTTTAACCATGCCTCGTGGGTCTAGTGGTTAGCGTATGCGACTGCTAATCACGAGGTCTCGGGTTCAAAAATCTACAAAAAAGTCCGCAATGGTATATGTCTGTCTCTTAGGGATAACCCACAATTACCAAAACTTATTAAAAAACTACACAATTAAAAAACCAAAACAAGAAATAATGTCTTATTTACGAGGCGATTTTAAGCAATACAGTATTAATTCTTATACAATTAAATACCTTATATACATTGTGCATTTAATATAGATTAATATGACCCTTTACAGTATGTAATTTAAATTAATATTTTTGAAGATTTCACAATTTTAAAATGCAGGACCAAAGCGGTTATGATAGTACCGGCCGGGGCCCGTTAGTTGGCGCTGCTGTCGATTTGTTTCTATCAGTTATAAACTAATCGCAATACTATAATAAGAATTAATATTTTAAGGCGGTACGAAGTTCGCTGGGTCAGCTAGTTTAACATAAAAAATAAGGGTTTTGACTAAAATTCGATTATTAATCAAAATTTAAAACAAAATTGTATATACACTAGTATTCATTAGCTTGTCATCACATCGTAGCAGAGAAAGAGACAACTCACTCATTAATTTTAAAATCGTACATTCATACAATCCACTCCATGCATCTCCTGACCTTTGATTATATACATGGTTGTAATCAAAGATCATTACAATTTGTTAGTACATTTGACACAAAAATAACGTAGGTACACAACAACAATATATTATTTTTAAGAGAATTGACGCAAACAATAACTTGGAATTACCTGATAAATCACGACCAGGTGTTTACAGGCTAGCACAATTTATGACCCAAAGCAGTTTGCTTTTTCAATAATATGACTTCTGGCCTTAATGTAAAATGGGATTTATATTAATTCACAATACAAAATATTAAATCCTACCCAATGGTGACTTCAGATGGTACGTGTAAAGTTAAAAAGAAAAAAATAGAGTATTGAAATAAAAGAACGTAAAAAAAATCGTTTTTTAAGAACCACATCTTTCTTTAATATGTAGTTTAATACTGATTGTAATCAAACAAAACTGCTGTTTTTTTTCACGAATGGGCTGGCTCGAACGGAGCAATAATACCCTTACACAGAGACCAACCTAAAATTACATAATACGTGTTGTCGTCTTTTTTTCGTGACTGAGACAGGAGGCCCAATAATTCTGCATCATTCTCCCTTGCTGCATTGTATGCACTCACAATGAAGCTGTTGGTCCCTACTAATGACTTCTACTCAAGCTTTCCATTAGGCAGAGTAGAGTCATTTATTCCGTTTATTATTGAGACGAATGATTTTGTGCCCCGTCTACTTCAATTACAACTAAATTTTCCAACTTAGAGCTCAAGTTTAAAGTGGCCTGGGAGATGGATTGGTGAAAAAAAATATCATAAACCTCATAAGTGACTTACTATTGCGTCATACTGTCATATTGTCATTAAAAGCAATGATATTATAAAGAAATTTATTTTATAATATCATCGATAGAAAGTCTCTAATAGTCCACTGTTGAACAGCGATAACTTATAAAGAAGGTGTAGGAAGTATGTACAAATATACTCCAAATAAAAAGCTTACTCCACTATTGAACAAAGTATAATACTTTTTAGATTTAACAAATTAGTACGCATCCGCCGCGAGCTATACAATGCTCGTGAATCTTGTCTCGCACGTATGCGTGCGTCCATACTGCGAGCCTAGCGCGGTTGCGGCGACGGGCGCGAAATATCAAACATATGAAAAGCGCCTTTGCGTCCATACTGAAGTGACTAAGGCGGGAGCCTAGTGCGGCGGTCTTGAGCGACACAGCGCGCGTAGTTTTCAAACACTCCTATCCGCGCGTTCTGGCCACACTACGGGCCTAGTCAGCGAGCGACCTAACGAGCGGTTGGCGGGGGTAACAAACCAGTTCGTGTGTATGTGATAGAAAGGCTAGCTTATACATTTGTCTTAAACTACTAATTTAAGTGTATAAAAACATACATCTTACTTACAATACCAAAAAGAAAAACAAAGACAATAATCCTTATTAAAAATAATAATAATATAAGTAAACAAAACAAAAATGTTGCAATTATTTTAGTCCTTGTACCATGTTATATTTAAAAGACACTTTGCGAGTACACTCAATTGACTCGAAAAAATATCTAGTTCTCACTACATACACAGTAAGTGTGTATTCCCGTCGCACTCTAAGCTCGTTGTAGCTGACCATACCCAGAACAAACAGCGTGGGGTAGATCAGTGGAAAAAACGGGTACACCTCGTACAGTTTAAAATATAGGTATCTTGTAAACATACTTATTCTAAACCCGTTCTAACATATCACTGTTAATTGTTTGTCGTAAAATGACGGCAAATACTGAATTATTTATAAGTGCGATTCAATCTAGACCACCTATATGGCAAACCTAAACATCAAACATCATAACAAGAAAGTAATGGAGTGAAATAACAAGAACAATTTCTAGTGTTCAACAGCTCGCATCTCAGAATCGGACTGTCTAGTAAAAATAGCAAATCCTCATCCATAGTTTGCAACATCTGATATACGTCGAAACGCTACAATAGCTCGCGCGTCACTGTGGCGGTGGCCACTGCAAGCACCCGCTTGCCGCGCCCGCCTAGGCTCCAGTCACCGCGCATTCACTATGGACGCACACTAAGTGTCAATGCAGTGGCGATCGGTCGGCCGGCCGCTGCATACCTTCGTGACGTCACAAAATAACATAAACAACGCTCGCAACCCGAGTTTGCTTTATAGTTATTTTAATTTTGAATAAATGTTATGAAAATATGTTTTATAATATAACTTAAGAATGTTAATTAAATTTTATGCCACAAAGGCTTACTATACCACTCTGGCCAGAAGAGCTAGTACAAGGTTAGTTTCAAGTGTTCCTTCTCATTGCAGTGGTATTATTTTACACAGTTTCGCCTCTTCTCGCGTGATGATTAGGGTTGGTGACGTTCCGTATTCTTAATTTATCACCACATGGACGGCGTCATACTACACACCCATAAATGATCTTTTAAAATGATATAAATATACACATAAAAACTGCACCAATACAGAAGATACAAAGTATAAAGAATGATCGTGAACTTTATCTTTAATCAACAATTTATTAAGTAGTAGTAGTCAGGCCAGGAATATGATGGCATCAACAAGGAAGCTTTGAAATTCTTTAAAACTGTCAAGCTATGTCGATAAAGATTCTTTGTATTACTTTATTTAATGCAAATTTCTTTATTAACCTGTTTTATTATATTCCTTTTGAACCTCTTGTATAATTTAATTTTAAAGGAAAAAATGTCACATTCCTAGTAGCACCGGGGCTAGTTTTTAATCATTGAAATTATTGTGTATAATTGGGTCGACAGTTTTTTTAAAAAAATGGTTTTAAATTCGAAAACGGAATACTTTCGTGCATGCTGACGCTCTAATGAGAGTATAGCTCATTTACAATGTACGTTGAAGTTTTACTGTGAAGCTGTGATTTTGACATTGTCACACAACTCGACTTTAGTCGTCGGTTGTGCACAAAAAGCTATAATACGATGTAAGTAGTCTTTCTGATGAAATCGACGTCGTCAGAAAATCGACAATTAAAAAAAAGCTTAATAAATTAGATTCCTAGGTCAGGGGTTTTGATTTCTGGTAAACTGTTCAGAAAGGTGGATCTATCGAGCTAACCCTGATAGTCGGTAACCATACTGGATCAAAAAGTTATTATGTCGTACTAGTAAATTCATTGTTCACCGAGTTCCGCGGTTTTCCCCTCGATTGTTGTTATAAATGTTACCGCGAGGTAAAGTTAGTCCAAAAAAGTAACATAAGCTACTCCTTATCTCATCAGCTATCTTTCAGTAAAAATCTCCTTCTCCAAAAATCTAGCCGCTCCAAAAATTATCCGGCACAAACAGACAGACATTTTTTTCAAAAATTGGTTGTTGTTGTAAGTAACGTATATGTCATACACATAGACACAAACATTTTATATAATTTCATAGACATTAGTGAAAAACTATTAATTTGTCATTACAAACAGACACTTCAATTTTATTTACTTGTGTTCATTCAGTTTTACCAACAAAGTATTAAAATGTCAGCTGTCTGTATCCATAATCAGGTACTGGGTAAAACTTGATAAATACCAAGCCCTTATTAACAATTATTTACCTGAGACTTGTTGGTCTAGAGTGTCAAGGTTACTCGATGACCGACATTCTTCGAGTATGTCATCGAGAACTGATAAAATTGCGATACTATATCCATGTTTTATTATTGATATACTAGGCACTTGTTTAGTTCCGAGGTGTACATGCGGTTTTTGTTGGTGGTGTAAATAAAAATACTTATGTTGATTCTTATATAAATAGCTATCTGCCAGTGAAAGTTTCGTCCAAATTAGTGCAGAGGTTTTAGAAATTAGCGTGAATAAACAGACAGACTAAGGGCCAAAAAAAAAAAACGAATTTTTCACCATATGCGTTTAATGAAAAGATGTTAATTTTATATTTCAAACAGAATTAAATTTTATTGATTTGTATAGAAGAGTAATAACTCAACCTGCTACTTATTAATTTCTTTGTTTATATAAAGAACTCTTATGTGAATATTTACAATAACCATTAAAAACAACTTATGCATTTAACATTATTATCCATTGTTGACTCTATGACAAGTTAGTACAATTACAATGTAAATATATTTATGGCATGCATAAATCATTCTTGTATATGAAACTAGGTTCGCCCCACGGTGTTAATAGCAGTTTTTGTTGTTAAAATGAAAAAACAATCGCAGGTAAGTAAAAAAGTAGCCAAGTTACTCATTATGTCATCAACCATCTGACAGTGAAAGTCCCGTTAATATAACTCCAGCCTTTTTAAAGATTAGCCGGAACAGATAGAGAGATATACAAAAAAAATAACATATTAAAATACCGTATAGACTGTCATATGCATTTAGGGCCACCGCAGACTAGCTACTTTTAGCATCGGCGATCGGCAACTAGTCGCTTTTAGGGCCACCGCAGACTAGCTACTTTTAGCATCGGCGATCGGCGATTTGGCGACTGCATCGATGCTGCATCGCGTTTTAGCGACTTCCTGCGTTCGATCGCGGTATCGGAAACGCGCGTTTTAGCGACTGCTCAGATGCCAAGTCGCTGCTACCGGCATCCGAAATAGTGCGTAGAGTAGCGTTCAGCTGCTGTGTCGCGCTTCTAAAAAGCGACTCGATCGCCGCGTTTGGCGTTTTTAAGTGTGCGGTGTGGAGCGTTCGGTCGCCGTATTTAGCTTCTAAAAGCGACTAGTTGCCGATCGCCGATGCTAAAAGTAGCTAGTCTGCGGTGGCCCTTAGAAGCTAAATACGGCGACCGAACGCTCCACACCGCACACTTAAAAACGCCAAACGCGGCGATCGAGTCGCTTTTTAGAAGCGCGACACAGCAGCTGAACGCTACTCTACGCACTATTTCGGATGCCGGTAGCAGCGACTTGGCATCTGAGCAGTCGCTAAAACGCGCGTTTCCGATACCGCGATCGAACGCAGGAAGTCGCTAAAACGCGATGCAGCATCGATGCAGTCGCCAAATCGCCGATCGCCGATGCTAAAAGTAGCTAGTCTGCGGTGGCCCTTAGTAAAAACCAAATACCCATTTGAAATAACGAACAGACACTACAAATTTTTTTATTTGAATTATTTATTTATTTGCAAGTAGATAGGCCACATAGAGTCAGTCATCTTTAACAATGTGTGCATTTACTATAAAGATGGTGACCCCTACTCCTGGATTGTACGTGTCACCATCCTCATTGTGAGGGTAGGCAATGTAGCATGGTGGCCTGGTCAGATAATTCTGCATCATTCTCCTGGCCTCCCTTATTGGATTTTAGGAAGTATTACGACACAATCACCAACAACATTCTAGTGGTTGAAACTAAGTAAACCTAGCGTTCTTTGCAAGATATCATAGCGAGATATTAGGTAGTATATAAAATCGAAATCTCATCTTTCTGACGCCATTCAGTGCAACCCATACGGACTTACAAATGCCTTTCAACTTAGATAGCTTAAATACCTATCTCGTTATGATATCGTGAATTATTTTTTAAGCTAAAAGTACTGAATATTTTTGTTAAACTCTTCATCCCTTTATTTCAAACCAATTACAGGCAGGCCAAACTACCTACAGGGCCAATGACCGTATATTGTGGAGCGGTCAGCATTTTACATTCACAGTACCGATTTTATTACAATCATATATACATATCTTGGTGCAAGTGCACTTAGAGCAAGCATAGAGTGTACTCATGAGCAAAAATCATTATTATTTAAGATCATTTTCTCAGCGTTTCGAGAGGGACGAGCAGAGCAGAAAAAAATATTCAGCCCAGAACGCGACCACTTTTACTTTAACATTTTATATCATTTTAATAAGTCATTTTGTGTCCAACAAATAAATAGCGCTTAATCAAGTATTGTTTATCATTTATCAAGCTATCATCGCCTATTATGAACGGCAAGCTAAATACTACAGTTTTGACGCGTCAGTAACACCATTTAATTTTACAGATAATAAAATAATACCACAGTAAAAATATTTAAAATTAAGAAAGGTTGTAGCACCCAAAGATGTTATACTAGTATCTTTCTAACAGAAAAATAATTTTCAAAATCGCAGCAGTCTTGTCATAGTCTTCATAATTTTAACTAATATTATAAATGCGAAGGTAACTCTGTCGGTCTGTCTGTTAAGTTTTAACTACTGATCCGATTTAAATGAAATTTGGTACACAGAGATTGCAGAGTCTCTTTGGTCTAGTGGTGAGCGTATGCGAGTGCTAATCAAGAGGTCTCAAGTTCAAATCCCGGGTCGGACCAAAAAGTGTTTTTAGGTTTTTCTTAGGAAATTCATAATAGCAGCCCGGAGTTTGGAGGTTTGGCGGTGATTCACGCCCGTGCCTAGGAGAGCACGTAAAGCCGTCGGTCCCGGTTGTCATGAATATCTATGGTAATCGTTATTGGGAAGTCAGTGCCCTCAAATATACTGACAACTAGTTCAATCTTCGAATTTTAGTTCTCCCTTAGGGTTGCGTAGGTCCGATGACAGTCGCTCCGTGGAAAAATTGATATTCAGGTAAACCCCGTTGAACTAGTAGCCGACCCCAAATAAACTTTGGAATAAAGGGTAGGAAGAAGAAGAGATTCTTGAGTCTCAAAAAGGATATAGGCCACCGCTTAAACTGTAAGGCTGGATCGATTTTGATGAATTTTTTTCTGTGTTCAAGTGGGTTCGAGAATGGCTTAGATTTGCAATTGAACTGCGAAAAGGTGGCACTGCGATCAAATTCTGGTATTTTTATTATTCGTATATCAGAACATAACCTCAAAATTGGTCGGTACGATGAGATATAGAATTCGGTAGAAACTACCACAACTTAATTATTAATCTGGAAAACCTTGAACTCTTGGGACTTCCAAATTGTCGAGACTTCCCAAAACCTAGTTTTCACTCTATCATAAATACATAATATCATATTATGTAAACTCCTTTAGCCAAAGTTGTGTAAAGATATACCGTTGAACAGCACTCATACTCTCATGTATTCGATATACAAACAAAGTGTTAACATGTCAAAGAATCTCGTCAGCAAATATCATAAGGAAATGATTTCCATAATTTTCTGTTCGTTCAAACACTCAGAGTAACGTGTAAATGTTTTGTAAACAACTTCTGTTTGTTCTTGTGCCCATTACTCGAGAACCAGTGATCCAATTTTTAAGTGTTTGTTTTGTTTTTTCTTTATTTTGATGGCAAATATTTGGTTGGACAATATAATGTACGTAGTCTAGCAAGTATAAATGTTTTTTTTATATTTGTAATGGAATAGGCGTTTGTCTTCCATCTCACCTGATGGAAAGTGTAGATGAAGACTAAGGTGGTACACGCCCATCCAAAAGAAACCTGTTCACTCTACTCTTAAAGGCAGAGTTTAACTTATCAGAAAAAATAGACCCAGGCAGGTCGTTCCAAATTTTGGCGACTCTCATCAAAAACGAGCTGTCTAACCGTTTGGTTCGACTTTTGGGTATGTCAACAACGTATGGATGAAACTTTTGCCTGCGCCTAGTAGTCCGATAAAAGAATGGAGATGGCTCAGTACGAAAAAAAATGTATTATTAATTGTACACTTGCATGTACAAAAGTTAGCGTATTAACATAATAAATAAATGTATCGGATATCTGCAATATTATGCTTAACATAGAAATATTTGGTTCGGTCCAGGAATCGAACGCTATTCCGTACACAGTAGTCGCATACACTACCACTGAGCCAAGGAAGCAGACAATGTGTTGAATGTTATCAACTTAGACAACAATAGTCTCTGTCTGGAACTGCGAAATTGAATAGTAATTAGTTCGTCAGTGGCTCTTCATAAAAATGATCCTGATGGAATCCTTTTCTTATATACCTACCAAAATGACTCTGCTCTGCCTGATGGTAAGAATAAGCAGAATCAAAGAGTGTAGGACGCCATACTCATTGCGAATGTGGATAATTCAGTATGGTGACCCTCAATAAGGCGACTAATTGAGATGCTTCTGTATCATTGGGCCCCCAATTTCGCAGTCACGAATAGAACAGGACAACACGAATGTTGTCAATTTAGGTTGGTCTTCTGTGAGAGTATAGTGCCACCCCGGCCGAGCAGACCTGAAATCAGTGTAGTTGTACTACCTAAAGACTGAAAGCCGACCTCAACCTACTTTGAGAAAAGGGTAGAAAGATTTAAATGGATGTACTTACAGTCTGGTATAAGTCCAGCAGGGTATCCAAACTCTGATCGTGGTCCATAGCTACCAGCTTGCGTTTGAGACACGGATGCGAATATGTACGCCAAAGCTGCTATGAAGTTAAACATTGTCCTGAAACAAATAAATAGCATTCAAAAACTAAACTTTGATTCTGAACAAGAATTTGTGCAATTGGAGAGGCCTATGTCCTGCAGTGGACTGCGATGTGTTACCTTATGTGGGCTTTGGACCCATAATCCTAAACAACGCAGTAGAAAGTGGTAAGATGACCGTTTAAATCATAACCAAAAAAAAATTTACTATTCATTAGGGTTCCGTAGACAAATGGCAAAAAACGGAACCCTTATAGATTCGTCAAGTCTGTCTGTCTGTCCGTCCGTATGTCACAGCCAATTATTTCCGAAAATATAAGAGCTATACTGTTGAAATTTGGTCAGTCGATGTATTCTGTGAACCGCATTAAGATTTTTACATAAAAATAGAAAAAAAACAATAGATTTTGGGGGTCCCCATACTTGGAACTGAAATAAAAAAAAAATTTTTTCATCAAACCTATACGTGTGGGGTATCTATGGATAGGTGTTCAAAAATGATGTAGAGGTTTCTAATATCATTTTTTTCTAAACTGAATAGTTTGCGCGAGAGACACTTCCAAAGTGGAAAAATGTGTGTCCCCCCCCCTCTAACTTCTAAAATGAGAGAGTGATAAAACTAAACAAAATATATGTTGTACATTACCATGCAAACTACCAACGAAAATTGGTTTGAACGTGATCTAGCGAGTAGTTTTTTTTTAATACGTCATAAATCGTAACACGCAATTTACGAGTACTTTTCATCCAATCAATACACTAGTATAAAAAACTTCTATATGATGTTACTTGCTGATACGGAACCCTTCATGGGCGAGTCCGACTCGCACTTGGCCGCTTTTTTATTTATTTATTTTAATCAACTGCTCACTACACTTACAGTAACCCAACACGTGTAGTGTGCCATTACAACAGTAATATTACAAATTTAATATCGTAATAAATGATTTACAATATTTTATAATATTCTAAATATTCCACTCATAGTCGTCTAATCCCAAGCCAGGCAGGGCCCGCGCCATGGTGACCAGACCACTGATAGATACACTTCCAAACAAGTGTACATACATCATCACATATACTAAAATTACTTGATATATTTTTATGACTCATACTTTTCCTCCTTTTTCGCGTATAAAGTATTAAACTTTAAAACGATAATTAAATTTTATGGCTACATTTTAGAAAACTGTAGGTACTGTTAAAGTAATATAATTAAAAAATAAATAATTATAGGATGTTAAATTACAACGAAGAAATGTCCAACCTCTCTTTATTTTTCAGTTCACTGCTTTTTATTTATCTTTGCAATACCACACAGAAGTGGTATTGCGATAATTACAAAAAATTACGGTTTGTATTAATGTCTGAATAATACCAGATTCGTACAAGTATACGCGCAGATATATTTATTTGCATAGAGACAGACTGAAGTTTGGTCAGGTACTTTTAACCCTTATTCTATAATCGTTAGCAATCCATTTAATATTCAGTAGGAATTAGTGTCGTAAAGCGAATAAAGGAACAAAATAAGCAGCTAACATCACTGCCAACAGAAGGAAAACTTGAAACAAACCCTTTACCAACCCGTCTGGCCAGCGTGGTATAGTAGGCCAAAACCTCCTTTCAAAGGATAGGTCTATGTCCAGCAGTGGACTGTTAAAGGCTGTTGATGATGATGATGATGATGAGGAATTAGTTGGTAAAAATAAAAGGATTCTTAGGTGGAGACCGCGATGGACACTGATGATGGAGACGTAGTATAGAACGTCCAGGCCACGTGAAGTGATGATTTCCAAGACCAATCTAAAATGACAGCTATTGTACTGTCGTTTCGTAGACTGCAGACCCAACGATGTAGTAGCATCTCACTAGGCCGCCATAGTGTGGGTCACCATGCTACATTTTCTAAATTCATAGCTAGAGTGGTGACTATCACTCTTGGATTCTACTCGTGCTTGCTGTCAGGCATATTAAAGTCATTTTAATTGTCTTAAACATAAAAAAGTCAGGAAAAACTATATAATATTATTTATTTCGAAAATTATGCAAATACCAACTTAAATGCAGAAATATTTACCGCTGACATATTATTTACAAATTCCCATTCTATTCAATTTGAAATCAACAAAATTTTACTTTTAAATTATATTTTCAATGTAAAACGTAAACACACCTTGTAATTTTATTTGACCCCGGAACACATCTAAGTTTTAAATGGTAAAAATATATTATGCGTGCAATGCGGATGTCTAAGACAAACGATCAAAATCTTTAATATAACTAACAATAAATTCTAAATTTTAGGTTTTGGCAAAGTCCATCCATGGAAAATGCATTTACGATTAGGTGTTTTAGGCAGTCTGAGAATTTGTTAGCTACTTCTTCCATAGATTATATTCCATAGATTATAGATTGACTGATAAAATACTTAAATACTTATTTTGTAAAAACATACGTATTATACATAGAAAACACCCAAACTCCAAAACATATATCTGTGGAACATACAAACACTTGGTCTGAACCACTAAGGATTCGAACCGGAGACCTCAAGCACAGTAGTCGCATACACTAACTACTACGCCGCCGGGGCAGTAAATGAACTTAAATCACTTGTACCCTGTAAAACTGCCGTGAGGCGAAATCAGATAAGTTTAACAAAATTAAGATTGTAAAACAGTACAATGGTTTTCATTCAATAATACGCTAGAACATACATTCAAAGAAATCGTAATAGTTATCACACTCCTGATTATTGTGTCACTTTAAATATTACAACAAGTGTATGGCAATTTACTGCCTTTTCTAAAGCGTATCTAATTCTCATTCGTGTAGTTACGCGTGAATGCATAAACCGTGTATTACGGCAAGTATTGCAGCCTTGCCCTTGGTGTCTTGGAATTGAATTATCTTTACCTATTCGTAATGAGTATATTACAAGTATGATTCTGTACATAACAAATATTTGGATTTTTTTCGGCCTAATCGAGCACTACTTCTTCAGGATACGAACCAAAACAGGTCCTAGCACTCATTGATATTAACAATGATCCGAAATGAATCTGCCAACTCTGGACTCTCCTCTCCTCTCTCTCTCCTCTCCTCACCACGCTAGACCTATATACATAACAAATATTATAATAATATTATAAGCCTTTATTAACAATCTTAAATGTTACATTTCATCTTAAAAGTACTTATGTACTGCATATACTAAACATAGTTGTTTCAGAGAGCAACGGAATTAAATGCTATTATTTATAATAGACAACGGTTTCGTAATTGTCTTGCTCTTCGGCATAAGCCTCCCCAAGTTTTCTCCACAATCATTTATACCTTGCTATCCTCATCCAGCATGGTCCCGTCACCTCCTTATTATACAAGTTGCCAAAAAAAACAGGATAGGTACTTAAAGCTTTAAAACACATCTAACTTATGATCTTATATACCTTTACCAAGACCTTATGATCAATAGATTTACTTACGATGAGTTTCGTTCCGCTTACTATTATTAAGAATAACGTCTGCAACTATACCTGACCTATGAAGGTCAGGGTTACTCTAATTGATTTTGAATGTTAATTAACTTTGAGCCGCGGAAGTACGGTAGACCGACTGTTCCGTACAAATTCAGTGGAGAATGTTATTAGCCTAGCCAATATAATTAAATGTATCTGACTTCTCATATCGTGCCTCAGAGAGCACGTTAAGCCATCAGTCCTGGTTGTCATGAACATAAAATAATATGGCAGTCGTTATTAGCAAGTCAGTGCTCTCAAACATACCGCTTTAGTTTATACTGATGTATTCAAAAGACAGTATGCTTGCTTGTTTCCGTGAAAAAAAAACAAAATATTTCTTTTGTTTTAATTTTTTTTTTATATATGTAATTTCCGTACGTAGGTACATAAGGTCGTTTGAAAATGACGGCAATTGATTAGGGCCATTTTCACTTTTTTGAAATGTTGCTTGATAATAAATCACGCACACTAAATCACATTTTTTACCTTGGCAACATTGCCTAATATCGTTTCTATAATGTATACACATAAAAGTAATACGATCTGACCGTGAAAAATAAGCCCTTTATTTCTAATATCCAAATACTACAGCAACAACACGCTACATTAATTTTTATAAGATTATATTTATAGGATTTACTTAGCCTCAGATATTTTTCTAATTTGTGTAATTTGATAACTGACATTACCTACTGAGTCCAGCTGAGTTTTCTAACCATTTAGGTACCCATTGAAAATTAATAAAATCTCATTAAAATTAGTCACAAATTTAGTAGTGACAAATCCGTGTACAATAGAATTATATATTTATAATTCTTAAAACACCGATATAACCCAATATAATTTAAAGTATTATTGGCAACTTAAAATAGAATCCATGAAGACTTTTTCTAAAAGTTAACAATTTATGTATAAGCAAGAAAGAAGTAAAAATAGTAAGAAAAATATTTAGGACTACTATTATACAAAAATTTAACACCGAAACCGCATATTGAGAAAATTAAATCAAAATTAATACCTTTAACAGATGCCCTGTGAGGTGTGGTTGTGTTAGAGTATTATAAGTAGTAGTATAAAAAGTAATGAATGTTAATGACACATTAAAATACAATACATGCATCTTAATTAGAAAAATATTAACTACATATTAATATCTCATTACAATTTAGAAGTGAAGACAATCAAATAAGACGGCTCAGGCGATCTAATAATTTAGTACTGATTATGCGAGTAATATAACCTATGCGAGTGCTCAACTATATGCTAATTTAATAAACTGTATTAAGGAAGCATGAAATTTAAATACATTTAAAAAAATAGTAAAAGCCCACCAACTAAACATAATTAAAGTAGTACAAATTAATTATATATTATGTAAGAATTTAATTGAAATGATAGGTGTGTATATCACCATTCAATAGTACATTGTTCACCGAGGGAGGAAAGGAACCGATTACTAGCGAGGGAGCAGTTTGTGGCCCGAAGGCGTAGCCTAGGGCCACAAACTGCTCCCTCGCTTGACAGGCGAGGCGAGCTCTTGACAGGCGCGCGCCATAGATAACATGAGAAATGAAAATTCATACAACTTTCTCTCCCGCTAAAACACGTTAGAAATGGATTTTCATACATTTTTTCCTCCCGCTTATTTAGGTCAAGGAAAAGACTAACTTTCTCTTTTCATTTTCAGGGAATATTGACTACTGTTCCGATCAGTTGTAGTATAAAAATTATTGTTTTTGTATATAAATAATAAATGCTAGTTTCAAATCATCATCAGTCTCATCATCATCAGCCTATCGCCGTCTACGGCTGGACATAGGCCTCTCCACACCACTCTGATCGATTTTGGGGTTCTGGCTTCTTCGCTTCTAAAACGTTAACTTTTCATATGTCTAAGTTAGCTAATAAAATTCCAACATATTTATATAAAAGTAATTAAATACAATTGAAACTAGTAAGTAAAGCAGTAAGTAGTAAATACCATTGAAAAAAAACAGGTAAAACCGGTTGAACTAGTAGCTGACCCCAAATAATATTGGGAATAAGGCTAGGAAGAAGGAAAATAAATAAACAGAAATGTATCTTTTATTTCTCGACGTTTGGAGACGTCCAATCTCGATATTAAGTACATGGAGACATTTTTTCTAAGTAACATAATTATGTATTTTACGAAGTACTCAAATGCCACAATTTCAGTCTAGAAAAAGTAGCGAAGCTTTCAACGGTGGAAAATAATACTTTGGTTGATCAGTTCGCTGATTACATAAAGATATTGGCAGATTCTTGATAGATATCGACATCAATTTTACTGAATCATACTTATATATATATTTGTTTCAGGGTTTGGGTATTTTCTATATTATATATGTATAATATTTATGTATTTACAAAAAAGTATATAAGTATTCTATAAGCCAATCTAGCTTTCATAGTACAAGCTGTGCTTGGTTTGGAGCTTGATGAAGCATTACACAAACTAACGCTTCAGCTTCTTAATTTTATTAGGAGTTGGTGAATTTGATAACCTAAATTTTATTTTACTTTAGACCGATTAGTACCGATCTACACAATTTTTTTTTATAAAAAATACCATCTAAAGTATACGTTTTTAAATTATAAATGTCATAAACACAGAGATGGTGGTCATAACGCTCTAACACAGAGTAACACCGCGGAAGCAGCTGGTGAGAAATAAATGAAAACATAACTGTATGTATATTCACAAACTTATATTTTTATCTAAATGTGCGGAAATTTGATAGAATTTATTCAAACTTAGACGAACTTCTGTAATATTGTTGACGTCCTTTATTTTATTTTTATTTTAATATTAATGTTTTAGTGCAAAGGTTAATTGATTGAGGTGGAAGTAAGACATCGAGTGTTTTGTGACAACAACAAGATAAAGATACACAGTTCCAGCTTGGAGTAGTAGATGTAGGTTGACAAAATTCTCATATAACTTTATGTACAAAAGTACAATGGCGGACTTAATGCCTTAGGCATTCTCTGCCAGTCTGCCGTAGGGTGATGTGGAAATGAACGAACAGCTGCACTAAACTTTGATCAAGTGTGATAAGAAAAAACGTGACATATCCACAGTAATATTATAAATCTGAAGAGTTTGTTTGAACGCGCTAATCTCAAGAACTGCTGGTCTGATTTGAAAAATTAATTCACTATTGGATAGTCCATTCATCGTGGAGGTTGTATATCATCACGCTGCAACAAGCTGATATATATTATGTGCTGAGCAAAACAATGAAAAATGTTTTAAAAGCGGTGGAATAATATTTCTCATGAGAGCTTCCATTGCACGCGCTGCTCAAATAGTTAAAAATTCGCACTCGGCCAGCGTGGGGACGGCCTTAACCCTCTAATGAGAGGAGACCCGAGCCCAGCAGTGGGACATTACAGGTTGTAAATATAAATGAAAATGTGGAAGAATTGTTTCTCTTGAAGTCCTTAAAAAAGCAAAGGCATAATAATATCTATATTTTATGTTTGGCTCACTGTACACTCATCTTCTTCATGGGAAACAAATTCATTTAGGCGTTATATCCTCACGCTACGGTTAACAGAAGTCGCAGACGGGCATGGGTCAGCTAGCATTTAATATGTATGTATTTAGAAAACAGTTTCAACCTAGTTTGTAATAAAACGATCGTCCGTCAGATATGTGAATTTATTATTGTTATTTACTATTAATTATAATGTCAAGATCACTTAATTGTAACTTGAACTAGATATGAAACCTTTTCCTCTTATAATAAATAGAGACAGGGGCAACTCAATAGGTTGCCATAGTATGAGTCAATAAACTGCAGGGTCATCACTAACAAGCAGTATGGTAACAACTATTCTTGGATCCTACTGATTCTATAATAATCAGGCAGAGTAGAATAACTTTCGAAGGCTTATATATAAAAAATAAATTTATGAACGTGAAAAATGAGGAAAACCAACCTGGTTTTTCCAGAACTTATGTGTAGAATTATCGTATGAATTCACTTTAACAGATCACATTATATTCAAGCAATATAACAGTCCAACCAAACACAACACTGTTACACATCACATTTGAATTATAACTGACCATGCTTCAATACCAATGCAAATTCTCCAACATGTTCAAGATCAACCGACGTTTATAAAATACCTGGTTCCAAGTTCAAGACTTGAGTTAAGTAATTTTTTTTATTTAATTTCGTTATGTTAACTAATATAATTTTTAATCATGTTTTACCACGTCTAATGGAGTTCATTTTAATGTAGAATGGTACTGTTGAAACTTGTAATTGTAGTTCTATTATCATATTGTTTTATCATTATCATCATCTTCATCTTCCTAGCCTTTATAAAGTATTATAAATAATTATCAGTTTTTACACGGAATAGCTGGTAATTGATATACCCCTTTTTTATCGTTCGGAAATCCCCACTGATAACACATGTTGGGGGCCATGTTGAACTTGAACGGACTAAACCGAACACCCGGGTACTACGAGTCTAGGAACAACGTATACACCCTCAAAGGAAGTCCCTGAAACCCCGACGTACCTTGGGTCACCTACCTCTTGTAAATGGCCCCTTCTTTGTGGGAACTCTTCCGCTACCCCGAGGGCGACATTCATTCGAAGGTTGAAATAACTTTCAGTACATTTGAAGACATTCAGTTCAAAATAACGATTACCATGGACACTCATGACTATAGTATACTCAAGAAGTTTAACCTGTCGACTTAGCGGGTCCCTCGTTCGCTCTGACCTCAACTGACAAATTTAATTATATATGTACTAATGTTGCTAAAAGTTTGCATATGTATATAATGACGTACAATGTTATTAGCCAATGTTAATAAAAATATGGTAGGTAGGTAGTAAAATAGTCGCTTCAACGGTTATATCTCTATCCTATCTCTTGGGATATTAAATGTCATTACGAGGGACGTCAGGTCTTAAAAATGGACGAGCCAATGACTGGAATGGACTGTAATTTGAATAATTTATAATTCGAACTTGAATTTATTGATTCTTTAGGAAGTCTGGTTGTTTGATATGCTTAAATATTCCTTAAAGTTAACACAAGTTAGATATGTTTGAAGAATGTAACATTGATGCAGACTATTTAACACCGGGATTCTTGGCGCTCCTTTAAGAGACTTCACTCATAAACAGGTAAACACAATAGAATCAAAGTAGAAGGGGAATAGTGTCACGTTAACTGCGGGGTCAAAATAATTAAGTACCTACATGGACAGCTCTTTATAAATTCAATAAGACCTACATAGGTTTATAGAACATAATGTTTTATCAATAAACGCTGTTTAAATTATGACTTAAGTTAAGCATATAAATTAAATTCACAAGCTGTTGAAATTCTTATTTAAATAAGTGCAAATGATAAGATTTGTTATCGCCCTTCAGTTATGCGGAGCGGTGTATCGTTGTGACAAAATTATGGTAATAATTATTATGAAGGCTAAAATTTGTTTATTGTGCTTATTTTTACAATGTAAATATTTGTTGTTTAAGTTATAGGGGACAATGGTTGGCTGCACATAGATGGGGATTGACCAAGACCGGAATGGTTAGCGTTCTTCTGGAGAGGTTCAGCGAGTAAATCAGCAGTAGACGACAGTAGGCTGAAGTGTGTGATTGGGGACAAAGAGCAAGTGTGACATTTGATGATAAGTAACTGCCTTTAAGAGTCATTGGACGAGTACCAAAAAATAACTTGATAAACGTCTAGTAAGCATTAAATGTACATCATCATCAACAACCTTTAACAGTCTACTGCTGAACATAGGCCTCTCCTTGAAAAGGAGGCATTGGCCTACTATACCACGCTCGCCAGACGGGTTGGTATAGGGTTGGTTTCAAGTTTTCCTTCTCTTTGCACTGATGTTGTCTTACGTAGTTTATCCCTTAGTCGCCTTTAACGACACCTGCGTGGGATGAATAGGGGTGGTGACACTCTGTATACTTAATCCGTCACCACACGGACAACACATAATTTATAAAACAGAAAAGGTCATCATCTTCCTAGCCTTATTCCCAATATTATTTGGGGTCGGCTTCTGAAAAGGTATAATATTATAAAATACTAGGTGAGCTCTTTGAGAGTTAAAGATTTTCAAGAAAATATTCTTTTTTTTTTAATATTGCCTTGACAATCACAAGTAAAATCGACTTCAGGCTTAATAGGTCCAGGGACTACCCTTACAAGTTCACAAACTCACAATCATAGCATTCCATATTTCACAAAAAATGAAAATAACTTATTTTAACTGGTGTTATGCTAAAGTTTGAACATGTAATTAAAACAAGCGGTTAAATAAATAATATTTTCCCTTTCCTACCTTAAATTAAATGCACCCAAAACCTGACAGTTAGCTCTAGCATTATTGAAATAGGCCGAGCAAGCTTGCTTTCTTTAATTTCTATTTTCGCGGTAACGGATGAGTTTGCTAGTAGTTTGATTGCTAGTAAACTGAATAATCTGTTTCCGCGAAACTATAAATTTGATAGAAAACACTCTCAATGCACTCTCCTACCAAAATATCCACACCCAAAAATATGTGTTATTGGTATTCTAATAACACTGTATTGATATTATTGACACTGTGTAGAACATGATGACTGACATTATGTTTAGATCTATAACCGGAAATCATTGAATAGCCTTGAATCGTAAATTGTTTATATCATAAAAAATATTATAAATAAATGATTACTTGCTAAATTGCCTCTACGATCAAAACGTAGTCATACAGGCACATACTTTCTAATTTATTATTAGAGGTCATTGTAATATTGTGCAATAGTTTCTAATGAATGAAGTTTTTGAAATATACATTATAACGACAATGACATTTGTGTATAACGACTTAGATTCGCGTTATTACAGTAGCGTCTTATTACAAATCTTCTGATGAATACTTGGGAGTCTACGTTTTATAATTCATCAATCATCAACAACCCATACTGTCCCACTGCTGGGCTCGGGTCTCCTCTCAGGAGAGGGTTAAGGCCATACGTCCTCACGCTGGCCGAGTGCGGGTTGGGGACTGGCAAGACACGTTGTGGCAACGTAATATTGCCGTTGGATGTTACCCGAAGGCCTCCAACTAAGCTTGTCGACTGCTATCTTAGGATAACAACCGGGACCGACTGCTTAGTGTGACTTTCGAATTACGAAAACGCTCATCACAATTCATGTCACAAACGGTCACCCATCCAGGTCTGACCACGCCGTTGTTGCTTACCCTCGATGATTGTTTCCAATCACCTAAGACCACTCGGCTATGAGCGCTTCGTTTTATTTTATGTATATATAAATATTTTAAATGAATAATGTCCTCCGCTCGCTTTCAATCATGCCCACAACACATCAAGAGTCATTATTAATCCACTGCTAGACATAGGCATCTCCTTAGCAAGGAGGTTTTGGCCTACGTTTGCCAGACAGCTTGATATGTTGTTTTTTTTCTTCAAGCTTTCTTTCTCTGTCTGACCTTCATAGTTTTGCTTCCATGGTCGCATCTTAATACAACCACGGAATGAACCGGGGTGGTGCACTCCGTACATTTAATACGTCGTCAAATGGAAATCAGTCCCATAGAAGGTAGAATAGAACTTAGTAAAGCACCATACTGTCTGCATTGCAGTGTATGTATTATGGTGATTTTACTACTGCTTTCCATCAGGCATACCGACGAGTCACCGTGGCAGTCCTTAAATATAAAAATCACATACAGTAGTATGTGATTTTTTTTAAAACACAGTAGTACATAGTTTGTTTTGTAAAACAAAGTATGTACTACTGTGTTTTAAAAATGTTCCAATAAAACTGAAAATACAAAAATGAAGGAATTAACGGCCTGAAGTTTATTTATAGACTCTGTGTTTACATATTAGGAATAATATGTTAAAAGAAAATACCTTGTAACTTGTTAAACAATGTGGTATTTTGTTATATAATAGATAACTCTGTTTTGGATACCAATAATATACACATACACACATTCACGCATATTTATTATAGTTCAACCACGCTGACTTCATCACAAACGGGCTATTTCGACCTAGGCGATAATACTCTCACACAGAAGATGAAAACGCTTCATTCTATCGTTATTCATTAGTGAGTTTAAAAGAGGTCGAATGTTGCAGGACAAATTGCCAAGCCAAAAATATTAATAAATAATTCAGACATACACAACGCCATCTAGTCCCAAAAGAAACAGAACTTGTATTTTTGGTACTAGACAACTACATAAACATACTTTTTTTAATAAAGACATACATTATATATATTATAAACCCAACAACACTTTTGACCCGACCCCGGAATCGAACCCGAGACCTCAAGCACAACAGTCGCATGTGCTCCCACTGCGCCACCGAGGCAAAAATATATTTCTTTTACGTTATTGAAATACATATTATGTGATGGAGGTATCACATAATAAATATCTGTTGGCGTCACATCACCAATACCACATAAACACATCAGCATAAACCTTTGATGTCGACCACCAGACGCAGATGTTTAAATAGTGTTAGAAAATATATATAAAATATAAAATACATAGTACGTGCCTATAAAATTGAGGGTTGCTCTCGACTACCTAGGGATTACATTATGAAATCCCGGAATAATGTCAATTTTACAACCTCGGAGCTATATCAAGTCAATAATAAAATTATATTTACTATTAGTTCATAGACGACGAAAATATCACTGAAAATAAATGAAAAAAAGCGGCCAAATGCGAGTCGGCCTCGCCCATGAAGGGTTCCGTATCAGCAAGCAACATCATATAAAAGTTCTTGTAGTTTATTGTAACTTTGATCGATGTTTTTATACTAGTGTATTGATTGGATGAAAGGTAAATTGCGTTTTACGATTTATGACGTATTAAAAAAAACTACTTACTAGATCTCGTTCAAACCAATTTTCGTTGGCAGTTTGCATGGTAATGTACAACATATATTATTTTTAGTTTTATCACTCTCTTATTTTAGAAGTTACAGGGGGGGGGCAAACATTTGTCCACTCTGGAAGTGTCTCTCGCGCAAACTATTCAGTTTAGAAAAAAATGATATTAGAAAACTCAACATCATTTTGGAACACCTATCCATATATAGGTGTTCACGTATGGGTTTGATGAAAAAAATTTTTTAGTTTCAGTTCCAACTATGGGGACCACCAAAATGTATTGTTTTTTTCTATTTTTATGTAAAAATCATAATGCGGTTCACAGACCGACACATACATCGACTGACCAAATTTCAACAGTATAGCTCTTATACTTAGTTTCGGAAAGAATTGGCTGTGACATACTTACGGACAGACAGACAGACAGACTTGACGAATCTATAAGGATTCCGTTTTATGCCATTTGGCTACGGAACCCTAAAAAGGTTCCGACGAATTCAGGACCTCCTTTTTTTGAGTCAGTTGTAAACAAATACACAAGTTTTAATATAACAATGCCAATACCCAAAATGTTAGTAAACATAATAACAAATTCAATAGACATAGAGTTACCAAATAATACCAAAACTACTTCCAGTTTTAACTTTAATTAACTTAAATTTGATTAATAATTAATAGTTTACTTCCTTTGAATTATATTCATTGCTGTTATGCATATATTTCTAAGCACTAACAGTAATAGCTAAAATAAATCTTATATTGTATAGTGTGATAAAGTTAGTTATGTGCGTTAACAACAAAATAAGTTTAATATAGATATATTTTATATGTATATGTTGGGAACATAAATATATGGATAGTTAATAAGAACTTAAATTAATTCATCATCATCATCAGCCTATCGCTGTCCACTGCTGGACATAGGCCTCTCCAATTGCACGCCACTTAGTTCGATCCTCGGCTACTCATATAATTTTAATTAAGTAATAATTAAAATTATATGGGCCTGAACTTAAATTAATTCATCATCATCATCATCAGCCTATCGCTGTCCACTGCTGGACATAGGCCTCTCCAATTGCACGCCACTTAGTTCGATCCTCGGCTACTCATATAATTTTAATTAATTAATAATTAAAATTATATGAGCCTTTAAGTTTATCCCTCTCGTAATTGTAATTTTGTTTTGCCCGACAGGGAACAATTTGATTTATGAAACCTGATATGCTTATGGAATGCAATAAAGCATTAAGTATTTAATATGGAAGTTTTGCAGTGTTTCACAACCGTGCTTCGGAGAGCACGGTCCCGGTAACCATTTACTTCTGTAACAATCATAATGAGAAGTTAGTGCCCTTAAATATAGTGACAAGTAGTTTAGACATTGAATTCATTTTCTCTGTCATGGTTGGGGAGGTCCGATATTCGCCGCTCCACGGAAAAACTGATCTGACTGATTTAGATAAAACCCGTTAAGCTAGATGCCATTTGAGGGTACTACTTGACTTAGTAAAGGTTAGGAAGAAGTAAAGCGCTTGTAGCATTACTAATATATTGGGAACCTGAAACCAATCTAAAATGACAAAATACTGCGTTATCTGCCTTCGCAATGAGCATGGTATCAGAATTCTGATCTACTTGCCTTCAGCCAAAGTCACTATGACATTCTCATAATAAAAAACTAATACCCGAATACAAACATAGTACTTAAATTTTCCATTTATAATACAGTCCATAAGTTTATTAAATGGTTATATTTGTAGCTTTGACACCATGATACAATTCATCGCACGTACAATAGGCTTCACAGTGTCGGCCCATAGTTATTGTCCGCTATATTAGGTCAATGTACTCAATAATCAAGTTGCATAGAAAGAATCCTCAATAAGTATATTATATACAACTCATGTATATACATACACGTAATAGTCTAAGATCCAGCTGCAGGATTAGTACGCTCATCGGTTTTTTGCTAAAAACCAAATTTTTATGTATATTTATAAGGAGAATTAATATCTACCAAGTTGCAAAAATTCAAGTCAAAATTTGGCCGCTAGTATTTTTAGTTAAATTATTTTTAATTGACTTTTAGGAAAATATCGTTTCAATCACTTGTTGTTTATATAAAATAAACTCTACATCACTGCAATTTATATAAAGATTCTAAAAAATTACAGTTGCCGTTGCGCACCTGGCCGCACCTCTTCGCAGCCAGGTGTAAACAGGTATGATTTCAATACATTTGTAGGTTCATAACGTACATTTATTATTTACTAGCTTTTGCCCGCGGCTCCGCCCGCGAGTGTGTCGATTTTCTCGGTAAAATGTAGCCTATGTCCTTTCCCGAGGTCTCATTTATCTCTATACCAAAATTCATCAAAATCGGTTCAGCGGTTTAGGCGTGAAAACGTAACAGACAGACAGACAGAGTTACTTAACATTAATAATAATATTAGTAGGGATATATCAAATTTAAGCTATTTTTTTCTGTTTATTAAAGTATACGGTTGCATAATTAAATCTGGCCGCAAATAAGGGTTGTCAGCTGTTAAAGATGGTAAATATTTAAGACAGATAGCGATTGCCAGATGTACGACACGTTAAAGCCATTGCGCATGCGTCGAATGCTAGTGTTCTCAACTGAATAGCTGTGACATTTTTATTTTAACACATAAACCACGCTGTTTTGGAGTTCTATATAGTAAATTTAACAGTGCAGCATAATACATACTATACTTTTTACTATACTATGGTGACCCAATGAGATGTTTCTACATCATTGTTCGCACTCACCAACGAAACACGAATGCTGTATTCTTAGGTTGGTTTTCTTTCAAACGACCCGAGACAGGTGACACCACCGGTGCGGCCGGGGGGTGTCGTCTAAGGAAGGTCGATGTTCCGCCTCTCACTGTACAGAGCGGTGAGAGGCAACAACGTCCTGCCCCAGAGGTAAGTCCAGTCACCCCGGGATGTACCCATGTTGTGGGGTATGGCAGGGGGTCACCAGAAGCCGCTGTTGCGATCCTGGAGTTCCTCCCGACTACCGAGATATGCCGCGAGGTATAGTGGGTAAACCGGTAGTCCGGGAGTCCCACACACACCCTTCGTTGTCCTCAAGAAGGGTATGGTGCGAAAAGCATTGCCCACGTAAAAAAAAAGGGTGGTTTTCTGTTACAGGGTAGTACCGCCCCGGTTGAGCCAGGGTGGCTCTACTAGCCTTATAGTGACTTTATAGTGACGGCGCAAGAAAAAGAGTGTTGCATTTATTTTTGTGATGTTTGTCAAGAAATTTACTTTTGTTTATGTATAACTCGTGCGAGCTAAGATGGCACCTGGCTCAAAACGAAACATGATACCGTTCCCCCGCGTGATACCCCTCTGTCATCTTGCGAGTAGCGTTAGCAAGACTATTACCGTTGCACGAATATTTCCATAATAATTTTAGTTTATTAGGTATTACCTAATGTCATTTAAATCACTCCATGAATCAATTTTATTAATATATCATTAGATTCGTCTGGATAACCCAATTGTTTTAAGAAAGGTCACAGTAAAAAAACAGCATGACGACTATGAGACGCAATAGTTTTAAATAACGAATATCCATATACATATGATATTTAGAGACTACGATTAAAAGGCTTATCATGACGATTTAAAATTGTATTTTATAACCATATTTCAGTTCCTAATTTCATTTAAAATGATATTAGGTATTACCTAATATTATTTGAATCACTGCACGAAGAATACATTCGGCTAAATAATGAATGAGGCCTGCTCCTATTGGCATGCATATGTATTTTCTTAACTCAGGTAGTAAAGTACCACTTAAGATAAAGTAGTATGTTATGAGAAATTACTTGATGCAAAATAAATTTTAAAATTTAATAAAACTGGAATAAAGTATATTTTTTCTTGCACTGAGTACTTTAAACGACTGACATTTGAGTCAGGTGCCATCTTAGGTCGCACGAGTTATAATGATTATTATCATTTGCATTACTTTATGAATAAATAAGGAACTACGTTAGATCTCGACCTCAAAGCGAATAACAAGCAACAACTAGTGACAGTATTCAAATAATATTTTATTTATTTTTCCTTATATTTATGTCGGTGTTATCTTGTTTATAATCTTAGCTACTGATAACATGTCATATTGCATAATTATTATACCTCTTCAAAGTTCAATCGTATTTACTTTACTTACGAATTAGATTCATTATGATGCATTGTTTTTAACATGTGGAATCCTGTATCTACCATGTATTACTATTATTGACTTCACATAATTATATGTATGTGTGCGTGAGTGTGTGTGCGTGAGTGAATATGCATAAAATCTTTAAAAAAATCAGTTTTTAAATCACACTTCCGAGCTTGATTAACCTTGAAATGGATTACGTTTACAACCAGTTTCGGTATTATCATGTGAACCTCCCAGCTATCTGCTTATGAGATGCCATTATCATAAACAAATCGTTTCATACGTATTTTTCTTGAATTAAGTAGTTCTTCCGCGGAACATAAAGAACACAAAAACATTATTGACGCATTAAGTGGAAGCTTAAGTATAAAATTATCTCTGCAGTTATGTTTTTGTCGAATAATAGGAAAAAGAAACATGGAATAAAATTAATGCAACAGATAATTATATTTACTAAAATCAAAAGATGGAAATGCATTGCCGACCTTGTGTGGAAAGGTTTCCATCAAAAATTTAAATTATGCCGTGAAAAGCTATTAAATATCGCTAAACACCACTGTAGTATCCACTTCAGTAAAGCTGTTGCATAAATCCCAAAGCTCTATGAAGTTTAAATGGCGGTCTATCAAATCTGTCTTCCGTGGGAAGGGAATAAGGCGTAAATATAAGTGTGTGTATTATCATCATCCATCCATAGAACCAGGTCTGTTACTTCTGTTACTTTCTGCAACACTCACACAAGTTGTCATGCCATCAGGCCAGAGGCCGCGCCACACTACGTTTGCTATAAGACGTATATACAAAGAGTAAAGTACGTCGTCACATATACGTATGTATACACAATAATTGATTGTTTCAAACTTTCATGGTCAGAAACATTAGAATAGAAATCTTCGGGATTGCTACCACGTGCATTTTTGTTAATGAGTATCCGATATTTCGGCATTGTTGCAAGCGCCATGATCACGGAGTAACTATCAGATACTCATTATCAAAAAGGTACATGGTAGCAATTCCGCAGATTTCTATTCTAACACAATAATGTTCAACACAATTATTCTTCATGTTTTTCAGTCACTTGAGGTAGGAAATGAAAAAGTATTTAAGAATATATTCCTGTTAATTATTAATTTAAGAAGGAAACTTGTGATTTTTTATTTGTATTTATAATGTGCTATAAAATATACAAGGATACAGTATAAAATACTAGTTAAATGAAATATACACATGTTGACTTGTTATATTGCGGAAAGACTACAAAAAGTGTCAATTTAAACAAAACATTATAAAACTTTATGACTAATTCTGTTCGAAGTTCAAGCATCAAAATTAAATTGGCATATCTGAGGAAATTATCTATTCAATAAATAGATGATTGTGTATATATCCGTATCATGGTCCTGTGGTAACAGCTGGGTGCCGTATGCGGTGACAAATGTATCTTTGCTTTATAATTCTTTTGGCCGTAGGTAACAAATTATTATTTGTCCCCGCCTACAGTGCATTAATCAGTTCAATTTTATATAGATATTGTGATACTCGTTTTTCTCTTTTCAGTTCAATACTTTTAAGCAGTCGGGTTTTTTATTTCTATAATATAATTTGTATAATTCGTCCCGATATAATTTGTACGATGTTTGTCGATTTATGTTAAAACGGTAACATATATATGATATGTCTATATTTTGAAATGGTCTTTATAAGATTTTTCATTTGATACACATCTTGCTAGGGTAAAAAAAAAGACAGATTTTGACAGTGGGTTGCACTGTCAAAATCCGTCCGTTCATAAATCGATGATACATTTTTTTCATTTATTTATTAACGTTTACAATAATGACAAAAACAATAGCCAAAAATAGCAACTTAGAACCACCAAGGTTTGTACTTATGCGATCTTTCTTGAGTCTGTCCAAATAAAATTTGTTTGACAATTACGATGTAAGTATGTACCCACACAAAAAAAGAAAACAATCACATAATCTCACAATTACTACCTTATGGCAATACCAATAATTACGTGTTTAAAATTAAAACCATAATGCATCACTTCTGAGAACAACAAAAAAATTTTGTTTTAGTTTGACCTTTAAATTTTTCTGTGTTAATCTATTACATCAATCTGAGGGTAAGTCATTAATAAGGCAAGGTACAATGTATGCGTTAGTCCGCTCGCCGTACGTGGCTCGCTGTGTTTGAAGCCGCTTTTCGGAGATGAACAGGATGATCGATAATTTCTCTTAGAGATTTGTTAAAAAAATGATTTTTAGCAATGTGTATTGTACTTGACTGTGGATTGGCAAAACTTCACAGCATTTAAATAGATCACTGTCGTTGTCAATAATATAATTATATTGACAACGACAGTGTTTAGTATCATATAAATATTAAAAATAAAAAGCGGCCAAGTGCGAGTCGGACTCGCCCATAAAGGGCTCCGTTTCAGCAAGTAACATCATATAAAAGTTCTTGTAGTTCGTTGTAACTTAGATCGATGTTTATATACTACTGTATTGATTGAATTAAAGGTAAATTGCGTTTTACGATTTATGACGTATTAAAAAAAAACTACTTACTAGATCTCGTTCAAACCAATTTTCGGTGGTAGTTTACATGGTAATGTACAACATATATTTTTTTTGGTTTTATCACTCTCTTATTTTAGAACACATTTAGGGCACATTTTTCCACTTTGGAAGTGTCTCTCGCGCAAACTATTCAGTTTAGAATAAAATGATATGAGAAACCTCAACATCATTTTTGAACATCCCACACGTATTCGCTTGATGACAAAAATATTTTTGAGTCTCAGTTCCAAGTATGGGGCCACCTAAAATGTATTGTTTTTTTTTCTATTTTTATGTAAAAAACTTAATGCGGCTCACAGAATACATCGACTGACCAAATTTCAATAGTATAGCTCTTATAGTTTCGGAACAAAATGGCTGTGACATACGTACGGACAGACAGACAGACAGACTTTACGAATCTATAAGGGTTCCATTTTTTACCATTTGGCTACGGAACCCTAAAAATGAATTATATCATTTTTATTTTTGATGATACTACATTCTTTAAAATTTTGACCTGGAGTTTATAAATGTTTTCAAGGTAGGTTTTATATGAACGTCCGTAAACAGTGCGTAATAACTAATAAAGCATATTAAGTTTCACTTTGAACGGAATGCGATTTTTTGTATTGTGATATTCGCTAAAAATTGTCTAAGTCTATCACATACTGGTTCATTATGACACACACACAGCCATACATACTACATACAGCCATAGAAACATACATACGCTAGAAAAACATTGCCCTCCTTCTAACGCAGTTGGGTAAAAATAATTAAATTTGAAATAAGTTCTTTTTTTTTTTATATTAGCTGCCAAAATGACTCTGCCCTGCCTGATGGAAAGCATGAACAGAATCCAGAAGTGAAGGCCACCATCCTCACTGCCACAACGGACAGTGCAGTACGGTGACCCACACTATGGCGGCCTAGTAAGATGCTTTTTCACGCCCCGCTTGAAGGACCCGGGGTCATAGAAGGGAGGAAACACATGCGCTGGTAGAGAGTTCCAGGTTTTAACTGCTCGGCACAGAAAGGAAGAGCCGAACCGTTTAGTTCGAGAGCGTATGTCAACCACTCTGAAGCGGTGGCTTCCGAGGCCAGCACGTGTTGTCCTGTATAGGAAAGGGGAAGGGGGGACCAGTTGGAACAACTCTTCAGAACACTCTCCATGATGTAAGCGATAGAGGACTGCCATGGAGGCGACATTTCTTCGCAGCTGCAGGGGCTCAAGGGACTCGGTGACTTCGTTACTGTCGATAATACGGATTGCTCGCCGCTGCAACCGATCGAGAGCGTCAAACAAATACTGGGCGGATCCATCGCAAAGATGAGAGCAGTACTCCACGCACGAACGAACCTGGGTCTTATAAAGAAGACACAGATGCTCGGGCGTGAAGAAACGTCTCACCCTATTCAGTACGCCCAACTTTCGCGATGCCGCCTTAATGACGCTCTCAATGTATTCACGCAGGTTGAGATCATGACAGATATCCACCCCCAGGATACTGAGCCTATCCTGCAGTGGCAGTTGAGAGCTCTGAAAAGTAGGGAGGGGAAGAAAGGGAGACTTCTTGGTAGAGATCGCGCATACCTGTGTTTTCTTGGCGTTGAACTCGACCAGATTCTCATTTCCCCATTGAGAGATGCGGCCGAGAACCCGGTCAAGCTCAGCGACAAGCTCCCGCCGTTTTTCCTCAATGTCTACTAGCTTGGCTGTAGGGTGTCCAAAATATCGCCCATGAACTGTGCTATCGTCTGCATAGCAATGTATGTTGCCAAGGGCTAACATATCATTGATATGCAGAAGAAACAGTGTGGGCGACAGGACGGAGCCCTGAGGTACACCAGCGTTTACCTGTCTAAAATCAGAGGCCGCGCCGTCGCAAAGGACCCTAATGCGGCGTTGGTGCAGGAAGGCGGCGACCCAGTCGCAGAGTTTGCGAGGCAGGCCGAATGTGGGAAGTTTGGAGAGAAGCGACCGGTGCCAGACCCTATCAAATGCCTTGGCCATGTCGAGGCTGATTGCCAATGACTCGCCATGCCTATCAATAGCCTCACCCCAAAGGTGTGTTACATACGCTAAAAGATCACCCGTAGATCGGTTCGGCCTAAATCCATATTGCCGATCATTTAGTAGGGAGTGATCTTCTAGGTACTTGACCAATTGTCTGTTGATGATCCGTTCGAGCACCTTGCAGAGAATGGAAGTGATGGCTATTGGTCGGTAATTGGCCGGATCGGAGCGCTCGCCTTTTTTGGGGACAGGCTGAACATTCGCCTCTCTCCAGGCCTCCGGGACAATTCCTGAGGAATAAGACAGCCGATACAAGCGCGTCAATACAGGAGACAACTCTGGGGCGCAGTTCTTGAGAACCACCGCTGGGATACCGTCGGGTCCACTGGCTTTCCGAACGTCGAGCGACCGCAGCTCTACAAAGACATCCCTTTGTCGAATACGAATGTCCCGCATAGTGGAGTTGCAGATCGGAATCGTAGGCAGATGCACGCCACGGTCATCGATTCGGGAGTTAGCCGCAAAGAGATCGACAAGCAACTGCGCTTTCTCTTGCGGCTCATGAGCGAGTGTTCCGTCGGGATATTTCAGCGGTGGTAGCGAGGGCTGGCAGTGGTTAGCTTGCACAGCTTTAGCCAGTCGCCAGAACTTACGGCTACCCGTAGGGTGTGAAATGAGTTCCTGGCCAATCTGTGCAATGCGCTGAGCATCCGCTCTTTTGTAAGCCCTCTTGCAATTCCTTGTGGCTTTGTTAAACGCTGCTTTGAAGTGATCGATGTCAGGGTCGCCTTGAGCGCGGGCCCTGGCCCATGCACGATAGGCTGATTGCTTAAGTGCAACCGCATGAGAGCACTCGCTATTGAACCAGGGACGGGTCTTCGTGCTGACGACATCACTGTGGGGAACATAATATTCCATACCGACAGTGATCTCATCAACAATGGCAGACACACTCTGCGACAGATCTCTTTCTTTGAAGCAGCGTTGAGCCCATGGGATGGATGCAAAGTACTCCCGCATTCCATCCCAATCTGCTGACGAGTAGTGCCATAGTCGTCGTGATGCAGTCACAGGTCGTAGCAGAGCATCAAGGGGCACCGCGGTAGACACCAGGCAGTGATCGGAGGATCCCAGGGGGGCAAGGACCGTTGTACTGTACTGCGCTGGGTGACTCGTCAGCAGAAGGTCAAGCAAGGAGGGCGCCTGGCTCGGTATGTCTGGAATCCTGGTGGGCTGGAGTACCAGTTGGGTGAGGTCATGCGTGAGAGTGAATGCGTGGGCGGTTCGACCAGCATGGTCAGTTCTGGGAGATCCCAACCAGGACTCATGGTGTGCGTTAAAGTCTCCCAGAAGCACCAGTTCGGCAGTTGGGAACTGCTCTTGCGCTCTATCCACCGCCAGACTTATATGATCGAATAGACGAGTTGTCTCTGAGTCTCCTGTGTGGGAACGGTAAAGGCACACGTAAATTCGGCTTGTAGAGCCGAAATCCACGTGCACCCCGAAGATGGAGAAGGATGGATCCTCAAGGCAGCGCAGACGGCGACAACAAACATCCGCCCTGACGAAAAGACACACCCCAGCCTTCGCGAGGAAGCTCTCCTCAAGCAGGTATCCAGGATAGAGGAGATATGTCGTGTCGGCAGGGCGGCGTATCTGTGTCTCCGTTAGAAAGAGCATAGCCGGCCGTACCGTCTCAAGGTGCTGGTGGACGGCATTGAGGTTTGCATGGAGTCCACGAATATTTGTGAACTCCACCTCAAAAAGCGGGTTGGTGGGAAAAGTGGATGCCGCTGTGGTACTTATATGACTTCTCTTTGTTGCTGCCATGGTTTGGTTATGTAGGGATAAGGGGACGTGAAAGGCATGACAGTCATCGTGGCAGTGTTTGACCGAGACTCGGAAGACTGTTTCGTCATGTAACGGTGAGGCAAGACGGTGACCGAACCGTCGGACGGAAGGGCCCCCGTACCTTCCCGGAAGTGGTCGCCGGGTCCCATCGTCCGGTCACCAACCGGCACGACGAGCCACTCCGAGATTATGCGCGACCTGACGGGGCAGCCTCCCGAGGTGGTTAGCCGCGGTTGGGCCCCTCTCTATGCCGCGGGCGGCCAGCGGCACCACCGTTTCTACAGGTCTCCCTGGCCGACGGTTCGACCCACGTCTCCCCCACAATGACTCCACAGAATTCCACTGCTCACACCCATACCCCGATAACTGTCACCCCTGCATCTTTGGGTCTCGCACCCACCATCGAATCACGAGCAGCACGAGTGCTGTCATTTTAGGTTGGTGTTTTGTGCGAGGGTAGTACCGCCCCGGTCGAGCCGGCCCATTCATGCTGAAATCAGCGTGGCTCTACTACCTCCTATATACAGTTATATATATATGTATATATATATATATATATATACAGTCTAAAATACAGTTATAACCTTTATGTATGAACTTAATGAAATTCTTACACGGAACTCGAATCTTTCCGTGTATGTATATAATTAAACCTCAATGTTATTCACGAATTTGATATATAGCCTACATTAGTACGATATGGCCTTGATTTTGATGAATGCACCTTTTTCGACACCTTCTTCTTCCTAGCCTTATTCCCAATATTATTTGGGGTAGGTTACTGAATATCAGTTTTTCCACGGAGCGACAGGCATCTGACTTCCGCAACCCTAAGAGAGAACTGAAATTCGAAGGCTGAAATAGTTGTCAGTAAGCCCAGCACACGTTAAGGCGCATTTTCATTGGTCGTTAGAGCCCGCATGCGGGGTACGGGATATTTCTGTTCAAGCATGCCATAGGGACAAAAATAGCGTTTTATCGGCGCGATTAATTGCATCAATTTTTGTTTGTTTGCTGACCCTATGGCATGCTTGAACAGAAATCTCCCGTACCCCGCATGCGTGCTCTATCGACCAATGAAAATGCGCCTTAAGAAGTTTGCCCCGCATGGGCGACGCAGCATCGGGCCCACACTGCAGTCATCGGAGAGGATCTCTCGCTACCGGCGGTTGTTTTACCGCGGTCGCAACCTTCTGCGAGGACGTTATCACGCAGAAGGAGGCGGCGGAGAAGGCCGGGGTGGACGACCTCCACTCGGACCCGATTCGCCGCCGGCGAACCGTGCGGCGGAGGCGCACACACCTGCACCTCATGCCGCCCTGAGTGTGGACGCGGATGGGCGGTACGGGTATTCCATCTGCTGTAGTGGCCAGCCGCGAGGGAGCGGCGTCCGCAACAGTGCGGGCCGGCGCTGGGGGGGGTCCAGAAGGCAATCCCTTACCTAGACTCCTCCCAAAATACAGGCGCAAAGAGGTCACACCGTGTGGTTTTAGTCGGTTCGAGTCCGACTCACCACCCCGCCGCAAGCCCCGGCAGGGTGACGGTCCGAGAGAATTTCCACACGTAAAAAAAAAGTTGTCAGTAAATTTGAGAGCTCTGACTTCCCAACAACAATTGTCATAGATGTTCATGACAACCAGGACCGAAGGCTTTACGTGCTCTCCGAGGCACGGGTGTGAATCACCGATAAACTTCCAAACTCCTGGCTGCTATTGATTTGATGTAGGAAAAATATGAAACACAGTAATAGTAAACAATACTTAGAAACCTTATTAAATCATTATTGCAAGATGTGAAAGATCTTACAAATGTGTATATTAATAATAGTCGTGGTTCTGGCACGTAAAGTACGGCCGACGAGAAGCGATAAAAAGTTAATTTACCTTAAAAGCGACTGTGGAGTTGACAATCTATTCTATCTATCTCTTTCCATTTCTGTATTTGTCGTAATGTCTTGTTCTCCCGGAAAAAACGTTAGGATCGGGATTGCTAAGATTCGGTAGATGTCAAAAAAGAATTCTACTAATGTCCATAAACATAACTAATTTTAAAAATTACCTTAGTCCCAATGTAACAAAGGTCAAGCCTGTTGCTACACACCGGGCCCATAGTTTAATGCCATGCGATATCCAGAAAAATATTCTCGTTACGTTAAAGTTTGATATTGAAATCTAGTGCCTTTTTTATACTGAAATTTTGATATTGAAATCTAGTTCAATTATGATATCAAATTTTGATATTGAAATCTAGTGCAATTATGATGTCAAATAGCCGAGTGGCCTTAGGTGATTGCAAACAATAACTGAGGGTAAGGGTAGTATTTAATACTATAATAGTGCTAGATTGCTTTGGTGCCATATTACTCTGATTGCAGGAATAAATAAAGGAATTTTAATATCTGATAATGTATTCAATAGGTCGTGATATTATAGAATGGATATTGCGTCAATTGCAAGCGGAAGGCTAAATCTGCCTTGATCACGAGTTGCAAATCTAATTTACACCTAATTTCATCGGTATAAGTTATTGAGTTGACGGGTAGATGCATATGTATTAGTTTTATCTATTATGTTACTGGTAAGGAAAACATTATCTACAAGAATAATTATATATCAGAAAAGCAATTTTTTTTTATCTCTGTGTGTTTGTTCCGGCTAATCCCTGGAACCGCTAGTACCTATTTTGACGGGAATTTCACTGACAGATGCCTGATGACGTAAGAAGTAACTTAGATTATTTTTATTAGACTAGGTAGTATAACCTATTAGCTGAGCCCCGCGATGGTACCCGCGCGGTTGTTGCTGTACCTTAATGCCGCGGGACAAAGCTAGTCTTATACTACGGAACCCTAAAAAGTAGCCTAAGTGTGAATAGCTGTTATATTGAAATTACAGGCACTTCAACTTTATTTAATTGTATGGATGTCACCTGGATCATTATTTCGAATCTGTTGACACCTCAGCATTAAAATCAGATCAGTATTTTAGGCACAACTGGCTTCACCATTATATGTATTCTGTGCCATTATTTTTCGAAAATAGGACAACACATAATATGCATCCCGAGATATACCTACTTACATACTAACTCCAGTACAAGTAGTACTCTTGGTGTTTTAACCGTTAGGAAGCTTAAATGGTCTTATTTGCATATTCAGGTGTCTTTGTTCACGCTTATAACATACAAACTGCATTAGCTAAATGGATAACTTTACAGCCAATCCAGAGGTTAGCTGGAACAAAGACTTTTTTTGAAATAATGTAATATCAATCAAAAACCCTTAACGTCCTAATACTGGCCTTGGATCTCCTCTCAGAAGAGGGTTAAGGCCATACGTCTCCACGCTGGCCGAGTGCGGGTTGGGGACTGGCAATACAACATTGTGGCGACGTAAATCTTACCCTTGGATATTTTTGAGCCGCCCGAAACTCTAACTAAACTTCACGATTGTTATGTTAAGATAACAGCCGGGACCGACTACTTAACGTGACCTCATAACATATCACGAAACAAACGGTCACCCATCTAGGACTGGCCGCGCTGTCATTGCTTATCCTCGGTGATTGTTTCCAATCACATAAGGTCATTCGACTATGAACGCTTCAACGTAATTTATGTAGGTACCATTCATACTTTCATAATATTACAAACAGGCTCTGGACTGTTTGTATTAAAAAGTTAATTTAAAATTAGTTTTGTAGTTTTGGCGTGAAAGCGTTACTTTCGTATTTATAATATTCATCATCATCATCAGCCTATCGCAGTCCACTGCTGGAGATAGGCCTCTCCCATTGCACATCACACTGATCGATTTATAATATTATTAAGGAATAATCTAATACCCATAAATAATTACCTTGTATGTTTAGATCCAGATCATAATAGTCTTTGGTCTTGAATATGCTAGGTATGAACCCACTCACTTATCAAATTCACTTTTCGATTATAAAATAGTAAAACAATTTGAATCAAAATAATCACTAAATCATCCAAAAAACCGAACGCAGTAAAGCTAATCTTTCGAATGAAATTCACATTCGCGCCATATTCATTCTTTATTCAAATCTTTTTTTTTCTTTTATATGTGTTTTTTATTTCGATCGCGTTTCAAAATAAGAACAACACAATGGCGGTACGTGCGGTGTACGCGACACACATTCTCGCTACTAGCGTTACAAGTTTAAGGACAACAGATTATAAATGCTATGCGAGATAAAATTCATTTTATTTATTTATTTATATTGTACACTGCTTTTTTGACCTATACAAATATTAAAGAGACAAAGAAGCGTCTTGCAGACATCTTAAACTTGGTTTTTATTGTATCTTACAAGCAAGGTAAGTAAGATGATTCATCAAGACCGGTACTTGAAGCGAAACACGTTTAAAAACGCTAAATTACATTTATATTTAACTGGCAATATTAAATATTGTCATGCGTATTTACATTCAAGAAGATTAAAATTTAATCTAACAAACATATTTTTTAAATTAAACAATAAATAATAATAGCCATTTAAAATTTTAAAAATCAAATTATGGAAGATGATGTTCCCACCTTAAAATAAAAAGTTATGTAATCTCATTATTATTTTTGTGTTAAAGAATATACCTACCGAACTATTCAAAATAAATTGATTCAAAAAGCTTTTGACATAAACTGCGCGTAAACATTAAACTTGACATCAAAACCTCTTTATTACAAGTTCAATGTCTTACCTTTATGCAATTGCAATTGTGTTAATTCACATCCCAAGTAAATAAAACCTTACAAAACGACTGCAAACAATATTTTGATTTAAAAACTAAGGTAACATAAGGTATTAGGGCCACAGCACACTAGCTACTTTTAGCATTGGCGGATACATTTTTTTTGCTTAATCACATCAAACACATGACTAGACAAATTATTTATTTATTTTATTTTACAACTTCATTGTACATTAATAAGGTAATTATTTTGTACTCAGACATAAACAGAAATTAAGAATTTGGTATTACAATAGGCGGTCTTATCGCTCACGGCGATTTCTTCCAGATAACCTTTGGACGGATATTGCAGGATTAGATTTTGAGTAGACATAATCTATGTAATTTATAACATATAAACCTACTACATGTATCTACAGTAACAACAGTATATAATAATAATATATAATAGTATATAATAATAATATACACCTACACATCATATTGTATATAATACACATAAGTACTTAATTGGATAACGCCAAAACGGATGACAATTGAAATAGTAAGTTTTATAAAAAGCTTCGAAATCGTACTTTTACTGTTTTTAATAATGTTTTATTATACAGTTTATTATATTAGGTATATACCTACTGATTAAATAAAATTGGCGAATTTCAACACGCATTACTGGAAATAAAGTAAACAAGTTAGAATTTGAATTTCGAACCAGTGATACGAATGAGTTTTGGGGTAGTTTTTAATGTATTACTCCTATTTAACAGTCTTTACGAATATGTAGTTATAGGACCACGTGCCTGTTCTCATGACAACAAATTTACTTTACTTATACTTACGGTAACATTAAGTCTAAGAGAATTGAATCAAATAACTCCTTTAAACATATATTTGGCCTCAATATAACACTGACATTTAAATTTAAACTGCGCGCGTCGAACGATTTGGAGATTTTTTTTTAGGTTGGTAGTACTGTCAGTGACATCTATGTGGAATTTCATGTCAAAATATTATTTTTTAATTCATTAGTGTTTGAGATACGCGTCGGAGATCGTTTTTGGTTTTTTCGGAAGACGGTCCCCATTTCATCTCATCCACATTTTTTTATCATTAAATTCATTACGACGAAGACTTGAACACTTTAAATACTTGACATTGGCAGAAATAGCTGATATTCGGCTGGTTGCCATTTCACTAAAAGTTATTCGGTTTTTGCGATGTCGAAATTTATTGAGCAAAAAATTTGGATTAAATTTTGTTTACGGAAGTAATTTTCTGCTGCGGATATGTTGAGAATGGCGCAGAAAGCCTTTGGTGATGAGGCTATATCTATGAATTGATTGCTGGTTATGAATTCCGAGTGAACGTGTTGAAGACGAAGAGCGTCCTGGGCGACCATCAACCTCAACCGACGAAGCTCACGTCAAACAAATCAAAGATTTGGTGTTGAAAAACGATGGTGTCGATTAACTATTAGATACCTTGCTGATGAAGTTGGCATATCGAAAGGCTCAGTCAATACCATTTTGAAGGATTTTATTCACCTGATCTGGCGCCGTGAGACTTCTGGCTGTTTAACAAGCTCAAAAGACCGCTCCGGGGACACCGTTTTGATACGATAGAGGAGATTCAAGCCGCAGCGAAGACGGAACTGAAGGCCATCCCGGAAAGTGACTACAACCAGTGTTTCGAAGATTGGAAAAGTCGTTGGCATAAGTGCTTTGCATTGGGAGGGGATTACTTGGTAGGGAATGAAATAGATTTGGAAGGATAAATAAAGAATTTTCAAAATAAATACAATTTCACCTTATTCGGCGATTTGGCGACTGCATCGATGCTGCATCGCGTTTTAGCGACTTCCTGCGTTCGATCGCGGTATCGGAAACGCACGTTTTAGCGACTGCTCAGATGCCAAATCGATGCTACCGGCATCCGAATGTTTACGGAGAGTAGCGTTCAGCTGCTGTGTCGCGCTTCTAAAAAGCGTCTCAATCTCCGCGTTTGGCGTTTTTAAGTGTGCGGTGTAGAGCGTTCGGTCGCCGTATTTAGCTTCTAAAAAGCGACTAGTTGCCGATCGCCGATGCTAAAGTAGCTAGTGTGCGGTGGCCCTAACAGCCAATATTTGTTTCGATCTGTATTTTTAACTACACTTAACATCATACTGGCTGGTACATGGTCAAAAAATAATGTTTTAAAAAGAAAGAACAAAAGTATAGTTTTATTTTTATTAGTTCTAGATAGGTACGTACCCACAGAGTTTAACAGTGTTTATTAATTATAATTACAATAATTATAAAATTCATATGTAATACGGATATGAAATTACTTTTCAAAAATGATTTTTAAATTGAAAAACTATTTAAGGTACCGACATACAAAATGAAATATTTTAACTATGTTCCGAGAAATCTCTGGAACGGCTGTACCGATTTTAATGGGACTTTCACAAATAGACAGCTAATGACATAAGAAGTAACTTGGGCTATTTTTTCTTACATTAACTTTTGTCCGCGGCGTTACCCACGATGTACAATTAAAACCGCGGTACTCAGCCAGTGAAGTATATAATGCAATTAAAAAGGCCAAATCTCTGCATGCCTTCAAAAAAAAGTAACAGAATGCTACCTGCCATGTAGAGGTTGCTGGTAGATCGTTGCTGGAATATAAAGCATATTTGCGACATTTGCGTGTGATATGTGTGTATATTGTGTGTTTATACAATTTCACCTTATTTTAATAAGGTGAAATTGTATTTATTTTGAAAATTCTTTATTTATCCTTCCAAATCTATTTCATTCCCTACCAAGTAATCCCCTCCCAATGCAAAGCACTTATGCCAACGACTTTTCCAATCTTCGAAACACTGGTTGTAGTGACTTTCCGGGATGGCCTTCAGTTCCGTCTTCGCTGCGGCTTGAATCTCCTCTATCGTATCAAAACGGGGTCCCCGGAGCGGTCTTTTGAGCTTGTTAAACAGCCAGAAGTCTCACGGCGCCAGATCAGGTGAATAAAATCCTTCAAAATGGTATTGACTGAGCCTTTCGATATGCCAACTTCATCAGCAAGGTATCTAATAGTTAATCGACACCATCGTTTTTCAACACCAAATCTTTGATTTGTTTGACGTGAGCTTCGTCGGTTGAGGTTGATGGTCGCCCAGGACGCTCTTCGTCTTCAACACGTTCACTCGGAATTCATAACCAGCAACCAATTCATAGATATAGCCTCATCACCAAAGGCTTTCTGCGCCATTCTCAACATATCCGCAGCAGAAAATTAATTCCGCAAACAAAATTTAATCCAAATTTTTTGCTCAATAAATTTCGACATCGCAAAAACCGAATAACTTTTAGTGAAATGGCAACCAGCCGAATATCAGCTATTTCTGCCAATGTCAAGTATTTAAAGTGTTCAAGTCTTCGTCGTAATGAATTTAATGATAAAAAAATGTGGATAAGATGAAATGGGGACCGTCTTCCGAAAAAACCAAAAACGATCTCCGACGCGTATCTCAAACATTAATCAATAAAAAAATAATATTTTGACATGAAATTTCACATAGATGTCACTGACAGTACTACCAACCTAAAAAAAAATCTCCAAATCGTTTGCCGCGCGCAGTTTAAATTCAAATGTCAGTATTATATAGAGGCCAAATATTTATCTAAAGGATTTATTTGATTTAATTCTCATAAATGTTCCCGTAAGTATAAGTAAAGTAAATTTGTTGTCATGAGAACAGGCACGTGGTCCTATAACTACATATTCGTAAAGACTGTTAAATTAGGAGTAATACATTAAAAACTACCCCAAAACTCATTCGTATCACTGGTTCGAAATTCAAATTCTAACTTGTTTACTTTATTTCCAGTAATGCGTGTTGAAATTCGCCAATTTTATTTAATCAGTAGGTATATACCTAATATAATAAACTGTATATTAAAACATTATTAAAAACAGTAAAAGTACGATTTCGAAGCTTTTTATAAAACTTACTATTTAAATTGTCATCCGTTTTGGCGTTATCCAATTATGTACTTATGTGTATTATATACAATATGACGTGTAGGTGTATATTATTATTATATACTATTATATATTATTATTATATACTATTGTTACTCTAGATACATGTAGTATGTTTATATGTTATAAATTACATAGTTTATGTCTACTCAAAATCTAATCCTGCAATATCCGTCCAAAGGTTATCTGGAAGAAATCGCCGTGAGCGATAAGACAGCCTATTGTAATACCAAATTCTTAATTTCTGTTTATGTCTGAGTACAAAATAATTACCTTATTAATGTACAATGAAGTTGTAAAATAAAATAAATAAATAATTTGTCTAGTCATGTGTATGATGTGATTGAGCAAAAAAAATGTATCCGCTTAGAATGAATAGCTATTATTATCAAATTATTGAAGTTTGTCGAGATAAAGGTAAACAAATAAATCTATTCAATTATAATGTAAACTAAGAGAATCGTTGAGTATTAAGATACAAAATAATTTACGACTAGATGAGCCCCGCGGAGCAGGGTTGCCACCTTTTCGAAAAAAAAAATCGGGACGTGATACTTATTATAGACAGTCGGTCAAATTCCAGTCTAATTCAGATCATGATAAAAAAGCAGTTTTTTGGAAAGGATAAAAGTTTTGTATAAACATTTATGTATTTATTTTTCAAATATTTTTCCATGCTTATTTTTTTATTGCTATGGGGCGCGTTCACTATTTTTATTTCATTTTTTTGGGTTCCATAGCTTATTATTCAGAACCCTTATAGATTCGATACGTCCGTTTATCCGTCCTCGAATTTAAATCTGTCAAAACGGTTGGTGCTAAAAAGGTACACCTTTTTAGCACCAACCGCATGGACGTGTTTTTATTACGTCGACAATGTGCTCAAGTAAAATCATGAAAAAAAAATGTAAAGTGGGGGCGATTTTTTTATTAGATCGGTCATTTCTTAACATTAAGAAAGTTGCACTGACAATTTTTCGATTTCGATATCCGTTTGAGTGTTATTCAACTTTAAAGGGGATTTTTTTATAAAACTCCTGCCAAGGTGACTTTACTATGCCTGATGGAAAGCATGAATAAAATCCACAAGTGGGGATCGCCATACTCACTGCAAATGCAAGCAGTATGGCGAACCACATTTTGGCGGCTAAGTGAGATGCTTTTTCACGCCCCGCTTTAAGGACCCGGGATCATAGTAGGAAGAAAAAATATGAGTTGGCAATGAGTTCTAGTTTTTAACTGCTCGTCACAAGAAGGAAGACCCGAACCGTTTAGTTCTGGAGCGTATGTCTTCCACTCTAAAGGGGTGACTTCCCTGGCCAGATCGTGTTGTTCTGTAGAGGAAGGGATGAGTTGGAGGAGCTCTTCAGAACCCTCCCCATGGTAAAGGCGATAGAGGACTGCCATAGAGGTGACATCTCTTCGCAACTGCAAAGGTTCCAGGAACTCGGTGGCTTCGGGACTATCTATGATGCGAACTGCTCGCCTCTGCAACCGATCGAGAGCGTCAAGCAAATACTGCGTATCGCAAAGATGAGAGCAGTACTCCACGCAGGGGCGAACCTGGGTCCCATAGAGAAGACACAGATGCTCCGGCGAGAAGAACCGTCTCCCCTTGTTTAGTACGCCTAGCTTCCACGAGGCCGCCTTAGTGACGCTCTCGATGTACTCCCGTCGGTTGAGATCCTGGCAAATATCCATTCCCAGGATACCGAGCTTTTCCTGTAGTGGCAGCTGAGTACTCTGAAAAGTAGGAAGGGGAAGGAATGGACACTTTTTTGTTTTGATCGCGCAAACCTGTTTTTTTGGCATTGAACACGACCAGATTCTGATCACCCCATTGAGAGAAAACGTTCAGAACCCGGTCGAGTTCAACGACAAATTCCTGTCGTTTTTCCTCAACGTCCGCTGATTTAAATGTAGAATATCTAAAATATTGTTTATGCACTATTCTGTCTTCTGCATAGCAATGTATGTTGCCCAACGCTAACATGTCATTGATATGCAGAAGGAACAGCGTGGGCGACAAGACAGAGCCCTGGGGTACGCCTGCGTTTACCTGCTGGAAATTCAGGTACGTTAGAAGATCATCCATGGATCGGTTCGGTCTGAAGCCATATTGCCGATCACCGAGAGTGATCTTCCAGGTAATGAACCAATTGCTTGTTAATTATTCGTTCAAGCACCTTGCAGAGTATGGAGGTGACAGCTATAGGACGGTAGTTGACGGGATCTGAGCGGTCACCCTTTTTGGGGATAGGTTGAACATTCACCTCTCTCCAGGCCTCCGGGACAATTCCTGAGGAATATGACAGACGATACAAGCTTGTCAGTACTGGAGAGAACTCTGGTGCACAGTTCTTTAGAACTTCTTTAGAAAAAGCATAGCCGGCCGTACTGTCTCAAGGTGCTGGTGGACGGCGTTGAGGTTTGCATGGAGTCCACGAATATTTGTGAACTCCACCTCAAAAACCGGGTTGGCGGGAAAAGAGGATGCCGCTGTGGTACTGGTATGCTTCTTCTTTTTCTTACTTGCTGCCATGTTTGTTTGAGTGTAAGGATAAGGGGACGTAAAAGGCATGACAGTCATCGCGTTTTTAAAACAGACCCCCCCCCCTCTAAATGTTAAATGAAAAACTGGAACTCACTGCTAACTCATGTTTCCTTTCTACTATGATCCCGGATCCTTTAAGTAGGGCGCGTAAAGAAGCATCTCTTTAGACCGCCATACTGCCTCCATGCGCAGTGAGTATGGCGCCCTCCACTTTTTGATTCCACTCATACTTTCCATCAGGTATAGTAGAGTCACCTTGGCTGGCGTATGTCTTTAGTGAAATTTGAAATTCTGCTTGTAATAAATACACACTTAAAATAAACATTTAAAGGAGGTATGCTCTGAGCAAGAAGTACAAGACAAAATTATGCGTTTAATTTCTGTGCTTTACCAGTATTAAATACTTTAACTCATTTTTATCACAACCTGTGACTGAATACAACAAATAAAGATTTTGATAAAAAGGTTGTCATTAGTTCCATTTGGCACCCAATAGCTGTTTCTTTTTATGTACACTGCTCGAAAGAGGAAGAAGGTGAATTCAAATTGAGCAATTGTTACATTTGTGAAAAATCGGGACAAAATCAATAGGCCTTCGGGACGCGGGACGATATCATCGAATTCGGGACTGTCCCGGGAAATTCGGGACGGGTGGCAACTCTGCCGCGGAGCTACTCGTCACCGTTGTTGTGCCTTTACAAACGCAGTTAAAGACGTGAGGCGAAATTAGTCTAAAAAAAATCCCTTTTGTGACGTGATAAATATATACCTTCTTCTTCTTAGCCTTATTCCTTATAAATATACCTATCCTTCTTCCTCCTAGCCTTATTCCCAATATTATTTGGGGTCGGCTACTAGTTCAAGTGGTTTTACCTGAATTTCAGTTGTCCACGGAGCGACTGGCATCGGACTTCCGCAACCCTAAGGGAGGACTGAAATTCGTAGGTTGAACCAGTTATCAGTATATTTGAGGGCACTGACTTCCCATTAACGATTGCCATATACCTATCCATTCAATAAAATTCTTTCTAGCACTAATCTAATCTTTTAAAAGGTAAGGCTGACATGAAGAAACTAGACGTGAAATTCGGAACCCTAAAAAGTAGCCTAGGTTACTCCTTATAACAAGAGCATTCTGCCTGTGAATCTTCCGTCAAAATCAGTCCAGCCGTTTCAGAGTAAATTAATAAATTTTAAATACTTATTAATAATTTTGGTACAAATACCATTATACAGTTTCAAATGTATTTACTGAAATGTATTCATTAGAAACTAATTTTTATTTTTTTATTTTATTTTATTTTATTCGGGGAGCTTACCGCCAAATTTACAATGTACATAATTATAATATTGCTTCTCTATATGCCAATTAAAAGTTTCCGCATGCAGGAAGAAGACAGTGCTGTAGAATAGAAACCGACTGAAATCAACTGTATATATAACAGATTCTTGATTACTTGAACAATATTTCTGGTTCATGAGACATAAGACTTTTGACACTATTTTTGCCATTGTAGAACAAATCAATGTGATCAATATGGTTCAACTCATTAATAAATTAGAAATTCAAAATTAGAAATTGATTAATTAGAGATTTATTAATTGGAAATTAAATATTTAGACATTTATTAATTAAAATTTCAAACAGGCAGTTCAATTTTATTTATTTGTATAGATTTATTCGTTCGTCAATTTATTTAAGTGTTTGGTATGTATGAGCTGACATTAAAAATATCCTTGTAAGAAGATTATGTTCACAAAGTTTAGATACAAAGTCCTTTATTAAAATATATGAGCCACGTCAGATTCTTAAATAAAAAAGCGCATGATGCTTAACATAATATTACTTTAAGTTCAAGGGCGCGATGTATGTACATGCAAGACAGTTGTATCGCAAATAAGCGAAACGAACATGCTCGCTTCACCAGAACGGTACGTACCCTCTCATCATCATTAACAACCAATAAAACCACAGCTGGGCTCGGGTCTCCTCTCAAGAGAGTATTAAGCCAATACGTCCCCACGCTGGCCGAGTGCGGATTGGGGATTGGCAAGACACGTCGTGGCTACGTAATCTTGACGTTGGATATTTTTGAGCCGAAGGCCTCCAATTAAGCTTCACGACTGTTATCTTATGAAAACAACCTTACTGCTTAACGTGACCTCCAAATCACGGAAATGCACATAGCATAGCATACCACAAACGGTCACCCATCTAAATACTGACCGCGATGTCGTTGCTTACCTTCATTGATACCTACACTCTCACAGAAGATCAACCTCAAATTACAGCATGCGTGTTATCGTGTTTAGTTCGTGAGTGCGAGAACGGAGCCCCAATGGTGCATAGGCATCTTAGTAATTCGCCATAGCGTGGATCACCATTCTGCATTGTCTGCAGTTACAATACGAATGGGCACCAACATCAATTCACAGCATTCGTGCTACCATATTTGTTGGTGAGTGTAAGACCGAGGGCCCAATAGGCCGCCATAATGTAGGTGACCAGGCTGTACGATAACAATGAGTATGGTGTAAAATACTCTTGGATTCTACTTACGCTTTCCATCAGGCTGGGTATTAGACGAGTCCATGGCTATTGCGTTTATGGTGCATTGCTGCTCTTTTAGCATCATTGTAATATTTATTATTTAATGAATTTTATGAGTTCTGGCGAAGAGTCGACACTGCTAGTCCTTTTCATTATCATGTTGTTACTTGTATAACCTTAAATTTTTTATTTGAATTTTCATTTCCTTAACTGTTCAGTTTAGGGTTCGTGACGTCGTTGAAGGGTGCCATCTGAAAACCAGTGCTGAGTGACATCGTAACTGATGACACGCAGCAATATACTGAGATGGTAGCCCATTCAGATAAACATTCAGAAAAAAAAATGTTTGTATGGATTAGCTATAACTTGTTTATCTGAATAAATGTTTTTATTTATTTATTTATTAAATTTTTCCTTATTTTTTCCAAGATTTTGTTTCCATAATCACGTCTCACGCCATCCGTGCGACGAATAGGATGACAATAAGTATTCTTAACCCATCACCAAACATACTTGGCAGACTCGGAAACCTTAACTTTTTAAATCCATAAACAATGGCAAAATCTATACAGATTTTCACATTCAATCTTGATATCTAAAGTTGAATAAAACGACAGTTTAAATACCTATTGCTGTTTCTAATACGGACATTATGTTAATTGGCGTGGCTATCAATTGTCACCTGTTGCACGTATTGGTTACGTGTTGAACATAAATATAGATGGAAATGTTGTGTTGTTTTCTTGTCGAGAAAATATTTGAATCATAAAAAGGTCTTTGAAAAGTCAAAGGCATCTAACTACCTAGATGATAAATGTCAAAAGGGGCAAAAAGGAGATAGGCCTTTCGACTGATGATGTTTATCATAGAAATATATGACGCTGTATGATAAAGAAGACCGAACTTGATTCACAAGAATGCCAAAGCAGATATTATTATGGCCATTTTTATCAAAGTATCCTAAATATAGCCACTGGACAGAGTTCAGTAACCCTTTTAGTAGGTAGTAGAACTACGTTGATTTCAGCATGAATTGGTGGCTCATCGGAGCAGTACTACCCTCACACAGAAGATCAATCTCAAATAACAGCATTCGTGGTGTCGTGTTTCGTTAGTGAGTGCGAGAACGGTGCCCCAATGATGCATAAGCATCTTGGTAAGCCGCCAGAGCGTGGGTCACCATGCTGCATATCTGCTTTTGCAAATAGGATACTCCTGGATTATACTCATGCTTTTCATCAGGCCGAATAGAGTCAGTACATCATCATCATCATCATCAGCATATCGCAGTCCACTGCTGGACATAGGCCTCTCCAATTGCACGCCACTTAGTTCGATCCTCGGCTACTCGCATCCAGCTCCTAGTGACCTATACCCTCCCGTCCTCAATGTGAGGGTAGACAATGGCCTTCCACACGACGAGGATGGTGACTCCTGGACTACCTCTAAACTTGGACTACTTCACTACTAAATTTGGATCACTTTTGGCAGTAAATAGTAATCTGTCAACGTACTTTTCATCCTTACTAATATTGTTAATGTGAAAGTATCTTTATCTGTCTGTCTACCTGTCCAGCTTTCACGGCAAAACTACTGAACCGATTTTAATCAATTTTTCTTCTTCTTACCGCGGTAACCGATACACACGCGGGCGGAGCCGAGGGCGAATGCTAGTTTTTCTATAAACATTTTTTTCTCGATTGCGCTCAAGCATTCTTTTATTACCATGAAATATAATACAAATACCAAAATAGGACTCTTTTGGTATTTGTATCACCGTCAAAGTAATTGCAAGCGATACCGATAACTGATATACACGCGAGTGGAGCCGCGGGCGAAAGCTAGTCATTTTATTTTTTATTTTTTTCTTGACTCCGCCTAAGCATACTATTAATACCATGAAATATGATAGAAAAACTAAAATAGGATCATTTTGGTCTCTATATCACTGTCATAGTAATTGCAAAATTTAATAATGATCGAATGTCATGCCTAATCCAAAAAAAGCGGCCAAGTGCGAGTCGGACTCGCCCATGAAGGGTTCCGTATCAGCAAGTAACATCATATAAAAGTTCTTGTAGTTCGTTGAAACTTTCATCGATGTTTTTATACTAGTGTATTGATTGGATGAAAGGTAAATTTTGTGTTACGATTTATGACGTATTAAAAAAAAACTGCTCACTAGATCTCGTTCAAACCAATTTTCGTTGGTAGTTTGCATGGTAATGTACAACATATATTTTTTTTAGTTTTATCACTCTCTTATTTTAGAAGTTAGAGGGGGGGGGACACACATTTTTCCACTTTGGAAGTGTCTCTCGCGCAAACTATTAAGTTTAGAAAAAAATGATATTAGAAACCTCAACATCATTTTTGAACACCTATCCATAGATACCCCACACGTATAGGTTTGATGAAAAAAAAAATCGAGTTTCAGTTCCAAGTATGGGGACCCCCAAAATGTATTGTTTTTTTTCTATTTTTATGTAAAAATCTTAATGCGGTTCACAGAATACATCGACTGACCAAATTTCAACAGTATAGCTTTGATAGTTTCGGAAATAAGTGGCTGTGACATACGGACGGACAGACAGACAGACAGACTTGACGAATCTATAAGGGTTCCGTTTTTTGCCATTTGGCTACGGAACCCTAAAAAAGGTCTAATACTCTATAGAGATTGATGCGTCCAAATACCATTTGAAGTAATCAACCGATAGTATTTAGAACACAAGGTCGACTCGCATCTAAATAACTTTCAGCCATAAATAATATCTATGAATCTCATTATCATTTCCGGTTCCGCTGAAATATTTTCAACTAACATTACCCACGATTGATGTACATTTACATCAATTACCGCCGGTATCCTTTTTTTATTGAGGGTTACCTGATACTGCTAGATAGAAACTCAATGTTAAAGGTGCATTGCTGATCTTCTCCCTCCCCCGTCGCCAAGAATAAGGAGAATACTGAAAGTGTTAGGTTTCGGTGTGTAATCACCATTCAGTCTGTGAAAAACTACGAAAGAATTGCTTCACATCGTTTTCTAACCTTTTATATTTAAGCCTGCCAAGGTGATTCTACTCTGGGGGCCGTCCATTAATCAGGTGATCTTATTTTTGGCATTTTTAACCCCCCCTCCCCCTTGGTGATACATGGTGAGGTTTAAGACAACCCCCCGCTCCCCTTCCCCCTCCATATCACGTGTATTTCTTAGTACCTATAAAGAATCTTATTTTTTTATAATATTTATAAATATTTATTGTATTTAACTTATTTTATACACGTATTAGTATCATCTAATTTTATTATAGAAAATAAGACTATAATATTAACGTTCAGAGGTAGATAGAAAGCAGAAAGGTTGCAAGTTGTTTTTGACTAACATAAAAATAATGAAAGAAATGTGAAAAACTTTTTTGTTCTAATACATGAACATAATTTAATATCAGTATCCTCGGACCACGGATTAGCAAGACTTTCTTCAACACCAATAACTATATGAGCATCTTGCAAGTCACAGCACAGTGCTTGAAGTTCAACATCGGTTTCATCAAACCACTCGGCGTCATCATTATCGCGCACTACGCAGAGAATACCTCTCGATCTACCGTTCGACCGTCGCGCGAGGATGCGGGAAGGACGAACATTGTGCATCTCTAGACTTTAATTGCTCGGATTCAGTTGCTTGTGTCAAGAATTCACATGTGCCTTAGCTTTTTTCTGTACGACGTTCCTATTAAGACGATCCAAATAAATACACATTACGCTGCTTTTAGGTTCAGTTTTCATCGCGAGTTTATTTATTAACTTGGTGACATACATTGTGGCGGCATATTTTACACACCCTAGGTCGCAGCTGTTCTAAAGAAAGAAGCCAAACTTCCTTCTTATAACATCAGCTGCCAGAGAGATTACCGTACAAATCGGACTAAAAGTTCCATACACTAGCCAGAACAAACATACAGACAGATTTTTATGTAAGTACTATTTTATATACTTTCATGTGCCAAATTTCATATAACTAAATGTTTAAAGCTAATAATTAATTTCAATTTAGAAACAAACAATTTAAATATACAGTTAGTTGTATGTAAAGTTGGATCAAGGTATTTATGATCCATTTATGTAACTACTTTTATTATTTGATTAAGGTTATTTGATTTCAATTAAGAACTATTTATTAATAAACAAATTTATTTATTTATAGGTACACATCTTTTTGGAAGTCTACTTTTGTTCTCAATTATAGTATATTAATATCCTATAACACAAATCTAAACTATCTATACTAATATTATAAAGAAGTAAAGTTTGTGTGTTTGTTAAATTGTAAGGGGTAATCTCGGGATCTACTGAACCGATTTTAAAAATTCTTTCACCAATAGAAAGCCACATTATTGTGGAGTGTCAACGGTTATATAAAAAACCGAAAAATAAAAAGGCTTTTACGTGGTAGTCCGTTTTGCAAAGTGAATCGGAGAAAAAACGGTCGAATGAAAGCGTTTCTTACGAACGCTGCCTTAACTATGAAAGATATATTTTTAGGGTTCCGTAGCAAAATGGCAAAAAACGGAACCCTTATAGATTCGTCAAGTCTGTCTGTCTGTCCGTCCGTATGTCACAGCCAATTATTTCCGAAACTATAAGAGCTATACTGTTGAAATTTGGTCAGTCGATGTATTCTGTGAACCGCATTAAGATTTTTATATAAAAATAGAAAAAAACAATACATTTTGGGGGTCCCCATACTTGAAACTGAAACTCAAAAATTTTTTTTTCATCAAACCTATACGTGTGGGGTATTTGTGGATAGGTGTTTAAAAATGATGTTGAGGTTTCTAATATCATTTTTTTCTAAACTGAATAGTTTGCGCGAGAGACACTTCCAAAGTGTGTGTCCCCCCCCTCTAACTTCTAAAATAAGAGAGTGATAAAACTAAAAAAAAATATATGTTGTATATTACTATGAAAACTACCAACGAAAATTGGTTTGAACGAGATCTAGTGAGTAGTTTTTTTTAATACGTCATAAATCGTAAATCGCAATTTACCTTTCATTCAATCAATACACTAGTATGAAAACATCGATGAAAGTTACAACGAACTACAAGAACTTTTATATGATGTTACTTGCTGATACGGAACCCTTCATGGGCGAGTCCAATAGCACTTGGCCGCTTTTTTTTGAGTTAGCTAGTATCCTATAATTGAGAAGTAAATATTTGTATTATATGCTCGTTAAAAATTATTAAAGTTATTTGTTAAGGGTTTTTCAACATGAACTTTGTTTTCTAAAACAAAATTAAACAAAAAGATTGCACGAAAATGATTCAAATCCATCAAATCCAAGAGCAATTAATTATTGAGAAGCCTTTGCATGCTCAATGTATGGTGCGTTATGTGGTCTGGAGGCGTGATTGGGCCGTTTTTAGGGTTCCGTAGCCAAATGGCAAAAAACGGAACCCTTATAGATTCGTCAAGTCTGTCTGTCTGTCTGTCTGTCCGTCCGTATGTCACAGCCAATTATTTCCGAAACTATAAGAGCTATACTGTTGAAATTTGGTCAGTCGATGTATTCTGTGAACCGCATTAAGATTTTTATATTAAAATAGAAAAAAAACAATACATTTTGGGGGTCCCCATACTTGGAACTGAAACTCAAAATTTTTTTTTTCATCAAACCTATACGTGTGGGGTATCTATGGATAGGTCTTCAAAAATGATATAGAGGTTTCTAATATCATTTTTTTCTAAACTGAATAGTTTGCGCGGGAGACACTTCCAAAGTGGAAAAATGTGTGTGTCCCCCCCTCTAACTTCTAAAGTAAGAGAGTGATAAAACTAAAAAAAATATATGTTGTACATTACCATGTAAACTACCAACTACAAACTACCTACTAAACAATGTAAACTATAAACTACCAAATTAGTTTGAACGAGATCTAGTGAGTAGTTTTTTTTTATACGTCATAAATCGTAACACGCAATATACCTTTCATCCAATCAATACACTAGTATAAAAACATCGATGAAAGTTACAACGAACTACAAGAACTTTTATATGATGTTACTTGCTGGTACGGAACCCTTCATGAGCGAGTCCGACTCGCACTTGGCCGCTTTTTTTTTCGAAGATGAGGCTAGAAACGACCGAACGCTCTACACCGCACACTTAAAAACGCCAAACGCGGAGACTTTTTAGAAGCGCGACACAGCAGCTGAACGCTACTCTCCGCACACATTCGGATGCCGGTAGCATCGATTTGGCATCTGAGCAGTCGCTAAAACGCGCGTTTCCGATACCGCGATCGAACGCAGGAAGTCGCTAAAACGCGATGCAGCATCGATGCAGTCGCCAAATCGCCGATCGCCGATGCTAAAAGTAGCTAGTGTGATGTGGCCCTTAGAGTTTAATTTCAAGAATGTGTAAAAAGGTAAACTTTAGTTACCTATTTTTTTTAATACGTAATAAATCATAAACCGTAATTTATATTAATTCTTTATTAAAACATTGATGAAAGTTACAACGAACTACAAAAACTTTTATATGCTGCTACGGAACCCTTCATGGGCGAGTCCGACTCGCACTTGGCCGCTTTTTTTTAAAATGTGGTTTTTCTAGCGTACAACATAGGATTAATTGCATGCAGTCAAAAACAAAAATTACGTCGATTTCAATTGAGATAAATTCCTCTACTTTACATATTCAAACAGAAAACTTAAGCTGCATCAGCATTCATATTAGATCTGTGCTCTAATTCACAAGTTAGAGTTGCAAATAAAGACAACTATTTGCCACTGCTTTCCTCGCAAAATTTGTTTCCACGAATTTCCCCCGGGGGCCGTATATTTTTCTAGGATAAAAGGCTCCGCTTGACTTAGAATGTAATACATTATTCAGTCAATACTGCCAATCTAGTGAACGTGTCAAAATAGACCTTCTATTTACTTGTGGGTAGTGACATAAGTTGTAAGTTTACCTATTCAATTTAGTAGCTGCCACCCTAGTCAAGTTGCAAAAGTTTTTTGTTTTCTTATCAATTATCATTTCTCTATCCTCTTTTTTTATTGGCCAATATTTTGTTTTGATCACGTGACTGAGTGATATCAACCAATCAAACTAGAGAATAGATAAAAAGAATGGAATATAGAATAGAAATCGATAAGCGTTTGCTCTGCGTCTCCTGTTGCCCTCAGTGTGTTGTTTTAACAGCGTGAACATAGGTGAGCCAATTAAAAAGTAGACATTTGCTGACATGGATTTTTTTCTTTTAAATAGAAAATAATTTGGAAATGTGGAGCTTCATTTCAAACTATGGCTCTTTTGCTTTCTGGGCCACTGTCCTTCAACTTTATTTCAATTGCATTCATCACAAAATATATCTCCTGGGTGGGAATCAACCACTACTAGACAAACAAGCATGTTTATATGTGTGTTATGCACAAACGTTGCGCTTCCTAGCTATAAGTGGCTGCAATTTTCCGACAATCTCGTTTAAATTTAACGGCTCATATAAAAACGTGTAGATTCAAAGTTGCCTCGTCTGGGTATAATCAGCGAAGTCTTAAAACTTCACATAGTTATGACCTATTAAGATTTAAATTTTACAATTACTATTTAACATGCTTCTTCATCTACAAAGTATCTTATTCATCTTCCTTTATCATCCTAACCTTTATTCCCAAGATTATTTGGGGTCGGTTACCAGTTCTACTTTTTAAGCTACCGGCGACCGGCGACCGGCGGGGATTTTATAAACACACATGAAACGGACAAAAAACACTCAGCTCAGAACAACAATTTGTTTTCTCACACAAAGTGTTTTCTAACATGGGATTTGAAGCGACACTTGGCGAAGTACAAAGCGGCGTGGCGACCGTTTAAACCACTAGGCCAACTGTGCAGTCAATAAATATGGGTAAGAAAATAAAAATTAAAAGGTGTTTTCAGGCACAGTGTTTAACTAGACACTGGGTTTTAACGCCTAAATTGTTTTTATATTGACTTTAAGCTACGTATAGTGAAATATACACAAGGCGTATAAGTCCTTATTTTTAGGGTTCCGTAGCCAAATGGCAAAAAACGGAACCCTTATAGATTCGTCAAGTCTGTCTGTCTGTCTGTCTGTCTGTCTGTCTGTCTGTCTGTCTGTCTGTCTGTCCGTCCGTATGTCACAGCCAATTATTTCCGAAACTATAAGAGCTATACTGTTGAAATTTAGTCAGTCGATGTATTCCGTGAACCGCATTAAGATTTTTACATAAAAATAGAAAAAAAACAATACATTTTGGGGGTCCCCATACTTGGAACTGAAACTCAAAATTTTTTTTTTCATCAAACCTATACGTGTGGGGTATCTATGGATAGGTCTTCAAAAATGATGTTGAGGTTTCTAATATCATTTTTTTCTAAACTGAATAGTTTGCGCGAGAGACACTTCCAAAGTGGAAAAATGTGTGTCCCCCCCCCTCTAACTTCTAAAATAAGAGAGTAATAAAACTAAAAAAAATACATGTTATACATTACCATGTAAACTACCAACGAAAATTGGTTTGAACGAGATCTAGCGAGTAGTTTTTTTTTAATACGTCATAAATCGTAACACGCAATATACCTTTCATCCAATCAATACACTAGTATAAAAACATCTATGAAAGTTACAACGAACTACAAGAAGTTTTATATGATGTTACTTGCTGGTACGGAACCCTTCATGGGCGAGTCCGACTCGCACTTGGCCGCTTTTTAATATATAAGTTCTATTTTGATGTTTTAAGTACGCTGATTTCAGCACGGACGAGCTTGGCTCAACTGGATCCCTCCCCTGAAAACCAACCTAAAATGATTGGGGCGACTTTCACATACATCGCTACGAAAACCTACAACAGCACCATCTAGCGAAGAAACACTGAACATGAAACGATCTATACGGAGTAACTACTAATCCTGAATCGCGAAAGAGAAATTCTCGCACTGATTAGTATATAATAATATACAACTTCCCATATTTTTTTTTTTTTTTTTTTATGTGTGGAAAATCATCATGGACCGTCACCCCACCGGGGGTTACGGCGGGGTGGTGTGTCGGACTTGAACCGACTAAAAACCACACAGTGTGCCCTCTCCGCGCTTCTCCGTTTAGGAGTAGGAGAAGTCCAGGGTGGGATCTCCTTCTGAACTTCTCCAGCGCCTGCCCGCTCCTGATGCGGGCACCGTCTCTGTACGACGACCCTCTCTTAGGCGGCGTCCGGCACACACCGACGCCGCCCCCTCGCGGCTGGCCACAAAATGCGGGTGAAAAGAAAACCCGTCCCGTCCACCCGCGGCCACCTCAAGGCGGCATGAGGCGCAGATGTTCGCGCCTCCGCCGCCCGAGTCGCCGGCGGCGAATCTGGTCCGATTGGATGTCGTCCTCAATATATACAACTTCCCAACTTCAACCGTTGGGCAGTGGCCTGCCAGGCATTATCAACTCGCCTGGTCTGAGTATCCTTCCTTTGTGATGGAGGAATACAAAACCCGTTCCTCCACATCTGCATTCGTACTGTCATGTTTTGTTGGTAAGTGAGAGACTGCTGGAGGCCTAATGATGCAGTAACATAAAAGTAACAATAGGCCGTCATAGTTTGTGTCATCATACTGCATTGTCTGCATACATAATAAGTATGGTGACCACTACTCCAATATATTCTACTCATGCTTTCCTTCAGGCACAGCGGAGTCACTTTGGCAGGATAATATATGAAAAAAAAAAACGTGTGGCACTCGGGAACTGCCGCAGTAAAGCTATTGCATAGCATTTTTTATCAACCTATGCAATTATATTTATTTATTTATTTTTTAACTAAGCAGTATATTTTTTTCTTTGATATGAATTCAAGTTTACAAAACAATGTACACTGTCTACATTTACCATCATACATTCTAACACTATTATTGCAAAACAATATAATCACGCCAGGCGCCCGTTATTTGTCCTTGTCGCACTGCAGTTACAATCATATTCTTAACACGGGGTGTTAGGGTGGGGCGAAGCCGTCGAGGAGTGGGCGGCGTCGGTGGGCCTCTGTTTGCTGAACAGAGGCGCCACCAACACGTGCGTGCGACAGCAGGGGGGGTCGATAGTGGACCTTTCGTTCGCTACCCCTGCAGTCGCCGCACGAGTAAGGAACTGGAGTGTCCTGGATGAGGTCGAGACGCTCTCGGATCACCTTTATATCCGATTCGAGCTCTCCCGGTCCCAGGACGCCAGTAGGGGTCACGCGGCGCGGCGTCCCTCCCGTTTTCCGCGGTGGGCTGTCGCCAAGCTGGACAGGGACCTACTAGAGGAGGCGGCCATTGTTTGCTCTTGGCTGTCTCCGCAGGCCCCGACCGAGGAGGTCGACGCGGGGGCTGGTCGCTTCGCCGATGCGTTAACGCTCATCTGCGATGCGGCCATGCCCCGCGTTCGTGGCCGTCGGCCTCCTCGGAAGGAGGTCTACTGGTGGTCCCAGGAGTTGGCGGACCTCCGTGCGGCCTGCGTACGTGCCCGGAGGTCCAACACCCGGAGTCGGCGACGTCACCGCGGAGGCGGTGAGGAGGTGGACCGGCTTCACGAGGAGTACCGAGCAGCTCGGGAAACTCTGAGGCTGGCCATCTGCCGCGCCAAAGACGCGTCCAGAGTGGAGATGCTGGAGAGTCTCGAGCGTGACCCCTGGGGTCGGCCTTACCGTGCGGTGCGACAAAAGCTCCGCACACAGGGCCCCCCCCTTACGGAGACTCTCCAGCCCAGCTTCCTGCAGGAAGTGGTCGAGGGCCTATTCCCACAGCAGGCGGAGCACACACCCCCGTCGATGGCCCGTCGCGGTCGTCGTCGGGACAGCGTGGGTGATGTTCCGCCTGTCAGGGAATCGGAGGTAGGGGCGGCTGTTCTACGGATTCGGTCCAAGAACACCGCCCCCGGGCCGGACGGGGTTCCAGCCCGAGTGATGGCCCGTGCCCTCGACTACATGTCGGACCACCTCAGGGGAGTGTTGGACGCTAGCCTGGCGTCCGGACGCTTCCCTGAGCGTTGGAAGTGCGGGAAGCTGGTCCTGATCCAAAAACATGGACGGCCTGCCGATTCGGTCGCGGCCTACAGGCCCATCGTGTTGCTGGACGAGGCGGGCAAGTTGTTTGAGAGGGTTCTCTCTGTCCGCATCGTCCGGCACCTCAGCGAGGTGGGGCCCGACCTGTCGGACGCCCAATTCGGCTTCCGTGAAGGGCGTTCGACGGTCGACGCGATCCTGCGCCTGAGGGCCGTGACCGAAGAGGCGGTGAGAGGCGGCGGAGTGGTGTTGGCGGTGTCCTTGGACATCGCCAACGCCTTCAATAGTCTGCCATTCGGCTGCATCAGGGCCGCACTCCAATACCACGGAGTGCCAGGGTACCTGCGGCGGCTGGTGGCAGACTATTTAGAGGAGCGTACCGTCGAGTACGAGGACCGAGATGGTGCCTTGAGACGCAGGGCCATGTCGTGCGGTGTTCCACAGGGGTCTGTCCTAGGACCACTCCTGTGGAACATGGGATACGACTGGGCCCTACGAGGGCGTCTCCCCCCCGGGCTGGGTGTAATCTGTTACGCAGACGACACCCTGGTCACGGCCCGGGGGGCAAACTTTGAGGAGGCGGCGCGCCTGGCCACCACGGGAGTCTCCCGGGTGGTCGGGCGCATCGAGGCGTTGGGTCTGCGGGTGGCTCTGGAGAAGACGGAGGCCCTGCTATTTCATGGGCCCCGTCGCGGCCCGCCCGCCAGCGCCTCGATCGAGGTCAACTCGGTCCTCGTACCGGTCCGGGCCCAGATGAGGTACCTGGGTCTGGTCCTCGACGGTAGGTGGCTCTTCGACGAGCACTTCCGACAGCTTGGACCTAAATTGGTGGGCACTGCCTCCGCCCTAGGGCGACTTCTGCCCAACTTGGGCGGGGCCAGTGTCCCCACTAGGCAGCTGTACACGGGGGTTGTCCGGTCAATGGCACTTTACGGTGCACCGGTGTGGGCGGCGGCTCTGTCCGCCCAGAACAGGGCGCGCCTCTGGCGCCCCCAGCGGATACTGGCGGTCAGAGCCATACGTGGATACCGCACGGTGTCCACAGAGGCGGCGTGTGCCTTGGCCGGAACACCCCCGTGGGATTTGGAGGCGGAAGTGCTCGCCGAAGTTTATCGGCGAGTGGCTGACTTCCGGGCGGAGAGCGGATTTCGCCCTCCGCCCGAGGACGTGCGCGAGTGGCGCGAAGCCGCTCGCCGAGCCACCATGCTGAGATGGTCGCTCCGGCTGGAGACCCCACGCGCTGGCTTCGCCGCCGTGGAGGCTCTTCAGCCGGTCATCGAGGAGTGGGCAGGGCGGCAGCACGGGACCCTTTCCTTCCGGCTGACGCAGGTACTTTCCGGGCACGGTTGCTTCGGAAAGTACCTGCACTCGGTCGCTAGGAGGGAACCGAGTCCCGCCTGCCACCACTGCGACTGCAGTGAGGACACGGCCCAGCACACGCTGGCGGTCTGCCCCGCTTGGGCGGCGCAGCGCCGGGTCCTCACTGCAGTCATCGGAGGGGATCTCTCGCTGCCGGCCGTCATAAGATCGATGGTCGGCAGCGACAGTTGTTTTACCGCGGTCGCAACCTTCTGCGAGGACGTAATCTTGCAGAAGGAGGTGGCGGAGAAGGCCCGGGAGGATGCCATCCAATCGGACCCGATCCGCCGCCGGCGCCCCGGGCGGCGGAGGCGCGCATACCTGCGTCTCATGCCGCCCTGAGAGTGGCCGCGGATGGGCGGGACGGGTTTCCCGTCCGTCCGCAGTAGAGGCCAACCGCGAGGGGGCGACGTCCGCGTGTGACCGGACGTTGCCCAACTAGAGAGTCGAGCGAAGAGTTGGTGCCCGCAACAGTGCGGGCAGGCGCCGGTTGGAGTCCAGAAGGAAATCCCCTCCCTGGACTCCTTCCAATACAAAGGCGCAGAGAGGGTCACACCGTGTGGTTTTAGTCGGTTCGAGTCCGACACACCACCCCGCCGTAACCCCCGACGGGGTGACGGTCCGCGGGGATTTCCACACGTTAAAAAAAAAAAAAAAAAAAAAAAAAAGGGGTGTTAGGGTATTTCGTTACGGAATTTCTTGATTCGGTCGCCACGCTCAAAGCCCGCGACAAAAGCTATGCAATAGCTTAAAAGTGCTCAACAAACTAACACTTATTACTTGAAGACTAGCTTTACATCGCGACGTTACTCACACTTTTCAATAATAACCACAGGTAACAACGCGGGAATCAGCTACTACAAAATAAAATTCTCGTCAGTACACGTCTAAAATAATCAGAATTTCAAAATGTTATCTGAGAGAATTAGGCCAATTAAGAAAATATAAATCCCGGCTACTAATTATAAGCAATGCCTTGAGGATTAAAGTCTTAATTAGTAATAGTAGGTAACTAACAAATAAACCACTTACAACTTAGTTTTTCAACTAATAACATCGTGGACTTGACTTTAATAAATTGACTTTCTATCGCTGAATAGAATTTTATTAAAACACAAGTGTAAAAATTTCTACTTCGCTATGGAATTAAACTTCAAAAAAGTTTAGCAAAAGATCTATGGAGTGTAAAAGTTAGTAAGTGCACTCTAGGGATGCACATAAAGGTCAAAGTTTATAAGTTTAATTTCAAACTTAAAAGTTGCAAAATCAAAACTTTGCATTGCTAAACTATGTACTTTCTTATCTTGCTTATATTTCGCAAAAACGTGGGGGTGTTATAAGTGTGTGTGTGTGTGTGTGTGTGTGTTTTTTTTTTTCCGATGGGAAAACTACAATTACGTATCATAGGGCTAAGATGTTATGCGCCCCGTATGTCGGACTCGGTCTGGTAGTAACCTATACCGACTAAAAAACCACCTCGTTTTCTCTGCCTTCTATTTCCCCATGGAGTCACCGTTAGGTATTTCATCACGGGGAGAGGACTTAGCAGCACAGCTGCTGTTTACCCTAGTTCTTGGCTACCACTCCATCTAGCTCTCTCTTGTATACGTAGTTCTTTTAGCACTTCTGCCGCGTAGGTGTTAGTAGCGTCCCATGCCTCCTTTGTCTTCAGCATTACAGAAGTTATATTATCTGGTCGGATTCTGCTTTGTAGTGTATTCTCCCACTTTTCCCGGGCTACTTGGAATCGAGGACACACGCAAAATACATGCTCCGCGTCCTCATGTATACCAGTACAGATGGGGCATTCAGGGGAGTCGTCGTGCTTGAACCGATGTAGATATTCTCGAAAGCATCCATGCCCTGAGAGCATCTGGGTAAGGTAATAGGTGGTCTCTCCGTGTTTCCGGTTTATCCATTTTTCAACATCGGGTATAGTCTATGAGTCCATCTCCCTTTAGTTGAGGCATCCCATTGCACCTGCCATTGACGCAGACTTTTTTTCCTCTCCTTATTCCTCAGTTCAGCTGGCGTTGAGTCAGAGTTTTCCTGCAGGACGTAGTAGAGATATTTGCGTTCCTCAGCAAGTATTTCTACTGGCAGCATACCCGCATTTACGCACACCGCGTCTTCGGAAACGGTAAGGAACGCCGCAGCCACGCGGAGTGCGCTGAGCCTGTAGATAGACGCAATTTTACGCCGGGTTTCTAAATTGCCGAGTGCCACCGACCAAACAGCTGCTCCATACATTAATACTGATATAACCACAGACGCCAAAAGGATTCTCCTTCTCTGCTTAGGTCCTCCAATGTTCGTCATCAGCCGAGCCAGGTTAGTAACCACTCCAGATGCTTTTGTTGTGATGCATTCCACATGTTGTTTGAAATTAAGACGCGCGTCAATCATTACTCCGAGATAACGTATGAATGGCTGCGCTGTAAGTGTGTGCTGTCCAACTTTCAAGGCCATCGTCTCAACTCGTTTCCTGCTGGTAATAAGAACTGCTTCCGTCTTATGCTCTGCAAGCTTCAGTCCAACCTGATCCATCCAGTTACGAATGGCTGCGTATGTCTGATCAAATGCCCAATTGATTTCCTCAATGTATTTAGCAACGATCACTACCGCTACATCGTCTGCGAATGCCACAAGTCGCGCTTCTCCTGGTAAGGCTTGTTTCAGTAGTGCGTCATACATAATATTCCATAGAAGGGGTCCCAGCACTGATCCTTGTGGTACTCCTCCAGTCACTTTGTACTGTTTGGGCCCAATATCAGTGTCGTACTTGAGAACTCGATCCGTGAAGTAGCTTGCCACTATGTTCTGTAAGTAAGTTGGTACATGTAATATGGCAAGGGCTGTCATGATTACATCCCATCTGGCTGAGTTGAAGGCATTTTTGATGTCAAGTGCTGCGACCAGGCAGTACTTTTTTGTGCCTCCCTTCCATCTGCTTCCCGATATTGCTTGTTTTGCCGTATCAACCACTAAGTTGATGGCATCTACCGTAGATCGACCCTTGCGGAATCCATACTGGTTATCAGACAGTTGCGGGTCGATAACGGCTTCAATGCGTCTGTGGACAATTCGCTCCAGTACCTTGCCAGCGCTGTCTAGCATACATAGTGGGCGGTATGATGAAGGTTCACCTTTTGGTTTGTTCTCCTTAAGGAGAAGCACCAACCTTTGTAACTTCCATCTTTCTGGAAAGGTACCTTCTCGAAGACAAGTGTTATACGTGTCTAGGAAAAGGTCCGGCTGTCTTAATGGCGGCTCTCAATGCAATATTTGGGATACCATCCAACCCAGGGGCCTTATTATTGCCTATTCTTGAGGAGGCTTCTAGGAGTTCTTCTTGGGTAACAGATGGGATCCGGTCGACCCTGTTTTCCTCTGGATGGTAGTTTAGCTCTGTTTGCTGGGGGAAGAGAACTGTGACTATTAACTTCAATAGCTCAGGATCTGACGGCGAGCACGGTGGTTGTCTCTTTAATCGCAGCATGACAGTTTTGTACGGTCTTCCCCACGGGTCTCTTTCAACTTCCTCCAGAAGTTCTTTCCAACATTTATTTTTACTGTCCCGAATAGCATTCTTGAGGATTAGACGTGCTTCTTTGTAGCGTTCCTTCATTTTATTGGAGAGGATGGGAGGCTTCTTCCGGGCGCGCTGGGATAGCCTTTTTGCTTGGATACATTGTGCACGCAGCGTGGCTATATTGTCATTCCACCAGTAGACAGGTGGGTGCCTATTTTGACAGCGTTTTCTAGGCATGGTGGCATCGCAAGCCGTCAGAATTTTTTTCATGAGTACGGCAGATTTTTCGTTGGCATTGCATCTCTGGTCTATGGTATTGGTCTCAAGAGCTATCTGGAATGTTTCGAGATCAAACGCTTTGGTCTTCCATCCGATTCCGTTACATTTCTTGGCTACCATCTTAGGTAAGGTAGTGGAAACTTCCCAATAGATGGCTTGGTGATCGCTGGCCGTGTAAATTTCGGTGACTTTCCTTTTTTGTGAATTTTATGGCCTTTACCACCACATTTTAAGCACAGTAAGGATCGATCTATAGTGCTGGTACAGTTAACAGCTGGGTGTCCATATCTCCAGCACTTATAGCACTTCATAGGCTTTTCTACTCTCCTTACCCTGCAATTAACACAGCCTATCCTGATTTTGCAACGGTCGCCTACTATTTTTACAGCTGTTGGTTCATCCAGTCTAACGGTAGCCGTCTGCGTTCCTCCATATGTTGGCCTTATCGACGTAATAGCGTCTAAGGTAATACTGCTGTCCCCATTTACGGTTTTTAGCAGTACCGCTAAGACCTCTAATTTTGTGGTAGTTTCGTCCAAATCTTTGATTTCAATTGTTACTTCTGGGACTTTGCTCGTTACAACTGCTTCATTTCCAAGTATGTCAGCAACAGATTTTTTAATTTCACCTACCTTGCTATTGTTTTCCTTTGTGAGAACCAGTAGCATGTCTCCTGCCTTGGTTTTGCGGATTTTGTCCACGTATTGCCCTACATTTTCTAATGTAGCATCTTGCTTTACACGTTTTAGTATGTCAGCATACTTTTCTCTTTCTTGCGGACGTATAAGCACCGCATTGGGCCTAACGTTAGCTCTCGTCTTATTCTGTTTCTTTTTTTCCACTTTTTTCCATTCGGTCCCTTCTTGAGATGGTTTTTCTTGTTGATCGACAGATAATGAGGGAGGAGTTGCTTTATCTTTCTTCTTCTTTGTAGCTTTGTCAACTCCTTCAGGTGGACTGAGCACTTTTCTTTTTATTTTTCGAAATTGTCGTTCCAGTGGACCCAATTCTTCAACATCTGGTATTTCGGCGCCCTCCTTCGTTGTATTAGAGTATGTCCTCTGGGGTTTAGGAGTAGTGTGCGTCGTTGCATCTGATATTGCAGGCTGCCGACTTTTCATGTCACTAGCTTCCACCACCTCGTACAGCTTTTGGAAGGAACTGCTTAGTGACGCAGTTAGTTTCCTTATTTCCCCATGAACGTTCATTTTTCCCTGAATAAAGTCCGCTAAGGAATTTATCAGTAGTCCATGACTTTCTAGCGTCACTTTTAGCTCCACATATTTAGTTCCGCTATTCTCCTTGTTTTCTTTTGTGTTGTTTTGTGTGTTTACTTTATCCATATTGTTCCCACGAGAACCTAGGGAATAAAACAGTCCACTCCAGCAGAGCCCCGGACGCCGAAGTAAGGCCACTAAATTACGCCTGAAGTGGGACCTGGTCCCTCAGGGGAGTGCTTGCGACGACAGTATACCCTGTCGCCTTCCAGTCCTGGGCACGCTAGACCTCTGACATTAGGTTGTGTTTTGTCCGCGGGGGCTATTTTATTTCACTCCTACCCTGTGTGGCTAGGCGCGATCCTCGGGCTTTCCCCTATCCGCAATTGGGGACGCGCCACGTAGCAGTATCACCTCAGCCCGTGGTGTGTGTGTGTGTGTGTGTGTGTGTGTGTGTGTGAGTGCGTGCGTGCGTGCGTGCGTGCGTGTGTGCGTGCGTGCGTGCGTGCGTGCGTGCGTGCGTGCGTGCGTGCGTGCGTGCGTGCGTGCGTGCGTGCGTGCGTGCGTGCGTGCGTGCGTGCGTGCGTGCGTGCGTGTGTGTGTGTGTCATCATTCTAAGAAGAAGACAAGACATTATTAAAACACGAAGAATATATCACACATAATACTCTATTAGGACTTCTTTGAGAGAACTTGAAGGATTCTCACAGACTCAAACACAAAACAGCTTAATTAAAATTAATGATTTAATGCGCAGAACAGTGATTAAGTCTTGTCTTCAGATGTCTTCAGGGACTAATAACTAATATCACGTCATCCCCATATCTCGTTTGAAAGCTGTCTCGATAGTTTTAATTGGTAATGTGAAATGACTGTCACCTCAAGCAATTTAATCAGTCGTGTTTTCATATTAATAACATTTAAATAGAGTCTACATTCAGTTTAAAAGTTATTTTAGTATAACTAACTGACCCAGTGAACTTCATATCACTCAATTTTGAAATGCCAGAACTTGATCGCAGCCACCACCTACCGGGTCTAATTGCAAATCTAAACCATTATCGAACCCATTTGAACACATACAAAAAATGACATCAAAATCGATTCTGTCGTATAAAACAGAAGATTTAACTGGCTTTCGTTCGCATCTATTTCGTTTATCGCGGTAAAAAGTAGAATTTCTAAGGCTTTAGAGTAAATCAGTGCACTGGTTTTTGACTTTATCACGTAACAGACAGATAGATAGACGCGGCGGAGGACTTTATTTTATAATACGAGGGGTGATCAATAAGTAATGATAATCAATATGAAACAGAACTATCAGTATAAAAAAAGTATTTTATTTTTCAACATAGTCTCCTTGCAAGTTAATACATTTAGTGTATCTTTTTTCTAAGCCCATGATTCCCTTAGAAAAAAATTATTTGTCTTGACCCTCCCAAAATGCCTCTACTGCGGCCATCACTTCACTATTGTCCGCAAATTTGTTGCCCCGGAGGTGTTCTTTGAGCCGAGGAAAGAGGTAGAAGTCACTGGGAGCTAGATCTGGCGAATAGGGAGGGTGTTCGAGCAGTTCGAACCCCGTTTCTTCAATGGCAGCCATCGCAACTGCGGCTTTGTGAGCCGGGGCGTTGTCTTGGTGAAACAGCACTCCAGCGCGCAGTTTACCGCGTCTTTTTGACTTAACAGCTTCTCGCAATCTTCCTATTTGGCCTGCGTAGTAAGAGCCTGTTTTAGTGGCCCCCTTTTCCAAATATTCCACCATAATAATTCCTTCTGCATCCCAGAAAACAGACGCCATAACCTTTCCCGCTGAACATGACACTTTAAATTTCTTCGGCGTTGGTGAGGAAGCTCGTTTCCAAGTCATTGATTGCTGTTTGGTTTCGGGATCAAAGTGGTGGATCCAGGTCTCGTCCATGGTCACAAAACGCGACAAAAAAAATTCTTTATCGGCCTGGAACTTTTGAAGATTCACCCTCGAAATATCGACTCGTTTCTTTTTTTGCTCGTCGGTTAACATTCTCGGTACCCAACGCGCAGAGACCTTTTTCATATGCATTTTGTTGACAATGATTTTTTGAACGCTGCCATAGGAGATCCCTGTGACCTCAGCTACATGCCTTACGGTCACCCTTCGATCGGCCAATACGATATCTTCCACTTTTTTGACGTTTTCTCCAGTAAGGGACGTGGAAGGGCGTCCCTCGCGATGTTCATCTTCAGTGGAGGTTCTTAAATTCCCAGCTTAAATTCCTTTGCCCAGCGTGCGACTGTGGAATATGGAGGAGCAGACTCCCCCAATGTTTCCTCTAAGTCGCTGTGTATGTCTTTGGTAGACATTTTTTTCAGGCAGAGGTACTTGATGACAGCTCTTATTTCATTTTTCTCCATTGTGATGTTTTCTATTCGACAGTTCGTATTCCAATGAATGTATCTCCCGGTAATGGTGTCCTATTTATACATTTTTTTTAAGCTGAAGTAGTGGATATATAAGCAAGCATAAAAAATAATTTGGGTTTTTTTGCGTTCTAGAAATACTCGATTATCATTACTTATTGATCACCCCTCGTATGTAGTGAAGATGTTGCGGTAAAAGGATTAATTCTGATAAATGCGTTACTCTAAAGAACTACTAATTCAAATCGAATATTTGTTAAAGTTAAGAGTCTGAAGTCAGAAGTCATATGCCCTTCTTCAATAAATGAAGGATGGTCTTCTGTGTTAGGGTAGTACTGCCCTGGTCGAGCCCGCCCATTAGCCGGTAGTTCGACCACGGAGCATTGAAAAATGTTCCAATTACAAAGAACATTTATGCCCTTTGAGACATGCAGACGAAGTTATTCAGGTATTAGACAATAAACTTATAATAAATAATTAAATATTTTCGGACACTTACACACAACGTCATCTAATCCCACACTAAGCAGAGCTTGTATTAAGGGTACTAGATAACTAATATAAATATATAAACATCCTTTCTTTTTGTAAATACATACATATTAAACATATGAAATACCCAGACTCCGAAACAAATATTTGCGGATCACACAAACATTTGGACCTCTTGATCAGCAGCTGTATACGCTTACCACTAGAACAACAAGATAGTTATACTTACAACAAACTATCTAACATAATTTAAAAATTTATTTAACTTTGCTATTGAATTTCTAAACGAAACAGCTACTGTGCATTTGACTCTTAGTTAAAATTTATATAATTAAAATGTCAACAGCAGAAAAAGTTTCATTGTCTTTAGGATACTGTCATTACAAATGAAATTTGTATGTTGTACTTTTAGTGTTTTGTCTGTTTCTGACAAACATATAATAGAAAAATTAAAAGTTCTCTGTGTATCACAACTTAATATTGTTAGTAGTACGTTCTAATAATCATGATTGGTGTTACAGGACAACGAACCTTACTACAATAAATTTAAAGCCGATTTAGGATCAATGTTGTTCGTTTGACTTAATTTCCCGGAAACGTCATCTTCGAGATGTTTTATCGCTGTTACGTTGTTATCAGAAAAATCTAGAACATATGTATAACATATAGAACAATACCCTTCGCGTCTAGTATAAAAAGGCGTTTCTTTGACAATATTTCAGTTCAATTTGAGCTAAAGAGCAATAAATATCTCAGTGATATAAGTAATTAACCCAGTAACCTCGGTGATCATTAAGGACGAATATTCTGTGCTTTTCAGAGTATTCTTATTAGTCTCTTTTATATTTAGGACGACTTATTTTTCTAAGACGCCTAAGAGTATATAATTTATGATAACATCGTGCCCGTAACAATTAATTGTCCTGACTGATGGGTATCGAACCTAAGATTTCTGTTTTAGTAGCCAGAATCATCAACCACTATACCAATAGCTCCGTCAGTATATTTATTTATCTACTAGGGTTAGCTCGCGGTACCGCCTTCGTGTATTTCAGTTATCGTTTTAAAATAATATTAACAAAAATCCGAGTACCAAAATCGCGACGGTATGTCTGTGGTATTTGAAGACTTTCCTCGATTTGTCGAGGATCATATCCTCAAATCCTGGTTTCCTTATCATGGAACCACATTGGAAGTAACTAAATTAAATCCTTTCCCGGAACTCGAACCGCACATCTTCAAGATAAGTGTAAGCTTGAAAATAAAACTGACAGACACTTTCGATAATATTGATAATCATCATCATCGACAGCCTTCAACAGTCCACTGCTGGACAAAGGCCTCTCCTTTGAATGAAGGTTTTGGCCTACTATATACCACGCTAGCCGGACGGGTTGATAAAGGGTTTGTTTCAAGTTTTCCTTCTCTTGGCAGTGATGTTAGCTGCTTATTTTGTTCATTTAGTCGCCTCTTACGACACCCATGAAATGAATTATATTGGTAATACATAGTAAGAACTTACCGTCGTAATAAATAAATAAATAAACGGTATATATGGTACTAATTTCAAAATATTAATTTTTACAATTTTTGTCTCTCTTATCTTTCTGTCTGTTTGTTCACGGTAATCTCTGGAACGACTGGACCGATTTTGAGGGGTCTTTCTCTGTCGAGTAAATTAGGCATTTTTTTAAACATGCTTCGCCCCGCTGCGTTACTTGCGATTTACAACAATAACCGAGGGTAACGCCGCAGTACACAGTTAATCATAAATATAAAAACACTTAATTAGTAGGTTTATTACTTTATGTCTTATCATTTTAGGGCCGATGACCGTCACTTTGTTCTTCACATTTATCGTCATGTAACCGGTCAAATGATAACCTTTTATTGCAATAAATTTTAATAAACATACAGTTAAAATAAAAGTGTAAAGTAATTTGTGGATTCAACTAAATATTTATTTACACACATTGCGTGATTCAGGTTCAATAGTTACTATAGTTTCGCTGGTCTTCCCTAGATGGCACTGTATTATGTTTCTTATATCCAAATGTTGCCACTTAAGAAATACAAAAACATGTCTTTGGCAAAGAGTCTTATTTGTCAAATGCTTGCCAAAGTGACTGCTCTGCCATGCAATGGAAAGCATGAACAGAATCCAAGAATGGTGTCCACCATCCTCTTTGTGAACGCAGCAAATGCAGTATGGTGACCCTCACCATGGCGGCCTATTGAGATGCTTCTTCATCATTGGGCCTCAGGTTACACATTTGCCACGAATCTATCATTTTAGGTTGATCTTCTTTCAGAGACTGCTGAAATCCAATTGTGTTGAAATCTATTGCTATTATAATTGGCTATTATAATGCCACTTCATATCAGAATCCCGCCAAATATATGAGTCAAATAAAAACGTACTAAATTAAAATCCTTGAAACTAAATTACCAAATAAAACAAGTCACAAGCAAGTCAAGCAAACTAATGTTATGTGATTTCCCTTGTCCAGCCTCGACATTATGTATAATTAATAGTCAAATCTGAAACTAAGCAAAGCGAGCACGCACCAAGAATTAGTCAGTGTACTCTATGGAAGATATAAAATGGCGGAATGGAATAATAATGTGATTATCTCATTGTGTGGTCATAGTTATGTAATAAATTAATATTCTTATAGTATTTAATAGAAACGAGGAAACTAGTGAGTTAGAGTGAATCACAGGAATTACTCGTAATATACATACATACATAATATAATATATCTTTAAATATCAAAATATTACATTCTCTTTGTCATTGTAACACATTAAAATATATAAGAGTAGATGTATTTTATACATTTAAGCCACCAAAGTGACTCTCCTCTGCCTGATGGAAAGCATGAGTAGAGTCCAAGAAAGGGCTTGGTGATTCACACTATGGCAGTCTATTGAGATAGGTACTTAGCTGCATCACTGTGTCTCCGGTTTTGCAATCACCGACGAAACAAGTTTCGTGTTTACGATGTTTACATTTATAATGAAGTCAATATAACAGTCTTATACCTAAATACTATATGTATATTATTAATTACATGAGCCTGCCAAATTAAGTAATAAGTGGTCATGTGGTCATGATGTGAAACTTTATCTCATTTAGACTTTCGCGACTTTTACACATACCAGAGGTTTAGTCGAATTATACCGCACGGGTCTACTCGTGTTCTACCGCTCGTGGTCACATATCTACTCGTGACCACGAGCGGTATAACCCGTTTGAAACGTCGGAAAGTAGAAGGTATCGTAACCTTTTCAATTTCATCGCGAATTAATACCGCAATACTTATGAGTATGAGAAACTATGTTTCTAAGTTACATTAACACTATAAGAAAAAATTGTAAAGATCAAGGTTTTATATAGCCTGTATCGGACCGAACAACCTATGTATAGTGTCTCGAAAGACATATCTTTAACAATTCATTTCCGTTTTTGGTTATTCCCTGGTCCGACCCAATATTATTGCATAGTGATCACAATAAATTCGTGTCGACCTGCCTAATTTTCGTTTACGCAATACAATTAACATTCATGGGGCGTTTTTGTTAAGATCTTAATTACATGCTTCCTTCATCGCTAAAGATATCTACATGTTCTAAATTTAGTTGAGTATGTCATCTTTCAATCTTTTAAATAAATCCTTACTAATATTATAAATGCGAAAGTAAATCTGTCTGTCTGTCCGGAGTACACGCCGTAACTTTTGAACCAATATGAATAAAATTTGGTACACAGATAGTTTAGAGCCTGATATAGGACATAGGCTGCATAGGCTTTTATCGCGATAACCGACATACATATAAATAAATAGTAAATGATATTTGGATACAGATGTATACATACATAGTAAATAATATTTGGATCCAGATGTATACATACATATAAATAAATAAAATTAAAGTGTGTGTTTGTAGTAACAACTATTTTATTAAATGCATAAAAAAGTACATACGGTACTTACATAAAAAAGTGTCTGTCTATTTATTTGCTGGTTTCTTATGTAGCGTATGCAAAATTCTGCCATACTACTGACAGTTTTTTCGTTGTTTCGCTGCCGCATACGAATGCGTCGGTGTACTAACGGCGTTATAACTGTGAAATGTAATTGGGTTTTAGTAATCTGTAACAATTTGATGAAACAGACATTTAAAAGGGAATTGGGCAGGATAAAGGGACTATTATAGCGGTTTTAAAATCTATATAAATAAATAAAACATAAATGTTAGTTTATAATTTCACATTATCAGTTTTTGTTTCTTGTGGCTAATCTCTGGAACGGCTGGATTGTTTTTGACGGGACTTTCGATGGCACAAGATGAGTTACGTAGGGATAATACACTCCATATGCCTAGAAAACCGATGCAAATCATCAATATGCGCTAGATTGGATATCTCATTTAAGGTACGAAAGATATACATGCTGCTTCAATTTATTAATGATGAGTAGTGGAAGACAAGAAAAAAATTGTGAATACTAAATATCTAGGAGTGGACTGGTATCACCTCCGGACTGAACAACTGTTGCGCCTGACCAATGACAAGGTGGAGTATAAGAAATTGACGGCCAACCTTCAAGATTGAAAGGGCACTTAAAGAAAAAGAAAACATTCACATACATAAGTTATTTAAATTTGACGGAAATACCTAAAAATAAATGAATATTATAGTAAATTCACTATAAACATACATACTAAAAACACTCGATATTTTTTATTTCGATTGTTTTTAATGGGCAATTAAAATACCATTAGGTAAAGTGACTATTATAGCAAGTATTTCGTAAATATACCTCCAAACATTAGTCATAATACTTATCAGTAAATAAAACGTATTTGTACTATATATCTATGTGTACTATTAACTTAACACATAACAACAGTGTAATTGACACAGTGTTAAAGACTATTTGACGTCTAAATGGTAATTAAACCCTTTATGACGAAATACTGAAGCAATATTGTAATCAGTTGAATAGTCGATATTTAACATAATGGTGGTCAATGTTGCGGTTGTTACTGGCGCAAATAAGGGTCTAGGATTTGCTATAGTGAAAGGATTGTGTCAAAAATATAATGGAATTGTCTACCTAACTGCAAGAGACCAAAGTAGAGGTATGGATGCTGTCAAAAGGCTGAAAGAAATTGGACTGGAACCCGATTTCCATCAGCTAGATATAAGTGACAAGAATAGTGTACAAAAATTCGCTGAATTTATTGAAGCTAAACATGGAGGTATTGATGTACTTGTGAATAACGCTGCTATTTTGGAATGGGATGAAGTTTATCCAACCTACGAAGCGGCCAAACGAAGTATCGATACTAATTACAAAAGTTTGCTGTCCATTGAACAGTATTTATATCCACTTTTGAGAGATCAAGCAAGAGTAGTAAACATTTCTAGCCCCTGTGCTCATCTTTCCAATTTAAAAAATAATAAATGGATTAACAGAATAAAAGATCCGAATTTACATGTAGAAGAAATCAACGAATTTGTAGACGAATATTTGGAAAGTGTTAAAAATAAAACGTTTGATAAAAAGGATTTTGCAGATGACAGCAAGCATGCTGAGTATAGAGTATCGAAAATAGCCTTTACAGCTTTAAGTATGCTACAACAGCGCCAATATCCCAAGATTTATGTTAATGCATTTAATCCGGGACACCTTAAAACAGACATGGCCCATGGTGGCGGTGAAATTGAAGCAGATGATGCTGCTAAACTTATATTGAACTTCATCCTAGATGCTCAATTGGAGTTAAAGGGAAAGTTTTTGTGGGACAATGGGAAAGTTATTGATTGGTTAGATTCGAAGGCTGATTTAGGAATTCCTAGTGTCTGGTAAACATTAAGAAAATATAATATTTTGTATTATAAAACTCACTGCACCGACTGCACGTATATTGCTCGGGGCGGATGGTATTTGAAAGATTCAGTAACATACATGGCAGTTGTATCTAGTATCAAAATTAAATTGTATACGTTAAATATACGAGTATTTATTTTATTTTCCTTTTTGGCGTTGTACGACTGCCTTATTGGTCTAGTGGTTGGCGTATGCAGCTGCTGATCAAGAAATCTCGGGTTAAATTCCCGGGTCGTATCAAATATTTGTGTGATCCACAAATATTTGTTTTGGAGTCATGTTGTTTTCTATGTATAATATGTATGTATTTACAAAAGATAAAGTATGATTATGTATTATTTATATTAGTTGTTTAGTACCCATAATACAAGCTCTGTTTATTTTGGGACTAGGTGACGTTGTGTGCAAGATGTCCGAAATATTTATTCATTTATTTATTTATTTTCTCAAATATAAATAATTCCATTGTAGTAGAGTCATGCTGTACTTAAGCAAGAATAGGCCTGGAATAGGATTGGAAATATTGTTTTTATAATTCAGTATACCTTAACTTTTGTAGTCACGCTTCTAGAACAGCCATAACAGTCCTATCAAAAACGGTCGTCAATTCGTTTTCTACTATGCTAAGTGTTGTGGTTTCAAATATATATGTATATATAATATATAGGTATACTCACAAATCTTCATTTTAAGTCATTTAAGTTTTTAATATAGAAAAAGTTAACAAACACACGTACAGGAAAACTAAATATTATAAGATTGTTTTAAATGCTCATAACATTACGTTTACAACCTGTAGTGGGGAAACAGTAAATAAATAATATATTGCCATGGAAAGCCGGGGCAAGCTGCTAGTTAAGTATAAGTATATTTATACACATAGCGGCTTAAGCTGTGTTCTACACCATACAGTTTTTTAGGGTTCCGAAGTTTTGAGGCGGCGACTGTCCTGGCACGTTTCCCGCGTTTTGATATCCTGGCGGATATGGACACTTTGGGTCTATGACCAAATTCGTGCCATTCGCCGGGACGAGAGCGGGGAAGACCAGGACGTGTTCGGAATGCGGCGGAATGCTCACCGACAGGCACTGGCAAAGTGGCGTGCGCGGCTGGAACTGCCGCAGATCGCGCGTCAACGCGCTGTTGGTGCCATTCTGCCTAACCTCGAAGCTTGGGTAAGTAGGGAGGGAGGGCATGTCACGTACCGACTTACTCAGATACTCACCGGGCATGGCTGCTTCGGTGAGTATCTGAATAGGATAGGACGCGAGGAGACGGCACAATGCCACCACTGCGCAGCCGTCTGGGACTCCGCCCAGCACACGCTGGAGGACTGCCCCGCTTGGGTGTCTGAACGCGAAGTCCTAGTTGGCCAAATCAGACGAGACCTGTCCCCGCCAGCAATCATTGCTGCAATGCTGGCGGGTGAGGAGGGATGGGGCGCAGTGGTCTCTTTCTGTGAAGCTGTAATGCTTCAGAAAGAGACCGCTGAACGGGTTCGGGAGAGGGCCGATCTTGAGCGTAGAGGACGTCGGCGACAACACCAGCCCTCGAAGGCACCGCAAGCTACCAGAGAGTGGGGATCTTTGGTAGCAGATTAACTGTTGCGGTTAACAGTAGAATGGCGACCTACGCGATAGGCGATAAAAACACGCCAACTGAGCCGATAGCTAAGGGAAGTCTCTTTGGCTTCCCTCGGGATAGAGCCTTGATAGGCGCGGCGTTAATCCTGGGGGGGACCTGAAATAATTTCGAAGTTTATGTCTCGAAACACTTATAGATTCGTCATGTCCGTCTGTCCGTCCGTCCGTCCTCGACTTACCGTCCAAACGGAAAATGCGAGAAAGATGAAACTTTGTCTGAATATGTGTTGTAATTACGTCGACAAAGTGCTACAATAAAATTATAAAAAATATATATGTATATACACGTAAGGTGGGGATGATTTTTTTTTCGCGGCTACCCCGTCGTGTGGGGTATCATTAGATAGGTATTTTAAAAAATAGGGCTCCCCTCCCCCCTCTCTAAAAGCTAAACAGCTTTAAACAAATTTGGAAAAATTCGTGATGGTGGACCATTTAATGAACCTTAAAAGAAAACTATAACGGATTAGATGAATTTGTTAGTTCAGGAGTTATAGAGGCTTAACTTGTACAATGCGCTTACTTGGAAAACGTCATACAAAATTAACGCATTCATACGAAAACTTAACGATTATCCATTGGATACGATTTTAAATCCACGTACCATTATAGATGACTGAGGAACCCTTTCCTGAGCGTGGCCTGACACGCATTTGGCCTATTTTTATTGATTATATTTAAATTTGAATTTGTGAAATCCCGTGTCACCCAGCATAAAACTTAATCACTAGTTTTAATCTGGGTCTGCTGCACCAGCTGACAAGAGACGACAATCGAACTGTTTGATAGATATACTATAATTAATAGTGTTACAGTACCTATACCTAAATTATAATCTATACTCATGTTATAAAGCTGATGATAAGTTTGTTTGTTTGTTTGAAGAACCAATAGTTCGATTTGAAAATTCAGTAGGTATTAGATAGTCCATTTATCGAGGATGGCTATAATCAATATACCTACCTACTTATCATGCTGCGACTAATAGAACCGGAGTAATTTAAATAAATAAAAAATAGTTTCTTTTTAAGAGCTTCTATTGCGAAAATGATTAGAGATTGGTGAAAACAATGTATGAAACAATTGTTCATCTTAAAAAGCCCTCAACAGCATATATTATTATGTCTAACTTTTGCCGTGCCGTCACATCAAAGGCCGTCACTTTATGGGCAATAGGAGATGCAGTCGAGGCTGTGGGGGCTTTGTCTATAAGTATAAATGATAATTAAATTGTCTGAGTCAGCTGGTGTAATATGAATAAAATTGATAAAATGTGTAAATCTTTAAAAAAATATCGAAAAGCACCAGCATGTGCACAAACGACAGTTTGTATAAAAATCAAAACAAAGTAAGCTAAAAATTGTGTAGTGTGAAGTTTAACCTATGTGATACGCTCACAAATGACTCAACTCTTGGTTGTATTTGTTGCATCAACGTCTTACTTAGCACTACACTCGTGCTCAGTGCGCATGTGCATATCAGTTGGAAAATAAAATGGCGGAAAAAATTGCTGTTGTCACCGGTGCAAACAAAGGTTTAGGATATGCAATTGTGAAAGGATTGTGTCAAAAATTTGATGGAATCGTATACTTGACTGCACGAGATGAAATTAAAGGACAAGAAGCAGTAAAAACATTGAACGACCTCGGATTGAAACCAGTTTTCCACCAACTTGACGTAAGTGACAGCAACAGTGTGGCGAAATTCGCGGATTTTATCAAAAATAAACATGGAAACTTCCATGTGTTAGTAAATAACGCCGCTATTTTAGAGTGGGATGAAGTTTATCCGACTTACGAAGCTGCTAAACGTAATATTGATATTAACTACAGAAGTTTATTAACAATTGAGAAATATTTATACCCACTGTTAGGAGATGGCGCTAGAGTAGTCAACATTTCAAGCGCGTGTGGCCATCTATCGAACATCAAGAACAAGAGGTGGATTGAAACATTAATGGATCCTGATTTAACAACTGAACAAATAAATGAATTTGTTAACGAATATTTAGAAAGTATTAAAAACAAAACTTTTAATAAAAATGATTTTGCTGATGATGGTAAACACGCCGAACACAGAGTGTCAAAAATTGCCGTGACAGCATTGACTATGGTCCAGCAACGGAAATACGAGAATATTTCAATAAATGCCGTGCATCCAGGATATATCAAGACTGATATGGCTAACGGTAGCGGTGAAGTCGATGCTGATGAAGCAGCCAAAATCGTTTTATACTTAATTTTTGATGCTTCTCCAAAATTAAAGGGAACTTTTATGTGGCACAATAAAAGACTTATTGATTGGTATGATCCGTACAATACGGAATTTTCTTGTACTGGAATTTGGTGATTAAAATAATAATGTTGATGCTTCTTGGTCTATTATTTACATCTATACCCTTAACAACGTATAGATACATATCAATTATTGTAAAATTTTAAAAACAGCAGCTTGTATTTCGTGAAATCGACATTCATATCTATACTAATACTAGCTTTCGCCCGCTACTCCGCCCGCGTGTATCTGGATTATTCCAGTAGCCTATGTGTTATTCTGATATATAAGCTATATTACTGTAAAGTTTCATCCAAATCCGTTGAGTAGTTTTTTCGTGAAAGAGCAACAAACATACATACTCACAAACTTTCACGTTTTTAATATTAGTAGGATAATAAAGCTGAAGAGTATGTTTGTTTGCACGCGCTAATCTCAGAAAGTACTTGTCTGTAACGAAAAATTATTTCACTGGTAAATGTTACATTTATCGAAAAAGGCTATCTACATTTTATTATCACACCATGACTAACAAGAACGGAGTTTCAATGAAAAATGCATAAACTGCGTAAATAATAATACATAAATATCATACATTATACATATTATTACAATGTTATATTAACATAATATCATAATATTATTATAAATATTATACATTATACATAATATTAAAATGGTTAAAGATTCGTAAAAATCTTTTAAATAAAATTCTCGTGTCACAATGTTCGTTTCCATACTCCTCCAAAACGGCTGGACCGATTTGTATGAAATATTGTGTGCATATCGGGTAGGTCTGAGAATCGGCCAACATCTATTTTTCATACCCCTAGGACGCTAGCGAAGCCGCGGGCATCAGCTAGTAATGTCTAAAATAATTGTTCCTCTAGACCAGTTCTAAAAATAAATTGCAGCAGCAAGTCTATCATCTAAGGGTGGTTCACTACAACCTTTTTCATCACGTTACGGTCAATAAAAGACGGAGACGGGGTCGCGTGGATCAGTCATAGACCAGGTTTCCTACTTCAGTGAGATCAGATTAGTAAATTGAGCTTCTTTTTAAAACAAAATTTACAAGCATAGAATAATATTAAACAACGATACAGATGTCGATGTTACATTATAGAGCCATCTAACGGAAAACCAAAGAATTTTAAAGAAATTCATGATCAATATAGCTATTAAGTGAATTATTTTACAACGTTTTATTACAAAAGGAAACGGTACGACAATAATAGACGATAATATTATTTACAAAATATGTTTAAAGTACACAACAAATATAATGTCTGCTGCATGGTCTGCTGTAACTTAAATAAAGTATGGCAATAAACATGTAGATGTCGCTACTAATTTCTGTTCCTATCAAGCGCAGCCCATCAAATTATTTGGTAATACTTCACAAAGTTCAATAATATAACAATTTCATAATTGTATGCATAAGATATATTAAAAATAAACACCACTTAGATTAGACAATCAGCTAGATATTGAAAAAATGAGTAAGAGTTAGGCAAAATATTATTACATTGTATGGTTCTTTATAATATTGTAATTTCAAATAGATAAAATACTCTTGTTTGAGAAAGTTCTTGTAACAAATTCTTTTTCCACAATCAGTACAAAAGTCTAAAGCGTTTGTGCAAAAAGAAACGCATTCGACAAGACAGCTGTGTGGTGGATCGAATTTGACAAACTTTGTCAGTATGACACTCCGCAATTCGACCGCGGAATTCCGTTTGTGGGTGTGATTATTCTATGTTCATATGAAATAAGTTAGTGTAATTTGATTGTTAATAAAGTATATAGCCAACCAGTGAAATAAAAAATATTTTTTTCTGAAGAAAAAAGGCTTCATTTACAGGATCGTCGTTCTGTTAGGTAAGTGGTTTATCTGCTTAAATTTCAAATATTTATTTTTCGTAATAACATTTTCTCTAGACGTAAAGGAATACAAATCAAAACAAATTTAATTTCTGTCAGTTAGTGCTTTAATCTTGGCCGTAGGTGTGTTTCGCTTAAAATATGTCAAATAAAAATGCAACATACTAAAAAGGCCGACGCAAGTGCACTAAAATAGATATTTGACCTAGCAAAAGCATCATTATCATTCCTAGTGCAGTATTGAACAGCAAGTTTGTGAGTGATTAACAATATGTAGTTCTTTTTTTAAAAATAATAATTTTATCTGTGAACTTACTAAGTACAGTGTGGGTGTAACTTAAGTGATTTGATTTTAAATTTTGAAAATGGAATGTGTCTATGGTTTTATAGTAATTTTATTTTAAGCTAAGGTTTCTATAGAATACTAACAATTTGATGTTATGTTATATAACATTTATACTTAAAATGCTCACTTATGATAGGTATCCTGCTTATAATTGGAATTGTTTATTCTAGATAAAATAATGTTAAAATATTAATATTGTTATGTAGAATTGATCTCATTTTAAAATAGAACATTAAGATAATTAACTTTAATTAAACCAAAGGTAATATTTATGTAGTACAATATTTATTATATAGATCAATTTAGTTTTATGTAAAATATAAATTTTGTTCAAAAAAAGAATTGTGTTACATAATATTCTTTCCATGGTTTACTCAAGGATATTTTTTATGAAGAATTTTAAAAATTTAGTCGTAATATATTGGTTAAAGTAACTGGGATACTATGGTAAAAACAGAGCTCAACATTAATATCTCATAGATTATAGAATCAAATCAGAAAAGTATGGGGAAAAAAAATTAAATTTATCTATTTATTCAGTATAAATACTTGGTGCCCATTACAGACTACATTCAATATAATAGACCATGGCTAAAATTAAAAATAATTAATTTCTTGCCACAAAAATACCTACTAAATAAACTAAAAAGAACATAATGTTACAACAATCAGTCCATAAGCAGGCACCACACTTCGCTATGTGCTATTCGTTATGCGGGTTATTCGCGCACATACGGCGAAGTGTGGAGAGTATATTAGTTTCGTTCACCATAACAATGACAATGACACATCTCTACAACACACATATTTGGCTTATTTGATGCTTATTTGGCATACCAGTTCGAAGTGTGGATGGCATGTTTGTTGTTTGCGCGCATAACTAATATTTGGGCGAATACGGCGGTAGACACATAACGAATAGCGCATAATTAAGTGTGGTGCCTGCATTACATGCAATACACAAATGAATACAATTTAAATGTCTGTTTGTATTTAATTTCAACAACTTCTTACTAAATGCATATTATCTAAATATTTTTGAAATTGACTGCCTATAATAAGGTCTATTTCAGAAAGTAATTGCTGCTTGTAAAGTAAAGCCTGTGCTTTTTTTTAACGGAACCATATTACTTGTTTCTTACAAATTAAAAGTGGCCTAAGTTACCTACCTACCATTATTTACTCTTTAAATCATTAGCTGCTTGAAAGACAGAACAAAATTAAAAAAAAAACAAACTACCCACAAATAGACATTTCAATTTCATTTATTTATAAGTATAAATAAGAAATAATGTACAGTTAATGCTGATATTACTGCCTCGTTGGTCTAGTGGTTAGAGTATGCGACTGCTAATCAAGAGGTCTCGGGTTCAAATCCAAGGTCCCGCCAAAAGGTGTTGTTGGGTTTTCTTACAGGAAATCCTTAATAGCAGCCCTGAGTATGGAAGTTTGACGGTAATTCACGCCCGTGCCACGGAGAGCATGTAAAGCCGTGGGTCCCGGTTGTCATGAACATCTATGGCAATGGTTATCTGGAAGTCAGTGCCCACAAATGTACTGACAACTAGTTCAACTTTCGAATTTCAATCCTCCCTTAGAGTTGCGTAGGTCAGATGCCAGTCGCCCCATGTAAAAACTGAAATTGAAGTAAAACCGGTTGAAATCCTAAGCCGACCCCAAATAAAATTGGGAATAAAGGCTAGGAAGAAGAAAAAGAAGTTACCTGTTAGGATAACAAATTAATATGAAAGCCACTGTGGGGAATAAGTTGTATTGTTTTTTTAATATATTTTAATACATTATCCTGCAAATATGAGATGCAAATGTAATGTATCAAAAATCAAAAGCAATTACATAATGTTTGTCCATCTGCCTCGGCTCTACCGATTTTGACGAGACTTTCACTCGCACTCGTTTTTTAAATATGTTATCGTAATATATGTATATCGTTATCGAAATATGAAAAAGTTTGAAAATAAGTTTTCAAAATATACCCTATTATTATATTATTAGACTTCAATGTGTAATATCTTTCCTTTTGCTTTATCTATGGGAGTAACATCTTTTAAGGGGGCGGAAGTGTGTAACAAGAAGTCTCGGAAGCATTAGGTATTCTCTTCCATATTCTATTTGACCAATAAGTTTAATGTATATGACATATGATGTCACACACTATATGCGAGTATAAACACCTATTTTTTATCGAAATTAAATATGAATATTAATCTTTTAGGAAGTTGATAACATAATAAATTGTTGCCATTGACCTGTCTTATCAGAACAGAATAAAATAATTGTAATCTTAATTAGGAGTGACTAAAAAAAGCGGCCAAGTGCGAGTCGGACTCGCCCATGAAGGGTTCCGTACCAGCAAGTAACATCATATAAAAGTTCTTGTAGTTCGTTGTAACTTTCATCGATGTTTTTATACTAGTGTATTGATTGGATGAAAGGTATATTGCGTGTTCCGATTTATGACGTATAAGAAAAAAACTACTCACTAGATCTCGTTCAAACTAATTTTCGTTGGTAGTTTACATGGTAATGTACAACATATATTTTTTTTAGTTTTATCACTCTCTTACTTTAGAAGTTAGAGGGGGGGGGACACACATTTTTCCACTTTGGAAGTGTCTCTCGCGCAAACTATTCAGTTTAGAAAAAAATGATATTAGAAACCTCAACATCATTTTTGAAGACCTATCCATAGATACCCCACACGTATAGGTTTGATGAAAAAAAAAAATTTGAGTTTCAGTTCCAAGTATGGGGACCCCCAAAATGTATTGTTTTTTTCTATTTTAATATAAAAATCTTAATGCGGTTCACAGAATACATCGACTGACCAAATTTCAACAGTATAGCTCTTATAGTTTCGGAAATAATTGGCTGTGACATACGGACGGACAGACAGACAGACAGACAGACAGACAGACAGACAGACAGACAGACAGACTTGACGAATCTATAAGGGTTCCGTTTTTTGCCATTTGGCTACGGAACCCTAAAAATGACACATATAGGTTTACATTTGTTGCGATGGGGATTTAATAGCCGCGATAGCACAATGGCTTAGGCGTGTAACTTGTAAATAGGTGATAGTACCTACATTTGAACCTCACTCAGACAGGTGATAGTACCTACATTCGAACCCCACTCAGACAGGTGATACTACCCACGTTCGAACTCACCCAGACAGGTGATAGTACCTACGTTCGTAACCCACCCAGACAGGTGATAGTACCTACATTCGAACCCCACTCAGACAGGTGATACTACCCACGTTCGAACCCACCCAGACAGGTGATAGTACCTACGTTCGTAACCCACCCAGACAGGTGATAGTACCTACATTCGAACCCCACTCAGACAGGTGATATTACCCACATTCGAAACCCACCCAGACAGGTAATAGTAGACAGATGCCAGCGGTTATTGTTGTATATTGCAAGTAACGCCGTGGAGCTAGTCTAAAAATATTATCCTAAGTCACTTTTTATCACATCAGCTTTTTGCTAGTGAAAGTTCCGTCTAAATTGGTCCAGCCGTTTCAGAGATTAGCAGCAACAAAAGTAAAAGAATAAACAGCCAACCAAAAAATTGAAACATTGCTTTTTGATGTAAATATCGTGTACACTTTCATATGCATTTAGTAATAAATGTCAATTTGATATTACCCACAGACACTATAATTTTATTTATTTGCTTAAATAAAATTATAGTGTCATACATTTTATTAATTGCTGTGACTCTCTGTTCTATGTTTAAAATACTGTTAGATATAGACATAGAACAGAAAGTATATGTAACATATATTTCTGTACATATTATGTTACTCATCTCTTAATATATATTGTGTTTTTAATGCGGTCTTAGACTCGCTTCTGTCTGACATACTTCTTTTGCTTGCCGTAAAAAATGCCGGGTATGATAACACGGAGGCCGCGACATTTCGATAATAACAGAGTTGAATAAACTAAAAGCATTCGGTGTCTTAGACATTAGGTATTTTGACGGGAGATGCGCTTCCACTCGAGTGACTAAACCACAAAGTATCTGGTACCTTGTGGATCTACATCATCAACTAAGTAGGCTATTAGTTACTAGATGGCGTTCATGGCCAAGTTTCTCTAGCTGATTAGAAACAATCACCGAGGGTAACCAACGATGGCTTGGTCTGTACCTGGATGAGTGACCGTTAGTGGCGTGATCCCATGAGCGTTTCCGTGATTCGGTGACATTAAACAGGCAGTAATAGTGGTTATCATAGGATAACAGTCGTGAAGTTTAGCTAAAGGTCTTCGGACGGCTTAAAAACATGCAACGACAAAATTACGTAGTAATAACGTGGTCTTGAAATTCCCTAATCCACACTGGGCTACCGTGGGAATATCCGTATATTCCCAGGCCGTCCTTAATCCACTCCTGAGAGGAAACCCGAGTCCAGCAGTGGGATTTATATAAATACGCACGATTCAATGCTTCGCCACTTGAATCTTGGTCAGAGTTCCTTTTTTTTAATAATCACTAACGTCTCCATTCTCTTGTATTTATTCTTCCTAGCCTTTGTTATTCCCAAGATCATTTGGAGTCGGCTACTAGTACAACCGCGTCAGACCTCCGCAACCCTAACGTTTGCCATGGTTATTCATGACAACGGTTATTATCTCGTATTATTGGCGACATTTTTTGACCATGAGACTAATTATTGAGATTTAGTCCTTCCCGTACATTTTTATTTCACAGTAACAAATTTCAATGATCCCAAACGAGATCTGCCTCACCCAAACCGATAACGCTTTCGGCAAACGTATTTTATGAATAAAAATCAAGACTATATAATGCTAATTATGTTTTGTTCTCGTCTCTTCAGTGCCAAAGTTGCCATACACTTGAGGTTCTTCGATTTTTCACAGCTCATTAATATGCGGAGAGCGTACTTAACAACCACGCGCCTTACTTCGGAAGCGAGAAATAGTTCTGTATCATAACGATGAATAAGGCACGATTTTATTGTAACGTGACACGCAATTTGAAGTAAAAACGTTTAAATTAGAGGCTTTTAAATTTTAAACGTTTAATATTTAATAATGTCTGACTTCAAATAACTAGTCTTTCCATAGATTAAGTATAAGTTAGGTTCCGGAAGGTCCAATGGAAAAGATAATATATGTTGTCTTTTTAAATAAAAATATTTATTCTAAGATTCTTATAAACTAGTAGATTTTTTGACTTTCCACGAATGTGTGCATTCAACAGTGCTATATACATATAAGCTATGACAGTACGACTTCGAAAAAAGTCTTCATTCAAATGACCTAAAACTAGACAGACACCCGTTTCCAAACGTTCTAATTGTAATTTTTAAAGTGTTTTCGAACTGCAAATCAAATTAAAAAGACTTTGCGGCAATGATAACTGTTATTATAGAGCCTGTTATTAAAAGTTTTAATTAATATGGTACAATCTATTATAGATAGTCGAAAAGTTATCAATTAAACATCTAAATTCCCAATTAACTACCTTAGCTTCATTTACAGGAACTCCTTTATAAAGTTTTGAGGAACTTTCCCAATTAACCCTTTGTAGTTTAATATTCATAAATTATTTAAAGTTAAATTATTTTCTGCTCTGCAAGAATGACTTTGTAACTTAAGTATTTTCGTGTCATGGTAATGTTTGACAGCCCTGTTAAATTAAGTTATCTAGATAATAATTATAAACTTAATATAGTTATATTTTGTTTGAATATAAATTTAAAATAAATAGCTAATAATTTCAATTAATAATCTAACAAATAAAAGAAGGTATGTAAGTTACATAAATGACAAAAAATATCACAAAAACACTAATATATAAATACAGTAAGTGCTACACCATTTCACACTTAACATTATCGACACTGATGGTGGATAAAAGTACATTACTGACTTTATGGTTACATGATATTAGATCTTTTACGTTGACGGTTCAGAGAAATCCCATCGGATGTCCTGCTCCTTAAGGACACAGCAGTCAGAAGTATGTAGTGATACCAATAAAAATCACCCGACAGCTAACCTCAGGGGCTCTAGTCTGGGAAAACCCCGAAAATGTTATTTCAGGCCCTTCTCGAAGTAAAACCACGCCTCATTCGACCCTGTCTCGGAGAAATGTGGTATTAGCACTAAGTTGTCATTCCAGCAATGTACTTTACATCCATCACCAGTAATCACCACTTAATGTAAGCGTGGAGTTTTTACAACGCTCACAACTTACGTACCTCCTTTTATTAAAGGTTTATTAAATTTTCTGTGCAAATAGTGTGAAAAAATGTGACAGTACAAAAGTGCGGCCATGATTATAGTACAATTCCGTGTGATGGCGTCGTTTGCTGCGCAAGCTGCGCTACGATCGAAGTGGAGCTCATTGATCGAATCCACCAGCGTTGACGTGCCTGGGGAAGTGACTGATGGCGTCAGATCCGTCGTTGGATGGCTCAAACAGGCACGGCTTTAGTTTTCTCTAGTTTATTTAGCAATCGCACATTTAGAACCTTATTTATCATTTTTATAGTCAATGTCTGCACACCTACATACGGCCCATTAAGCATTCTACAAGCTACGTTGCATTCCATAATCCACATCATTATATTTATCAGTTAAATGCTTATGACTGTAGTAAAAGTGCACGTTGGCATAAAGTATATATCAATTTAAAAGATAACTTTTGTGAAAATTACTGTCAAGTTGTTATTTAATTAATTAGGGTTCAAGTAAATCGGCATATCGATTTCCCAATCTTAGAACTGGCGCAATACAGTTTTGTCTCCAATTATGCAAACTCTGACGATTAATTTCACGTTTTCTTCTGCTTCTATATCCTAAACTCCTTCACGTATAACTCACTTTATCTAAGTTTTCGAATTACACAATAACTGTTTATACGATAGAATCTATTCTGAGTGAAATTTTCACCGTAGTTGCATAGGTATAGGAATTTGACCCACTTTTCCTTTTACTTTTAATTCTATTCGTATAATACTTGCCCCACTAAATTATAATTGACTACATTTGAACATTGAATACGCCCCTGTCTACCCCTTCGGGACTTTTGGCGTTAGTATATGTATGTGTTTAATCAACAACTTTATTTGTAATTCACGTATATCAAGCGGAAATGATTTCATTTCATAAATGTGTAAGTATAATCTATATACTTTATTGGACTCTCCTACTCCTACTCACAGACTTTATTGGAAGTATTGGAACGAAGTCGTGTTTAGACGGGGAACAAATTGAGTTACTTATACGGTATATGACGAGCTCTTTGTACCCGATACTTCAATAAAAGAACACAAGATAAGCGTTTGTATGCTGAATTATTAGTACTAATGGTCCCTCGGAGATCGAAATTGAATAGAAGAATAAATCTCCAATTAAATTTGACACATACTTAAGAAAGATTTTCCAAATTGATTTTCAAGAATAACAAGTCTACAAGAAAAATATGGAATCTGTTAAGGATCAGAAAAAAAATCTGTTCTGTTGTCTGTTATCCATCAATTTGTAACTGAAGTCCTAAATTGCTAGTGTGGTTTTGATAACATTTTGGTATGATGTTGCACTCAAATGTATGTATGTTTAGGGTTATTCTGGATTCTAGGTTTATTTTTCAGTCACTATGAAAAATAGTCTAGATATTTGTTATACAGTTTGAAATAAAGGTAACTTGTCTATCGGGTCATCTAGTTACCTATTTATACACTAACTTGTGCATGAAATGCGTCTCAAAAGTATAATAACCGTTATAAATCAAAATGCGCTTAGCACTTTTATGAGGGTAGTTTTGTAAATTATTTGTTGGGTTTTGTAATTGTCCCATTTGGCACTGCGATAGTTTTATATGTCATTTATGATCTTCAGCTTCGCTCTTTTTAACGAGTGGTAAGGTTCCTATTTAATAGATATCACTCAATTTTTTTGAAACAGTCAATGTTGCCAAGTAATGTACTCGTAACTCCCAGTTTCTATATTTTTTTCTGGTCGCCTGTGTGTTGTAGAGTGATGTTAAATAGTTCAGACGTTTGACTTTGTCTACTGTTTGTGAGTTTGTGAGCGATTATCGCCTTCAAATGCAGTATCTCTTGGGGAATTATCGTCTAAAAAGTTTAGCTTCTTGCGAGTTGTACTGACATTTGGAAGGTTACTAATGCTTCATTCCTTATCTAATATTTACCTACTATAAGTAAAGTGTACGTGTAGTTATTACGTTGCAAATATGTTTGGTACAAAGGAGTTTAAATATGTACCAAATTTCAAATTCGTCCTGATAAATCGGGGGCAAATTCGGTCGTGACAGTTAGACAGATCAGTGACAGGTCATCCTATTAAGGGCCCCTTTTATTTTTTCATTTTGAGGTCCAAAAATCTAAAAATAAATTCAGTATTTTTTATTTATAACTTATGACATAATAAATACTGAGACGGATTTAATGCTAAGGGCACTGTTTGCCATCTCATCTTTAGGTTACCCCCGCCAGGGTGATTTTAAAATGAGTTAGAGTAAATGCATGAAAGAGTAAAATAAACTTTGTAATAGAGCATATAGATACATAAATATGTATACATACCTACACACATTACTGTATTAGTTCATATAGATGTTATAAGCTAAATTGATTTTCAAGGTTAATTAAATTCGCTAATTCACTACAATAACTGTTATAGCGATTAACGGTTAATCTGCCAACCATTTGATATATTTTAGAGCAGAATGTATCTGCTAATCTGCTAACATTTTTCTAGTTACGATTGCTACTATTACATCATCAAAAAAATAAACTAATACCTACTTTTCTAAAAAATCAAATGGTTAAACAACTTTTGACGTTACGTAAATGATTTCAATTCCTTTCCCATATTAGGAACGATGCTTGGTATCAAGGTCTGCTGAAACCAATTTTCCTTTAGTTCTACCAAAAGCTTCTAAATTCTTGATACTGTTTTGCATCCTCAGTAGTCTGATGAAAGATCCTTAATCACGCAGAACTACTCAGGCTATTAGATGGATTTTCGAGGCATCTTAGCTGTAAAAACTGTAAGCTTACGTTTTAGTTAAAAAAGTTCACAGAAAAACGAGTTTGTTGAGTCTAGTCTGAAATAGATATAATATAAACGGAACTTGAATTGCCTTAAATTCGTCGCGGTTTCAATACAGTTTAACTTTCCTTAACGAGACTTCCCAAGTCTCATAATTTTGTGTGTGTTCATGGCTCACTGCTGTTGACCTTGGTTTAGTTATAGCAGTGGGCGTTTGGTAAAGATAAATCATACACAATAGTCTGGTTCTGGTGTCATTCATATGTCCAAGAAGAGCACACCACCCCACCCACTACTTGAGTTGATGTTGACAGGAAATACCTTCAGTAAATAAATAAATAATAAATATTTTTTTACAAAGTACTACCAACGCCATCTAGTGCCCCTAACTAAACTGTAAATACATACATATTATACATAGAATACACCCAAACTCCGAAACAAATATTTGCGGATCACACAAACACTTGGTTCGACCCGGGAATCGAACCCGAGACCTCTTTATCAACTGTCGCATACGCTAACCAATAGATACGCTTTGAAATTAATTAATTAATGTATGCTCGTCAAATAGAATATAAAGTTCCACGGGGCCTCGAAGGTTACAATTGAGGAAAGTATACCCGAGGTTACCTGATTACGGTTTACGGACTCAGTTTGCACCTAAAGATATTTATTTCAGAAATGTAGGTACACAGAGATTTTAATAATGTTATAATAATATGTGAACCATTTACATTCCACCTATAAATAACAGTGTGCAAATATAATTCTTAAGTATGTATTCTAATTTAGTTTAATAAGTAATGACGGCCTTGTTGGTCTAGTGGGCAGCGTATGCGGCTGCTGATCAAGAGGTCTCGGGTTAGATTCTCGGGTCAGACCAAATATTTGTACGATAGCACAAATATTTTTTTCGGAGTCTAGGTGTACTTCTTTGTTATGTATTAAAAAAAATGTACTTACATCAGTTGCTTAGTACCTACCCATAATACAACCTCTGGTTAGTTTGGGACTAGATGACGTGGCGTGTAAGATGTCCGAAATATTTATTTATTATTATTATTTATTCTAATGAATAATGAAATTTTAATAACCATCATGAGGTGCTAGATATTCTCTAGATACGAAATAATATCTGGAAGCTGTAAATAGTTTGACAAAAATATATTTAAATCTAAGAATAGCATTATCGTTGTGACGATTATATTTTCAGACAAAACTATCAGCGCCAAGAATATCGTGTTTTTATACTGAGCTATTCCCATAGTAAATATGCATGTTATTTCTGTTCGTTGAACCTGAAAGTTCGATTATTTTGAATAGCCGAGATTGTAACTGGAATAACTTTAAACACATTTCTTTATGTCTTACGTGGACTAAAAACTGCCTTAACATTATGTCCTTATAATCCTCTTTACACTAGTCGACTTTTGTTATGTGTTCTGCGATAGTTCACTCAAATATCGCCTACGATCTCTTGAGAATTTCCGGACAACTTTGAATTATAGAGATTGCTGCTATTGACACAAAGTCGTGTCAACGTAATGTATGCTATACGCACGTTATATTATTATTCTATTACTTCAGTATGAATACGTTTTAGTATGGTTATTCATTTAAAAAGTATATCAAATCAAATCAAACCATTTTATTTCAAATAAACCATACAACGGCACTTTTGAAACGTCAAGTAATCAGTCAGTAGTCAGTCGTGAAGCTAATCGTCTGTTCCAATTCGTAGATCCTATGGAGAAGAACAGACAAGAAACTCCATGGACACTCTTTTCCAACATTGTTTTTACAATTTTTGGTTACATTATACAAATATCATATTAACATCCTTTATCAGGTTGCTACTGGATGAAAGCATTTTCTTAGAAAAGAGGTTTAGGCCTACTGTAATATAGAAAAAAAATCTTATTCACTTAATATCTTGCTAGTAAACTGAAACAGAAGCGATTAGTCGATTATTATCTAATCGTAGTAAATTGCGTGCCAAATAGTCGAGCAACGTTAGTTTAAATCACAATTCGGAAGCCAAATGCGTGGTTTTCAAAATGTACATTCATAAAACTATGTAGGTCAAGGAGTAAAAATAGCGTGTTAATTATTAACACGCTTGTTTTAGTAGCATTACCATAATCCGTATGGTATTTTGCATAACATCTAGAATATGAATGATGTTATATACATATATATATTATATTGAAATGATTTCATTTAAGGGCGGGAGAGCGATTAAGGCTTTTAAAAATACTCTTTTTCTATCATACATTTTAGTCATTATTTATCTTTGATTGCCTTCTTGGTCTACTGGTTAGCGTATGCGGCTGCTGATCAAGAGGTCTCGCGTTCGATTCCCGGGTCGGACCAAATGTTTGTGTGATCCGCAAATATTTGTTTCGGAGTCTGGGTGTTGTCTATGTATTTTTTATGTATTTACAAAAGAAAGAGTATGTTTATGTATTTAAATCAGTTGTTTAGTACCCATAATACAAGCTCTGCTTAGTTTGGGACTAGACGATGATGTGTGTAGAAGATGTCCAAAATATTTATTTTATTTATTTATTGTGTAAGATGTCCGATTTTTTATTTATTTTTTATCTAAAGTCACACTATTTTGTATGTATCCTTTTTTGGCCAGTTTAGTATAGTTAGGATAAAACTCCTTTTTAGGGTGAAGCTTATGTCCACCAGTGATTTGTTACAGGCTGTTGATAATTTATATTTATTGTATGTAAATATATAACGTTGTAACCCCTAGCCCCGGTAAAGGGGGGTTAGTAGAAGGCCCTAGCCCTACCAGGGGGCGTTACTCACCGGTGCGCAGTCAGTAGAGCTATGTGAAATATCCCAGGGCGCCTGTTCACAAGTAGTATCTATAAGCTGAGAGAATAACAGACAGAGTTCATATGTGTGCATATGTCGATTTGGGTAGCCAGGTATTCCCCAAGAAAACATGGGTTCAGTCTCACACACATTTATTCATTACACACATGAAGCATAAATAGATCCACCTCTTACACACTAGAGATAATACACAAAGTTACAAAGGTGGGTTGTTCAACATTATAGTACTAAGATTCTTATATCTAAATATAAATCTAATCCTAAATAAGAGGGTTGCTATACAAATAGTCTATAACTTAGGCTTCCCTGGATCTCTGGGGGCTCGACCGGGAAGAGCAGACGTCAGTGAAGTTAATACGGGAGCCCCGATGTGGTCCCTGAGGTCCGTCATCTTATGTCCTTGGGGATTTGTCGTACAAGAGGAGGCTCTCCTTTACACTGGGCACCTCTGCTCGCTTGATTGCCCACACACAGCTAATGGGATTCTCCTATTGCACCCAAGGTACAGCCGAAGGTAGACCAACGTTGGTTGAGGTAGATCTCAAACCAAAACTTGAAATCAATCCTTGGAATCAATCCTTGGAACCCTAGGAAAAAATATGAGACACAATCCTAAGTACATAATCACACAAACAGACTGGTACAAGGAAATATAGTTAAATAAAGAAAGTAGAATTCTCACCACTTTGCAGAGCGGGTTAAACACCAGGAATTCTTCACGAACCAATATTACAACGAGCAGAGTTTCGCCTAGGACCGCAGTAGAACTAAGAGTGCTTTTTCCGGGGAATTAGGGCCCGCTTTATATATATTATATCTCAAGGTCCCACTGGAATAAAACTTTTACCCTCCACTCGTTAACCAAAAGCTATCACCTGATTCTCATAGACAAAACAGACCTATGACCAAAGATAACATAGAACACAATTTACCACAGAGTATTAATCTCATCCGTGCTACACTTAGGTGAAATGACGCCATCTGACGACTCGCGGGTGAAAGCTTATCTAAAACCAATGAAGAAGGAGTGTAAGAGCTACCGCTAACCTGATAAAGATGGCGCTCACCTAAACACGTCATCTTATTGCGTTACCAATACGAATTATTTATACTAACTAAAAAAAAGTTGTTACAGTACCCCCTCCCCCGTGAAATTTCCTGAGCAGGGTGCGAAGGAAATTAAAAGATTGCCTATATAACAAAAGAACAAAAAAATCTAAAATTACTAAACAGTAAAGCTAAGTTAGTAACACCCATTAAAACAGAGATTCTCTTCCAAAGTCCCAATGAAATCCAAATTTAATTTCTATTAAAAGTTTAAAAGAATTAAGTGACACTAAGTAATCTCTAACGCCAAAACTAAGACAATTCACAGCAAGAGTTTGAACAAAATAACATCTAAGTTTTTAAAAACTGTTCAAAAAAAGAAGGCCTGACCTAAACATATAGACAGGAGTTAGTGGTGAGGCATCAAATTGATGCAATCTACCAGCAGGCAAGACATCTCGGGCGATGAGTGCGTATTGTCTTTGGCGAACTTGTTACAGTCACGACCCGCTGTAACTAGACTATATCAGACGGGTAGACTAGAGCCTTAGGCCAGTCATACCCCTATACAAAGTGAAGAGAAGTGCAACATGCAGAGAAGGATGTGTGTAAGCCAAGTAGGGCATTACTCCACATAAAAGAATAACTGCAACTTGCAGATAAAAGTTGTGTGCAGGACTAGCATGGTCCTGCCACATCAACAGACAAAGCTCCATAACATCATCATCAACAGCTGTGTCAGGTGACAAGGGACCTGACACAACAGCGTGTAGGCTTGTTTTAATTCGCCAAAGACACACACAGTCACCAACCACAAAATATCCAACCATTACTGCAGACACACCAATTGATACCCACCACCAGCAGAAGTGTGAGAGGAAATAACATAAGAACTAGTCACCAGACAATAGGCGTCTATACTCAAGTTGACAAAACATTATTGACATTAAGTCTTATAAAAGTTCACTTGTACATAGCAGAGAGACTAAGACAGTACAGTAAGTACACAGTAAACCTAACCAGTTAAGTACAGAGAAATAAAATTGTTCTTTATTAAGTAGTGGCCTCGTTGAGACGAGTCCAATGGACCCCCTACCAGCTCAGGCGAGGTGTAGTGAGGACCGTCACCATGGGCTGGTATTGGTTCCCTAACCGATACATCTTTAGAGAGAATAGGTGACCTCTGACCGCAGACATAGACACAGACAGAGATGCTCCATACTGGTCACGGACACCTACCAGTTCGGGGTAATCGAAACCACGAACTAGCAACAGACATATCTCAGAAGACACCTAAGCATACATTGACAACCTAAAGTGACTAGATTCTAACCAAAAAAACTAAGGTAAAATTTCACAAAAAAAGTAAATTCAAAAGCATCACCTGAATACCGAACTATATTCAGTTCATTCAAACCATAAAGTCAGAAACAGCTTCATATCAGCAGAAGCAGGGACAGAGAGGCGCTGGCACCAATGCTGCCACGCCGGAGAAGACAATGCAGTTTGCAGCTTATCCCCAAGACTTGCCACCGTGTCATCAGCGCCAACTGAAAACCCCATGGCAGATAAAGCATTACTAAGTTTGTTCCCTTCTAAATAATTTATACACCTAGCTAACTGGGCCATGATGTACAAAAAAAAATTAAGTTCAAAGTTCTCAGTTAAAGTTATATAAATTCACAGTTCTAAGTTCTCAGTTAAAGTTATAAATTCACAGTTCAAAGTTCACAGTTAAAGATTCAAATTACAAGTTACATAGTTGACACTTCAATAACAAGTTTATCTCATCATCAAATCTAAGTTCAGAGTTCAAAGCCAAAGTTCCAAGTTATAGGATTAAAGTAATGTTCAAAGTTAAGATACCAAGTTAAGACTTAAAAGTTATAGCTCTAATACAAGCTAAGTTACTGCACCCGGTCAATCCCAGCGCCAAAAGAGAAAGTTACACCGCACTAATTCACTAATTACAGTATATGGTTATAGTTCAAGTCAGTATTAAAATGTAGTACATAAAGTAACTCACTATTAGTAATGTAAAGTAGGGTTAAAGTGAGTATCTACAGTATATAACTACTATACACTATAAAGTATATTTTTCAAAGTATATGGTAATTCACTATTACAATCTAATGTGAACTATGTTAGGGAACAGCACTAAGCTTTTTCAGTACACTAGAAAGAAAAAAATATTAATTACAAAAGAACAGCATAGACTGTTGCATCTAAATACACAGTTTTGTTAAGTTGACTGAGTTAACCAATCAACAACAACAATAAATTAAGTTGTAAGTTAAAATGATTTAAAACGAACAAAGTTCATAAGATAAAAGTAAGATTATTTAAAAGTAAAATTATTTAAAACCAAAAAAAAGTTCGAATCTGTGAGGTAACTACAAATTCTTTTTTTTTCAAATACAACAAAGTCAGATGTAGTGAGATTACCACATATAAGTTGTGAGTAAAAGTATTTAAAACAAAAAAGATTTAAAATTGCAGGGTAACAACAATTACACAAATTCAAATTTTAGATAAATTTAAAAAACTAAGTATGTTACCTCCCAGCTGTTCAACTGAAAGCAGTTACAATAAAAAACACTAATTGGTGATTTAACGCGTTTGAAGAACACAATTAATCACAGTTATTGGTTAATACAAGTTAATAACCTTATATTATTGCTTCTATAAACAATAACACAACACAAGTTTCAAGTTGTAAACAGTTTTCTTTACCCTAACACAAGAAGGTTATTTCCAAATTGAATTTAAATTACCATAATAGATTTATATTATTATTTATCAAGACAAAAGGAGAACAAATCCTTTTGTTTAAATAAACATATTAAGTTTATAGTCAAGTATTGACTTGATACAAAGTTCTAAAATATAAATTCCTTACTTATTTTGTAAGTAGGTAGTATAATATAGTGTTGAAAAAAAGACACCCTCACAAAGTGACTTTTCTTCAACAGACAAAAGGGGTAAAAATATAAATGTGTGAGACTGAACAAAACAAAAGGACAAAACAGAAACATAAAACACACAGAATTCCAAAATATAATGATCCAAACTTACCAAATGTTTGTGCAGAAGAAATTTTAACATAAATTTTGAATTTTTAGGTTTGCATGCCGCTATAAGGTGGTATGAAGCGCTGAAAAAATGCAAACATAGATTAAATTATATGCGCTGCACTCGCAAAACCAATTAACGTCCTGGGACGTATCGGACGGATGTTTCCTTGAAAAACAACCAAACCACCCAGACACAGCACACACACAAAGAAGGGGTTCGGTTTCTAAGCCAAACGTTGGCGCGCCAATTTGTAACCCCTAGCCCCGGTAAAGGGGGGTTAGTAGAAGGCCCTAGCCCTACCAGGGGGCGTTACTCACCGGTGCGCAGTCAGTAGAGCTATGTGAAATATCCCAGGGCGCCTGTTCACAAGTAGTATCTATAAGCTGAGAGAATAACAGACAGAGTTCATATGTGTGCATATGTCGATTTGGGTAGCCAGGTATTCCCCAAGAAAACATGGGTTCAGTCTCACACACATTTATTCATTACACACATGAAGCATAAATAGATCCACCTCTTACACACTAGAGATAATACACAAAGTTACAAAGGTGGGTTGTTCAACATTATAGTACTAAGATTCTTATATCTAAATATAAATCTAATCCTAAATAAGAGGGTTGCTATACAAATAGTCTATAACTTAGGCTTCCCTGGATCTCTGGGGGCTCGACCGGGAAGAGCAGACGTCAGTGAAGTTAATACGGGAGCCCCGATGTGGTCCCTGAGGTCCGTCATCTTATGTCCTTGGGGATTTGTCGTACAAGAGGAGGCTCTCCTTTACACTGGGCACCTCTGCTCGCTTGATTGCCCACACACAGCTAATGGGATTCTCCTATTGCACCCAAGGTACAGCCGAAGGTAGACCAACGTTGGTTGAGGTAGATCTCAAACCAAAACTTGAAATCAATCCTTGGAATCAATCCTTGGAACCCTAGGAAAAAATATGAGACACAATCCTAAGTACATAATCACACAAACAGACTGGTACAAGGAAATATAGTTAAATAAAGAAAGTAGAATTCTCACCACTTTGCAGAGCGGGTTAAACACCAGGAATTCTTCACGAACCAATATTACAACGAGCAGAGTTTCGCCTAGGACCGCAGTAGAACTAAGAGTGCTTTTTCGGGGAATTAGGGCCCGCTTTATATATTATATCTCAAGGTCCCGTTGGAATAAAAACTTTTACCCTCCACTCGTTAACCAAAAGCTATCACCTGATTCCCATAGACAAAACAGACTTATGACCAAAGATAACATAGAACACAATTTACCACAGAGTATTAATCTCATCCGTGCTACATTTAGGAGAAATGACGCCATCTGACGACTCGCGGTTGAAAGTTTATCTAAAACCAAGGAAGAAGGAGTGTAAGAGCTACCGCTAACCTGATAAAGATGGCGCTCACCTAAACACGTCATCTTATTGCGTTACCAATACGAATTATTTATACTAACTAAAAAAAGTTGTTACAACGTCAACAAAAAATTATCGAATTCCGATTCATATTTTTACATGCCATAATATAAAAAAAAATGTAGCACTTTGTCGATGTAATTACAACACACATTCGTGCAAAGTTTCATCTTTCTAGCACCAATCGTTTGGGCGGCAGACCGAGGACTGACGGACGGACATGACGAAACTACAGAACCCTGAAAAAGTCTATACAATCTATACAAGTTACATTAGTCAAGATATTGTTAAGAAGACATTCCGAAATGATCGCACTTCAAATGCAAATCGATGTCTAGTATTACTGCATATAATATTTAATGAATATTAATTGACAGAAAATACTACAATCAACTGAACTTCGTCACAAGTTTATTACAGTAATGTATTTTTACCCCAATTTCCTTCTGCGAATTGAAGACGGTGAATCGACTAAAGTGTTTTCCGGACGCAATGCAATGAAAACGCTTTCTTGTTTCTATGCTCTAAAGGTCGTCTTTCCCGTGAGCTATCCGATAGTCAAAAAGAAAAATATGCGTAATACAAAATGTCTTTGAAAACCACTTAAAATAGACGTTCTATCTTGTTTTATCTTAGCTTTTGAATTTCGAAACGTCCAGTTTTTGGGTCTATCACACTAGTCCTATTGAGCTGTCCCATAATGGGACAAGTGAGTTTTTCGTCCCATTAGTCCTATGGATGAGTGACTCCAGCATTTCAGGCCCAGATGTCCCATTAACATGTACACAGTGCGATTAGTGGAACACTGTCTGTTTAATTGTAATCGACTGAAGTACTGGTATCAATTGACCCATGGAACCACTGGGACCAAAAAGTCTCACTTGTCCCATGATGGACCTATTCAATGGGACTAGTGGGATAGACCGAAGTTTCTACTTCATAAATTTAAAATCCGTAAATACAAATAAATACTTTTTGTTTGTCCAATTATTATTTTTTTGTTGATATCTCACTCGATATGTGTTGGAATAAAAATACACAGATTTTCGTGACAAAAATCAACGTCATTCAACTACAATCATAATAAGTACGGTCCAGTCGTTTAACGTGCCTACCACGTAACTGATGCGGTAACATAGGGATGTCCATAAACATTATTCATCGGTCAAAACTTAAGAAGGGTGAAAACTTACTTCCTTTTAAACTTAGCCACAGTCAAGCGGTAAAGATAACTTCAAAAGCCTCTAATGTTTGTTACCCTGAAGCTTGTTTACGTAACCTTGGTAACGGTATTACGTAACTGAAGTGAAAATCTAATTGTCTGCTTTGAAGGAATTGGGTGAAGGAATCTAATCATAATTTATTGCATTAGGTATATGTATTTATTATATTTTTATGTGTATATTAGCTGCATGTACGTGTAATGTTGTGATTGCATCGCATGAAGTGTAATAGTTTAATGCATGAAAATGGTACATACATATACGTAATTAGTGTGTTTATCATAATGATTATGAGAGATAGAATTTTTTTTGCATAATTTTTATAAGTGTAACATTATTTTAAGCTATTGTATAGCTTTTATTGCGGGCTTTGAACGCGGCTACCGAATCAAGAAATTCCGTAACGAAAAAACCTAATACCCTAAAAAAGGATAGATAATATGATGGTAACTGCAGTGCGACAAGGATGTGGCGGCTCCGTGCTCTATAGGCAGATTACCGCATGCATGCTGCTGCCACCGGCCGTTATCCGTTGCCTTGACAACACAGTCAGTCAATCTATGATTCTTCTTTTTGTTATTTCGTTTTTTTATTCCATAGATATGCTCGTATTACTATTATGTTCTCTGTTTAGTTGTCATTGTCTTTCGGTTAATGGGATGATTATATTGTTTGGCAATAATATTGTTAGAATGTACATTGGTAAAAAGACAGTGTATATTGTTTTGTAAACTTGAATCAATGTCAAAGAAAAATAAAAAATCAATAAATAATTATGATTGCATTAGTTGATAAAAAATGCTATGCAATAGCTTTATACGACTTTTTTTATTTTAGTTTCCATTATAACTTTATCAAACTCTACTGTAACTATGTATGAACTTGGAAGTTTATGCATAGTTATATGTTCAAGTTGTGCTAGACCCAATTGACGCTTGGGCTATCTCTAGTTCAAAGGAATCTTACGCTGATTAAAAACAAAAAACAGTCATCAATGCTTGAAACCGGATAAACATCAAATATTTTCTTAAATATTTCCCCTATTACATCACAGTATTTAATAATTACGAGCCGAAGAATGCTACAAAGGGACGTTATTTAAAAAAAAACTTATCGTTGAATACTTTACTTCAAAATTCGAATTCTTAGCCTCCAATAAGGTGTTACATTCTCTATGTTTTACTATAGCTATAAATAAATAAATCATATCCTCTAATTGTCTATTACTGACAAATTGAATTGTTAGCCATATTGATACAACCTTCACCTTGCCTGTCGCACTTCATACTCACATCCCGGGGATTTTATTGGCGCTAAGTGCCTTGGGACCGGTCTCGAATGTGTTGCAAATTGTCGCAGCAAGACGTATATTGCCACCTGGAGTGTCGTGTTATTGCATACGAAGATGAAGATAAGTTCTGCTGTTGTTTGTGATTTTACACTGTACCGTGCAAACTTTTTTGACCAATATGTAACCTGAATAAACGTGACATACTAAGAATTGCTCAATTATATCTTCAAGTTGGCTGAAATTCAACGATATGCATTAGCTAAAGATTTTTATTTCTTTGTATAATACTTATTAAAGAAACTTGTGAGAAGCACTAAAACTCAAACCGTTGTTCTCAATATAAAATAATGAGTGTAAAATTCGCTAAATAATACTTTGAGCATAGCATTTATTAGTAGTGTGGCGCCAAAAATAGCGCCAGCGAAAATATACAACAGCTCTATCTACCGATGAAACACTGAACCACGGAGTAACTAATCCTGAATCACGATTTAGAAATTCTCGCACCATCAGGCATGATCACCTCGCCTGATCGGAGGATCCTCCATTTACATTGCAGAAACACGACACCCGTTCCTCTACATTTACTTTTAACTAATTCATTGAACACATAAAATTTTATTAAAATTATTTTTTGCCTACATCTAATGCATCTTTTGCAAAACATTTCTGACCAACAGTGGATGGAATAGATACAGGATTTATACTGTCAACACCATTGGGTGTTCACCAAGGAGATATATTGTAGAAGATTAATCTCAAGCTCAAATGATTCCTAAAAAATACTACGCTGTTTATTGTTATTTGCTTTATTAAAACAATTTGAATTTACAAACATGATTACCTCGGTGGCGCAGTGGGAGCGTATTCGACTGATGTGCTTGATGTCTGGGGTTCGATTCCCGGGTTGAACCAACTGTTTGTGTGATTCGCAAATAATTGTTTCGGAGGTTTTATCTATGGTTCTATCTATAAACGATTATATTCCTAAAGATCGTTGACATCAGGCAGGCTGCCTGAACGAATAAATAGCTCTTAACTACACCTTATCTATATTGTGACAAACAAATTGCCGGAAATGTCAATTTTTTATCACAAGCGATCCATCTTGTCGTAAGAGGATAATTGGTTGATATTTTGACTCTGACACCGACGCACAATGCTTTATTCAGAGTTAATATCATTGAAATGACCTCTTATATTTTAACTGTTTAGAAGTACTCTTTAGTCAGACTATAATCTTTATAAAAATAATAATAAATATTTCGCACATCTTACACACAACGCCATCTAGTCCCAAACTAAGCAGAGCCTGTATTAGGACAACTGATATAAATACATAAACATACTTTTTTTTGTAAATACATACATATTACACATAGAAAACACCCAAACTCCGAAACAAATATTTGCGGATCACACAAACATTTGGTGCGACATACGCTGCCACCGAGGCAGTTAATGCGAAGTCAGTAGTAGTGAATGTGAAGTGCTTAAAACTGGGTTAGTTGACGCTTTTTGGAGGAGACCTTCGTTCAGCAGTGGACGGCAATAGGTTGATAAGTTATTTTACCGAGGCTCAGTCAACAAAGTGAAAAGGTTTTTAAGCTATTGCATAGCTTTTATCGCGGGCTTTGAGCGCGGCGACCGAATCAAGAAATTTCGTAACGAAAAAACCTAACACCATAAAAACGGATAGAGTTAAGATTGTCACTGCAGTGCGACAAGGACGAAAACACACGACAAGGACACGGCTCCGTGCGCATGCGTACTGCCGCCACTGGCCGTTATCCGTTGCCTTGACAACACAGTCATGCTAGATTTTTTCATATTTATTGATTTGTTGTTATTGTAGTATTTAGTACTCACGGTAAAATCATAGTACATTTGTAGATAGGTAGATACAGCACAGTATAGAAATTAATAGTGACATTTCTGTCAGTCTTAAGTTCCCCAATTGATAGGTTTCCCATTATCATAGAACAATTTTTACTTCTATAGTAGGATGCTTGTTGAATTTAGGACATTGGATGGCCACATATAGGTCATAAGATTTTTTTGAGAGTTTGTTTATGTTTAGCATGTTTATTATGTGCTGCAATTTTTCTTTTACGGGCATTAAAGCTGCTTTTATAAGGTGCCTACCTTTTGCATGTTTTTATATATTAGCGTATACGTTTCTACTCCATCAATATTTAGTAATATACCTTAGTAATATTTTGCTTCATTATTGTTTTGTTAGAGGCTGATGATGATGATCCATGTTGAGGGTATCCAATATCTATGAATTGAGTTTGAGTGAAACTTTGCAGTTTTGTCTGCTTAAAATTATTGCAATGAAGTGTGATTAACAAAGGCGCTTTTTAATAGTCACGCTTTATTACGGTAATCTTGTTTTAATAATTTTCAAAATGCATTGTATGAAACACCTAGCTTTTAAACAATACTTCTATATACTTTTTTTTTTTCATTAGTAATTGAAATACGGTGGCTTGCAAATCTTCACAAAGTCGAAAAAAGAAAAGAATATGAAAAAAGATAAAAACAACATGAATTGCCAAATTCACAATTACACAACATCATTCATTGAATTGCTCATTAATTCATTATTGATCATACAATGTCCAATGATATCCTGTAAAAGTAGCACCATAAAGATATTATTTACTTTTACAGAATCTTTTAATAACTAGTTAAAGCAAATAATACTACGTACTCTTCATTCATTTTGTTAATTTCGTATCACTCCTTTAGTTGCAGAGTTAACGTTTAATTTATGTTGGCAGGCGTCACTAGAAGTCCGGCAAGTTGGAAGACGTGCCGTGAGCCAGTTGGCTGGTCGAGGCATGGACAACGACGTCTTCATAATACACTTCAACGATGTGTATAACATCGAACAAACTACAAGTAAGTTTACAAGCACGTTAGTGCTAATTCTCTTGTTGCGTCACTAAACACCTTATAGATGATATATTGATGATAGAAGCGATTTCCGAAATGTCTATTTTAGTGTTAGATATCAAATTTTAGCCAATGTTTTACATTTAGAACGTCGTAGAGTTTTCGAACAGAATTAGCACCTTACCATGTTTATTTTGGGCATTAGTTGCCGATATTTCGACACTGTTGCCAGTGCCATGATCACGGATCTCATTACTCATATATTTACGTAAAAGCGTTCACAATGTCGTGAATTTATATAATCGACTACTATTTTGAACCCATTAGATACCGACATTAGGAATCGTAATTTTTTTGTTAATGAGCACAGTGAATTTTTTTCTTTACATAAAAATACGTGGAAAACAATCATTATAGTTCATTCAACTTGTTCATTGGGCTTTAGGAACGAAAAATCTCTAGTAGCTATAATAAACACTTTAATAAAAGTATTTCCGATGGGAGTTTCAATACGCTTAAATTATGATGGACAGTAATAAACCATGGGCCTCGCATCTGCTCGTTTTATTCCCTATATCTACCATATACATTTTTAAAATAATTTAATAAGCAACGCAGTTTCGATGTACTTAACAAACATAAAAAACTGAATCGAATTGAGAACCTGGTTTTGGAGAAATTAGTTTATTTATTCCAATTTACTTCGTTGCGGGTTCCAAGACAGACAGAAAAAAACGTTAGACTTCTACTTGAGATTAGTCAGTTCTTCTGACTTGAGATTAACGAACAAAAAATATTTGAAAAAACTAAACTAGGACCTAAATGTTCTAGATAATTATTTTCGACATTTCGACAAATTTCAAATATTACTTATTTGATATATATGAACCGCAAATACTTTGATATGAATTTTTATTAAAAAAAAATTACAGACAGTCATTACAATTTAATTTATTTGTATAGATACTGATTGTGAGATTACGAATTTGAGATTGAGAAATGTATGTGTTAATTAGTGCAAAAAGTTACGAAGTGTTTTTAGCAAGATAATCATCATTATCATATAACCATCAGTGTGGTGACGGATTAAGAATACAAAGTGTCACCACCCCTATTTATCCCGCGGGTGTCGTAAGAGGCGACAAAAGGAACAAAATAAGCAGCTAACATCACTGCCAAGAGAAGGAAAACTTGAAACAAACTCTTTACCAACCCGTCTGGCCAGCGTGGTATAGTAGGCCAAAACCTCCTTTCAAAGGAGAGGCCTATGTCCAGCAGTGGACTGTTAAAGGCTGTTGATGATTGATGATGATGAATCATCATTATAGGCTGATATAAATGCGAAACTACATCTGTCTGTCTATGATTACACTCTTATATCACTGAACTGATTTCAGTAAAGATAGTTGGGAGCTTAATTAAGGAGAGGTACAGATTAATTTTTTGGAATAGAAATAAATATTTTAAAAGGCCTGAAATATAACATTTGTAAATGAGCTACTAGACAATTATTAAAACTGATTTAATCACAAATGTGTTCCACTCTAGTGCATGTCTTATTATATGCTGTACTAGTTGAATCCCGTGGTTTTATCCGCTGTTATTGTAGCCAATCACGAGTAACGCCGAGGAGCGAAACTAATCTAATAAAATTAGACTACGTTACTTCTTATATTATAAGCCAGTGAACGTCCCGTCAAAAATAAAAAAGATTTTCGATATAAGTACTGTATCTACTTTTACATGCATTGTTATAAAAAAAACTGTACTTTCTTTTTTAAAAGACAACTCCCGCATTAGGAATATTATTATTCGCGGAAATTTACAAATATACAAAAAATGGACACAAAGAAGAGCCAAACTCAGATAACAATTTGTGGATCACACAAAGTGTTGTCCCGTGTGGGATTTGAACCCACAACACTTGACGTAGTAGGCCACCACTAGGCCAACCGTGCAGTAAACAGACAATTCAATTTTATTTATTTGTATACGTATTGTATTGTTTTGTGGCCACCACCTCGCCAGATGAAATAATCAAACCGGCTAAAACGCCACATGTGAGTCTAATCATGCAGAAAGTCCTTGACAACTCCAGCAGACCTTGGCCAACTTAGGTAGCCACACCCTTGCGTGCAGAGGGCCTTGCATATCTTCCGGTATAGCGAGGTGGAGAACCCGTCGTAATCACGCCCCAGGCCTGCTACTGCAAGTTGCTTATATAAGGAGTATTATAATTAATTTAGGCTTCTTTCTTTAAACTAGCTTCGTCTCTCAGCGTTACTCGCGGTAACACCGCGGAATTCAGCTAGTATTATAGTAATTTAGGAGAGTTCAGTGACAGACCCACTTACAGAACAATTAGACTTGTATGTCGATTATCGCGGTAAAAATTAGCCCATGTCCTTTCTCAGTCTCAAGATTATCTGTGTACCTAATTTCATTTAAATCGCTTTAGTAGTTTAGACTTGAAAGCACGATAGATAGACAGGCGGACAGAGTTACTTTTGCATTTATAATAATAGTGAGGATAATTACTCTAATTAGCATTAGTCACAGCCGTAATATAAACTTTTATAATAAATTGTTTGAGGTATCTTTTTCATCGCATACTTTTTCGAAGTTCAATGAACTTGTTAGGTCATTTTTTATCTGGGCACTATGCCAATCTACAAAAAATATATCTAAATTTACTCTCATACTGGATAACTATAAATAGAGTAGAACTATTATGGATGGGTAGGGGCGCCAAAGAAGTCATTACGGCGGTAAGACCCGTTATGGAGGATTGGCTCTCATATCGGCTGACGCAGGTGATCACTGGAAAAGGATGTTTCGGTTATCACCTGTGTCTGATTCATAAGAAGCCAACGCCTGAGTGCCATCACTGTCTCTTTCTGTGAGCAAGTTATGCTAGCGAAGGAGATGGCGGAGTGGTACCGGGAGAGGTTTAAAACTCTTCCGGCCTGTCAGGCCCGGGAACGGGCCAGGTACCGCGGGCGACTCAGGCGCCGTAGATCGCAAAATCATCTCCGTCCTCCATGTGAGGCCACCTGTCACCCTAGCAGAAGCAGGCCGGGGTGGCAACACGAGGTACGTCGAGGTTCCAGGGACTTCCTTTCGAGGGTATACCTGGTTCCTCGATTCATAGCACCTGAGACGGCGTGCGGTTTTAGTCGGTTCGAGTCCGACATAGCGACCAACTGTTTGCATCCGTGGGGATTTCCGAACCAAATTTGTATACATTATAAATAATCATAACAGGGATAATAATATACTAGCTGCGCCCCGCGGTGCTACCCGCGTATTTTCGGGCAACTTTATTTATGGTATGCAAGTGTGTTGCCTAGCAACCTGTGAAGTCTTGACAGGAGATAAACAGTGATACATTTTGACATCTACGATTTATATATTTTTATAATCTATAAAATATATCTCGATTATTGCAGTAAAAAGTAGCCTATGTGTTATTCTGATATATAAGCTATATTACTGTAAAGTGTCATCCAAATCCGTTCAGTAGTTTTTGCGTGAAAGAGCAACAAACATACACACAGACACACATACACACATACACACATACTCACAAACTTTCACGTTTATAATATTAGTAGGATTAGTAGGATTAGTAGGATAGTAGGATGATTCGTATTTGAAGTTACTATCATATGCATTCAGTGAAGAGCTGTTTCACTGAATGCATTTCAAAGTATGTACCTATATACGAATCTAATATAAAATATCAACTTCTAGTTTTTTTTCTGTTTATCTGTCTGTTTGTTCTGGCTAATCTCTGGAACAGCTGGACCGAATTTGACGGAACTTTTACTGGCAAATAGCTAATGATATAAGGAGTAAATACTAAGATAGTTTTGTGTTACTACTACATTAGCCATTTTATTTGAACGTGTGTACGTCGGTCTGATAGCTTACCTCTTTAATATTTGTGTGATGTCAGATACGGAACCAGTGGGAGGTGCACTAAGGTTCAGCACTGCAGTCAAGGCTCTGCAGCATCTGAATCCATTGGTACTATTCAGTGGAGATGTCTTCTCACCGAGCATGTGTAAGTATAGGCACTTTTATCCTATGCAATTACTAATACACCTAAAATTGTGTAAATGCCAATTCAGCATGGTGACTCATAAACATGGCGGCCTGGGCAAATAATTTTGCATCATTCTCTCGGCCTCTGGGGGCTAGGATAATGATGCAGAATAATAAGCTAACAAAATACAACAGCAAGAATGCTGTCATTACTAGGATTGTCTTCTGTGTAGGGTAGTACTTCCCCGTTCGAGCCGGCCCATTCGTGCTGAAATCAGCGTGGCTCTACTTACAAGGCTTAAGTTTTCCTTCTCTTTTCAGTGATGTTGTCTAGCGTAGTTTAGTTTTCATAGTCGCCTCTTGTGATACTCACAGAATAAATAGGGGTGGGAATTGGATCAGAATCAAACAGAATTAATCTATGATTATCAATATTTATTGTCTGACTGCACGTTTGGCCTAGTGGTTTAAGTGGTTGCCACATAGCTTCCTACTGCACCAAGTGTTGTAGGTTCAAATCCTACACGGGATAGTACTTTATGTAATTCTCAAATTGTTATTTTGAATCTGGGTGTTCTTTGTGTCCATTTCTTGTATTTTAAGCCTGGCCTTAAGCTGACAAGGTACATGCCTTCCGTCACGATACCATTTTGGGACATTTCTTTAAAATTGCAAAACCACAGATTTTTTTCTAATTAAAGAAACAACTCATCATCATCAAGAGTCTTTACAGTCCACTGCTGGACATAGGCCTCTCCTTAGAAAAAAAAAACAAAACCCATATTAGAAATAGTATATCCTGTGTCGCGGGGGAATTTACAAACATACATGAAACGTACACAAAGGACACCTAGACTCAGAACAACAATTTATAAATCACACAAAGTGTGGTTCCACGTGGGATTTGAAGCCACAACAATTGACGCAGAAGAAGTGACGTGGGTACCGTTTGAACCATTAAGCCAACCGTGCAATTATATATTCTCGTAACATAAAGAAACACAAGTTCTCGTTCTATTGAAGCATGTATCATAAATGATATATATTCTGTTGCAGTAAGCACTTTCACGAAAGGTGAACAAATGGTGCCGGTGTTGAACGAAATCGGTACACAGTGTGCTGTATTTGGCAACCACGACTTTGGTAAGTGAAAGTCTTGTTAGAAGTTATTAAAAGCATTGTCCAAACTGCATAGCAGTAATTTGTAGATGATTAATTAATTACAATTGCTGAATGTGTTGTTGCTTTTTCAGTCAATATGTGAAGTCTGAGAGAATATCAATGCAGAACATGTACATACATAATTCTTCTATTTCTTGGAGTTCCATAGTTCATAACTCGGAAACCTTACAGAATCGTCATGTCCGTCAAAAACTAGGTAGATGCACACAAATAAAAATATAATTTGATTTTGAAAATAAATAAATCGTTCTTTTTAAAATAAATATGTATTTTCTCAGGCTTTAGTCTATCTGGTTATCAAATTACATTTAAATCGGTTCAGTAGACTTGGCGTGAAATCACAACACAGACAGACTTACTTTAGCATTTATAATATTAGTAAGGATAATATCAATCTCGTATCTGAACTCCGCTTGAATCAGTTACTCAATTGTAGGTCTTTTGTGATCAAGTTTGAGATAGAAATGGGCTTCACGAAGATAGTAGGTACATACCTGAATGAGGCCCACCATCTTAGAATATGATCTTCTAGTGACGTAATAAGTATTGATGTAAGGACGATTGATTACGGGATAGAGTTAATTGCAACGCTTGGATAAAATGGTCAAAAAACGGCATTAAGTTCCTGTTTCCAAAAAACCTGAAATCGCGTAAAAAGACATACATATGTCCCGAACTTTGGAAGAATTCTAGAACGGACCGTTCTAGAATTCTTCCGAAGTTCCAAGCCAAGTCCTAGCCAAGTTGCAAATATTTTTCGTTTTCTATTCTCTACTCTTTTGTTTCATTGATTAATATTTATTTTTGATCGCTGAGTAATATTAGCCAATGAAACAAGAGAATGGAGAAATAAAATAGAACGAAAATCGTTTGCAACTTGGCTAAGAGGGCAGTCACGTCACCTGCCATTATATTTTCTTTCTTAACTCCATTTTAAATCATCATCATCAACAGCCTTTAACAGTCCACTGCTGGACATAGGCCTCTCCTTGAAAAGGAGGTATTGGTCTTCTATATAACGCTGACCAGACGGGTTGGCATAGGGTTGGTTTCAAGTTTTCCTTCTCCTTGCATTGATGTTGTCTTGCGTAGTTTATCCCTTAGTCGCCTTTTACGACACCCACGAGGGATGAATAGGGGTGGTGACACTCTGTATTCTTAATCCGTCACCACACGGACATTTTAAATAGTTTTTTTTTATATTTCAGATTTCGGTCTAGACGTCTTATCAGGTCTAGTGGCGCAATGCAATTTCCCCTGGCTGATGTCGAACGTTATAGACAACGAGACTGGAAGACCGCTAGGGGACGGCAAAATCACACACGCGCTTCTCTGCAATGGACATAAAATTGGGTTCATCGGCCTTGTAGAACAGGTATCATCATCTGCCTGCCCTTATCCCATTATCATATCTTCTTTCACACAATCCATCCACCTTTTCTTTAGTCTACCTCTGGCCATGTAACCTTCAATTTCCATACCCAACATTTTCTTTGGCACATTTTCCTCATCCCTCCTCATAACATGTCCATACCAAGATAACCTATTACTTCTTAACTTTTCATTCAGTGGCGCTACTTTGTGTGTCACAACGTGTCTCGTCAGTCCTCAACCCGCACTCGGTCAGCGTAGAGACGTATGGCCTTAACCCTCTTCTGAGAGGAGACTCCAGCCCAGCAGTTGGTTTTTACTAGATGATGATGACATGAAACGAACACAAGGAAAGCAACACCCAGACTGACAACAATTTATGAATCAAACAAAGTGTTATCCCACGTGGGATTTCACATGGAGCAGGGCAGCATGTCTACTTCCACTTGGTGTAGCCGTTCCAGAGATTAGCCAGAACAAACAAACTGACAGTGAAAAATTTTTTATGGAAGTGAAAACCCACTAATAAACAAATTACAACTAAATTGTTTAAAGTGCTGCTTTGAAAACTATTCTTCTTTCAAGGTACAATACTGGTGATCATTTTAATGAACTCCTATTCTTCTGTCCAGGAATGGTTGGAGACGCTCGCCACAATAAATCCAGAAGAAGTCACTTTTATAGACTTTGTGCAGGCTGGGTCGAAGTTAGCCTCACAGTTGAAGCAAGAAGTAAGTTACTTATTTTATTTATTTATTTATTACTTACTTATTTTTAATTTTTTTTATTTATTGTCTAATATAAAATTCATACATGCATACAGTTATCCATTATATACCACACAAACCATCAAGAGTTTATCAGTGGTATACCAGACACATCTCGGTTACAAATAAGTTACATATCTGTAAAACATACTGTGTAAGGGTATTTCACGAGTGTCATGTTGTTAGCTGGAAGTCTGTTGTAAATCTGTGGTTCAGTTAGTTAACATGAATCACAGGTTTATGACAAACTCCCAGCTGATGTAAAAGATGCGAATTCTCTGAAAATATTTAAAAATAAATTATTTTGTCACATATGTTTAAAATTTGAAGCACTTTGAGCAAAATCTTTTAACTTGAACCACCGCCTATCACAGGAAGTCAGAGAACTAGCTCCTTAAGTATTTTTAATTTATTTTTGTTATACCCGCATTAGTTAATTTTATTTTGTTAAATATTGTTTTCGTGTAAGTGACGATTGTCTTAATGAGAAATGGTGGTCGGTTTCGGTCGGTTAGAGTCCAACATAAACGTCAACTGGTGGTATCCGAGGGGATTTCCGAAAAAAGCGGTATAGGATCTGCCATTCTTCTTTCGTCTAAAGTTTTTACATAGGCAGGTTAAAGTTTAATAAAAAAAAAATTACATAGTCAGATTTTAGTTTAGTTAATTTTCTCAGAAAAATCTGTAAATGTCCACTTATCATTCTTTGTTCCAGGGCTGCGAGTTCGTAATAGCACTGACACATATGCGAACACCTAATGATATAAAATTGGCTGAAGGATGCAACGACATAGACCTTATATTGGGCGGACATGATCACGTCTATGAAGTATTAGATGTAAGTATTAGATTTTAAACTTAGATATGGTATAAATAGACCAAAACTTCTTTTCTAAAAGAGGTCTATTGATGATGATGATATACTAACTGATCCACGCCACTTCTTTTACATCTCTTTTAAGCGATACTCGATTCCTATTTGTTAATAAATAAATTAATATTTCGGACTTTTAACACAACGCCATCTTGTCCCAAATGAAGCCGAACTTGTGCTGTGGGTACTAGACAACTGATATAAATACATAACCTAATTTTTTATTTTAAATACATATATACATACATATTTTATACATAGATATAAATACTCAAACTCCGATACAAATATTTTACGCATCGCACAAACATTTGGTCCGACCCGGGAATCGAACCCGAGACCATTTGATACCGATGACCGCATACGCTAACAATTAGATCAACAAGGCAATCAACATACACTTTAATTTTAATTTATTAAAAAAACTATTAATGTGATGTTACATATAAATACTTTAATTTTATTTGTTTGTATAGAAGATTATAGGTAGTAGTACAAGTCCGCCATTGTACAATTTGATCATAAAGTTTAAAACAATTATTTAATTTCCAACAGATAAATAAAAGATTTATAGTAAAATCAGGAACAGACTTCCGGCACTTCAGCAAAATTCGAATAAGCTTCACAGGCGAAGGCAGTGAGGTGGACATATCAGAGATGCCTGTGAGCAGTTCTTATGCTGAAGACTTGGTGCTCAAGGCGAAGGTCGACAAGTACTCCTGTAAGTGTCATCATCATCAGCAACCCATAACGTCCTACTGCTGGACAAAGATTAGCCGGAACAGACAGACAGACAGACAAAATTTTAGACATTGCACTTTTGATTTTATTATAGTACTGTGGAAGAACGGGTGACGTGTTCCTCTATCACAAAGGGAGGATCCTCCGACCAGGCAAGGTGATCATGCCTGGCGGGCCACTGCCCAACTGTTGATGTTGGGATGTTGTATATATGCTAATTGGCCCGAGAATATCACTTTCGCGATTCAGGATTAGTAATTACTCCGTATAGTTAATTCCGTGTTTTCTTAGTAATTCAACGTTTCTTCGTTAGATGGCGATGTTGTATATTTATGTCGAACTATATATTACATACAGACACTCGAATTTTATTTATTTGTGTACATTTATGAGCATGCCAAAATTACTATTCAGTCTGATGGAAAGCAGGAGTAGAATATAAGAGTGTTGGTTACCTCATTGTGAGTGCACACAAAGCTGCATGGTGGCCCACACCAGGGCGGCCTAGTGAGATGCTTCTGAATCATTGGGCCTCCGGTCTCACTCTCACCAACGAAGCACCACAACAGGAGTGCTGTCTTTTTAGATTGGTCTTCTAAGCGAGGGTAGTACTACCCCAGTCGAGTCGTCTGAAATCAGCGTGGCTATACTACCTCATAAACTAATTAATTAACTAAATCTTTTTTACTTTATGCGGAACTTATTCGCGGTAAAATTAAAAAAGTTACGATACCTTCTACTTTCCGACGTTTCGAACGGGTTATACCACCCAGTCTATCCGTGACCACGAGCGGTATAACCCGTTCGAAACGTCAGAAAGGAGGAGGTATCGTAACTCTTTTTAAGTTTAGCGCGAATAAGTCCCTTATACACTAAAAAACAGAAGTATGAATAAAAGTTGCGAAAGTCTAAAAACAGTAATCAACTAAAGACAGTAGTGACATGATTTTAAACTACTACTTATTTAAAGTTTACGTTTGTGGAGCACCTATCAAACACAGTTGACAAAGTGGTTGCCACGCCCTGTCTACTGCGCCATGTGTTGTGGATTTAAATCTCACACGGTACAACACTTAGTGTGATCCACAAATTGTTGTTCTTAGTCTGGGTGTTCTTTGTGTTCGTTTCATGTATGTTTTGTAAAGTCCCCGCGACACAAGAGTTGTCTTTTAAGATAAAAAAAAACTAAAACCAAAAATTTTAACTTAAGAAATCATATTTGCAACCAATTTAATTTTCAGCAATGATAGAAGGTAAAATGGATGAGATTCTTGGAAAGATCTGCGTACCGCTGGAGGGGCGGTTCAATTGCATCAGGAGACAAGAGTGCAACCTTGGCAACTGGGTGTGTGATGTACTCCTGGCGGCTACGGGAGCTGATCTGGTGCTGCTTAATTCTGGGACCTTCAGATCTGATCAGGTCAGTTAATGTGATCTATATGGAACTTGATATTGAAATATATATGTATGTATCATACTCCTCGCTTCCACGTTTATCTTTCCGGGTGTCTGAAAATGAGAATAATGAATTCATGGCACACCCGAACGTCACGATTCTATATTTATTTGATACTTAAGTAGTGTAAAATAAGTACCAACATCATCATCTCAGCTGAAAGGTTCCTGAAAGGTTCCTGAAAGGTTCCAATATGTTAAACATTTTTTTTTCCTTTTGCAGGTACATCCTGCTGGTGACTTCACTCTACGGGATCTCTCAACAATCATCCCAATGCGGGATCCCCTGGTCGTAGTGGAAGCAACTGGTGAAGTTATACTGCAGGTCCTGGAGAACTCAGTCAGCAAGTATCCCAGCCTCGAGGGAAGGTTCCCGCAGGTTAGATCCTTACTCCATTTACCAGAGCATTAGTGAAAGGATTCCAAAAAAGGAAAGCAAATTAAATAATACTAGTGATATCTTTGACCAAAAATTTGAAAAAATCATGCTTTTTTCGGCTTATGTATGTAATCATTATATTATTACTACCATAAAAAAAGCAACAATAATATTTAAGTGCTAAATAAGTAAAGATGTAGGTAGAGATGTAAAAGGTAAAGATGTATAGACCATTAATTATATAAACTATTTTCAGGTTGCCGGTGTATCATTTGCGTTTGACCCCTCGAAGCCTGCTGGGGAGAGGGTTGCAGAGCAAGTGGTTAAAATAGGGGATGAATACCTACAACGAGACCAGAAGTACAGACTGGCTGTCAAACAGTACCTCCATAGCGGCAACGATGGTTTTAACATGCTGCCTAAGTGTAAAGTCCTTGTAAGTATATTTTGTTTATTAAATTGTTTGTGTAAGGACGTCCACAGGCCAGGTGGAGCAAGCTAGTATGAGTTAAAGGTAAATTGCTGATAATAGAACTAAGTCGCTTGCCATTGGAGAAGCTATGTCCAGCTGTGGACTTCGATAGGCTGATGCTGATGATCTCGACTCGGTAGCGCAGTGGTATCGTATGCGACTGCCGTGCCTGAGGTCTCGGGCTCGGGTCCGATTACCAGATTTATATATGATCTGGGTTCGATTTCCGGGTCGGAAAACCTCGTCGGAAGACGTCAAGCACAGCAGTCGCATACGCTACCACTCTGCCATCAAGGCAGTCAAATACAGTAATACATGTATACATATATATATTTATACACCTGCATGCAGATATTTATTGTAATAGAATATAAGAATATTATGTAATGAACTAAGATCCCATAATGTATGCATAAAATTCATACAGGCTCTTCTCCCTTATATTAGATGCCTATCATTAACCCACTTACAGAATGATAGTAAAGCCCATTGCTTCTTCAATCATCATCATCAACAGCCTTTAACAGTCATCTGCTGGACATAGGCCTCTTCTTGAAAAGGTTGTATTGGCCTACTATACCACGCTGGCCAGACGGGTTGGTATAGGGTTGGTTTCAAGTTTTCCTTCTCTTTGCATCGATGTTGTCTTGCGTAGTTTATCCCTTAGTCGCCTTATACGACACCCGTGGGATGAATAGGGGTGGTGACACACTGTATTCTTAATGCGTCACCACACGGACAAAGCCCATTGCTTATTAAAGCCTAACTACATCCATTTATAGAAAACATTATAACTTTACGTTACGCTACAGTGTATAATTTTATAGTAATTATATAGTATACTAGCTTTCGCCCGCGTCTCGGCCCGCTTGTATATCGGTTATCGCGGTAAAAAGTAGCCTATGTCCTTTCCCAAGTTCAGTTCTATCTTCATACCAAATTTCATCAAAATCGGTTCAGTCGTTTAGGCGTGAAAGCTAACAGACAGACAGACAGAGTTTTTTTCGCATTTATAATATTAAGTAGGGATTATATAACAACGGTAGCAACTAAAATTGTATGTGTAATCACGCCTTTGAATATAATTTTGGGTTGTTACAGATCCCAGAAGACATGTGCCCTGAGATCGGCATGGCTATACAGAACCACTTCGCAGCGATCAACGTCAGGACGGGCAAGTCCAAACACAGCAAACACAGGCAGTCACTCGTTACCTTAAGTAGGAGGTAATCTTCTATGTATATAAAACTAGCTTTCGTCCGCGGCTCCGCCTGTGTGTATCTCGGTTATGTCATTTATTTTTTTAATTTTCGTAAAACAAAATTATTTTTCATAAAATAATTGTGTCCAAAAATATGTGTACAAAGTTTCATGATGATCGGTTGAGTAGTTTACGCGTGAAAGCGTAACAAACAAACTTACATTCAAATTTATAATATTAGTAGGTATTCTAGTGTCACAATGTTATTTGGCATGTCCTCTGAAACGGCTTGATCAATTCTTATGAAATTTTATATTAAGTAGCTCTGAGAATAGTGCGTTAACTAATAATAATAATAATAAATATTTCGGACATCTTAATATTCTTAAACACAACGTCATCTAGCTCCAAACTATTATGGGTACTAGCTAACTTGTATAAATACATAAACATACTTTTTTGTAAATACATACATATTATACATAGAAAACACCTAAACTCCGAAACAAATATTTGCGGATCTCACAAACATGGTCCGACCCGAGAATCGAACCCGTGAACTCTTGATCAGCAGCCGCATACGCGAACCACTAGACCAACAAGGCACAGTCCAATGATAAGTCTAAGACATGCCTATACTGAAGAGATCTTTTAACCTTCAAGAATTGAGCGCACACACTTTAAAAGTGTTTACCAAAATTCGAAATCCAAGCCCCAATATTCAATATTTAATTATTTTATTCAGGCACAGTTTAGTGAAGATGTTAGATGGTAGTGATCTGGACGGTCCTCCGCCACTCCGCAGAGCTTCCTCAGTCGCCGTAGAACCTACCTCACATAGCAGTCACCACAGGTAACTAACAACATATTACTCCTTTAACATACATATATGACTAAACAAATGTAAGGAACTTACTGGAATCGTCATCGAGACGTACGTGACTTTTCTAGAAAGTTCACGAACATTCTATAACTTTCTGCTGTTAAAAACCGTTTACCAGCAGTGTTTTTGTTTGGATTTACTTCAGTTTTAAGAAAACGAAAAAAATGCGAAGAATAGCAAACACGAGTATTACTGTTATTAATTCTGGATTATCATTATTAGTGGTGTTCTGAACTCGTTACAATACTTTTATAATTTTCTGCATCATTCTCCCGTCATCTAGAAGCCAATTACGTTTTTTGTTTGTTAAGAACACCTATTAATTTGATTGAGAAGTGATTTTATACCTTTCAATATTTATTCGAAAAATATTCAATTTGAAGATTAACCCGTCGAGCATCGCTGGACGATCTCGAACAGCAGTCGTGTGAACTAGCGCCTAAAGTGGAGAACAGAATTGTTGTGTTGAACAAACCTGAGGTATGTAATGCACTTATATTGACTGTACTGTCTGTGTGTCTATGTCCATTCATACAGTGACCTGGCTATGATTGATTAACTTTGCAATCTCCTCAAAAGTCACAGAGGAAAGCTATAGATTAAAAACAAACCAAATTCATATTTTGGTGCTTTTGATTTGCTTTTATATTTAATGTGTTCTGATGTAGTTTATTAGCTTTATTTGTTTGTATGTAACCAACTTTTGTTATTGTTTTTTTAGTTTTTATTTCTTTGGGTTATTTTCATTCACTAAAGATCATTCGATAAATTTAAATATAGCATATTAATAACGAAACTATTAAATCGATACTTGTAACTGATTGATCGATTAAGTCGAAAATCGTGTTCCGATTACTACTACTACATTTGACTAAATAAATATCACTAAAATATATTTTTCTAATAATTATTAGGTCAACAAAATATCTAAAATGGTGAAAATACAGAGAATGCTAAGCCCATATTTCGGATTTAGCGGAAAGGTCTATTAGTAGCCTAGATTTAGTAAGTACATACACAATAGCAATACAAATACAATGAGCATGCGTGTATAGTCTATACAAAAACGTATTCTTTTTAATTTTGTTGCGCGTGCAGTGTGGTATTATTTTTCATTATGCTTTTTATTTGATGCATAAATTTAAATAATTTTAAAACTGTTAGTGTAAAATTGATATTACACATTTTATGAAGTATATTAAAAAAACGAAAACAGTTTAGGAGGTTATGTTATTTAAACTTCACACATAAATTTTTAAATTTAAAGAATACTTATTGGACAGACTATAGATACGTTATTCTATGCATGTTTTGAGCACGAAGGTACTTTGGTAGCCATCAATAATACAGCTTCATTTAGTATAAATCAAAAGTAATAATTATACTATTGACTATAAACTGCCTCGTTGGTCTACTGGATAACGTATGCTACTGCTAATCAATCTCAAATCAAATCTCGGATTCAAATCCAGGGTCGGGCCAAAAAGTGTTATTGGGTTTTTCTTAGGATATTCCTAATAGCAGCCAGGAGTTTGGAAGTTTGGCGGTGATTCCCGCTCGTGCCTCTAAGAGCACGTAAAACCGTCGGTCCCGGGTGTCATGAACATCTGTGGCAATCGTTATTGGGAAGTCAGTGCCCTTAAATTTACTGACAACTAGCAACTTTCGATTTTTAGTTCTCCCTTAGGGTTGCGGAGGTCCGATGCCAGTAGCTACGTGGAAAAACTCATATTCAGGTATAACCGGTTGAGCTAGTAGCCGACTCCAAATAATATTGGGAATAAGGCTAGGAAGAAGAATGCTATAGTGACTATAGTGTTGAATTATTAAAGTCCATTCGCATTAAGAAAATAGTGACACACAAGCTTCGCCCCCTGACCAATCAAATTTCAAGCTGTCGTAAAAAGCAATAATTTCTTGAAGCCTCATTGGTCAGAGGGCGGGGTTTCGCTGATGTGTAACTATTTGTAACCAATAGACTAGTTATTAATGACTTGATATTGTAAAAAAGATTAAAAAAAATATCAATTCTAGGGTTGAAATAAATTTTGACCACAGACGTTGTTGTAAATCAAATGGGTTATCAAAAAAAATATAAAATTTTACGTTCATGTGGAAACTTATTTTAGTTACTAAACCAACAAAATTTCTTTCATTTTTATCATCATGTGACCCACAAAGGGTTATCATTTTGCCGGGACTAACAGTTATAGAGATTCTTTAAAAATCGATCAATTAAAAGAGATTCAAAGTCATGAAGGTTCATAAAAATAACCTTTCTAACAGAAATTCTCTAAACATTTTGCCTACTACTTCTATGCCTTCCTCAGAGTCTTACACTGAGAAACGCATAAAGAAACCTACAGTAGAGTGCGTAGTGTTATTAAGGGTGTCATATCAAAAATCCCCATATAATTTTTACCTGACTGGGATCAGACGGAATATGATGTTATTTCATAAATACGTCTAGTACAGGAAATTCTAAACTTAAGAAAGTCTGAAAAGAACCAATTGTATAGCATTATGTGGTCGCTCATTGCACGAAATAATTAAAGTAATGAAGTTCACTCCATTGGCTAATGTTTTGTATTGATTACGTGACTGAGTGACATTGGCCTATGAAACAAGAGAATAGAGAAATATAATAGAAAACGAAAAACGTTTGCAACTTGGCTAGAGGGGCTAGGCTCATTACTTCACTGAGAACAATGGCATGGGTAAAAGCCCTTTTAAAAGGTCTCATTTCAATACGCTTATCATCATTGGGATATCGTATAATAATGGTATTTTGAAATTAAAATATTTCAAACTTTTTTCCAGGACCTCCAAGCGCTAGTTGCGGATCGTATCAGGTGGGAAGCGGATACCGTCATCAAAGAAGTGGACGATGAATCATCACCCTAAGATCTACCTACATTCTATGGGTGCTTCTTATGGTATCGACATTTAGCACCCTAGATAATATAGTTTTAAACTAATACCTAACGAAGGGATTGCGGGATTAGAAAAGACTTTCAGATATCTTCAAGCAGTACGGTAAAGCTTGGGCGTTTTGTGGCGTAACAAATATTCGCATTCGTTTTGACATCTGTATTGGTATTCGCATTCGTATCATTTAACACGATATTTTTTCGGAAATGTTCGCATTCGTATTGGCATGTGTATAAATATTCGCATTCGGATTAATTTACGTAAAGTTTTTTCGCATTCGTATAATCATTTTACATTTAGTTACATCAATAATACTCATACAGGTGACAGATTCTGACTGCATCTCTCTCACTCATATTTATAATTAATTCGTGTAAGTAGATCAAAATATTATAGTAAAACGCTAATAATCATTTATTCCAATATTTATCTACTGACGTCACTCGAAGGTTTCCCCCTCCCAATCGTTAGGGTTCCCAAGTTATGATTTTCTTGTCGGTACCTACACTTTTAAACTATTTTTTTTATTAAATGCTGAACAATTATAGTTATTTTTGTGTAATCTAGTTTTAAAAATTAATATATAAAAATTCTTTATTACTTTGATAACTCCATCATATCCAAGAAAACTCCTTTTCAACCAGTGGTTTACTTTTATTAAAAAACTTAAAAAAAAAATCTTTTTAAGAAAATTCAAACGAAAAAAAGTGGTTGTTTTCCTTTTTTGTTTACTTGTAAGTGTTCAGAATCATAAGTAGGTTTTTTAGTCAACTGAAGGAAAAGTAAAAACTTTCATAAGATATTTCTCAGATGTCGGCCAAATGATCTGAGGTAATATCCTTAGATGCACGGGAAATTGCTTTTTTTAACTATCTATATCGAAAGGCTATCGTTAAATAGACAATTTAAATAAGTTTTTTGATGTAAGCCATCTTATTTTGCTTAACTTTAATCCGTGAGAGTAATTTCCCGAAAAGGGACGGAAGCGTGAAACATTGAGCCGGATAAATTAGCCGGATTAAACGTAATGTAAACCATGCGTTTATTTTTTTTATTTTATAAGTCTAGTAGCAAAGGCGACTGCTTAGAAAGCGAATGAGAGAAGTTATTTACAGGGCGTTGTCTCTAGATTAAAATCATATTCATAATAAACAATATATGTTCTAAATTTAAATGTTGATAAACGAATGTTTATAAGAATCAACAGCCTTACTCTTGATTTCAATTCCGACCGATCGGTATTGGAATTGTTAAGGTTTTGTATTTTAATTTTCGACACTACGCAACAATTTTCATTGTAAATTGGAATTGGCTAATAAGATTGAAATTGAGATTGAATTCAAGAGCAAGGCCACAGTTCGTGTAAACTATAAATAGTGACCATAGGTTTTCAACTATTAATCAAATGGTAAGATTACGATGTCGCGTCTTATTTTTTTAAATTTTGATCAAAATTTTACTAAAAATACCAAATAGCTGTAATATACTATTAAAGTCGATGGGACTCTTACTCAAAGAATAATTTCGCGGAAATTTAAAAGCGATGTCTTCCGTAAAGTCAATCAGTACGCTTCTAAAACCCATCTGCACCCATCGACATAAACAATTGTAGAGTTACCTATCTCAAATGTCTATGAGTGACCATAGACAAAGCTATAAACGACATGATCAATTATGTGAATAGTATTTCATTAGCTTTATGTAGCTTTCATAGAAAGTGATGGGGAAGTACTTTGTATACAAGTTTTTTTTTTATATTAGTTATGCTCCTGTTAAGCTCAATAGAGGTCTCTTTAAATCCAATTCCTACTTTTAATTAAAATTACTTAGGAAATCGTTTATTATCGAAATCGTAATCGAAATTAAGCTATTGAAGACAGGCCGCATAAAAAATGTTAGTGATTTTTTTTCGGAATTACAGTAATTAAGTACAATTCATCACATCTAGACGCAGTAAAGTCGCTGATACAGTTTTAAGGTTTAAAGTCGCATAACACGCTGTAAATAGTATTTAATACTCTTGTATACAAGTATGCCCCCAACACATATATAGGCCTAGTATTCCGTCTAATACTCTTAACTGTTGTGAATATTTACTTACGATATTATCTGTGGTTTATCCACAATTGAGCTAATAAGCTCATATTTAAATGTTGTGATGGACATTCTAGAAGCTTGACAGTTGTATAAAAGATAAAAGTAGAACAGTTCAAAAATTTAGTTTGCTGCCATCTAGTGAAGGCAATCTGAACTATAATGTTATTCGTAATCCTGCACCGCGCAATGAAAGTTCTCATTGATTTTATTTAAATTTTGGTACTAGAATGACTTCAAGTTGGAGGTGTGTTCCATAAAAATGGAATGCATATTACACCTTTATATTTTATAATAACTTCATAAATGACCTTATTTGCAATTAAGTACATATCAAAACAAATAATAAAAAAATATTTATTTCTCACTCATTAAAAATAATAAACTTTTAATCAACATTTTAATGTAAGCGTAATTTTTTTTGTAAAATAAATAGATGTAAAAATTAAGGCTTAGCTTATCAATTTACAATCTTAATGTCAAGAAAATAGGCTTCATTTCATATTAAAACTAATAATTCTTTTTTTAAACAATATTAATTAAAATACTATTAACTCACAAATATAATTGGTGTTTTTTTAATATTACTTTGTACAATATTAAATCATGAAATAAACACAATTAGGCTAGATGGTCCGCTGCGTTGCCACAAGTGATCGGTCATGTTAGCAAATGATCTACACTATTATTAAAAATTCAAAAGTCGTTCTGTTTATCACGTTTTTGGCTAATACGATTTTGATAAATTTGATTATAAATCTAAATTGAAACTTGGAGAAGGGCATAGGCTACTTTACATTGCGATTATCAACACATGTAAGCAGAACCGCAGCTAAAATCTCTTCTCATAAAGTATCTACATCAAAACATTGCGTATCTTTTTGGGAAAAGTAACGATATCATGCCTTCTTCATAAGTGCCTATTTTACACAATTAAAGTAGCTTATTTAAAAACTTTATTTAAAAAATTTAAAAACGTATGGCCTTAACCCTCTCTTGAGAGGAGACCTGAGCCCAGCAGTGGGACGTTAAGGGTTGTTGATGATTTAAAAACTTAAACTTATGTTGCAACGATAAATAGTTTCAATAACTATTTATATATTTCATTACAATAATTGTTTTATTGATTTCACACAGCAGACTGTTGAACAAGAACTATTTATAAAATAATTAAGTGTAAACTGTTCGGGAATTAATTAATTTAAATCAAAAAGTAATAAACTATCTTCGAACTTCGTTAAGGTCTCTAAATAGTCTACGTTAGAACAATCGAAATAGATTAATTAATTGATATATTAGGTAAATGTTAAGCTTTGTCCTTGGAAAAAATAATAATTACTGCTTTAATAATAATATGCTAAACATGTAAATGTATATAGGTAATTATAACATTTTAATGTTACCAATCTAAGTAACTTTCGTTCGATGAGTTAAAAAACGTAGTTATTGATCGAAATAAGGCTTCAATCTTAAAAAACAGTATTAAAACGATACAAATGTGACATAGTTACAATCGTATTCTAACATTACTCTGTTTTCTATTATTTGCAGAGTCTAAACTTGTTGTTTATTAAAATGAAGCTTTATTGTGTCAGCAATTAGATTTTTTTTATTATAATAGAATTGTGTCAGTTATTTTTTGTGATGGCTTTCTCATTTAGTCATAGATCATAAAGTGTAACTAGTGAATATTTAGTACGAAGATATTGTAGCTCGTAAAGACATGCAGTCAATTCTGCAGTGTATAAGAAAATATTCGAGCTAATTTAACCACTAATTTATAAAGTCCCTGATAGACTAATATGAACTTATCTGCCAGATATCGACAGATTCTGATTAACCTATATATATATATATCAGCTTTATCTGTAAAAAGTCTTAAATGGCAGATAACTATCTGAGACTTTATGAAGAACAGGTGAAAATATCCTTTAGTATATTGCTAAATTAGTTATAGGAGTGCTAACTTTGTGAAAACTGCTGCTAACAGCTTAGGCAAGTACAAGTAAAAGCATCATTTAGCTTTCATTGAGCTATTGTAAATGTATCACAATTACTTGCCTTTTACTAAAGAAACGTCTTATGCAATAATCTGCCTTTATGCTGTATATTTGAAAATCGATGTGTAATTTTACTTGTTTTTTTTTTAATGGATGTCAATTTTATAAGTAGTACCTACACTAATTTATGGTGAAACCATTTTGTTATTTTATGTTGTTAAATCTCGTTACTGATAAATAACGATGATATTATATCGTTATCTGCATAACGGTTTTTTTTTAAATATTGTGATGATATTATTTTTGTGAAAGAATCTATTTTGAACTTCTAAGTCGTGTAATATTATGTACTAAGTGTTGTGATGAATATAATATAGCGTAAAAGACATGCACTCCAGTTTTTTTTAGTGCTATAGCAGGATATAACTAGTACTGAATGCAATGGCGGACATAATATACAGTTATTTTGGACGTTGTTATGGTTTAATAATATTTATGCAAATTATAATATATCAATTGATTACCTGATACTTATCGCCGTTTAAGTCTTAATTAGCCACGCTGTACCGCTAACCGGGGCAGTACTATCCCACACAGAAGATCAACCTTAAATGACAGTCTTTCGTTGGTGAGCATGAGACCGGAGGCCCGATCATTCTGCGGACCCTACTCCAGGATTTACACATGCTTTCCATCAGGCAGAGTACAGTCAATTTTGTAGGCTTAAATATATAATTGTATAAATTTTATCTCCGGCTCGAAGGACCACTACAATGGTCTAAATTCTGCTTTGTATCGCTCCTTAATATGCCTCGGAGAGTACGTTAACCCGTCGGACTTATAGGTTGCGGTACGTTGCTATAGTAGGACCATCTGTAACAATCGTTACTTATAGTTTTAGCCCCAGAAAGTCCGACTACAGTCTTTCTGCTGAACCTTGAAATCATATAGTATCGGGTTGTGAAGATATAATTGATGGCAGTCCCTCAACGTAAAAGATAGCCATATTATATATTTAGAGTCAACCCCAATCTAGCTAAAGAAAGAGGCTCGAAAGAACAAAAAGTTAGAGATTATTGGTTCTAAAACTTTATAATATTGTTATTATGTCCGCCTTTGTAGTTCAAGTAAAGTATAGTGTTAAGAGCACGCCATTGTAAGTGATTTTATGAATCTAACGCTAGTTGTACAATATTTGTGATATATTTTACGAGTTTACGTTGCTACACAAATATTATTGTTTTTGATTATTCTATTATTAAAATTAGTGTGATTATACTTGTGTTTTAATTCTTTATCAATACGCATTGAATACTTTTCCTTCCAGATCAATAGAATACGCAAATAGGTACGACTGATAGTGATTAAGTTCCAATAAGTTAGTGAATGTTAATGATATTATATTACACACACGTGAAGGCGAAGAGACAAGTAGATGCATAAAGGTAGAAATACACAATACTCTCTTCTTTAAAGGTAAGGGCCATACGTCCCCACGCTGACCGAGTACAGGTTGGGGACTGACAAGACAACGCTGTAGCTAAGTTATCTTGGCGTTGGATGTACTTAAGCCGCCCAAAGGCCTCCAACTAAGCTTCACGACTGTTAATATGATGACAACCGGGACCGACTGCTTAACGTAACCTCCGAGAGGTCACGGAGACCATCCAGTACTCACCGCGCCATCGTTGCTTACCTTTCAAATGTATACAACAATAAATTGCCTGGTGAGCACGTTAAACCTTTGATCACGGTTGTCATAATATACTGAGTCTGCCTTCAAATGAATACTGACAACTACTTCAACCTTCGAATTCAGTTTGCTCTGAAAACGATGCCAGATGCCCCGTGAAAAAACTGATCTTTAGATAAAACAGATTTAACTAATAACCGACCCCAAATAACCTTTGGAATAACATAGGGTAACAAAAATATTATATTTACAAACTTTAAAGATAAGAAGATTTATTCGCTCAAACACATGTGTACATACAATAAATAAATTATAGCATGCAATTTACATTTCTTTTTATAATTTAAAGAAAACAATAAAAATGCACATCATTTACAAATATAATTTATTTACAATAATTACAAGAAATAAATATAGTCTCGTTCAGCATCATATTTATTTACATTCATACTGTTATTTATAAATATCTTTAACAACACAGATAACAATCTAATTGGTTCAACTTTATCAAATTCAAACTTATTTAAACGACCACTCTGACTACATTTTTAATTTTAACAGATTACACTTGATGGATAGTGTCTACCGTCAAACATGAATGTCTACAAGTTAAGGTGCCAAAAGCGCGTTACCGTTTTGGAGAAAGAGTACGCTCTTTTCTTGTAGACATAAATTACCCAAATGACTTACTTCCTTTATAATACGTTATTTAGCTTTAAGGTACGGACAGACGTGCTCATTACTAGCACGAAAGCATGCTTTTATTGAGCAAGTGCTCATTAGTAGCACGTGTGTACAGTCAGCGTCATAATGATATTGGCGTTTAAAGTGGTCAAAATGATGTGAAAAACACTAATTCAATTTTATGTTGGCTCGCAAGGTGCTCAAATTGTTGTACGCATTCAAAGTGGTCAAAAGATCTTAGCAATCAGTTTTCAATAATATGTTATCTGACAGAGTGTTCATATTTATGTTAACAAATAGGTTGTTCATTGGTATCTAAGCGTGCAAACTAGTCAAAAATATCTTAGCATTAAAGAGAAACCAACCTTATCACCCACAGATAGATTATACTTTGCAGTTTCACTACATAGTATAAAACAAAGTCGCTTCCGCTCTCTGTCAGTCCCTATAAATACTTGGAGTTTTGAAACTATGCAATGGATTTTAATTCCGTTTTCTTTAATATATAGAGTGATTCAAGAGGAAGGTTTTTATGTATAATTCATGCATAATATTATAGTGGAGAAACATTGACAATTTTAGAGGTTTCTAATGTGATGTCCTAAATAAACCCATTTTTTACGTTTACATTGTAAACGCTGGCTGTACCCTATGAGATAGATCAAAATAATGTACTACATTATTGTATACCTTAAAAAGTCTAACGTAAATCCTATCCTATAACGTATATCTATCCTAACGTAAATGCGCTTTGGGAATCGTTACGGGATAATATGCAAGCTGTAATAATTGATAACAATAACTCATCTTCTGATTATAGTGATTAGCATAGAACCTAAGTTATCTTCTGATAATTCGGACTCTGAACCATCAACTAAGAAAAGTAACAATGAGGACAGTACAGAGGAAGAACCAAACACAGACATTAGTCTTTCAGGAGAAACATTTGGCAGTGTATCAATACCTAAGCGAGTTTAAAAAATACAGAGTACTAAGCCCGCTAAAGATGTTAGAGGAAGAAAGAGGTTTAGTTATAGTAATGTGTGTGTTGAAATCGGTACAAATCCATGTGTAGACCAGCCAATATAACATATAAAGAGGCTTTAAATGGTTTAGAATCAAGAGAATGGTGTAAAGCTTTACAGGAGGAATCATTAAAATCATTTGAAGAAAACGAATCTTGGAAAGTAGTGGACAAGCCAAAACAAACAACAGAGGTTAAGTGTAAGTGGGTGTTCAAGAAAAAAGTGGACAGTTGTGATAATGTGCGATATTATTTTCAGTTAGTCGCCAAGGGTTTTACACAAAGACCAGGCACAGACTATACAGAAACATTCTCACCAGTGGACCGTCACTACAATAAGACTATTGCTTGTATTGAGTGTTAAATATAATCTAGACATAACTCACCTTGATGTAACCACAGCTTTTTTGAATAGGCATTTGAAGATGTGTATATGAGTTTACTATACAATTTGGAATGTCATAAAAAGAAAGTATTAATTTTTAAAAAAAGTAGCTCTGACATACGGACGGACAGACAGACAGACAGACATGATGAATCTATAAGGGTTCCGTTTTTGCCATTTGGCAACGTAACCCTAAAAATCGGCCAAGTGCGTGTCAGACAGAAACCATTTCAACTCTAGAGGAATTGCAATTAGAAAATATTCGTCACCCTCCGTATTCGCCAGACCTTGCTTCAACGGACTACAATTTTTTTCGTAATTTAGACAATTTTCTATGTGATAAAAAGTTTTCTTCCCAGGAGGCAGTACAAAATGCTTTCACACAGTTTGTAGAATCTAGATCACTTGAGTTCTATCGCAAAGACATAAATGACATTCCTATTAGATGGCAGCAATGTATATATAATAATGGTAGATATTTTGATTAAATAAATATGTTAAATGAAAAAATCCCCCACGCACATAAAAGGGTTCCTCAGTCACCCATAATGATACGTGGTTTTAAAATCGTATCCAATATAATGTGTTAATTTATGACGTTTACCAAGGAAGCGCCTTTTATAACTTAAGCCTCTATAACTCCTGAACTAATAAAGTTATCTAATCTGCTACAGTTTTCCTCTGAAGTTCATTATATAGACCACCATCACGAATTTTTCCAGATATTTTACAAAAAAGTGCCCTTTAAAGTGGAGTTTCTCGTAAACGGACACCTAAATCAAAAAATCCTCTTAAAAATTCATTATTGTTTTCAAAACACCTATCTAATAATACCCCACAAGATGGGGAAGTCGCGAGAAAAAAAATCATCCCCACTTTACGTGTAAGGGAGGTACCCCAAGTAAAAATATTTTTCATAATTTTATTGTAGCACTTTGTCGACATAATTACAACACATATTCATGCAAAGTTTTATCTTTCTAGCACCTATCCTTTGGACGGAAAGTCGAGGACGGACGGACGGACATGACGAATCCATAAGGGTTCCGAGTCATAAACTTCGGACCCCTCAAAGGCAATCTACGGATTGAAAGAATCAGTTAGGGCATGGTGTAAGCGTGTGGATGATTTTTAACAAACCTTGGGGTATAGGAAGTCAATCAATGCACCTTGTTTATTTGTTAAACATATTGATAATGTCAGGATGATATAAATGTATGTGGTCAATTTTATTTCTTTTTTGTAATTGTAAACTGAATACCTTAAGACTAAGTTAAAATCTAAATTTAAATTAAAAGCCTTGGGAAATATTAGACAATGCTTAGGAATGAGAGTCAGATGAAACAATAATGAGATTTTTGTAGATAAGGAACAATTTGTAGATCATTTATTAGATAGGCTTATCATGAAAAATTGTAACCCAGTCAGTACACCAATGGAAGTAAATTTGAAGCTAGAGAAGAGAGACACTCATTGTACTCAGTATCCTTACCAGCAATTAATAGGAACTTTAGTTTATTTATCTATGTTAATCCGCCCAGATATATTTTATGATGTTTGTTACTAGAACCAGTTTAATAATAATTACAATGAAACACATTGGAAACATTTAAAACATATTTTAAAATACTTGAAAAAAATCAAGCATTTTGGTTTTTTCGTTTATGGGTTATGTCAATGCTGAATGGGCATTGTGTTTCTTTGATCTGTGATGGGCATGAATATGAAAATATCCAGTACAAGACTTACGGTCCACACAATATGATATTGTGTGGACCGTAAGTCTTGTACTGGATACATATATAAGAAGTGTGGTAGTGTCATATCTTTTAAGTGTAAAAAACAACCAACATTAGCTTAATCTAGCAAAGAAGCTGAATATATGACTATAATATTTGTAAGGCAAGTGAATAAGCCATTTACTTGTGAAGCTTATTGTTGGAATTAGAATGCAGAAATGAGTCACCTATTCAAAATATGTGTTGGTATAATCCACAAATAAATTATTAAAAAAATTATATTAAAAATTTCTAAATTATTACTGTAGGTTATTTGTAGTTTATGTTACTCGTAAAATTTTGTCAGTATTGGCTATAATATAAAAATTATAATTTTTGACTTTATATGTGTTCCACTAAAATAATCCTACTATATACCTAATCCTATTAATATTATACACGTGAAGGTTTGTGAGTATGTATGTATGTATGTATGTGTGTATGTTTGTTGCTCTTTCATGCAAAAACTACTGAACGGATTTGGATGAAACTTTACAGTAATATAGCTTATATATCAGAATAACACATAGGCTACTTTTTACTGCAATAATCGAGATAAACGGGCGAAAGCTAGGTCATTATAAAAATACATTTAATTGTGGATGTCAAAATGTATCACTGTTTATTTCCTGTCAAAACTTCACAGGTTGCTAGGCTTAACACATTTGCATAGCAACCATAATGACACGCGGGTATCGCATACCGCGGGGCGCATCTAGTACACTAATATAATCACATTAATAAATCTTCCTTAAAAGATAACTTTAATTATGATGAAAACCGCGTTTAATTACCTTGCGTAATTTAAATGATCAGAGCGGACGGACAATACGAGCGACTTTATAATGAACTGCGTAAAAATTTAATATTATTTGACCGTTCGATTATAATAGGTACTTTCTGTACCCGGCGTGTAGCTTGAATGAATCCTACGAGCTTTACGATATGACAAGATACATTGCGTACATTGTAGAACATTAAAATACGTTCTACAAAGCCGAACAGTTGATGAATATGTAACTTATACAAAAAACCAAAAACGCAACCACATCGACTCATTTGCTGAAGTTCCTATGGCCACCTTCCGGCTCCATCATCAGACCCTGGTTACCATATAGTATCAAAGTACTCGTAAAGACGAATAAAATGAGCCCAATTTCGATGGGGTTGCGTCTAATTGCGGAGTTCCTATGGCCACCTTCCAGCTCCATCATCAGACCCTGGTTACCATCTTAGAGTGTCAAAGTACTCGTCAAGAAGACGAATCAAATGAGAATTTTTACCCGAAAATAAATAATCGTATCATTAATTCTACTTTTTATCAAAGAAATTTCAATTGGTTTTATCTCATTTAAATACCTACATCCATACTCCTTTTCTCAGTATAATATTGTAGATTACCTATGATTCAATAGAATATTGGACTATGTTTTTTAATAACATTCGAAACAAAAGACATGTCAATTACGTCATGCAAGAAATGAATGAGAAAGGTATAGAAGACAAAAAAGGACAAACATTTAAAAGTAATAATGAATCTGCAAAGTATACTCTATCTGTGGGCGATAACGTTGGTTTCTGTTTATTGCTAAGATATTTTTGACTAGTTTGCATGCTTAGAAACCAATGAACAACCTATTTGATAACATCAATATGAACACTCTGTTAGCTAACATATTATTGACAACTGCTTGCTAAGATCTTTTGACCACTTTGAATGCGTACAACAATTTGAGCACCTTGCGTGCCAACATCAATTTGAATTAATGTTTTTCACATCATTTTGACCACTTTGAACGCCAATATCATTATGACGCTGACTGTACCAACATTGCTAGTAATGAGCACGCTTATTTCGAGCGTGCTCAAAAATCAACCGACGTTTGATTTTCGGGCATGCTACCTGAGGCGCGGGTGGAAGGGGGCGTGCTCCGAGCGCGTCTGAACATGTTTGCTTATGAGCATGCTAATTGCATTACCGATTCGATCTCGATCCGCGACAGTTGCTACGTCAATTTAAAATAACGAAATAAATAATGTCGCGTTGGGGAGAAGAAAAAACTTTGCTTTTTGTGTCATATTATCGAAGTTACGAATGCCTGTGGAACACACATTCTCCTTTATATAAAAATAATATTGCTCGAAATAATGCTTATGAGTCTTTATTAAAGCACGGTCACCGTCCATTTTGGCCGAGAACTTGGTGCCAAATAGCACGTCTGTCAGTACGTTTGTTTTAAAACATGCTTATTAAGAGTATGCTTAAAACAAGCATGCTTATTGCTGGCAAATGTGAACAGCTGCAGAGCATGCTAATTTTAAGCAAGCTTATTAGCATGCTATTTTTTGAGCACGTCTGTCCGTACCTTATAGATATGCTTCTGTGTTATTTTCAACTTTAAATTTACAGCCTTAAAGTTGAAAATAACACAGAAACGTTGCTTCAAGTTAAATAACGTTTAACGAATAAAGTAGTTATTTTTTTATTTATGCCTGCATGATGGAAAGTACGAGTAAAGTCCTAGAGAGTGGTCACCATCCTCATTGGAGTGCACACAATGCAGCCTGGTGAATCAAACTATGGCGGCCTAGTGAGATGCTTCTGCATTATTAGGCCTCCGGTCTCGTACTGGTCAATGAAACAAGACAGCACCAATGCTGTCATTTCAGGTTGGATGTAATCTTTTTAACATACTAAAGTCGTCACAAAATAAGAAGCCCTATTTGACATTTGTCATCGTGTTTTATATAACGATTAATTCCTGTTTTTGAGTTTATTATTTTAATATAAAGTTAAACTTGATGCTTATTATGATACGTGTTTAATTATGAATTTATTAATTCCTGTTTTTGAGTGTATTTTTACAATATAAAGTTAACTTGATGCTTATATTTTATGATACCTACGCGAATATGAATTTGACTTTTCACATTGAAAAATCAAATTTCAAATTCATAATCCTATTTCATTACTATGTTACCCATACACTATCACAACGCGTATCATAAATAAGCATCAAGTTTAACTTTATATTGAAAAGACACACTCAAAAACACGAATTATTCGTGATTAAAAAACACGATGACAAATGTCAAAACGGACTTCTTACTTTGTGATGACTATACTTATTAAAACTGCTGGTTTTTGTTCATACTAACAAAACTCTAATTGGTCGAACCAGCAATTGTTGGCAAGAATATTAAATAACTTCAACTTGATATACCTATTATTACCATTTAAGTAGTAAGTGACACTCTCATTGACACTATTTGAGTGGTTTATTTATAGACTTTTGTACATATAGTCTTTGTTGTTTATCAGAACTTATTCAGGGTTACCACTCGTAGTCAACAATTTACCCAAAAACCTAGAGCGTAATACTGCTCTCAGTTCGAAACGCCCGACGTTTGAAAGTATCGTAAACTTTCAATTTCAATAAGTCCCGCTATTCAAAGATTATGTTTTTGTTACATATTTTAAATACATACCTACAAAAAAAAATACTTCCGATTTATCCTGGACTGTACAAAACAAATATCTTCCAAAAGCCGTAACAGGGTAAAACCTGCCTAAGGGTTCTTCAAAATTACTTTAAAGTTGTACTTAAATTACTTTTCTAAACTCTTTTGTTAAAGCTGCTTCTAAAGGTGACTGTATCATAATTTGCTTATAACACTCATACATCAAAATATTAACAAAAGTATAAAATATACATAAATAGAGCGCAAGGCATTATTCACAATAACAGCGGTTTAAAGTGGTGTTTTGTTTACCAGTTCTGTTTACAATTTACTATAAACTAAAATTATATATATTAGTCGATTAAATACATCGATCGATTGATTCGTTCAGAAGACCATAAATTAATTTAACAAATATTTCAGAATCACAAGATACCTACCTATATGCGTTACATCACAAATGCTAGATTTTGAAAATAGATTGTGTGCATTTTTTTTCAAAACACTATAATATTGGCATAACACTGTTTAGTATTCACATTGAAATAAAAACATACATTTAGCTTTGCTTATTTCTTTTAACAGGAAGACATTCAAGTGTAACTTAATGTCGAACCTAAATTCGTTTTCTAATAGTTATATCACTTGATAATAAGCGTTTTAGATATTACACACATAAAATGTAATGGTTAATAGTAGGTATAGCAATTGTTTGTAACCCACAGCATATTGGCAGCAGGCAACATTTCCTTTTTACCATTATCACCATGAGCCCATGTGTGTATGACACAATCCATGTCAGACCCAACGCATATCAGACCCAATGCATGTCAGAACCAACGCATGTCAGACCCAATGCATGTCACACCAAACCCTCGCCAATATTCCAACGAACCTTGTATGTACTGAACGATTCCAATTACCGTCGATAAATCGGCAAGCATACCAATGTCAATTTTTTAAAAACTTGACAAATATCGGCGGTAAATACCTTTATGTATTGATAGTCAGTTTCATAAGTCCACCTTAGCACCTATATTGCTGAGCGGTATAGCTTGGAGTTCTGTCCGTAGACATAGAAACTCACCGGCCACACATGTGATACACGCACACGATACTGAGAGGGCCCACCATGAGAATGTTGTGGGAAACGTGCCGTTGTATATCCAGCAAGCGAGAAGATGGATCCCGTAGTATGTGCAACTGTTATAAGAAATTGTAAACATAAATTGGATGCAATTATAATTTTGCTAAACTGAAGGCCTTGTAAAGAGTCTTACCTAAAGTCCAAGCACAGTTTAGTCCTGCCGACTACAGTCCACAGGACGAAGGCTCCAATAATTGCATTCAAAACAAATGCAAATATAACAGATCTGCCTTCGTTGTCACGTACATGTATCTCCTGTAATTTAAAATACAGATTTGTTCGCATGTTTGTCAGCAATTGTAGTAATCATTATTCGAATTTGGGTCAGGTTAATATTTAACTTTTGGTTCACAAAATTAAATAATGTGACTTCCTATCAATAAAACAATTTTTAAATTCAGTTCAGTAGATTTAAAGATTACCACTTATAAAGTTTACCTGTTTATTAGTTTAGATGGGTATTCAGTTTGCTACTGTCTTAATCATATTTAGACCTATAATGTATCAATACCATTCAGAGCCTTTAAAATTGGTGTATTAGTAAAATTAAATTAACCGTTTTTTATGAGTGTACATTACTATTATTATTTTAATACCACTTTTGTCCACATCTGTGCCCAGTTCACTCTCAGAGCATCCATTGACCAGATCCATGATGGATATAATAAGATTATTTTTTCTATTTACTCACTCTAAGTATTTTATAGATACCATCTAAGTGTAACAGACAGAGAGACTTTGTAATAATATAGAATTATGGATTGTGTTTCTCATAGTATGTAAGAGTTCATGACAAACAAAATGAAATCTACAAACCTACATAAGGTTACACAAATACGATTTTATCAAATGTCATTAATTTCACAAACATTACTGCCTAAGTAAACAAACATGTTTTTAAGTAGATTAGCAATATGATATACTCACATGATATTGAAAGATATGATCCAGAGTCCTCGTCGAATCTGTTAGATCTTGCATCACAGCAATGATCAAACACAAGCTGCAATATAACACAGACTGCATGGCCACTATCTGGGAGGTGATCAAGCAAGGGTCCCATTGCGTATAGCGGAATGAGCCCGTCAATTTCTTTATTTTCGACATCTTTACACTATAAACTTTAAACCATTAAATAATTTCAATGGTTAGCGTTTAAATTATGTAGGCAACAATTTGTATAGCTGCTGTCTCGTGTTAATTAGTGAAATTATAAACATATGGATTAATTTTGAAGAATTACTAAATAAAAACTTTTATTTGTTAATACTGGATGACAAACAGAATGAAGTTCCAAGTTCCAAACTTCCAACTCGATTACTCAACAACGTCAAATTTGCTTTGTCAAAACTGTCAGAAAAACTTGTTCCATTCGATTCAATTTCTTTACAGTTGATTCAGAAGTTGTTAAAATAAATTGTTGATTTATTTTAAATTATTAATTAAGTAGGTACACTTAGTTACTTTTTAATGCCTAAATAACTAAGATCGTTTGTCCTCGAACATGCTCTAGCAATGGATGTCGTGTTTACGCATCATACAAAATTATAAATAACAACTTTTTCGATATTTCTTTTACATGGTTTCATTTTTTTTTTCATCGTCGCCGACGATGTTTAGTACGTCAATAGCAATTAAAGCCAATTCTTGAAATGAAAAATCCATCTTTCCTTGTTTACAACACTAGCACGTTAGATCCGAGTCACAGTCACGGTGCGTATGCATTTACATCACGGCCCCGTTTATAACGAGGCAACCACGTTCCGTCCGTGTAAAATCCTGTCACGAATGCAGCGGCCTTTATTGTTTTTATGATAGGGAGGTAAATCAGAAGGTAGGTTGTAACACTTTCTCTTAAGAAAGGTTACTCCCCGGGTAGCTAATGTCAGAGAGCATGAAATAGATGGGCGCCTTGATCTCACAGAAGATTGACCTGGTGTGCCTTGCAGTGATTCAGGGAATTCAAAGAAAAACCACTCTCCAGTTTCACACAAATATATTTACATATGAGATACAAAATACAATTAGTAATACATCTAAAAATTTAGTAAGTATACAAAGTTATGTAGGTGGGTTGCTCAACAAAAAGATGATCTTTTTGATCCAGGTTATTTTAAGCTGGCCCCTTCCGTAGGTGGTAGTGAGAGTAGAACTTCACACCCAGTAGGCCGGATGCAAAGGTTCGTCAGCCCGATCTCGGAAGAACCGATGAACAAAAAAAAACAAGTTATTAACCAGAGGTATGTCAATTAAATTGTAAAAAAAACCATACGTGATCCCGTGGCAAGTCAAGGATGAGCGTGGTACGTGCGGATGGTCTTCCCACAGGCCGTAGGCCTCTGCGAGCTAGTTCACCCACACAGAGTCCAAGAAGTCCTCTTTGGCAGGTGATATGCTACCGCGGAACTGGCGGCTCTCGAGACTTGTCACACTGTAGGCCCGGCAAGGAAACTGAAGTACAGATCCTTAGAAGGATATTTGAACAAATCCTTTGACAAAATCTTGGTCAAAACCTTGGACCCTAGAAAAGAAGTTAATCATCCTAAGCAAATAATCTCGCAAACAAATACACTGAAGAAATACAGTAAAAAGAATTCAAATTCTCACCACTTCAACAGCGGGGCAGATCAGCAGAGATTTCTTCACAACTATTTATTACGACGGGCAGGATCACAATATGTTCACAGCGAGACACAGAATAGTCCTTTGAGGAACTAATACTGGCTTTTATATTCTATTTCAAGGACTCTTCTGGAATAAAAATCCCACCCTCTTACAAAATAAAATGACATCGTACGATTTCCAAAGACAAACCAGACCACAGATTAAATACGCACCATAGACCTAAAAATCTTTTTGGTCAAAACTTGTTTAACGAATGACATGAACGCCACCTCTCGCTTCGTTAGTGAAAACAAAGCAAAATGCAGTTGACAGACAGCGGGGAAAAAGTCACGGTTTGCCAAAGGTGGCGCTATAGGTACTTAAAATCTATTCTGAATACTTGGTTATCCTCTCGTAGAATTAAGGTAAAAAAAAATGTTACAGTACCCCCTCCCCCGTGAAATTTCCTGAGCAGGGTGCGAAGGAAATTAAAAGATTGCCTATGCAATAAAAGAACAAAAAAAAAAACCAAAAAGTTACAAAACAGTATGGCTAAGCTAGTAACACCCAATAAGACAGAGATTCCATTTCAATACCCGAAGAAACTCAGGTTACTGCACGCCTTACTATACGGAGGACAAACCGAAGAGAGGCGTGAGCTGTGAAGAAAAGCGCACCTTGTGAAGCAGCGAGCCTCATAGTGACGCAGGAGACACAAGTACAGAAGCAATACAAGGTGGATCAGGAACAGAGAGTGGCTCCTCCCCACTGTACTTCAGAATATCCTTGATATGGTAGGCACCTAGACTCCTACCATCCAGATCAGACAATTCGTAGACTAAAGGCGAACGTTTCGCCGTTACTACGCATTTCATAAATTTCGGGGCTAACTTGGCTGTGAAGTTTTTATCCTTGTTAGATAAGTAGTGCGTTCTCTTGTAGACCAATTGTCCAACCTTCAAATCTATATGTCTTTTTCTGAGGTTATAGTATTTTTCATTTCGCCTGTGAGCCACATCCAAGTGTTTGCGCACTTGGGCGTAAATACGATGTATTTCCTGCAACCTCTCTCCGAAAGGCTCAGGACTATCGACGGAAATACAGTTGGGATGAGCGGAAATCTCGTCCTGTCTGTAGAGGATACCGTCTCCTATGAATTCCCTGCCATGAACAAGAAAATAGGGAGTGAAGCGAGTTGCCTCGCTTACTGCAGTATTTAAGGCACACTGCAGTTCAGCAAGGTTTTCGTCCCATTTCCTGTGATGAGACTTCACATAGCAGGAGATCCCTTGAACTACGTTGCGTATGGCCCTCTCTGCCTGGTTAGTCTGCGCATGATACCTTGAATTATAGTAGACGTTGGGCACACTATATTTCACTAAGAGGTCCTTGAATGGTTTGCTCACAAACTGAGGGCCATTGTCCATATAGATTGTTTTGCAGACACCATGTACTAGGAAGACATTCTTCTCGATGAATCTCGCAACAGCTATGCCTGTAGCAGTCCGTATAGGATACAACATGACATATTTACTGAAGTAGTCTGAGACCACGATTAAATGTATATTTCCCTTGCTAGAGGTAGGGAATGGGCCCAAAAGGTCACAAGAGATGGCTTCGAAAGGTTTCGACACCCGTTTTGGATTTCCCATGAGACCAGGACGGGCAGTGTTCACAGGTTTATACTGCTTACAAATTTCACACTTGCCCACGTATTCCTTGACGCTTTGATACATCTTAGGCCAGTAATAGTTGAGAGCCAGTCGTTTGTGGGTCTTCCAAACGCCTCCATGGGCACTCATGACGTGGTCATGGTACTTGGTGAGCAGGGATGCTCTATCCTCTTGAGGTACCACTAGTTTCCAACTGAAATCAGATGTCAAGGTAAATTTATTTCTTGACAACCTATATAGTGCACCATTACGAATGTCGAAGTTCGGTAATTTTCGTGGGTTTTTTAACACACTGTTAAAAGTATGGAGGTACCAAGAATCTTTGGTGTCACTGGTATGCAATGCACCAATCTGTATTCGAGACAGAGCATCGGGAACAACATGATCCTTACCCTTCCTATGCTCTATGTCGAAGTCAAACTGACTCAACCTCATGCTCCAGCGGGCGAGACGACCAGTCGGATTCTTTAACTTGTGAAACCACAATAATGAAGCGTGGTCCGTGACTACGGTGCATTTCTGACCTTCCACGTATTGTCTGAACTGTTCTAATGCAAAGATCACAGCTAGCAGCTCACGTTCAGTGGTGCTGTAGTTGACCTCGCTATTGTTAAGAGAACGACTGCAATACGCGACCGGGTGTTCGACACCCTCATGTGTCTGTGTGAGGACCGCCGCCACCGAGTAGGAGGATGCGTCACTAAGAATCCTGAACGGTAAAGAATAATTAGGCATTTTCAAAATAGGAGCAGAGACCAAAGCGGACTTCAAGAGGTTGAAAGACTCTTCCGCTTCGGGTGTCCACATGAAAGAAACATTTTTAGAAGTTAATTTGCATAAAGGTCTGCTAATCTTAGAGAAGTTGTTGATGAAACGTCGGTACCACCCAGCCATGCCCAGGAAACGCTTCACCTCTTTAGGATTGGAAGGAGTGGGATAGTTGAGAATAACATCAACTTTACCCGGGTCAGTCCGAAGGCCGTGTCTATCAACAAAGTACCCGAGGTATTTTAGTTCGCTTCGGCAGAAACGGGATTTTTTCATGTTGATCGTGAGGCCGGCCTCTCCGAGGCGCTGATGGACTCTATGTAGGAGATCCACATGCTCCTCAAAGGTGCCGGACACAACGATGATGTCGTCTTGAAAGGCGAAGACCCTGTTGTCAAACTCTGGGCCGAATAGACGGTCCATGAGGCGCTGCATAGAAGCAGAAGCTCCGACGAGCCCGAAACACATCACATTGAACTGAAACAAACCCCGTCTAGGGACAGTAAAAGCAGTCTTCTCAGCAGATTGTGGTGAGTCAAAAGGGATCTGCCAATAGGCAGCACTTAGATCTATAGATGATAGATATTTGGCATTATTGAGATGGTCTAGGATTTGATTTATATAGGGTAAGGGATATGCATCACTTTTCGACACGGAATTCAGCTTCCTAGAATCAAGACAGAGTCTTAGGTCACCATTCGCTTTCTCCACCATCACCACTGGCGAGTTCCACGCAGACTGAGACGGGGATACTACTCCCATCTCCAACATCCGGTCCAGTTCTTCTTCCAGGGCTTTCTGTTTACAGGGAGAGAGCGGATAGTACCGTTGCTTGATTGGTTTGCTGTCACCCGTATCAATAACATGGTGCACAAGAGATGTACGGCCTAGACCTACTTTATCAGTATTGATCGTTTCGAATTTGTCAATAATGTTGTTTATAATCCGCTTTTGATCAGCCGACAAGTTGTCGTAATCCTCCAGACCATGGTTAAGCGCCAGTGATTCCACAGGATTACAATCACTAAAGTGGGATAGATTGACATCCCGAGTGGTCAATCTGTTTCCCAAATGAAACTGATGCCAGAAGTCAACGCCAAATATCATGGCGGTAGTAATGTCTGGGACAACATAGAATTTAATAACTCTGACAACAGAATTATATTCAACAGGAAGTGAGATACAACCCATACACGACAGACTAGAGCCGTCTGCTGTAGATAAACTAAAGGTGGGGCTGATGCCTTCTAGCTCAAACCCTAGTTCCAAAAAGATGCGGTGCGAACCCTTGCCTAACACAGAGCAGGCCGCACCTGAATCTAGTAAGCCCAGAACATTTAAGTTCAGGACCTTTACCACTAAATACGGTCTAATATCATTATCCCGTTTATTAAACAGGACCTTACCAGAGTAATTACCAGACAGAGAAGGAACGGACAGACCGACTGGTAGGCTCCTTGCAAGGCCCTGACTTACTCGTTTTTTGGCGAGACGTTACATCGGGGACAATCCGGGATTCTGACACCCTTTCGACCACATCGGAAGCACACCACCTCTCTCGACTGCGTGCAGCGTGCAGCAAGATGGCTGCAATCTCCGCAGCGAAAGCACTTGGGTTCGCTTGAGGTGGAGGGACCGGAAACCGCAGACACCTGTCGAAAAGATTTATGAGAGGATTTATTCTTAGTCGGATGTAAGTCAGAGGTGATTTTCATTTTGTCCAGAGCCGGTTCGTCAAATGCCTCTGCCCTAGTACGAGCAAGTTCAAGACGCCTTCCTAATCGCTTTAGATCTAATATGGACCTTACGTCATGCAGAGCTAATTCCTTCATATACTCAGGTCGGATGTTGTGCATCAGAATGTCCAGCTGCTCCTCGCTAGGCATCCTGCACGAGAGTCTGGCAAACATGGCCTGCATCGTGGAGATGTAGTTTCCCAACGTTTCGGATCGGGCCTGCGTACGCTGTCTGATTTCCTTTTGGAGACGATAGTCGTAGTCGGGGAGATCGAAGTTCTCCCTCAACTCCTCCAACATGCACTCATAAGAGGTGAAATCCTCCTTGTTGGTACGAAACCAAGACAGAGCTGGACCCTCCAACAGGTCAGAGAATGCAATTAGGATTTTCTCCTTAGTGACCTCACGAGCGCATCTAAGCTCCTCAGAGCTCCTCAGACCTCCTAAGAGCCATCAAATTTTAAGTTGAAAGAATTTAAGTTGATGGGTCTATCCTTGATCAGTCAGGTTGGGGCTGAGTCGTCAGCAGCTACTTTGGGCTGCATCGAACGGTCTCCTACCCTCTCGGGAGAGGTGAGCTGTTCATTAGCTACTTTAGCTGGAGCTGCTTCCTCCTCCAAACCATCCGAGTCAGAGTCAGTTTCCGCTTCAGACACGGACAGCACCTTAACTAACCGATCCCGGATACCAACCAGTTCAGCGCAGTCAAGACCACACCTCGCCAGCCTGGCTAGTATATAATTAGCTCTGAGAGTCACTTTACGGCGAATAGATTTATTGGAAACAAAGTCACCTGAGGAAAGAACACCCTCCAGTTCTTGGACCTTAGGCTCGCATAGAGGCAGTTCCGAAGCAGCAGAGGCAGAAGAGGCGATACTGGGCTTTAGACTGCCCCGTCGGCTGAGCCGCAAAGCAGTTCGCAACTCACTCCTTAGACTTGCCACAGTGTCATCCGCGCCAACTGAAATCCCCATGGCAGACAATTCATTAATGAGTTCATCCCTCTTCAGGTAATTAATACACCCACTCAACTGGGCCATGATGAAGAGAAAAAAAAAATTTGAAGTTCTAAGTTAACGTTCCAAATTAATAAGATTATAATGTTGTTTCAAAGTTAAGGTACAAAGTTAAAATACCAAGTTGATATACTAAGCTGAGATACTAAGTTAAGATTCACAATTATAATTCAAAGTCTAAGGTTATTTAGTGTCAAGAACACAACCTAAGCCTGCAAAAGAAAATCTAGGTTGATTACAACAATGTATATATTAATTTATGTGCAGATATTACAGTTCAAACAAACAAGTAACCAATATGTTGGAAGTGTTTCTATTGGTAAATGAGTTTAAATGTAATTCACAAGTCTATGTTCTACAAAAACAATTCTATAAAACTAATTTATATTAGTTGGTTTAAAGTTCTTCAAAGAAGATTCAAAATGCTAATTTTCAAAAATAAAAAAGAGTTGCAGGTATTTATTCCTGCTATATAATGCAGATTACAATAAAGTTTCTAAATTCCACAAAGAGATTCTAAATGCTAATGTTAAAGTTTAAAATTAATTGCAGGTACTTATTCCTGCTTCTTTATGCAGTTAACAACAAAGTTTCTTAGTTTTCTAGAAAATTCTTATTTATAAACAAAAGAAGGGTAAGTTTTATTCGAATTTAAGTTCTGAAATAAATTTAAATTATTTTACAAGATATTAGGCACACAATACACCCAATATAATCAAGTACTATCGTAATAAAAGGTTTCACTGTTAGCTACAAAGTTTTTTTTTTATAGTAAAAATTTCTATATCTTAAGAATTTAAAATTGTTCAACTAAATATAAGGAATACAATATCCTTATTAAAACTAGGTAATATTGTATTTGAATTGAGTGCTTGCTATATAGATAACAAGCTCACAGGACACTCACTTATTTTGTAAGTAGGTACTCTAAAAAAGTGATGAAAAAAGTTTTCATCAGATATTAACAATATCCATAGAAAAGATATAAGTCTAGATATAAGGAAACTATGTCCTTGTTCTAATTAAGTTTTAAAATAATAACCCAAGTGATAACTTGGTGTGCACTGCTAGCACAACTTATTTCTACAAGTAGGTACACCTAGAATGTGGTGAAAAAAAATTACCCTCACTTATGTGACTTTTCTTCAACACACTAGAAGGGACACAAAAGATATATAATTGTGTGAAACTGAACAAGACAAAACAGACAAAACACAGAAACACAAAACACAAAGTACCAAATTAAAAAAGCCAGACTTACCAAATAATTTGCAGTAATAAAATTTATGTTAATTTTGAATTTGTTTGCATGTCGCATAAGAGGTGGTAAGATGCGCTGAAAAAATGCAAACAAATATTAATTATATGCGCACTGCAAACGCAAAACCAATTAGCGTCCTGGGACGTATCGGACGGATGGTCTCTTTGAAAACCCACTTGAACACCAGCAAAGCACACACTAAAGTCCGGGTAGGTCGCCAAACGTTGGTGCGCCACTTTGTAACACTTTCTCTTAAGAAAGGTTACTCCCCGGGTAGCTAATGTCAGAGAGCATGAAATAGATGGGCGCCTTGATCTCACAGAAGATTGACCTGGTGTGCCTTGCAGTGATTCAGGGAATTCAAAGAAAAACCACTCTCCAGTTTCACACAAATATATTTACATATGAGATACAAAATACAATTAGTAATACATCTAAAAATTTAGTAAGTATACAAAGTTATGTAGGTGGGTTGCTCAACAAAAAGATGATCTTTTTGATCCAGGTTATTTTAAGCTGGCTCCTTCCGTAGGTGGTAGTGAGAGTAGAACTTCACACCCAGTAGGCCGGATGCAAAGGTTCGTCAGCCCGATCTCGGAAGAACCGATGAACACAAAAAAAACAAGTTATTAACCAGAGGTATGTCAATTAAATTGTAAAAAAAACCATACGTGATCCCGTGGCAAGTCAAGGATGAGCGTGGTACGTGCGGATGGTCTTCCCACAGGCCGTAGGCCTCTGCGAGCTAGTTCACCCACACAGAGTCCAAGAAGTCCTCTTTGGCAGGTGATATGCTACCGCGGAACTGGCGGCTCTCGAGACTTGTCACACTGTAGGCCCGGCAAGGAAACTGAAGTACAGATCCTTAGAAGGATATTTGAACAAATCCTTTGACAAAATCTTGGTCAAAACCTTGGACCCTAGAAAAGAAGTTAATCATCCTAAGCAAATAATCTCGCAAACAAATACACTGAAGAAATACAGTAAAAAGAATTCAAATTCTCACCACTTCAACAGCGGGGCAGATCAGCAGAGATTTCTTCACAACTATTTATTACGACGGGCAGGATCACAATATGTTCACAGCGAGACACAGAATAGTCCTTTGAGGAACTAATACTGGCTTTTATATTCTATTTCAAGGACTCTTCTGGAATAAAAATCCCACCCTCTTACAAAATAAAATGACATCGTACGATTTCCAAAGACAAACCAGACCACAGATTAAATACGCACCATAGACCTAAAAATCTTTTTGGTCAAAACTTGTTTAACGAATGACATGAACGCCACCTCTCGCTTCGTTAGTGAAAACAAAGCAAAATGCAGTTGACAGACAGCGGGGAAAAAGTCACGGTTTGCCAAAGGTGGCGCTATAGGTACTTAAAATCTATTCTGAATACTTGGTTATCCTCTCGTAGAATTAAGGTAAAAAAAATGTTACAAGGTAAGACAATAGGAGATGCAGACGAGGTTACGTGAGTCATCTAATAAATAATATGAGTACCCAATGTTATAATATCATTGATGAGTACCTGATACCCATCAACTATAGTATATCAATTCTTCCTACATCAATTAAACAAAGTTAGTTTGTAGGTATTTATAGCTCAAATAAAGACATACTCCTACTACCTACGACTACCGATATATTAATAAGTCGATAAGACTAAACATCAATTTATTTTAATTTAACCACTAACCTTATAAAAAATTTGTATGGCCAACCATCCAACCATACCAACTTCATCAATGTAAATTAAATTTTGCTTAACATAGTAGTTTACAGAAAAATATTTGTATTAGCTTGTAATATATATTTAATATTTATAAAATAATATTTTTTTAAGACAAAACTACTCATACTTACATTAAAACATAGAAGAACATGGCAAGGAGGAGCCACACGCAGGGGTTCCCCTGTCTGTGTTTTTTTGTTATGTTTGAATTCATAACAACAGGCAGTTGCTTTTATATGTGAGTCTAAAATGCATAATGTGTGTCCCTCCGCAAAAAATGACAGACTGTTTTGAATTGGAAAAAGACGAAATGGTTAGGTACTTCCTTCCAGTCCGCGGGCCTGTGTGGTTGAATGAAAGATTACCATATTAACTGGCATTAGAAATCTGAGCGCTATCCTTATTATATCCTATATAAAGTGTATATTTGTAAATATGTAATATAATGTGTAGTTAATTTTTCATTTTCCCCCTCCTATAGCTATAATGAAGCTTTCCTTTTCCCAATTCCGTATTTCCGGCATTTTTGTTATTGTATAGTTTTCTAATTTTAATTACAACGTAGCACATGCGCTCCCGAAAAACAAATAGGGGTGGCAGGGTAAAATTAATCATAATTTTTTGTATAATGTTTTGTTTTATGAATTAATCTTTTCTACACGATAAGTACCTACAGCATCAGTAACCCACGACCAAATCGATTAATGACACTCGAAAAGTCCCAGGAAAAGTTATGTAAATTGCAGGAGTTTTAAATTTAAAAATCTACATTTATAGCAAACTAGCGTTTTGTCTACGTTTTCACCCTCGTGTACGTCGTTTATCGCGGCAAAAGGTAGCTTATGTCTTTCGTTAAGAATCAAAGTAAGTAGGTATATTCATGACAAACATCACTGATACACAGAGTTGCACCATCCCTATTCATCCTTGGTTGTCATGAACATCTACAGCAATTGCAGACGTTTTTGAAAAATTAGTCCCCTCAAAAATACTGACAACTAGTTCAATCTTCAAATTCCAGTTCGCTTTGAACGTTGTAGGGATCTAATGAAAGTCGCTGCGTTAAAAAACTGATATTCAGGTGAAACCGGTTGAACTACCAGCCGACCCTAAATAATCTTGGTAATAATAAAGGCTAGAAAGATGATGATGATGTATTAGAATACCTGGGCTGGAATAACAGCTGGGTGAGGTCATGTGTGAGAGCGAATGCGTGGACAGTTCGACCCGCGTGATCAGTTCCGGAACATCCCAACCAGGACTCATGGTTAAAGTCTCCCAGGACTACAAGTTCGACGGTCGGTAACTGCCTGACTCCTGATCTGACTGGTGATCAAAAAGACGGGTTGTCTCACATTCTCCAGAATGGGAGCGATAAAGACACCCGTAGATTAAGCTTGTGGTCCCGTTGTTGAGTTTACGCTTACGTTAATATTTTAATTACTTCTAAATATTTTCACAGCCGTGTAAATGAAGATTATCTAAGTAATAATTATGAACCTAGTTAATATCACCACATTAACAGGGATTATATTGAGAATATGATTATTTTATAACTGTGTGCTTAGCTATACAAAACAAGTAATAAATTCGTAATTCTTCAAGGCTATGTAACGTATGTTGTTTTTTTTTCTATTTATGCCTACCAAAGTGACTCTACTCTGCCTGAGGGAAAGCATGAGTAGAATCCAGGAGTAGGGACCATCATCCTCATTGTGAGGGTAGGCAATATAGCATGGTGACACATACCATGGCTGCCTGGTTAAATAATTCTGCATCATTCTCCCGGCTTCCGAAGACCGCGAGAATGATCCGGTCTCACACTTACCGACGAAATACGACAGCAAGAATGCTATTATATTATCATGAGGGTCTTCTGTGTGAGGGTAGTGCGGCAGTAATTAGTAATGTAACGTTTATTTTAGGTTTAGTGCGTTGTAAAAGGTGACCTTTAATATGAACAATACACAAAAGAGCTGCTTTTTGACAATAGACAATAGAATAAATTCTTAAATATATTGTGATTTTAAAAGGAGTTCAAAATAAATTATATCTAAAAAAGATATATATACCTATAGTAGAAAAGCCTTATAATTTTTAAATAAAAAAAAAACCATAATACCTATGCGCTAACTGTCACCTGTATTAATGATATAAAAGCATAGACTAAGAATGACCTAGACCGGTCATATGCGTGCACCCGTAAGGGATAGCAACAAAGTACATTAAATATTAATGTTGCCAGGTTAAAACAATTCCCCATTAATAAGGGAGAATCGTTATTCCGTTTACTGTTCCAAACGTTTTAAAAATCTGTCAGATATGGTTAGATTAGAATAGAAGGCCTTCAAAACGAAAGCTGAAGATGTAACCGGGATCAAGATTGATTACATTAAAAAAAACATTTTTTAGAAGGTTATAGTATTTATTGGCCCTTAAATAAAATAAGTATGTTGAAGAAATTAGTTCATTTTCTTGTCTCTAGTTATCAGCATATTTTTGTACTGTAATATATCCTTACGTTCAAATATTTTTACATATAGCTTTGCTATTGCCCAACCTTGTCGTTCAGTAGCCTTCAACCACATTTTACGCACATTTTCATTTTTTGGAAATCTGGAGGACAATAAAACACTAATCAAATCAAATTAAATTTCCTCACCATATGGGGTAATTTCAAAAGGCCGATGCGTTATCCCTAAAATGCTGGTAACCTTGCAAAATTACCTTAACACATTAATGGTCATTCAAACTTTAGCTGTGACAACCTACGCAATTTGGTCGGATTATTACAAAATTTTCACACTTTAGAAACTAGTTTTTATCACTTATTTTCAATTATTTCTGCACATTGTCAAACAAAAATTGATGTAATTAATCGTAGTTAATATTAAAAACAATATTAGGCCAATAAAACGCGATTTTTTATACTTACGTGTGAAAGGTTATATTTTCATATTTGCGTTCATTACGCCTTTTGCAGCCGAAAACACAACACTGTACCATATTTGTTAAAGTATCTGGGTTGAAAACAATTAGTTAAACTTAAAATCACACAGTAATTCACTCAAAAAGCCTTATTTTCACTCCTGATAAATTCCCGCTTTGAAATTTGTTTGACACAAATGTTTTGTGACAAACCTATACGGCGATAAGGACAAAAAATACGTATCTCTATTTTTCTCTAACACACTGGAAAATGGTATCGTTATCTCACTCTCTCGTAGTAACGCTTGTTGGCATGTCAGGTCTTGGTCATTCTTAGTCTAAGTATAAAAGGTAAAGTCTTTGATTATGGTAAAGTTTGTGAGGTTGTAAGGAGGAATCACCTGTAAGGAGGAGCTACTGCACCAATTTGATCATCATTTACTAATAGAAAGACGTATTATTTGTGAGTTTCATAGTCCATAATCTGAAAAATGAAACTATAATACCTGATATAAACGTGTGCGGAGCTGCGTTCTAAAGCTATAGTCGTATTTTTAATTAGACGAAGCTAACTGACAGTAGCTAATGTCAATTATTAAAATAATGCTGCCATATTTAAAGTAATAGTGATGCGTTCAGTTCTCATTCAATCAGATGAATGAACAATGAGTGTAAATAGTTAATCATTTTGAACTCTAAAAGAATATTATATCTATATAAGAATGAAATTGTATAAAAGTGCTCTGATTTAAGATGCTAGTAGTATGTAACTACAATCAGGTTTGTGACGGCTCAACACCGCGCGTCGTCGGTTGTTTTTTGACCCAAAAAATAACCATCCTCTTATTATATTTTTATTAAATAGAAAAATTAATTTAAAAAGAAAGACGGTTAAAGTTTCGAAATACATCACCTGATTCTGGGGTTGTGAGTTCCGACACCTCCCCCCCCTCCCCCCCAACCAGGGGGGGAGGTGTCGGAACCCCCCCTCACCATTTTTACCTGCCGGAAATACTTGGTTCCCTTAGAAAAAAATAAAAACAGAAATGGTAAAAATTTCGAAATACGTCGCCATTTTAAGGGGTTGTGAGTTTTTGGGGGGATGGGGGAGGGGTCTGAACCTGCTGAACGCTGCGCTACGCTCCCGCCTTACCCATCTTTTTTTTTTTTTTTTTTTTTTTTTTTTTTTTTTTTTTTTTTTTTTTTTTTACGTGTGGAAATCCCCGCGGACCGTCACCCCGTCGGGGGTTACGGCGGGGTGGTGTTTCGGACTCGAACCGACTAAAACCTCTCTGCGCCTTTGTATTGGAAGGAGTCCAGGGAGGGGATTTCCTTCTGGACTCCAACCGGCGCCTGCCCGCACTGTTGCGGGCACCTACTTCGGTTTCGACTCTCTAATTGGGCAACGTCCGGTCACACGCGGACGTCGCCCCCTCGCGGTTGGCCACTACTGCGGACGGACGGGAAACCCGTCCCGCCCATCCGCGGCCACTCTCAGGGCGGCATGAGACGCAGGTATGCGCGCCTCCGCCGCCCGGGGCGCCGGCGGCGGATCGGGTCCGATTGGATGGAATCCTCCCGGGCCTTCTCCGCCACCTCCTTCTGCAAGATTACGTCCTCGCAGAAGGTTGCGACCGCGGTAAAACAACTGTCGCTGCCGGCCATCGATCTTATGACGGCCGGCAGCGAGAGATCCCCTCCGATGACTGCAGTGAGGACCCGGCGCTGCGCCGCCCAAGCGGGGCAGACCGCCAGCGTGTGCTGGGCCGTGTCCTCACTGCAGTCGCAGTGGTGGCAGGCGGGACTCGGTTCCCTCCTAGCGACCGAGTGCAGTTACTTTACGAAGCAACCGTGCCCGGAAAGTACCTGCGTCAGCCGGAAGGAAAGGGTCCCGTGCTGCCGCCCTGCCCACTCCTCGAGGACCGGCTGAAGAGCCTCCACGGCGGCGAAGCCAGCGCGTGGGGTCTCCAGCCGGAGCGACCATCTCAGCATGGTGGCTCGGTGAGCGGCTTCGCGCCACTCGCGCACGTCCTCGGGCGGAGGGCGAAATCCGCTCTCCGCCCGGAAGTCAGCCACTCGCCGGTAAACTTCGGCGAGCACTTCCGCCTCCAAATCCCACGGGGGTGTTCCGGCCAAGGCACACGCCGCCTCTGTGGACACCGTGCGGTATCCACGTATGGCTCTGACCGCCAGTATCCGCTGGGGGCGCCAGAGGCGCGCCCTGTTCTGGGCGGACAGAGCCGCCGCCCACACCGTAAAGTGCCATTGACCGGACAACCCCCGTGTACAGCTGCCTAGTGGGGACACTGGCCCCGCCCAAATTGGGCAGAAGTCGCCCTAGGGCGGAGGCAGTGCCCACCAGCTTAGGACCAAGCTGTCGGAAGTGCTCGTCGAAGAGCCACCTACCGTCGAGGACCAGACCCAGGTACCTCATCTGGGCCCGGACCGGTACGAGGACCGAGTTGACCTCGATCGAGGCGCCAGCGGGCGGACCGCGACGGGGCCCATGAAATAATAGGGCCTCCGTCTTGTCCAGGGCCACCCGCAGACCCAGCGCCTCGATGCGCCCGACCACCCGGGAGACTCCCGTGGTGGCCAGGCGCGCCGCCTCCTCAAAGTTTGCCCCCCCGGGCCGTGACTAGGGTGTCGTCTGCGTAACAGATTACACCCAGCCCGGGGGGGAGACGCCCTCGTAGAGCCCAGTCGTATCCCATGTTCCACAGGAGTGGTCCTAGGACAGACCCCTGTGGAACACCGCACGACATGGCCCTGCGTCTCAAGGCGCCATCTCGGTCCTCGTACTCGACGGCACGCTCCTCTAAATAGTCTGCCACCAGCCGCCTCAGGTACCCTGGCACTCCGCTCTAACCGCCTCTTCGGTCACGGCCCTCAGGCGCAGGATCGCGTGGACCGTCGAACGCCCTTCTCGGAAGCCGAATTGGGCGTCCGACAGGTCGGGCCCCACCTCGCTGAGGTGCCGGACGATGCGGACAGAGAGAACCCTCTCAAACAACTTGCCCGCCTCGTCCAGCAACACGATGGGCCTGTAGGCCGCGACCGAATCGGCAGGCCGGCCATGTTTCTGGATGAGCACCAGCTTCCCGCATTTCCAACGCTCAGGGAAGCGTCCGGACGCCAGGCTAGCGTCCAACACTCCCCTGAGGTGGTCCGACATGTAGTCGAGGGCTCGGGCCATCACTCGGGCTGGAACCCCGTCCGGCCCGGGGGCGGTGTTCTTGGACCGGATCCGTAGAACAGCCGCCCCTACCTCCGATTCCCTGACAGGCGGCCTTACCCATCTAACCTAACCCAATGAAGTCGGATTGTGCCAATATAATTACCTTGATTAATTAATTACAGTAAAGCAATCCAAACAGAATCCAAGAACGTAGCCAAGTCGTAGAAAAAACACAAATCGATACGGAAGAACACATTCACTTAAACTCGAAAGCAAAGGAATGACACATAAATTTGAAATTTGCTGTCAATTAGTGTCAAAATGTTGCGTTTCGTTTCACGTTTTTCATATAAAAACTAAAAATTACATTTTAAAAACTGTACTAAAGCATAAAAATACGTTCCGTTTTGCATAATTGCAATTGTATTTAAGAATTTTTGAAATGTTTTTAAAAATATTTAGACGCAACTCCGGCAGCCAAAATTACTTGGGGGGGATTAAGACTAACTCCCTTAAGCCCCCTACACCACCAAAACCCTCAGATTCAGGTGACGTATTTCGAAACCCAACCCCGAAAGACGAGAATTCCTGATGTTCAAATGTGCTTTGATCAAAAGATATGTTTTTTTAGTAAATATAAAAAAAACTTAGATCACATATGAGTTTCTGTAAATCTACTAACGTCCTTCTTTGCGGCTAACATACACAAATAACACAAAAATATAAACCATAACATGAAAAATACGGGAGATAAAAACAAACAATGTTATTTCAGGATTTATTTTTTTACAGCTATATCTTGTCTTAGTTGGATTCAAAACCTTGTTAAATAACTAGCCTGCAATAGTACCAGTAATACAAAAAAAAAAACAAATCCTAATCATGCAGGATCTTTAAGTTACAAGCTTCTCGAGTTTTGTACTTTTTTCTTTAGTTTTAGGGTTGTTAACAGAGATATTACTCGTGCCCTGTTAAATAGATCTGTCATGTGTTTTTCGCGGCCTGACTTTCTGGCATGGTGTTCCCGGTCATATCTCTAAAATTTATTTCTAGATTCACCAGCTTGTTCGGATAGCATGCCTATTGGAAGCGCCGAATTTCTTATGATCTCTTTACCTCAAACCAAAATTTTATGTAGAGTTACTGTCATCGGATACCAAGGATATTCTGTTACGTATCTGATGGCTGAGGCGCTATGCACAGCTTCATAATTTGCCACTCACATACCAACAAGAAGGTTGGCACCCTCTTGTCCTCCTTGCATTAAGTCAGCTGGTCGGAGCCCAGACTGACATCCCTCAACAGGTTGGGTTAATTCCTGTTGCGGTAAAGTGGCAACATGGGTCTTTGACGGCTCCATGGTGCTTCACCCCCGTTCCTCCAAAAGAAATGTTTAGGTATGAGGTTTTAACCAAAGTCTTACGAGGGCGGGCCCCTTCCCCATACCACATTTTTTCTTTCATTGGAAAATTCCGGCTTTGATTTATGTCAATGAAAACATGACATATAAGTTTGTATTAATAGAAAATACAAAGGAGTTCATAAACAACAAAAAAAACTTTTTTATTTATAATTCTGAACCTGATAAGATTTGATCGTCGGGAGTTTTGTCTTACCCTTATGATGGTCTATTAATTATTATTATTATTTAATACACAAGCAGCTTAAAGCTGATGCGTGTATATCATTACACTTGTGTTTTTAAATGTTTGTCAAGTCTGTTTCTGAAAATGTTTACATTTGGGGCACTAATCACGGTTTCTGGTAAAGAGTTCCACAATCGCACCACACGGTTTTGTAAGAAATGGTTTCGGGGATTTTCAATTGTGGCGATTTTATTCATTCAGGAGTTTTTTCAATCATTCACTTTGTCACAACACTATTTTTATTTCATCAAAAACTGACAACACAGTAATCGTCAGTGGATATCGTCTAATTAAAAATACGACTATAGTTACCTACTACATAATGTCATAATGAAAGAATCATTTTTTGTAGTGTAGGTATTTAAAGTTAATTATGCATAATCACGCAATGACGATGATGAAGATGAGATGAGAGCAGAGATCATTATAAATTGCTACAACCTCACAATGTTGCTTTTTTAGGGATCCGAAGTTTATGACTCGGAACCCTTATAGATTTGTCATGTCTGTCTGTCTGTCCGTCCGTCCGTCCTCGACTTACCGTCCAAACGGAATGATAGAAGATGAAACTTTGCACGAATTTGTGTTGTAAGTAAGTCGACAAAGTGTTTCAATAAAATTATGAAAAATATGTTTATTTGGGATACCTCCCCTATACGTAAAGTGGGAATGATATTTTTTCCTCGCAGCTACCCCATCAGTGGGGTATCATTAGATAGGTCTTTCAAAAACAATAAAAGATTTCTAAGATAATATTTTGATTTAGGTATCCATTTGCGAGATATTCCACTTTAAAGGACACTTTTTTGGATAAACAGGGCGCCCCCCTCCCTCTAAAATCTAAACGGCTGGCTGGCCGGCTCAAAAAATCTGGAAAAAATCGTAATGGTGCTCCATATAATGAACTTTAAAGAAAAAATATAACGGATTAGATGACTTTGTTGGTTCAGGAGTTATAGAGGCTTAACTTTTAAAAGGCGCTCACTTGGAAAACGTCATACAAAATTAAAGCAATAATATGTAAACATAAATCCATTATTGGTGACGGAGGAACCCTTTCTGTGCGTGAGCTGACACGCACTTTGCCGATTTTTTAATAAGTCTGCCAAAGTGCCTCTACTCTGCCTAATCGAAAGCATGAGTAGAAACTACAAGTAGTGGCCACCAGACTCATTGCCATTCACATATCTATTATGTAAATCTATAAACATATTCCGAAATATTTTTTATTTTTTAGAACTAGTCTACTACAGTGATTTCACACATTTATAATTTAATCGGTTATATGTATTTTAAATTTCAACCGTTAGTCATAAGGATGAAGTATCCGTGTGCGGTTGTGTTGAGGTGAGTGTGTGTGATTCTTGTATGAATAGTGTTTTGTGTGTGTTTTGAAACCGGCAAGTATTAAATATATTTTACTTTTTTTGTCTCTGTTAAATGGATAATTATGTCTTAAAGAGAGATTTTTAAAAAGAATACACTGCGCGTGAAAATGATTACTTAAAACGTATAAATCGGCGATATAAACTTTAATGGTTATCAAATGCTTACCTACGATTTTTTTACAACTAAGAGAAATTCAAACCCAAAAATCCTTCAAGGTTTTAATGCGTAATAAGCGAGATTATACATTCTAATACATACAAACTTTATATGCTTGAAAACATAACCCTTCTGCTGTCCACAGTAAGGAAAAAAAACCGCCAAGTGCCTGTCAGGCCACGAACAGGAAAGGGTACCTCAATCACCCATAATGATAAATACGTGGATTTAAAACCGTATCCAATAGATTATAATCGTTATGCGTTAATTTTATATGACGTTTTCCAAGTAAACGCATTTTACAAGTAAAGCCTCTATAACTCCTGAACTAACAAAGTCATGTAATCGTTATAGTTTTTCTTTAAAGTTCATTATTTGGACCACCATTACGGATTTTTTGAGCCAAGCCGTTTAGCGTTAAGAGGCCCTGTTTTTACAAAAAAGTGCCCTTTAAAGTAGAATTTCTCACAAACGGATACTTAATCAAAAAATCGTCTTAGACACCCTTTATTGTTTTTAAAATACCTAGATATCTATTGATATCCCACATGATGGGGTAGCCGCGAGAAACAAAAAACATCCCCACTTTACGTGTAAGGAAGGTACCCCAAATAAAAATATTCTTCATGATTTTATTATAGCACTTTGTCGACGTAATTACAACACATATTCATTCAAAATTTCAGCACTTACCGTTTGGGCGATAAGTCGAGGACGGGGGGACGGACATGACGAACCTATACGGGTTCATAAACTTCCGAACCCTAAAAACGATTTTATTGAAAGCCTCAACTTTCTTCTTCAATTTTACTAAACATTTGAATTATAATTATGTAGTTTCACTCAGTGCAATTTGTTTAAACAACAAGGACAAGTGTCATCAATTATTATTAATTAACTAGCGACAATAGAAAAGTGATAATCAATGCAAATCAAATGGCTTTGTTAGTTTACATCTTAATAAATTTAGTCCTTAGTCCGCAAAATAGTTTATTTTGTAGACACAATAGCATGTATTTTTGGTTGTTTCTCAATTTAAGTATCATTCAATTCAAATCGCATCAACCTTAATCATAATTTTCATTAATAAACTTTATTTTCTTTTTACAAACGTATGCTTTAAGATAAAAAGGTACTGTTACCGATTACGGGATTACCGCAGGGGGATCCCTTGCACCTTGATTCTGGAGGGCATTGGAGATTATATAGTGATGTTTGAGTAGCGAGAGTTCCAGGGTATCTTGTTCCAGGAACTTCCTGTCGAGGGTATACCTGGTTCCCCGACTCATAGTACCCGAGACGGCGTGCGGTTTTAGTCGGTTCGAGTCCGACATAGCCACCAACGTGTGGCATCCGCAGGGATATCCGCACGAAAAAAAAAGGGTATCTGAAGTCAGGTTACCTTCCTTGATTCTGGAGGGATTGATTCTGCATTGGAGGGTATATAGTGATGTTTGAGTAGCGCGTGTTCCTGAATATCTCACTAGGTCAGGTTACCTGCATGCTCTCTAAAGCCCAATACCATAAAAGAAAAAACATAGTTTTAATGTATCCAGCGTCAACATTTAACAAAGGCCTACATATTACGTTTTCATAAACTTTTCCGTGTAAAAAACCCATGTCTAAAAAAAGTATCCTAAGTTACTCCTTATATCATCAGCTATCTGCCGGTGAAAGTTCCGCTAAATCGGTCCATCCGTTCCAGAGATTACATTGAACAAAAATTGTAAATCTAAATACATATGTATGTATAATGTATGTATACTGTTTTTTTGTATGTATACATATATTTGCATTTAGTAAAAGCGGTTATTTTAATATTACATACAGACACTATAATTTTATTTATTTGTATAGAAAACTAGCTGACCCCGCGAACCAAGGCGGTACCTAACAGTCGATTCAACGTCATCGTCACTCTATTGTTTTGCCTTCTCGAAACCCCTCCACCTAAACTTAAACTTAGGTAATGTAATGAGATTAAAGTTCAAATTGACTTTTAAGTATTATTACAAATCTTTTGTATGGCCGTGTGGTGAATTAAGAATACAGAGTGTCACCACCCCTATTCATCCCGCGGGTGTCGTAAAAGGCGATTATGGCGATTCACACAGTGCACAAGCAGCACACTGAGCGGCAGATTTTAATATTGTATGCAAGTACATCGATTAGTATAGAAAACACGCCAGGTCCAACACACCGAACACGCGCCTAGGCGCGTGAGCGCGTGCGGCTAGCACTTTAGTCACGATTGGCTGCCCTACGCGCGTGTTCGCGTCGTCAGTGTGTGAAGTCCCTAAGGGATAAACTACGCAAGACAACATCAATGCAAAGAGAAGGAAAACTTGAAACCAACCCTATACCAACCCGTCAGGCCAGCGTGGTATAGTAGCCCAAAAGCTCCTTTCTAAGGAGAGGCCTATGTCCAGCAGTGGACTGTTGAAGGCTGTTGATAATGATGATTTTGTATGGGAATATAGAAAAGTTTTGTTTTTACTTTTGAAGACAATTTTTTAAATTCTTCTTACCGTAAAAACCATCCTCGTACTTCAAGGAATATTATAAACAAAAAAATTAGCGAAATCGGTTCAGCCCTTCTCGAGATTTGCGCATAACAACACATTCAGCGATTCATTTTGCACACGGCACACTAATCCCTAGATAGTAGACAGTAACAATGCAGTATTTGACGACCGCGTGCACTATTTGATAAAAAATATTAATAACTGAGTTCCGCGGTGTTACCCGCCGTAATTGTTGTAAACCACGAGTAAAGCCGCGGAACGAAACTAGTCTAAAAATAGCCTAAGTTACTCCTTGTATCATCAGCTTTCTGCCAGTGAAAGCTCCGTCAAAATCGATCGAGACGTTCTACACTGAACAAACAGGCAGACAGACAAAAATTAAAAAAATGCTTTTTTTGGTGCGAGTAATTATTATTATTATTATTATCATTTTATTTCAGACCGAAATCCATATTTTATTGTTAGTTATAAAACTCTTAACCTAATGTTAGTAGAGGTGATACAAAACACACAAATAAATAAAATATAAAAATACAGATAAGTTTGAACATTATTAGGACCCTGCGTACGTATGTAAACGTATCCAGTGTCCCAACACTGGACAATCCCATCTGTCACACAATACACTCAGGAGGCTGTGTGTGCTGTTGCGCACTCTATGCAGTAATGAGGCGGTTCGTTTGCGGATGATGGCATGAAAACCATCAACCCTCGCCTCGGTAAACATTCCGGAAGCACTGCAAAAACGAGGCAACCCATTCAGCATCCTGAATGCATTGTTGTATTGGACACGCAGAGCGTTATATGCCCCCTGCGTATATCTAACCCACAGACTGCACGTGTAAAATGATGTGCAGTAAGCTCTGAAGAGAGTGAGTTTTGTTGGTTTACTACACCGCGCAAATCTGCGAATCAACATATTACAGCGGACAGACAACGCCCTGCGCTCCCTCTCTAAGTCCACATCATCATTTAGATCATCGGTGACCCAGTGACCCAGGTACTTAAAACGCGTTACTCTCACTAGAGGAGTGTTACCAATTGCCACCGTCGGGATATTGGCGTAACATTTAGTGCCAGCCTTAAACACAAGCAACTCGCTCTTTCTCGCATTGTACCTGAGCCCGTACGCCACCGCATAATCCTCACATAGTTTAAGGAGTCGCCTGAGAGCTCCGATCGATGGACTCAGCAACACCATGTCATCGGCATAACTAATGTTATTAATGCACACGCCATCAACGTGACAGCCGATGTTAGTGTTGCTGAGTTCAACGATCAACCGGTTAATGTACAGGTTAAAAAGGCGTGGGGAGGTAATCCCTCCCTGCCGCACCCCACATTCCGTTCTATAAATGTCTGATACAGCACTTCCCCATTTTACAAAGTTTGTCTGATTTTTGTACCAATATTTTAGCAAAGAAATAGCTGCAACATCGACTGTAGTTTCCATGCTCAGTTTCTCCCACAGGACGTCATAAGACACCAAGTCGAAAGCCTTGGATAAATCAAGGAAACACGCATTGACGGGTGTCTTTCTGGCTGCATAGTACTGCACGGTCTGCTTGAGACACATAATGGCACTTTCAGTCGATAGTCCAGGTCTAAATCCAAATTGAGCGTCATGTAGTTTAACTCGGCTCACCATATGTGTATCAAGCAGGCAGTCCAGAACTTTAGCTGTTATTGTAGCTAAAGAGATTGGTCTATAATTAGAGGGATCAGACACGTCACCAGTCCTGTTCTTTATTATTGGTACGACCACGGTTTTCATTAAGTCATCCGGTAGATACGAATGACTTACGCACAATGTATAAAATGTAGACAGTATAATGGGGAGGTGTATTCCCGCGTATCGCAGGTGCTCGATGCTGAGGTAATCATGTCCCGGAGATCTTCCTCGAACCATCTTTTTAATAACGTTATCAATTTCACTGGCAGTAAACTTTAAATTAAGCTTCGGGGACATGGCGTCAGCATCGGACACGGACGCAGACACCGGCTCCGCTAGTTTCAACGGTGGATCAACTTTAAAGTGATTCATAAACATATTAGCTACATCTGAGGGGCTGCACCGTCCCGCCACACTCACTGGGAGATTCGGCTTGACATTCAATTTGTTCGTTTCTTTCCAAAACTTTCTAAAGTCTTTATACTTATGTCTGTCTGCTAATATGTTCATTTGAATTTGGATTTGATTATTGCGACACCGTCTTAATTTACTTTTAAACATTCTGCGGGTTTCGCGCATTTTATTATAAGTTTGACCCCCTGATGGACTACCATTTAAATTCCACAAACGAAACGCAAGCCGAGCCTCACAGTGAGCGCTTCTTACATGTTTATTCCATCCTAATAGTGGTTTATACTTTTTCTTTCTCATTGTACTAGCACTCTTTTCAGCAGACTCCGTTAGTATAAGAATTATTTTCCGATAGATCTCATTTAATATTAACTTATGTTGCGGATCGCCACATATTTGATCCGTACACTTACACAATTCCTGAGGGAAATTGATTTGACTTAGACGAGAATGACATAACTTTTCATAAAATATAATCTGATCTAAGTCTCGTTCCCCCCATAGGATTCTATTCTTACATATGTTGGATTGTATGATATTAGGTTGTACAATTTTTAAACTACAATTTATTTGAATGGGCAAGTGATCAGAATAATAACTATCATACAAAACCTGTACACTAGTAATCGTGCGGCGCGCGGTCTCGGTAACGACGCAGTGGTCGAGCCAACGTTTACATCCGTGAGCTTCACTCACATACGTATACGAGTCGCGCGGTAGTAGTTCGATATCCGCGCAGGTCCAATACTGTTCCTCACAAAATTTTAATAATTCACGATTGAACTGCTCGTTTGTGTGTGCATTGTAATCACCTAACATGTACACACACGAAATGTTACTATTTTCTACTATAGCGTATATTTCACTCAGGCAGTCAGTAAACTCAACTAGATTTTCATTAGAATTAGTAGGCATATAAACCGAAAAAACAATTAGTTCTCGCTCAAATAGTTTTACTTTTATAGCGGTAAGACGTACACTATTACACTGAATAACACTCACCGATGAAAACAAGCTTTTCCTCCAAAGCAGGGCCACTCCTCCGTACGGCCTGCCCCGTAGCACACCAGCTGAAGTATCTACTGCAGAAGTACCGGTATAGGCAAAATCTTCATGGATGTTACCTAAATAGTCTAAGTCGTGCGGCATCAACCATGTCTCTTGCAAGGCGATTATATCCGCCGATACACACAGTCGCTTAATACAGCCAACTGACGTCATTACATTTCTACAATTGAAGGTGATTAGTTTGATGTTGCTATCCATTTTTAGAAATATTAACTGTTTATAGTCTGTGTCTCAACTGTGCCTTTTATAGTTCTTCTAAAATTTATAAAACGACGAAATGAAACGCCATCCGGCCAGAACTCGTCATTCATGAAAATTTCCTCGTTTTGTTTAGGTATGTAGATTTTGTAACTATCATAATCTTTTGCTACTTTCATCTTCATTTTTTCTACTTCAACACACAGGTTTGATTTTTCCTTTATGTATGTGATTATATCCTCCTTAGAGACATTCTTGTCAACGTTATATATATACATGGGTATCTTAATATCTGCAGCCTTAAATCGCCCCTCCGGCTTTACAGCTGCCTTTCCTTTATTTCCTTGAAATCTCTTCTTTTTTTGTACCAATGTCCATTCACCTTTGCTCTCGGACTGCCGCGTGGGCAGGGTTATTTCTCCATTGTTTAGTGTATTCGCATATATGCAATCCATGTTCGGAACTATATTCGGCGCGGCTGTGTGTCTCGCCGCTAACACGCCCGCTCGCTGCAACATGCTCGCAGCACTCGGTCCGGAGCTAATCTTTCGACGATTATTATTTACGCTCGCCGTGTTTACAACCGAAGGCTCGGTCTCGGTTTTCTCGCTGACACACCTTTTTTCATGTCTACCCTCCACTGGAGACGAATTTATTATTGGACTATTAGGAACGGACAATATGGTATTATAGCTGGTATTATAAGTAATAGTAGTTAAGTTACCTCTGTCCAACTCAGAAGCATCTACCATACATACCCCTTCAGTATTTACGTGAGGAAGGTTAACAATCGAGGTAGTTTTTAATAATTCTAGTTCACCCTTTATATGATCCAATTGTTGTACCGTTGCATATTGCTCCTTCATGAAATTGATCTCATTCTGCATCCAGAGTAAGTCTTTCAAAAGCCTAGTAACATCGACATGGTCAAATAATACTGGTGGGAGCTTTTGTAGGTCCCGGGCCACAAAAATTGGTGTAACATCAGGATCCGTTTCTTTTTAAAAGACATATAATATCTTCTATGTCTTTTAAAAGACATATAATAACCTATTCACAGTAGCAAAAGGTCTCAAGGGCCGCATGATGCCATCTTTAACAACTTAAACCTTTGTGAAGTGAGAAAGAAAAAATCTGCCAAGTACGAGTCGGACTCGCGCAGGAAAGGTTCCGTATCTATACATTTCAAGCGTCTGTTACCATTATTACCATCGAGCAAAATAAAAACAAGTTTGTCGTATGAAAAAAATAAATATTAATTTTGCTAGCTTTTGCCCGCGGCTACGCCCACGTGTAGGTCCGTTAAGGCGGTAAATAGTAGCCTTTGTCTTATTCCGATATGAAAGCTATACTATTGGTGCGGTACCGCGTACAAAGCCGTCAGGAGCGGAGGCGCGGTCAAATCTGCTCGAAGAGGCAGATCTGCTCCTCCGTCGACGCGCGCGTGATCTGCTGCCACGCGCCAACGCGCGTGGGCGCGTCGCGTGGCCAGTGTGTGAATTGTCTATATAGTGATGCTTGAGTAGCGAGAGTACCAACATGCACTCACAAACTTTCGCGTTTATACTAATAGTGGGAGTCTAGTTTTGATATTTGTTGTCATAGCAGCAACTGAAATACATCATCTATGAAAATTTCAAACGTCTAGCTCTCACCGTTCATTTGATACAGCCTAGTGACAAAGAGACGGTCGGACAGACAGACAGATTTTTACACTTTGAGTAGGTAACGGTACCCAAACAATCAAACTGTAACAACAGCCAATTGTTATGTCTACAACTCTGTAATTCATCTTTTCTTGTTTCTTTCTTTTGTTGACACAATTTTGTTCAAGTTAATTCAACGCGTTAATTTATACCAATAGAAGTTTTATAAAGCTGAAGAGTTTGTTTGTTTAAACGCGCTAATATCAGAAAGTACTCGTACGATTTGAAAATTACATTAAGTGTTAGATATCCCATTTATCGAATAAGACACTAGCCTTCCTCGATAAATGATCTATCTGATCATCTAATCTAATCTTCTGGTTACGCGTAAAGTAGAGCGGAGTATCAAAGAAATATGTTCTATATCCGGCGAAAAAAATTTCTTACGAGAGTTTCGATGGCGTGCGTTGCGTAAATGGTTAAGTTATAAAAATGATAATCTTCTTCTTCTTCCTAGCCTTATTCCCAATACTATTTGGGGTCGGCTACTAGCTCAACCGGTTTTACCTGAATATCAGTTTTTCCATCGTCGCGTCGCATAGTTATCCACTAAACCAACGAGGCAGTTATAAAAATAAAAATGTTAATAATGTTTCAAAATAATTTGTTTCACTTGAAAAGTTCTGAAAGAAAATTTGTGACAGCATATGTTTATGTTTCAAGTTTGGCTCACTATAACCATTTAATTGGGAACAAACTTGTTCCAGCAGTCTAATATGGCGAAAGTCTATGGCGAAAGGGCGTATTTCAGTCTGTTTCGGTTGTGAAATGTGAAAGTGTAAGACTTACGGCTATAAAAGTGACTACCTGTGATAGATCTATTATGGTGTTCAGTGTATATATGCCTACCGATAACATTGAAAATATGTCAGAATTCACGAACTGTTTATGTGAAATGAGCGCTATAATTGTTGACAACGACGCAGAGGCCATATATATGCTTGGTGATTATAATGCTCATCCGAACCAATTGTTTTGGCAAGAATTATGTAACCTTTGCACCGATCAACAGTGGGTATGTGCAGTTTGGGAAATGCTTCGTTGTAACCGTGAGAATTATACCTTTATAAGTGATATAAACGGAAGCAGACGATGGCTTGACCACTGTATTGTGACTAATGCTGCATGGCAGTCTATTATGAGCGTGGACATAGGTTATGGTGTTTCCTGGTCTGATCACTTGCCTATGATCATTAAATGTAACTTGCAAGTATTAGTACCTAAGAATCATACCATCGGCACTGAGTTAAATAAAATAATATGGGGTGCACGCAGTGATATACAGTGCGGTAGATACCATGACCTTTGTCACAGCTACCTCAGAGAAATTCATTTCCCTGAGATGTACATGCGATGCGCGGATAGAATGTGTAACAATACGGCACATAGGAAGGGACTCGATAGGTTGTACAACGAAATTGTGTCTGTACTATCAAATGCTGCCATAGATACTTTTGAATGTAAGCGCCCTCGAGGGCAAGCTCGTGTGGTTGGATGGAACAGAAATGTACGGGACGCTCACAGGGATGCTCTGGTGAAGTATCGGTCGTGGAGACTTAACGGTAAACCGTCCACGGGTCCCACATGGGAAGAGATGCGTGCGAGTCAGAAAATCTTTAGAAGCAAACTCAAGTGGTGCCAAAAACATCAGGAACAATTAAAGATGGATGCTCTCGCGTCACAGAGATCTTCAAAAAATTTTTCTAAGTTTTGGAAGTCCACCAAAAGACTTGATATCAAGCCGGGCCTACCTGTGAGCGTTGGTGAATGCGCGACCCCCCAGGACATTGCGAATTTGTTCTGCAAAAAATTTAAAGTGTCATCGTCTCTGGGACCTTCTAAAGGGTCGATTGATGCAGCTGCCAGTCAAGGTAAGCCTAGAATTTACTTTTCGGCTAGACAGGTGGCCAGTATTATAGCCAAGATGAGTAGAGGCAAGTCACCTGGTCATGACAGCCTCAGTATCGAACATCTCAAATATGCAGGTGTGCATTTGCCTAGATTGTTGTCCATGTTTTTCACACTCTGTACTAGTCATTCGTATTTACCATCAGAAATGATGAGAACTATAGTCGTACCGATTGTGAAGGACAGGACGGGTGACATTTCGGATCCATCCAACTACAGACCCATTTCTCTGGCAACAGTGATGGCGAAGGTATTGGACAGTCTGCTTGATAAAGAATTACGCAAGTTTATAAAACTTAATGATGCTCAGTTTGGCTTTAGGCCTAACCTATCCACTGAAAGTGCCATTTTGACTCTCAAGCAGACTGCTCAATACTATGTAGACAGGAATACTTCCGTGTATGCGTGCTTTCTTGACCTTTCTAGGGCATTCGACCTTGTGTCTTATGACGTCCTTTGGCAGAAGATGGAGAAGGTGGGCATACCAATCGAGCTCACAATGTTATTTCAATACTGGTATAAGCACCAAATTAACAATGTGCGTTGGGGAGATGGCCTGTCTGATGACTATGGGTTAGAATGTGGGGTTAGACAAGGGGGCTTGACCTCCCCTGTGCTTTTTAACCTGTATATGAACGAGCTGATCGTTGAGCTCAGTGGTAAACGTGTTGGTTGTTGGATAGACAACGTTTGTGTAAACAACCTAAGTTACGCTGATGATATGGTCCTACTGGGTCCAACGGCCAGCTCGATCAGAGATTTGTTAAATGTCTGTGAGATATATGCGATGACACATGGCTTGGTATATAATGTCAAGAAGAGTGTTTGTATGGTCTTTGAGGCCTCCGGTGGGAATGTACCCCATGACCTGGTTATTAGACTGAACGGGGTGAGACTCGAAAGAGTCTCTCAATTTAAATACCTTGGGCATATCATTACCGGAGACCTTAGAGACGATACAGATATCGAACGAGAACGAAGGTCTCTGGCGGTCAGAGGCAACATGTTGGTGCACAGATTTGCTCATTGTAGTAGAGATGTCAAAATTACTCTCTTTAAAGCTTACTGTCAGATCTTGTATACGAGCAATCTGTGGACTAGGTATGCTAAGCGATCGTTAGAGACACTAAAAGTACAATACAATAATTGTTTTAGGATGCTGTTGGGACTGCCGCGTTTTTGTAGCGCATCTGGTATGTTCGCTGCAGCGCGAACAAACAATTTCTACGCTGTTATCCGCAACAAAACTAACTCACTGCTAACTAGAATGCGGTCCAGTTCCAATGGTATCCTAGTTATGCTAAGCAACAGACTTGACGCACCCTGGCTGCGTCACGCAATCAGAATGTTAGTGAGACCAGGTTAATTTTTACATCCACTTTTATCATATTATGCTACTAACATTAGTCTTAAGTTCATTGTTACTAACCTATTGGGCCTCGTTGCCATTCAATAAAGAATTATTATTATTATTATTATATCACGCTACGGTCAATAGAAGACGCGGATTCAACTGCGTGGGTCTGTTAGCAAATTTTAATTAATAATTTAACATCGTAATTGGTTGGACATATTAAACCATATTGACTCAATAACACTATCATTAACAAAAGCAATGTAAAACGAGTATATTTGTAATGCTGCGGTTTTCCTTGCCTCCTATTTAGAATAGCAACTTGTAAATAGGTTAGTACAATTGAATTAAAAATAAAATGTGGGACATCAATCATAAAAATCAGCAATTTTTTTCAATCGGCGATTTTGGATGTTAAGAGGCCGGCGTACGACACTCGAAACTGCAAGTTCAAATTTGTTCGTAAAATATTGCTGTCTCTGTTTGACAAAATACAACGTAGATACGAGTGCAACGCTGTATGTGTGTATATGGATTGACATTCATTCGTAGTAATTCGGACTCTCTCGTAGAAGGTTCGGCTATCATTATTTGACTGACACGAATCACACACACATTGAAATATTTTTTGATGCGATAGCACTACTAATTGCTTGGAATTTGTGAAAATATGGATGAAAATACGCAATACTGACTGCACGGTAGGCCTAGTGGTTTAGGCGATCACCACGCCGCCCCCTGAGTATTGTGGGTCAAATCCCACATAGGACCACACTTTGTGTTTATCAACAAATTATTGTTTTGAGTGTTCTTTGTGCTATGCTGTTCTGTTTCATGTATGCTAGTAAAGTCCTCCGCGACACAGGATGTATGTATATTCCTAATGGAGTATATAAATGGGAGTTGACTTTTTATAAAAAAAAAATAGGTGAGGCTCGTATGCTCTCCTATTTTTTTGTTTGCTTTGGTCAGCTAGGTAGTAACTAATATTAATAATAAGTAATCAATAATAAATAAATAAATATTTCAAACTTCTTACACAACACACAACGCCTTCTAATCCCAAACAAACCAGAACTTGTATTATGCGTACTAGACAACTGATATAAACACATAATCTTACTTTTATTTTGTAAACAAATTATACATATTATACATAGAAAACACCCAAACACCGTAACAAATATTCGCACAAACATTTGGTCCGACACGGGAATCGAACTCGAGACTTCAAGCACAGCGGTTGCATACTATACCATTGTGCAACCGAGGCAGTCCATTTAGTTAGTCCATAATAATTACCAAAAAGTAATTATTATGTATACGTACCTAAATATTACTGTATTAAAATAAAGTACGGTTTTACGCATCTAACACGATAGCCTCGTGTTAGCGGAACGGAAATATATTAAAATTAAAATATATTTTAGATGACCTCGTATAGAACCTTGAGTCATTGAAAAATAGACTTGTATTTCGAAAGGAATGGTGTTTGTTTTTCTATACGCCATTTAATGTATATATATGTATACTTGTTTAATATGTATATCGTTATTAAGTAATATTAACACAGAAATGTAACAGGTTTCGTGTAAAAGTATCTTTATGTCAAATTTCATTTAAATGGGTGCAATTTTTTTTGTTAAAGACTTCTCTCGCATTAGGAATTTAATCCTGTGTCACGGGGGACTTTCCATACATACATGAAACAGTCACAAAGAACACACAGACTCAGAACAACAACTTATGAATCACACAAAATGTTGTCCCACGTGGGATTTGAACCCATGACACTTGGTGCGGTAGAAAGCGGCGTGGCGACCATTTAAACCACTAGGCCAAGCGTGCAGACTGACAGACTTTCGAATTTATAACATTAAGTATGGATGAACGTTTTACATTTATGCATATACATATACAAGTTATTGCCCGCGGCTTCCCCTGTTTCGTCTTTATGACTTAAACCGTTTACTTCTTATATTACCTTTGTTTCATTATATTACGTTAATCTTCCTAAAATCATACTGAATCTGAAAATTATGTGAAATATGAGGAAAAGTATAGGTAACTCTGTTTTGGGGAAAAATAAAGTTAAGTAAAAATAAAATTGAAACCAATGAAATAGTGAACAAGATATGATTTAAAAGCAACTAAAATACTTCGGAAAGCAGCAAGTATAAATAATACTAGATGAGTACCACGGTGTTACCTGCGATCGAAAGTAGTCTAAAAAAATTAGGCTTAGTTACTCCTGACGTCATCAGCTTACTGCCGGTAAAAGTCTCCTCAGAATCAGTCCAGCCATTCCAGAGAGATAACAAACAAACTGACAGACAGACAGGCCTTGTATAGGTAAATCTATCAAAACCCTAGAGACGGCTACGATAATTAGATTTCCTCATACATTGTTGTTAGGGATTCCCCTATTATAATCATGAATCCAAGAAAATTAAATAAATAAATAATAAATATTTCCAAAATCTTACGCACAACTCCATCTAGTTCCAAACTAAGCAGAGATTGTATTACGGATACTAGACAACTGATATAAATACATAAACATACTTTTTTTTTTGTAAATACATTCATATTATAACAAAACATCCAAACTCCGAAATAAATATTTGCGGATCACACAAACATTTGGTCTGACTCGGGAATCGAACCCAAGACCTCAAGCACAGCAGTCACATACGCTACCACTGCGCCTCCAAGGCTGTCTGAACAGCAAAATTATTTACAGACCCTGTAGGTTTTTTTTATATTGTACTGCGATATCGACCACACCTGGTGTTAAGCGGCAGTAAGATCAAAATATGAGATCGATAAGTACAGTAGTGGATCTGTTATTGAGTTTGTTATCCTCACCTAGAAGGCCTGACCCCTGCTACTATTGTAGTACTCCCAGGAGCTCTGGAAACGTCACTCATTCATAGTTCCTTTATTAAATTTGGTCCAGCCGTTCCAGATATGAGCCGAAACAAACAGACAGACATACAAAAATTTTATATTTGCCTTTTTGATGTTAGTACCGTACCGTTAGTTGAAGTGCATTTAGTTAAAAAAAAATAACCGAAAAAAATAAAAAACACATCAAACGCAAACAGGACACTAAAAAGTGTAAAATAAATTAGCTTTTATATAACTGACTTAAATTACTATGTGAAAATTCTAGTCGATACCTAATTAGCTATTAATTTAAATAAAGCAAAATTATAATGTGTGTTAGTATAGCTGTCCGGAGTTTAGAAGTTTGGGGGTGATTCACGGCCGTGCCTCGGAGAGAACGTAAAACCGTCGGTCTCGGTTGTCATGAACATCTATGGCAATCGTTATTGGGAAGTCAGTGCCCTCAAATATACTGAAAACTAGTTCAATCTTCGAATTTCAGGGTTAGAGTTGCGGGGGTCCGATACCAGTCGCCCCGTGGAAAAACTGATATTCAGGTAAAACCGGTTGAACTAGTAGCAGGGGGGTGTCACTCCGCAGTTTAGGTATAGTCGGCCGGCTGCCTGCCGGGTCAGACACGCCGGTTGAACAGACATCGTCAGAACAGTTAAGAGTTACACGATAGAAAGAGACGCAATTGTAGGTAAATATAATCGTGGTGATTCGGCGCTGTGCGATCTGAATTGAACTTAATCTTTTGACACCAAGGGTATCTATAACTTTAATTTAATTTTCGGAGTGAGTCTTCTGTGCTGGTACTATTATGTATTCTGTGCTAGTAGCCTTGTAGTAAACTTGGGAATAAGGCTAGGAAGATGATATAATGTGTGCTAGTTACCTAAAATCTGTTTGAAGTCGACGCCAAGTCAAAACTGTGTGTACTTATGTTATTATGATATATAACCAATGCGGCGGGGGCGGATATACGTCACTTAACAATAATCTATTCGGCAAAAGCTGATGATGGAAGGTACCTTCCATCATCAGCTCACCTGACTAAATTGAAAGAAATCGACTCAGTTTAATGTACAAACATATCATATTTAAATAATTTTACTCTAACTCCTACAAGTCAAAGAGTTATACCTTCCATCATCAGCTCATCATCATTATATATTTACTACCAGACGCAAATACTTGATAAGCTTTAAAACACATAGTATGTCCCTATGAAATTTAGGAGTTGCCATGGATTTCCTTCGATTCCTATCACCAGATCCCGACAGGGTGACGACGGAACCACCTGTAAGCTATGCAGAATCTAATGCAGAAAGATTTTTTGAAATCGGTTCATAAACGACGAAATTATCGCTGAACATACATAAAATAAAGATTCCGACGAATTGAGAACCTCCTCCTTTTTTTGAAGTTGGTTAAAAATACTGTTCATTGTATATTACATACAGACACTCCAATTTTATTTATTTGTATAGATGTATGTATTTATTTTCAGTTTACTCATATGCAGCTCTCGAGCTGCGGAGTACAAGTTTCCTGACTGGTTCAAGTTCGGAGCAGCCTCTTCCGCGTATCAAGTGGAGGGAGCTTGGAATGTTAGTGGTAAGGTACCTCACTACTGTAATACTTATGTTACAAATAGAAGGGTTCCGTACATTTGTTGTTATTACTTTTTGCCATGATTAATATAGAGCAAAAAGCGGCCAAGTGCGAGTCGGACTCGCCCATGAAGGGTTCCGTAGCAGCAAGTAACATCATATAAAAGTTCTTGTAGTTCGTTGTAAATTTTATCGATGTTTTAATAATAGTGTATTGATTGCATGAAAGGGAAATTGCAGTTTACGATTTATGACGTATTAAAAAAAAGTACAAACTAGATCTCGTTCAAATCAATTTTCTGTGGAAGTTTGCATGGTAATGTACATCTTATATTTTTTTTAGTTTTATCATTCTCTTATTTTAGAAATTACAGGGGGGGGGACACATTTTACCACTTTGGAAGTGTCTCTCGCGCAAACTATTCAGTTTAGAAAAAAATGATAGTAGAAACCTCAATATCATTTTTGAAGACCTATCCATAGGTTTTGATAAAAAAAACCGTGTCAGTATGGGGACCCCCAATTTTTTTTTGTTTTTTTTTCTATTTTTGTGTAAAAATATTAATGCGGTTCACAGAATACATCTACAAAAAAAGTGGCTGTGCAAGCAACAGAACGCTCAACCCTCAAATTATGTAGTTCATGTTAAAGAGATACCTATCACTTTCAGATAAAGGCATAAGTATTTGGGACCAATACATGCATAGTCAGCCGGAGCTGATGAATGAAGACACTAACGGCGATGTAGCTTGTGATTCATACCACTTATGGCGACGTGACATTGAGATGGCTGAGGAGTTAGGACTGAATATGTATAGGTAAGAATCTGTCAAATAAATGATAAGTTTAATGAGAAATGTATATTTATCGAAGTAAAGGGCCAGGTAAACTTTGGTTTGACATTTGAAAACATCCAAATAAAACACCACTGCCTTAGAGTAGTTGGCATACACTCTTGGACTAATCTTCTCTCTATCAGCGCCCATGTTACACTCCCTCTATGATCCCGGGTCCTTCTAGCGGGGCGTGAAGAAGCATCGCAACTAGGCCGCCTTAGTGTGGGTCACCGTGTTGCATTGGCCGCATTGACAGTGAGGACCGTGATCAACACTCCTGTATTCTGCTCATGCTCTAAATCAGGCTGAGGAGAGTCATTTTGGCAGAAACTAAAAAAAAAACTGGAGTGGACATGGGCTGCTCTTTACCGCGATCACAACACATAGACGTGCAGAGCCGTGTTAGCATATAGTATGTAATAAAACTAAAAATTGAACATACTAAAAAGATTCAATATGTAAAACTGATAAGACCAATAGTTACGTATTTAAGAAAAGTGGAAATGGTACAACTCAGACAACATTGTAAAGTTTTTAATCGATGCGTTATATTGGAACAAATATTTCAGATTTTCAATATCCTGGCCTCGTCTGCTACCATCTGGATTTCCAAACACAATCAGCGAAGATGGCAAGAGATACTACAACAACCTAATCGACGGTCTTCTGGAGAAAGGCATTGAACCCGTTGTAACATTGTACCAGTTCGATCTACCTCAGTCTATACAAGATCTAGGTATGTTGAAATATAATGAAAATGATAGTCTAGGTATTTTTAATATCAATACCCATACATATACAAACCTTGGGTGTTACAAGTGCACCTTAATATACTTCTATGATTTTACGACTACATGGCGTTGTGTTGGGGACCTGATCCGAGACCTCGGATTATTTTTAGTGGATACGTCACATACTCGTTTCTCTTGTTTCCCCGAGTAGCCGAAGATCCGAATATATTTTCCATTATTCCTATGTATAATATTATAAATATAATATTTTCCTTTGATTCCTATAAGAATTCTGGGTTGCTGTTAAAAACTTTGCTTTTAAGGTATCCCCAAAGAAAAAAGTCCATTGGGGATAAGTCCGGGCTACGAGGTGGCCAGTTAATGGCACCTCTATTGGATATCACTTTTTGTCCAAAACTTTGCAAATGGAGCCTGTGAGCGCGATCTTGACGCTTTAATTCCTGTGCCATTTGAATTGTGTACGGATATAAATGTAAATCTTTGTGAAGAATACGAATCAAAGATGTTCTGGGCGCGCTTAAGGCGTTAGACCGCTTCCAAGTAGATTCCAGGATTTTCAGGAATAGACACTCTTACACTCTCTTGATGTTCTAGGTCGGCCGGATTGTTGTTGATTCATTGTTGAACCTGTCTCTGCGAACTTATATGCGTATTTTCTAATCATTTGAATCGATGGAGCCTCATTTTTACGCCGTATGTTGTAATGAGCGGAACATTTTCGTTGCGCTAGAGTAAAATAACCGTTGTTGCGGTAGTGCTCGTGTACATAGAACGCACGTTGTTTTTCACTAAACGACGCCATGGTACTAAATACCCATAGGCCGTTTTAGCGCTTCGTAGCCCCTCCGCCCCACCCCGCCGTCGCTGCTTGTCACAGCTACCAATTCAAATTTAAACGAACTTTTGGTCCACTCTGTACTTTATACTAGCTTTTCAACGCAGGTTCACCCCCTTGAATGTCAGCTATCATAATTATTTTTCAAGTTAAAATATTGTAGCTTATCATTAGTTAAGGAATTATCAAAATTGTTTCAATAAATCCAGATATAACAACGTTACATACTCAAAATCCCTCAAGGTCAAAAACTATGGCTTTTTATAATATTAGTATGGATTTACTCCAGTTTTATTAAATATCGATTACAGGTGGTTGGGCGAATCCTCTAATTGCCGACTGGTTCGCCGACTACGCAGAAGTAGTATACTCCCTTTATGCCGACCGCGTCAAGATATGGGTAACCCTCAATGAACCGTTCAGCATTTGCGATTTTGGTTACCATAATTTTATCGCTCCATATTTTGAAGACTTGATGGTTGGAAGATATCTGTGCAACAAGAATACTCTTATGGCCCATGCAAAGGCTTACAGAGTCTACGATGACTTGTATAGACATAAGTATTTTGGTAGGTAATATATAATTTATTATTAAAAGGGAGCAAATATCGATTGTAGGAGAACAATGTTACGGAATTTATGTGTACGGCTCGACCGGAGTGAGGTATACATGAACCTCTGTTCAAATATTCCTTTAGAAGTTTAACCATAAAGGACTATCTAACCAATTTTTTCATTTCAATGTGTATCATGCTGGCGTACCTAAAATAGGATTGGACCAAAAGGACCCAATCATGATTGAAAAGAGAGGCAAGTGATCTTGTGTAAGTCAGCTTGTTAATATATATAATTTAGAAAGAGTAAAACACCCTGATTTCACTCATTTGACTGCTATACTACTCTATCAGGCACTCTTATCAAAGACAACACAGAAATTTCAATAAAAAGAAAGTAACAGCAAAGAATACAGCGTACATAGAAAGCACATTTTTTATGGGCGCTCTGAAGACAAACTTTCTGGGACCAAAATTGTCGCTCGTTGCTGTCGCGCTGTGATAGCTATCTCTTTCTTACGAAATGTAAAGCGAACAGAGAACGACGCAAGCACCGCCAATTATGAACTAAATTGGGGTAACCCTCACTTAGAAATCACCACACGACACGGCACACAACTCAATCCTTATGGTTTGAGCTTCTATGTACACTGTATTCATTGGTATCAGCTTGACAGAGCAGCTCTTAAACAATACCCTATCACTATAACCAAGTAGTTTTAAAGTTGCTGTGGAGGAACGGGTGTCGTGTTCCTCCATCACAAAGGAAGTTATCCGCAGACCAGGAGAGGTGATGATGCTAGGCCACTGCCCAACAGTTGATGTTAGGCGGTTGTGTATATGCTAATCAGGACTAGTTACTCCGTAGTTCGGTGTTTTTTCGTTGGTGTTCTATGTTTATCGATTGCGCTGTATGTGGAAGTCGCCACAGGTTCCATATGTCTTTTTTTTAATTTGGCAGGAAAGGTGTCAATGGCCACTCTGTTCTTTTGGTTGGAACCTGAAACTCCTGATGATATAGAATTGACAGATTTAGCTATTGAATATTGGGTAAGATATTTTGTCTCATAAATTATATATGATACTTATTCTTGTAAATACATACATAGTCCAGCCCCCTCGCCAAGTTGCAAACACTTTTCGTTTTCTATTCTATTCTCTTGTTTCATTGGCTAATGTCACTCAGACACGTGATCAAACAAAATATTAGCTAATTAAATAAGTAGATATAAATAGAATAAAAAAAATTGTGTGGTACTCGGAGACTGCCGCGGTAAAGCTATTGCATAGCATTTTTTATCAACTTATGCAATTATAATTACATATTTAATTTTTATTTATGCATTAGATATTTTTTTCTTTGATATAATTCAAGTTTACACAACAATATACACTGTCTTTTTACTAACATACATTCTAACAATATTATTGCCCAACAATATAATCATCCTATTAACCGAATAGACAATGAGAACTAAACAGAGAACATTATAGTAATATGAGCGTATCTATGGAATAAAAAAAACGAAATAAAAAAAATATGAAGAATCTAGAATGACTGTGTTGTCAAGGCAACGGATAAGTTAACGGCCGGTGGCGGCAGCACGCATGCGTTAATCTGCATAAAGAGCACTCGCATGACTCGCGGGGCGGCGCGCACACCCCTCCCGCGTACCAGGCTCGCACTCCGCCATGCACCCCGCCACGTCTATCCTTTTTTAGGGTGTTAGGTTTTTTCGTTACGGAATTTCTTGATTCGTTCGTCACGCTCAAAACCCGCGATAAAAGCTATACAATAGCTTAACAAAAAACGTTTGCAACATGGCTAGGGGGGCTAGTTTCTAACTTTGAGAAATGCAGAAATAATTTCTCGCCAGAAGTCTTAAAAGCTATGCCTGAATTCCTTATATTTTAGGCGCAGTATGACAATCTTTGTGGCTTTAATTGATCTCATTACTTCACAATGTCCCACTAAAAACTCTTTTGAGATCAGCTCGGGGAGGCTTCCACACATCTATAAGAAAGGCAGAAATAATACTCAGAAAATCTATTAGATATCTAAGCCACCTGTTTTATTTACCATAATGGTATAAGTAGTAAGAGTAATACTCCTTTAAAAAACTATATACGAATATAATTTTATAAGCAAAATATCATAGTCATGATTATGGAATTTTGAATACTTTATATACGTCGAAAGCTAAATCAAAATGCATGGAGGTTTGCGAGACTATAAAGGTATAATATTGTTGTCACTACTACTAAGTATTCTTTATGTGATATTATTGTATTTCTACATTCAATCATGAATACAAAAAACGTTGTCTCTATGCGGTTCGCGTATGCGACTGCTAATCAAGAGGTCTCGTTTTCAAATCCTGGATCGGGCCAAAAAGTGTTGTTGGGTTTTTCTTACAGGAAATTCTTAATAACAGCCCGAAATCTGAAAGTTTGGCAGTGATTCACGGTCCCGGTTCCGGTCGTCATGAACGTATATGGTAATCGTTATTGGGAAGTCATTATTCTCATATATACTGACAACTAGTTCAACCTTGGAATTTTAGTTCTCCCTCAGAGTTGCGGATGTCCGATACCAGTCGCTCAACACTCTCTCTCGCAAAACTGAAATTCAGGGAAAACCGGTTGAACTAATAGCCGACCCCAAATAATCATGGACATATAGGTTAGGAAGGTGATGATGAAATTACATATTTTCTCAATTAGGCCATCCAATAAACTTAACAGTATCAGTTACCTTAGCTATATTTGGAGACCCCTAAAGCTATTTCATGTCTACAGGAAGGACGTTACGCTTATCCAGTGTTTTCTGAAGAAGGCGGTTGGCCAAAGAATATTGAGTCTCTATTACTAAAGAATGGAATAGATGAAAACTACCCATATCCTAGACTTCCACCATTTACTGCTGAAGAAATTGAACTAGTTAAAGGTATTTCTTTATTATGTGATACTGATTTTGTGAACATTACAAGACCAACTACCAACTAGTGGTTAAAGCGGCTACCACCCTTTCTACTGATTTTTCTCTCAAATTGTTGTTCTAAGTCTGAATGTTCTTTATGTTCGTTTCACGTATGTTTGTTTAGTCCCCCGCGACACAGGATGTATATTCCTAATGCGGGAATTTACACCAAATTTAGAAATTGTCGCAAGTTAAAAAATATTTTCTTCTTTTAGGCACATATGACTACTACGGCCTAAATCACTACACTACACGGTTGGTCCATAAACTGAAACCTGGTGAACAACAAGGCGCATGGCCTCTCTCCGGAGCTGAGGAACTCAAGATGAACATGGTCAGCGATCCTACTTGGAAGTCTTCAGTCATAGATTGGTTTGCGGTAACAAATGTTTTATTCATGTTTAACTTATTTGTAAAACCAGAAGTCTTTTTTTGTAGTAGTAGTAGAGCCACGCTGATTTCAGCACGAATGGGCCGTCTCGACCAGGGCAGTACTACCGTCACATAGAAGACCATCTTAATAATGACAGTATTCTTGCTGTCGTATTTCGTTGGTGAGTGTGAGACCGGAGGCCCAATAATTCTGCATTATTCAACCAGCCTTGGGAGGCCGGGAGAATGATGTAGAATTTTCTGACCAGGCCGCCATGGTATGGGTCACCATGCTGCATTGCCTACACTCACAATGAGGATGGTGGCCCCTACTCCTGGATTCTACTCATGCTTTCCATCAGGCAGCGTAGAGTCACTTTGGTAGGCTTAAATATATAAAAATAAAACATATTGGTTTCTGTGTTTCTCTGAGTTCGAAGTTGAGTTTTTGCTGTCGTTCTGCTGTGTTAAGCTCCTCAAGAAGGAAAAGAGAATTCGAACCGCCAAAAGATCTTCTTTTCAGAAATTAAATAGATAAATATTTTGGACATCTTACACACAACGTCATCTAATCTCAAAATAAGCAGAGCTTGTGTTTTGGGTACTAAACATATAAATACATAAAAATACTTATTTTTTGAAAAGCATACATATTATAAATAGAAAAACACCCAGACTCCTTAAGAAATATTTGTGGTCACACAAATTTTTGGTCTGACCCGAGAATCGATCGAACCTCTTGATCAGCAGCCGCATACCCTAACCACTAGACCAACAAGGCAGTCAATAATTAAATAATAATTACAAAAAAGATTGCAGTGCAGTGCGAAGGTTGAAGCGGCAATTCTCCTCTAGTCCTTTTTCTAACATAGAAAAAGCGGCCAAGTGCGAGTCGCACTCGCCCATGAAGGGTTCCGTATCAGCAAGTAACATCATATGAAAGTTGTTATAGTTCGTTGTAACTTTATTTTTATTTATAATAGTAATTGATTGATTTAATTTGCGGTTTACAATTTATGACGTATTAAAATAAAACTACTAACTAGATCTCGTTCAAACCAATTTTCGTTGGTAGTTTGTATGGTAATGTACAACATATTTTTTTTTTAGTTTTATCATTCTCTTATTTTAGAAGTTACTGGGGGGGGGGACACATTTTTCCAAAGTGTCTCTCGCGCAAACTATTCAGGTTAGAAAAAAATGATATTAGAAACCTCAACATCATTTTTTAACACCTATCCATAGATATAGGTTTGCTGAAATATTTTTTTTTGAGTTTCAGTTCCAAGTATGGGGACCCCCAAAATGTATTGTTTTTTTTCTATTTTTATGTGAAAATCTTAATGCGTTTTACACATTACATCTACTCACCAAGTTTCAAAAGTATAGCTTTAATGATTTCGGAAAAAAGTGGCTGTGAAAACGGAAGGCCGATTTGGTGCATTGTGCAGTCTAAATCTTAATGATTTATATAAATATTTTTATTTACAGATATATCCTGAAGGTCTTCGCAAGCAGCTGCACTGGCTCACTGCAAAATATGACGTCAAGGAGATCATTATCTTGGAGAATGGTTTATTAACTTATGATCCTAGTCTTAATGACACTGACCGATTGGAGTACATTAGGGATAATTTGGAACAGGTATTATTCCTCTTTCTTGAAATGTTTGATACGGCTGTAGGTTTTAAGTTTTGATCAGGATACTGCTAGTTAGCATGATGATACTCCTAAGAAAGGAAATTAATAAGAGTTCAAAAAACAACTATACCATCAAGCTCTTACTTCCTACTCTCATCCTCCTAGCCATTATTCCCAAGTTTATTTGGGGTCGGCTACTAGTTCAACCGGTTTTACCTGAATTTCAGTTTTTCCACGGAGCGACTGGCATCGGACCTCCGCAACCCTAAGGGAGAACTGAAATTCTATGATTGAACAAGTTGTCAGTATATTTGAGGGCACTGACTTCCCAATAACGATTGCCATAGGTGTTCATGACAACCGGGACCGACGGCTTTACGTGCTCTCCGAGGCACGGGCGTGAATCACCGCCAAACTTCCAAACTCCGGGCAGCTATTAGGAATTTCCTAAGAAAATCCCAAAAAACACTTTTTGGCCCGACCCGGGATTTGAACCCGAGACCTCCTGATTACGCAGTCGCATACGCTAACCACTAGACCAATGAGGCAGTTATCTTACTTCCTACTCTACTGAGTGCTATGGGCTCGATACTGACATGGAACAGCAAGTGATCGAGAGTTTGATATTTGCCATTGTAACCGACTTAAAAAAGGAGGAGTCGGTGCCAAGGGTTAGTGGTTGTGTGGAGCCAATAGGTTTTTAATAAGAGACGTACATCTGTTCCCGTTGCATCTGTTACATATTACTATAACATACATATACTTTCAACTTGGCACCGACCTCAAACTGATTTTAGGTACCTAGCCCACATTATAATACTACTGTATTTTTAGTAGGTAATTACGTATAGACAAGAACTATTACGAAGTAATTTATGTCACTCAAATTATTTTACGCTTTTTAGTTTTCGTTTGATGTTTTATTGGAGTCGGTTTTTTTATGTTTTGTATTGACGTATGTAATGTCCTAAAAAAACCTATATCATAATAATAAACATTATATATTTTTCAGGTTGTATTGGCAATAAATGACGGAATTCCTATTACGGGGTACACAGCTTGGACGTTAATGGATAACTTTGAATGGATTGGTGCATACAGGTATTATGTTAAAATATTCTCTATATAAAATACATCTTCTTCTTCCTAGCTTTATTCCCAATATTATTTGGGGTCGGCTACTAGTTCAACCGGTTTTATCTGAATATCAGTTTTCTACGGAGCGACTGGCATCGGACCTCCGCAACCCTAAGGGAGAACTGAAATTCGTAGGTTGAATTAGTTTGTCAGTAAATTTGAGGGCTCTAACTTCCCAATAACGATTGATATAGATGTTCATGACAACCGGGACCGACGGCTTTAAGTGCTCTCCGAGGCTCGGGCGTGAATTACCGCCAAACTCCCAAACTCCGGGCTGCTATTAGGAATTTCATAAGAAAAACCCAAAAACACTTTTGGCCCAACCCAGGGTTTGAACCTCAAACTCAAACCCATACGTGTGAGTTATCTATGGATAGGTGTTCAAAAATGATGTTGAGGTTTCTAATATCATTTTTTTATAAACTGAATAGTTTGCGCGAGAGACACTTCCAAAGTGGAAAAATGTGTGTGTGTCCCCCCCTTTTTTTTTTTTTTTTTTCTGTGCGGAAATCCCCTCGGATACCACCAGTTGGTGGTTATGTCGGACTCGACAGGACGGCAGGGCGGTTGGGCGGTGGCGGTGAAAACACCGCTGGATCGCGCGATCCGTACGCGCGCGATGGTGTACGTGTGTTAAGCATCAACGGATTTAGTATACCTCAATACGACATGAGATCCGCTTCACCGCCAACCGCGGCGGTGCGCGGTGCTGTGTGTTAATCGCCTAATATTAAATATTTGCAAAAAAAAACTATGTTTATGTATTTATATCAGTTGTCTTAATTAATATAATGGCTAGGATTAGAATGTTGAAATATTGAAATCTGAAATAATTTTGCATATTATAATAGGTAATTATCAGTAATTGCTTAGACGACAAACCCTACATTTTGTGTTATTTACAAATGATTGTTCTGGGTCTGGCAGTTCTTTGTGAGCATTTCACGTATGTTTGTGATCCCCTGCGACACAGGAATATTATTAGATCGTTTAATAAAATGCCGGAAAAGATACTCGTAATTCTATAATTCTAGCTGTCTTTTGCATACTTAAGTCTTATGGACGTGACTTTTAGCAACAATTAAAATGTTTTGTTGTTTATCGTTAAACTTTTTTCTGTTCATTCTGTGTACCATAGCATTATATATTTAAGGTGTATTATGTCTTAAGATTTGTTATTTGTTAACTTTGTTTTCAGATCGAAATTTGGTCTGTATGCCGTCGACTTCAATCATCCTAATCGAACCCGCACTCAAAGAAACTCAGCGCGCTTCTACGCAAACGTCACCAAGACCCGGACGCTAGTCACGCCTTAAAATAATGTTTAAATGGAAAGTTAGAAATATAACTAATAATAAAATAATTTATTACTAATGAAATATAATCTGATTTCAAAGGTCTGTCATTCTTTGGTTAATTGCTTGCCCATTGGGTGCATGAGTGTGAGTGCACCCTAAAATTGTCTCCGTAGCCCTTCCATTTTCCCTACCTAAATTTGTTTTATTTCAAAAAATAAAATAAAAAGGGTTGCTAATGAACGCAGTGTGCCGCAACAGTGTCCTAAAATAAAGCTTACTAAGATGTCTACTGTGCCGAACACCAAACAATGATAGCAAATTTTGCAGTGAAACAGCCCCGACTTATGAATAGATCATCACCATTTTTGCTCCATGATTACGCGAGACCTCAAAGAACAAGCTAGGCACTTATTAATATCAAGTGACCCTTGTCTTACCGCAATATATAATTATGCATCAAAAATATTTCAAGTTTTTTTTATATTGAAGCCTACCAAAGTGACTCTGCCCTGCCTGATGGATAACATAAATAGAATCAGAGAGTAGGGTTCATCATCACCGTCATGTCTTTGTGGGTAGTCACCACGGGGGCTGCCAGGCTTTGAGATAATAATAGGTTATTATCTAGAGTTACAAGGTTGTATTGGTTCGGAATTTTGTCTTAAACTCATTGGGTTGTCATACTTAACTTGTCTGGAGTGACGAACAGAATAAACAATGGTGATTATAAACGTAAGTCGTTGAAAAGAATTTAAAGGTATGTAACCTTAAGTATTACTTATAGATAAGATCTATTATTTTAAGTATTAAATGATCAATGGCACTGAGTGTAATGAAAATTAAACAAAAACATTTATATTTAAGACTAGCCTAGTCCCGCGGTGATACCCGCAGTTATTGTTAGGTCATCAGCTTACGGTTAGTGAAGGTCCAACTAAAATCGGACCAGCTGTTCTAGAGATTACTCGGAAACAAACAGTGTAACGTATATACTTTCATGTGCATTTAATAAAAAAATGAAATGACATACATACACTTCAATTTTATTTATTTGTATAGACTAGCGCCGCTGAGCAGAGCTAATCTATAAAAATTAGTCTAAGTCATTCCTTATGTCTTCAGGTTTCTGCCAGGAGAAGTCCCACAAAAATCGATCCAACCATTCAAGAGATTATATAAAATATACAGACAAACTTAAGTAGATGAAATGAACGTTGCTGAAATGCGAATGCTAAGATGGATGTGTGGTGTAACTCGGATGGACAAGGTCAGAAATGAATACATACGAGAAAGTCTGAAAGTAGCGCCACTGGATTAAAGTTAAGAAGTAATAGGTTATCTTGGTATGGACATGTTATGGGGAGGGATGAGGAAATGCTGGATGCAAAGAAAATGTTGGGTATGGAAATTGAAGGTTACATGGCAAGAGGTAGACCAAAGAAAAGGTGGATGGATTGTGTGAAAGAAGATATGCATAGGAATTGAGTTAGAAGTGAAATGACGAGTGATAGAGTAGAATGGAAGGATAAAACATACTGCGCCGACCCCAAATAAAATTGGGATAAGGGCAGGCAGATGATGACAGACAAACAGACAAAAAGACAGAATTTGGTGTAGACAAGTATGCAGTCGTGTGTGTAAAGAAATGTGTAATTAGGTCATGCCGGTTCTGATGTATTAATTTTGTATACTTATATGGTCTCAGACCGAATTAGATGATCTGGATAGGAGAGTCCGTACATTGCTGACTGCATTTCGAATACATCGCATGCATCGGTTATGAGCTTTTATATCCCGCGAAAGTTTATGGGTCGTGGAATGTAAAATATCAAGACCCTAAACAATCGCGAGATATACAATCTTAGAGAATATTTTCTACATACTGATGTGGGGGTGCATCGCAATGTCGTTGCAGTGGATACCGGATTAACTACGCACAGTCTGGCTAAAGAGAATTGGCGCAAACCAGTAGTACTTAGTACTGATGATCGCAGGGAGGTATGGAAGGGCAATGAGCTTCATGGTCGGTTTTATCAGGATTTGAATGGGCCCGATATAGACTTTAAAACTTCTACGTCTTGGCTACGGTATGGTGATTACTTCGGAGAAACCGAAGGATTTGTTTGTACGAAAATGGACGTTATCATGACGAATAACTATTGGAAATTTAAGTATACTGAAGGACGGTAAGGTTGACATTTGTCGGGCATGTCACCGTCCTGGGGAAACTATCAGGAATATTATTTCTAGTTGTTCTCATCTTGCTAACGGCGAATATTTTGCACAGACACAACCAAGTATCGTAACCAGGATTGTAAATCAACAACTTGCCCTTAAATACTAACTTGTGAATTTGGAGGTGCCGTACTACTAAGCATAATAATATATAATATAATTAGCATTGTCGAAAATGTCTGGCAATAAAAAAAGTATGTCAAATAGACTTATTTAAAAACAAAAAAAATAAAATTACGCTTCTTAAAATGTTTTTAAAATGCAGGATTATTACCTAGACAGGTAAGATGCGCACTAATGAACGCAACCGCTCTCGCCAGCCAGATAGCCCGGACTCTAACCGAAAGAGTAAACAGGACGACATATCACAAAATCAACTGACCTGAAATTTTTTCTCGAAACCGTTGCTAGCTCCTATACCATACAGGTATGTGCCCGACCCAGGTCTTGAGAATGGTCGTGCTACATTATATTGGGATCGATTTATTGATTTAGATTGGGTGTTTTCTATGTATAATATGTATGTATTTACAAAAAAAAAATATATTATTAGATATTTCATAAGTTAGGGTATAAAAGGCAGCGCGCGCCTGTGCATAACACATTTCTTGTTCGGCGCTCGTCGTGGTAACTCTGAAGGAGTGTTATTGTGATCTTTGCTATATTGCTACATTGTTATTATCAAATGGTAAAGTAAGAACTGCGAGTATTGTAAGTAATTAACTTGTTAGAGTTGGAAATCTAATGTAACTATTTCTATTCAAATACTACTAAAAGTGAGTTTATTGTGTAAGTACTGTAATGATTATTAATGTAAAAACAATGTTGTAAAAGAGTGTCCATGGAGTTTCTTGTCTGTTCTTCTCCATCGGATTTACGCCTTGGAACAGACAATTAGCTTATTAAAAACAGTTTGATATAATTTAATTATATTTTTGTTTCTATTTCACTTTCGACCCATAAAATCAGAAGTGCGATAAAGAACCAAGCTCATTAGCATTATAAAACTTTGATTTCCAACTCGTTAATTCGTTTTATATTATTTTCTTTTCTACCCACTTTTTTGAATTTGCTTGTATATGGTGTGGTATTTTTGTGTCTAAGTTTTGCAACTTGCTCCGTAGCAGATCACGACACCGGTCCTGTGCTAGGACACGGCATAGGGCTCGAGATTACTCTCGTGACAGCGTGTCAATAAGTCGTAGTAGTAACCATGATTCTCGTCGCGCTCGACGTTCGCCTACCCACAAGCGTAATGAGCATACTCGGTGTCATGAGTCACGTTCATGTTCCCGTCGTTGTAGTGTATGCGACACCGATGTGCAAAATACATTTCATATGATTTTAATGATGATTTAATGCCATCGAGTCGAATAAATCGACTCCAGGTGGATGATACACTTCAGAATTGTGTAAAACCTACTAGTAGGCAGGTAATAACAAATAATTCCAATACGAATAACACAATTCTTCTTGGTTCGATCACGTCTTTGTTTGTTGACCAGAATACTTGTACATCAGAGTTGTAGATACAATTTACAACAAATACACCGGTAAATAACTATATCGAACGACCGACCGTCGGTAGGCGAAGGTAGTTTGACATCGAACCCTAAAGTGTAGTTTGACTAAAGCAACTATTCATAACTGTGATCCTAGATCAGCAAATTTGACTAAAGCTATCCAATCCTTGCATCTAAGTAGGTCAAATAATTATGTCTCAGATTTCGATCCCTCTGTTACTGCCATCAATGTTTTATGTTATATGTGTATAGCGCGGGTAGTTGACGCTATGTTGTGTCGGTGTGTTTGTGTGTAACGTTTTCTTTCTAGCTAGATAATATTCTGCTGACAAAAGCTGCACCCGTGCATTATACGGGAACTAGTACAATGTGAAAGGGGTGCAATGCAGTTCATCAGTGCGACCCGGTAATGAGTGAGGTTACTGAAAAGCCTGTAAGTTGCTATTAACGCTTCACTGGTAAGATCAAATCATATTTTCATATCGTGTTTTGATTTATTTTTACATAACTGATGTGTAGTGTACGAAAGTGAACCGTGTGCGTAATTTAAATCGTTAAAACGATCGTAATGATTGATGTCGCTTATGAGTAATTGTCCAAAGCTGGTGTAAAGCTGTAGCTTAACAAAAGGGTTAGTAGTAATCGTAGCTGATCAAAATTTATCAAGTTATTTCATAGTTTGACTTAGTTTGTTTGACGTGATGGAAACGAATTTTTGTAACTATACCACCTGTGCATAAACAACTGGGCGTCTTTACTATGGATGATGAATTAATAGCAGTTGCAGTTTTAAAGTGGCTGCCTAATGCAAAGCTAACCACATTTTAATCGATTTACGTAAAATGAAACGAAGTTGCACTAACGTAAGTACGCTGAGAATAATACCCACGCACGTTGTGATTAATTTATTTATCTTTCTTTATGGAAAAATAGATACTTGTCAGATTATAACAAGGTTCAGTGTGTAAACCAAGTTACTAGATATGTTTCTGAGTAAATGTAAAAATTTAAATGACCATTATTAAACAACTAGCTTTAGCCAGCGGCTACGCCCGCGTGTATGTCGGTAGCCTATGTCCTTTCTCAGGTTCTAAACTATTTGAGTTTCAAAATTCATCAAAATCGGTTAAGCGGTTTAGGCGTGAAAACGTAACAGACAGACAGACAGTTACTTTCGCATTTATAATAGTAGGGATGATAAAAAAAAATAACAACAAGAAATAGTTGATGATCAATTACATTTCTCTAATTTTTATTTTGATAATTCGATGAATGGGCTATTCTTTTATATTGGTGGGTGGTGAGAGCAAATACATCGAGAGTTTAAAAACGTGTTGTAACTATTCACAATACGGCGAAAGGGGGCGTGGACAGCAGTGCTAGTCCTTACCGGAGTCTGTATAAAACAGCTTGAGAATCTTCCGCCGGTAGACAGTACGAGGTACTATGTCACATTATTTACTGGTAATTGTATCAGTCAACTGTTATTGTAAAATCTGTAGAGTGTTATGACATCGAGTGCCAAACGTTTAGGTTCTAAAGTTATTAGGTTTAAAATTATTTTATAGTTACGAGTAGGTAATACGAAAATGACTACAATTGTAATTTATGGTTCAAAGAAACTTCTTTAAATTCGTCTTTAGACGGCGTATATATTTAAATACGTGGTTTGGACTCCAAACTGGAACTTCATATTGCAAATGTAATCTTATTGGGTTTACACAACGTCAACAACAAATTTATAGAAAGATTATGATAACGTGTAACATATCGTATGCTTGTTAATTATGTTTTGATATGTTTATGAAAATGCCAAATATTGATACTGGTAACGACTACATGTCTATCGATCTTATTAGTACGTCTACTTAGGCATAACTTTAATAATGGGTTAAAGTTATAGAAGCATTATGAAAGGTTTTAAATACCCTCACTAGTGTCAGGTATTAAATTAACTTTAAGTGTTAGTTTGCGAGACATTATGTTGTTTGTGAAACTATAATTACTAATTGTCAGGTTAGACCGAGCTAAAACAAGGTTTAATCACTAGTCAATGCGAGAGTACCAAGTAGTGTTACATACAGATAAGACTACACCTATTTCTGGTTTTAAGTTTTAAGACCTTAAACAAAAACATTCTAGAGCACACTTGATCGTAAAGGTGTGACATTCATATGTGATCACGAGTTCATGTTCATGAGGACATTACAAGCCAGCACAGGCTATTGTGATCTTTTCTCTTCCTGACAGAGGTGTATATTGAAACGTCAGCACTAGTGATAGTTTCGACCGCTTCGATGGGCCGACAGTTAGTGTATGCTACTACTGTTCAATATAGGTTCGGTTTTTGGGTTGAACAAACAATAACTAATAATACTGTGTACTTCTATTTATAGACATGCATGTCGCGGCCCGAAGTTTAAAAGTTGTGGTCAAAGCTTCGTGACTCGAATGAGTACAAAGAGTCGACGGTCCTACGCCTGATCTCTTTCGGGTCATGTTGGGTGGCCGTTTCATCGAACCAAAGGCGTACACCTGTGTTAGACAAGTACTTGAGGTGCTGTAGTGTCTACTGTGTTTTTGGTGACCAACCATTGGAACTGGCCGCCGTAGCAGAAAGGTTTAAATGGTAAGGTTTAACTACAGACTCGAGACTATGGACGATAAGTAGACGGTGGCCTATTACAGTAAGTGATTGAACGACACCTGTCGAACAAGCTCCGGTGCATAAAATGACTTGGAGGGCAATCAGTCTGAACTTGAATTCACTGCGTGGGCATACTTGGACATGCTTCGAAGTTGCTTGACGCCAATCGTCAAGCTGTAGACATAACCCAAAATTGATGACCCGGTATCATATTCTGAGAGCTTTGTGATTATTGGTAACATCCTTAACCGAGTACCGTGAGACTTCTGTAACATTTTCTGGCATCATCCGGGTCTTGCATCCTGAGAGATATGCGAAAGAGAGTAACATTATTGACGGTATCACTGCGTACATACTGCGGGCACTGTTATTTTTAAATATCCTCAAAGTTTTGCTTGCTAGTATCGCCTTCTAAAAGCTCTGTGATTATTCATGACGATAATGAAGCATATTAGTGACGTTAAAGTAATACCGTATTCAAAACTAATGCAATGTTTTTATGCTTTCCTTAGATGACAACTATGCGTTGAGAGAGCCTCGTCACTGTGCAAGGTGCACTCTACGCTGATGGTGGCTACGAGGTGCGGACTTGCGTCCTGCATGCCGCTCAGTGATAAGCGGTCCTGTTCTCCGTGTGCGCGAGATGCAACCTTCCGCCTGTTCACCGTGGGTACGAGACGCAATCTTCGGCCTGATCCCCGTGTGCGTGAGGTGTGGTGCAATGTATGGCGGATGGTGGAGAGCATGAGGTATGTAATATTGGAATGGACCCATGGACAGGGTAACCAGCCCCAAACTCGTGGTCTTCCTGAGATAATTTTAAGACCCATGGACAGGGTAACCAGCCCCAAACTCGTGGTCTTGTTGAGAGAGGTAAGACCCATGGACAGGGTAACCAGCCCCAAACTCGTGGTCTTGTTGAGAGAGGTAAGACCCATGGACAGGGTAACCAGCCCCAAACTCGTGGTCTTGATGAGAGAGGTTTAAGACCCATGGACAGGGTAACCAGCCCCAAACTCGTGGTCTTGTTGAGAGAGGTAAGACCCATGGACAGGGTAACCAGCCCCAAACTCGTGGTCTTGATGAGAGAGGTTTAAGACCCATGGACAGGGTAACCAGCCCCAAACTCGTGGTCTTGTTGAGAGAGGTTTAAGACCCATGGACAGGGTAACCAGCCCCAAACTCGTGGTTTTGATGAGAGAGGTTTAAGGCCCATGGACAGGGTAACCAGCCCTAAACTCGTGGTCTTGATGAGAGAGGTTTAAGACCCATGGACAGGGTAACCAGCCCCAAACTCGTGGTCTTGTTAATTTTAAGTTTAAATGTTTAAGACACACACTTATGGTAACTGTTCTTATGGTAACTGTTCTTATGGTAACTGTTCTTATGGTAACTGTTCTTATGGTAACTGTTCTTATGATATTATGGTTCTTATGGTAACGGTAGACCTTCATGCTGAAGTCTACTCTTGTATTAGTACTAAGTTTCTAGTTTTATTTTAAATGTATCTAACAGTGACTGTTTGTTTCTAATCTGGCGTGGATTATAAATAATCTTTCACTCTTTTCCTTGGAGGTTCGAACCTTTCCTATTCGTGTTATCTGTTATTATCATAAACTCTATTCGTTAACTTTAACTGTTTACACTAAATTTGATAACTTTTTTCAGTAACTGACCAATTGGACGATGGTGTACTTACAGAGGTGTCTAATGAACTTTTTGATAGAGGTTCCAGTCACCGCAAATGAGAACAATGAAGAAGTGTGTGGGCACCCGGACCTGCCGAGGACGTCAGGGTGTCAGGAGAGGCCGTATTAGATATTTCATAAGTTAGGGTATAAAAGGCAGCGCGCGCCTGTGCATAACACATTTCTTGTTCGGCGCTCGTCGTGGTAACTCTGAAGGAGTGTTATTGTGATCTTTGCTATATTGCTACATTGTTATTATCAAATGGTAAAGTAAGAACTGCGAGTATTGTAAGTAATTAACTTGTTAGAGTTGGAAATCTAATGTAACTATTTCTATTCAAATACTACTAAAAGTGAGTTTATTGTGTAAGTACTGTAATGATTATTAATGTAAAAACAATGTTGTAAAAGAGTGTCCATGGAGTTTCTTGTCTGTTCTTCTCCATCGGATTTACGCCTTGGAACAGACAATTAGCTTATTAAAAACAGTTTGATATAATTTAATTATATTTTTGTTTCTATTTCACTTTCGACCCATAAAAATATTATTATTTATATTATTAATTATTGTTGTCAATAAGCCTGGTATTGTGGTAATAGATCGATTAGAGCGCCGCCGTGCCATGATGGTCGATATCGCCGTTCCTCATGACGACAATCTCGTTCAAATTGAAAAAAAAACAAATAAAATATTTGGACTTATCTCATGAGATTGTCGACATGTAGAATGTAGATGAGGTGATCATTGTTCCGATAATTGTATCTGCTAACGTATTGATAACCAAGAGCCTTGACAAACATCTTAAGAGCCTCGACAAACATCTTAAGAGCCTCGACAAACATCTTAAGAGCCTATCGTTGGACGGCTGGATCAAGGGTCTGATGCAAAAGGCAGTCCTCCTTGACACGGCACGTATATTGAGGAGGTTCCTGTCTTTGGTGCCCTACCCACTGGTTTCTTTGTCCCTGTACCCGAAGCCTTTGGTCTACTATTTTTTATATCTTTAAATTTATTTTTTTATATTTATAAATTTAAAAATGTAATTAACATGTTTATTGATTTTAATAAAGAGAATTATAATAATAATCTTAATTCATGTAAGAGTCTGTGCACAAAATAATTTACATGTTACATCCGTACATTTCAATGTTTATTCAAAAATGCCTCGGGTCCCTATACTAGGATTCCCTGTGTCGTGGGGTCCAGTCCCATAGATATTCATGACAACCGGGACCGACGGCTTAACGTGCTATCCGAGGCACGGGCGTGAATCACCGCCAAACTTCCAGACTCCAGACTGTTATTGAATAGGCTGTAAGAAAAACCCAACAACTCTTGTTTATGCCCCCTAAATCCAAATCCCGGGATTTGCATTTGAGGGGTCCGTAGCTGTAGTGGAAACCGGTGTTGACGGCGAGCCGGCCTAAATCCCCGTCAACTTTCTGTTCAGTCATGAGAGTTTAAACTAGTTTGTTTACCAGACGACAAACATACAAAGTATACAAAAAAATACAATAAAACGTAATAGACAATGAAACAGAGAAAGAATACTGTTTGTGTGTGTGTGTGTGTGTGTGATTGAGCCTATGCTTGTACTGTATATTAGTTAAAGTGTACATGTACATCAGTGCGCGTGATATTAAATACAAGTTATTAGCAGGTTTTCTGTTTCGACATAATCTTTGGGTATCAACCACTCCTGGATACTGTTTTCAGGCGACGTGACGTTAGGTTTAAAATCTCATGGTCACTTTTAAACAATTTGCTGTATAAATAGGGTCTTCTAAATATGTATGACTGTCGGGCAAAGATAGAACGTGCTCTAGGTATGTCCCACTTAAATGTTCTGTTCTGTAAGACTTTCGCACTTTGGTTTGTTCAACTGAAAACGGAGAAGTACCGAGGCAATGTAAGGCTGTCTTAGCGCATAGCGAAGTGTGGTGCCTGCTTTACGCGAATAAGGCAGTACTCCGAGTACAGTGTATAAGTAGAATAACGCCAAGCTTGATGTAGTACCAGTACTTCTAGAGATTACCGCGCTTGAAAACCAACTCTTTATTACAACCAGACACTCCAATTTAATGCACAATTTACCATAATATACAATTTACCAACATTTATGGAGGCTCTATGCTCAATCGTATTGTTTTTTAATTATTGACTTGAAATTTTCTACCAAATTTAATTACTGCAGACATTTTGATCTATTAGTACATATATAATATTATTAATTTATCGTTATCAGGTGTTTGCGGAGACTTATTTTATTTTTTTAGCAAACATTTTATAACATCTCTGAGCCACAATAAAGATAAGTGCATATGTATTCTTTACTAGCTGAGCCCCTCGGTGTGACCCGCTGTTATTGTTGTATATCGCAAGTAACGCCGCGGAGCGAAGTTAGTGTTGAAAATTTTTGCCTAAGTTACTCCTTATGTCATCAGCCATCTGCCAGAGAAAGTTCCGTCAAAATCGATTCAGTCTTTCTAGAGATACCCGGATCAAACAGACAGATAGACGGACAAAATTTTTAAAATTTACATTATGTCAGTATTGTATATACTTTTATATGCATTTAGTAAAAAAACTGTTCGTTTGGTAATACATACAGATACTACAATTTTATTTTTTGTATATTGATATAATATTAATGGAGGACAGGATACTAATTTATAATTTATTTTAAATAAAAGAACATTAAACAGAAGAAAATAAATTAACATATTAGCCGAACTGTTGAGCTTGTTGGCGAGACGCTCTCTTATACTCATAAACAAACATATCTCTAAATGTGTTATAAAGTTATACATTGCCTGTTTTCTCCTCTTCACATATCACTAGCCTCGATCCTTTCCAACAAAAGAGACTTTTGTTGAGTCTTCAGTTGAAGTGAACTCAACTTAGTTAATTCTCGCAACAAGTCAATGGCATTACAAGTAAAATAAAAATTTTATAATCCCCCGACTGATTGGAGCAAATGAAAATTATGAGCTTAGTTATTATCACGATATTTACAGAGCTTATATTGAGAACATGATTATTTTATAACTGTGTGTTTCGCTACACAAAAAGGTATTAAATTCGTAAATCTTCAAGGTTATGTTACGTATAATGTACCATCAGAGGCGTCTCTAGTCTATGCAGCGTATACCGTGTGCAATCATTATCGTAGCGCCCTCTAGAAAGCGCGTTCAAAATGGAATAGATACAAAAGTCAATATCATAATAATATTATAAACGCGAAAGTCTGTGAGTATGTATGTATGTATGTTTATTGCTGATTTACGCAAAAACTACTGATCGGATTTGGATGAAACTTTACAGTAATATCAGAATAACACATAGGCTACTTTTTACTGCAATAATGGAGATATAAATCGAGATACTAAGCTAGGTTTAATAGTATGTAACACTACGTTTAAGAGGCGGGAGTGCCATAGAATTAAACGATGTATGAAACGGGAGTCCTCGTACAATACCAACCTTACAAACTAAGGCGTGATACAATGCTGCCAACACAATGTCCATAATGTCATTATTAGTGGTGTGGTGGTGACCAGCGAAGACTTATCGATATCGACTGCATAATTTTGGGCTTTCAGGAAATAAATAAAAGAATAATTAAACTCAGATTGTTTTAAAAAAATTTTTTTTTTTTTTGGACATCTGACACACAACATCATCTAGTCCCAAGCTAAGCAGAGCTTGTGTTATGGGTACTAGACAACTGATATAAATACATAAACATATCACACAAATAATATTTGGTCCGACCCGGGAATCGAGACCTCTTGATCAGCAGCCGCATACGCTAACCACTAGACCAACGAGGCAGTCAAAAATGTATATGAAACTTACTAAATGTTATGTTTTAAAACAATCTGAGTTTAATTATTCTTTTATTTATTTATTTCCTGAAAGCCCAAAATTTTGCAGTCGATATCGATAAGTCTTCGCTAGTCACCACCACACCACTAATAATGACATTATGGACATTGTGTGGACTTCGAAAAAAAATGGCGGTGGGGGGGGTTGTTTTTCGATAGAAGTTAAAGTTTTGTTGATTTTTGTGTAAATTTAGGAAAAGATTAGTAATTTAAGTGTTTAGCATGAATAAAATAAAGCGTAGTTAAGTAATAACATGAATGTCTCACAAGTTAAACCATCATTTTGAAATTAAATTTCGTTACCACGGGAAAACTGTGAAACGTTTGACTTGTTTAATGGCCGCAAAAGCGCCAATGCTTTACATGTTTGCTGATACAATATGAAATGTGTGATAAAACTATGCCTCTCCAATGCTGTAATTGAGTAAGAAAATAGTCACTGAAATGGACATCAACGCTGTGAACTCGGTGATGTGAAAATTAGGTGTGATTCTTCATCCCGCCCGCCGCCACTAGAACAGTTATTAAAAGACAAAAACACTTATAAACCTATATATAAATATATAAAAAATACTATCAAAACAATTTAAAAATGAAGCAAAGTGAAAGTGCTATGTTTGTTTAAATAAAATAAGACTTGACTTAAAGGTCTTAGTTACCAGGTCATTAATACCCAAAAAAAAAAAAAAAAAAAAAAATGGACATTGTGTTGGCAGCATTGTATCACGCCCTAGTTCGTAAGGTTGGTATTGTACGACGACTCCCGTTTCATACATCGTTTATTTCTATGGCACTCCCGCCTCTTATACGTAGTGTTACATACTTTTGGACTTTATTTATTTTTTTTTTTATTTTTTTTATATTTAAGCCTGCCAAAGTGACGGATAAATGAAAATTGATGATTTATTTACAAGGAATTAAACAATTACCTACACTATTGATAATTTTACTTTTAGAGATAGGTTTTACAAACACTTACACGTCAATAATATTTTAATAGGTAAAAGTTGGGATAAATATTTGTAAACTTTAGGCGACTTTTTGTAAATAGCTTAGGTTACGGTTTTATTTAATTTAGTTCAACAATTGCCTTTAGGTTTGCGACTTTAGTTAGCTATAGATGATTCTATCAAACTTTTTAAGACAGGTGATGTTATGTTATCTATCTCGTTAACTTTCGCTTCCGAGGTGTCACTGGGACAGCTTGTCTGTCTTGATGTTTACTTGGTGACATTAATGGTGCTGTTACATGAAGAAAATCGGTGTAAAACGTAAGTTATTAAGTACTTATATACTCAAATAAAATGTGTATGACACACTAAATTTATAATGACAAAACTAACTGATTGAAAAAACATTGATTTCCTTAAATCATTATCATCATCAGCGTAGACTGTAGACTTCCACTGCTAAACATAACTTTGTCCAGTAATTTCTTTAACTAAACATCGATATCGATAAATCCGATTGATGGGTTCTCACTATGCAATGTTTTGTTAAAGTTAATTTGATTTGGTTAAAATGCACTAAACCTTTAGGAATTGTACTAGAATTGACTTCTATAAAGAAATAATTTATATGCTTACCGTTCTTCATCTAGTGGAAATCTAGCCATAAAAAGACGTTTGTTCACATCATCCCGGCATGTTTTTAAACCACAAATTTCACACGTAATTTTTTTCATTTTGTTTATTAGAAACAATTGACGACAAACAGACAACAAATTTCGTCCAAATAAATGATTATATATACACTTTATTGCAATTTATACGCGAAAATATAGCTTTAGAAAATCATAACAAACTAACCATCAAACGCTTAGCACAAACTACACAGTTACACACACAGAGTACTTTTACTTGCTAGTGACATTAATGACAGTCAAAATGGCGGTCCATATAATCCATCCATGTGTAGAAGAATCGTAGCTCAATATGGTCCCAGAGTTCTTCGTGTTTTTCGTAATTTTAACGGATTATAGCCGCCATTAAAAAGGACTCCCGTTTCATTTATCATTTCTTATGTATGGGAGTTTCGCCAGACTGGTAATATCAATGTTAAGCCCGATTTCCACCGCGAGCGGAACGGACCCATTAATGACTCCTTTTACCTCGCAATACAAAACTGCATACATGTGTTTCCACCAACAAAGAGTTGATTCATTTCTCATTTTCCGTTCGTCTCGCTCCGCCGAGTCCGCTCTGTCATTATCCGCTCGCAGTGGCAAAACTCTTTGTTGGTGGAAATGCAAACCTATTTTGTTTAAAAGGAGTCCGTTCCGCTTACCATTTCTCGCTCATTACCCTTTCGCGGTGGAAACCGGGCTTTAGGTAGTACGAAGGGGCTGGCTCGACCTCGGCAATACCACCCTCACCCAGAAAACCAACTTTAAATGACAGCATTCGTGCGGTCATATTTTCTTGACGAGTGTTAGATTGAAAGCCCACATCAATTTTCCTTGCACATCAATGACATGTTAACCTTTATTAGCCTTATACATAATGCTATTTTGATGATAGCACAGTTCATGGGCGATATTTTGGACACCCTACAGCAAAGCTAGTGGACGTTTAGGAAAAACAAAAAGCGAGAGAGAAAACAAGTTCATCGCCAAGAAAAGACAAGTTCATTAGCGTCTCGCGACACCGAGTTGTAATGAACAAAGTGTATGTATTCTCGCTCGAGTATCTGTGCCTTCTATATAAGACACAGTTGTGATTCCTGCATATTTATCGCAGTACCTGTTGGACGCTCTTGATCGGTGGCAGAGGAGAGCACTGAAGCCACCGATTCGCTTGAGCCTCAGCAGTTGCCAGTATGCTAGTCCTCTAACGTCTTTATGATGGTGAGTGTTTTGACGAGCTCTTCTAACTAGTCCCACCTACTCACTTCCTCTACAAGGCTGCATGCACAGGCTAGCCTTGCAAGTCACTGTCTTAGTTTTATTTTTAGGCTGTTCCTTCTTATGACAATCAATTAAAACTGTTGTCAATCGACTGTTGCAATTGTTCAATTATATATGGGCTTCACCCTCCCGAAAATTTACGACCTGCTGCGAAAGACTTGACATTGCACCAAGGAAGTTTTGACAGAGTCCAAGTAGGTTGTGGAATTCGTTAACTAGCTGTTATTTTTAGTGTTTAGCGATGTGCCCGTATGCCCGCACACCCTACACTATAGGTAAAGTGTATGTAGTGTAGCATTTATTACAGGTTTAGTGGGTTGAAAAAATGTGAACTTTAATATGAACAGGATACAATACGGATGCTTTTTGGCTATAGAATTTCTAAAATAGATTATGATTTTAGAAAGAAGTTCGACATTATATTCAAAAAAATATACCTATGTTAGAAAGCCTCATACTTTTTATATTGCAAAAATTTACTCATATCATAAAGAGCAGTAATCTCTGGATCTACTGAATCGATTTTGATAATTTTTTTACTAATAGAAAGCCATATTATTTATGAGTCCTTATGAAAAATTAAACTATAATAAATAAATAAATATTTCAAACATCTTATACACAACGTCATCTAGTCCCGAACCAAGCAATGCTTGTATTTATATCAGTTCCTATACCCATAGTACTAGACAATTGATATAAATACATAAACATATAGTTTTTGTAAATACATACATATGATATATAGATATGATTTATATATATTTAAATTGCAAAGAGATAAGACAGTACAACCTTACAACGCTTCTTTTGTTATAAGCCTGCCAAAGTGCCTCTACTCTGCCTAATCGAAAGCATGAGTAGAAACTACAAGTAGTGGCCGCCAGACTCATTGCCATTCTTAATTTGTAAATGTATAAACATATTAAGAACAATTTTTTATGTTTTAGAACTAGTCTATTACAGTAATTTCACACATATAATTTAATTGGATAAATGTATTTTAACCGTTAGTCTTAAGGATGAGGTGTGTGTGTGCGGTTGTGTTGAGGTGAGTGTGTGTAATTCTTGTATGTTTAGTGTTTGTGTGTGTTTTAAAACCGGCAAGTATCAAACATATTTTTCTTTTATTTCGTCTGTGTAATGTTTATAAATAAGTCTAAAAGAGAATTATTGAACAAGTATCACACTGCGCTTGAAAATATTTACTTAAAATGTACAAATCGGCGATTTTAACAGTGTTTTCAATTGCTTAAGGTTTTTTTTTACAATTATGAGGAATTCGACCCAAAAATTCTTCAAGGCATTAATACGTAATAAGAACGACTAGATACATTACAACTAAATACTAAATATACTTGAAAAGATAACCCTTCTGCTGTCCACACTCAGGTAAAAATGATTTTTTAGAAGCCTCAATTTTCTTTTTCGATTTTTGCGAACATTTGGATTATGTTAATTTCATTCAATGTATTTTAAAGTACACGAGTGTCCTCTATGAACTAGAGACAGTGGAAAAGGTGTTAATGGAAACAATTCTTTTGCAAAAAAAACGGGCACTTAAGGCACCCTCAATTTTAGGTATTGTTATCCTCAGAATTTTGTTAATTAATTAGGAAGGAATAGTTTTCGTCGTTCGTTTTCGGTACATGTCTTTCTGCCAGAACCAGGCCTTCTCTTGACGGAACCGGTCTCTTGATAGCGCTGCCAGGTCCTTTGAACTGTCGAAAGACTCACATTTAGCCTCTGAGCCAAGAAGCATTGGCTGCAATCGCCTTCAAGCAGCGCAATAATTTTGCTCGCTTTTAACACTTTATCTTCTACACCATTTTCGAGATTGCTAAACAGCAATAACAAACTTTTAAACGTCTAAGACATCAGATAATTTAATAAAAATTGTCAAAAAGTTAATTAGAGTCGATGTTAACTATAGGGAATTCGCGCTACAAAATGTAGTTAAAAGTTGTTTTCTTTGAAAACCAGGCTCAGTCAAAAATTTGAATTTGGAAGGTACTCTTATAAACATTAGGGCACTTTTATAACTGGCCAGTAACATGTTCAAATGATTAAAACCTTTTTGGTATTTAATTTTTTACAGCCAGGAAGAAAATCGAAACCGCCCGTTTTTTTTTGCAAATGAGTGTATATAGTTTTTCAGTGTATGTGAAAATAAAATACTAATTAGTCCGTAAACCAGATTATTTCATAGACACAAAATTGTGATTTTGGGTTGTTGAAAAATATGTACGTGAATGTGAGTACCGGAGGGAGAGCACTTGATTCTGGAGGCTATTGGAGGGTGTTTAGTTATGTTTGAGTAGCTGGTGTTTCTGGGTTTCTGAAGTTACTAGATCAGGTTACCTGCCAGCTCTTTACAGCCCTATACCATAAAAAGGAAAAAAAACATACTTTTAATGATTCCAGCATTAAGATTTAACAAAGCCGGTAGGCTTTGTTAGGTATAACAAATATTACGTTTTCATAAACTTTTCTTTGTTATGCGAATATATTGATTTGTCCCTATTTGAAGAATTTCCAAGTTTTTTAAACAGAAACAGTGGCTGGCAAAATTTTTGTTTGATTTCTCGTGGTCAGTGACCTTGTCACGATTTTTAACACTATTTTTAACCCCCTCGAGTCACACCAAAGAGAAAGAATTGTACGATGACCACGATTTTTTTTTAAGACACCTTTATGTTTGCAAGGGAAATATATAATGAATCACGGGGAAGTTTACAAACATAGGTACATGAAACAAATACAAATAATACTTAAATCCTTTGACAGTTTGTTTTTTAAATACGTGACATCGGCGAAATTGTGGTCACACTCTATCACAGGGCTATAAATCTAAAGTTGAAATTGTACAATTAACACCCTGACTCCGACAACAATTTGTTGATCACCCAAAATGTTTTCACATGTAGGATTTGAACCCACAACACTTGGCGGAGTAGAAAGGGACTTGGCGACCGCTCACGTGCAGCCATTTTGGTTATTCTTTTTGTGCCTGGTTATTTTTTTATTTAATATTCTATAAAAATAAATGAAATTGAAGTATCTGTTTAAAAAACAAACTGTCAGCAGTGGACTGTTAAAAGCTGTTGATGATGATGATGATGATGAAGTATCTGTATGTAATATGAAGTAAACAGTTTCTTACTAAATACATTTGGTGTAGTGGTACGGTACTTAAATAAAAAAATTACATTACATTTTTCATTTTTTTTGTCTGTCTATTAGTCTGTCCGACTGCCTTGTTGTTCTAGTGGTTAGCGTATGCGGCTGCTGATCTAGAGGTCTCGGGTTCGATTCCCGGGTCGGATCAAATATTTGTGTGATCCACAAATATTTGTTTCAGAGTCTGGGTGTTTTCTATGTATAACATGTGTGTATTTACAAAAAAAAAAGATGTTTAAGTATTTATATTGTCTAGTACCCATAATTCAAGCTCTGCTTAGGACTGGATGATGTTGTGTGTAAGATGTCTGAAATATTTATTTATTATTTGTATTTATTATTTATATTATTATTTATATTTATTATTATTTGTAATCTATTCTAGACTTTTTTTTTTTAGACTACTGGCAACTACTTGCTCACGAAAGTTTTAGCCGGTAACACCGCGGAATTCAGCTAGTCATGTATAAACGCGCTAATCTTAGAAAGTACTGGCACGATTTGAAAAATGTATTCAGTGTAAAATAGGCTATCTAATCTAATCTAATCTTCACGTTACGAGTATCAAAGAAAGTTAAGCACTCCGCTCAACTTCAAACAACAATAAAAAAAAATGTTCTATAAAATGCGATGAGATGTTATAAATTCAAGTCTCTCTGTCAGTCTGTACGGTTGGCCTAGTGGTTTATAACGCCGCTTTCTACCGCAAATCCCACGTGGGACAACATTTTGTGTGATTCATAAGTTGTTGTTCTGAGTCTAGGTGTTCTTTGTGTCTGTTTCATGTATGTACGGAAAGTCCGCCGTGACACAGGATTACATTCCTAATGGGAGAGATGTCTTTAACAAAATAAAAATCGGCCAATTACGTGTCAGGCCACGCACAGGAAAGGGTTCCTCAGTCACTCATAATGGTACGTGGATTTAAAATCGTACCCAATGGATAATATTTGTTAAGTTTACGTATTAATGCGTTAATTTTGTATGACGTTTTCCAAGTAAGCGCATTGTACAAGTTAAGCCTCTATAACTCCTGAACTAACAAATTCATCTAATCCGTTATAGTTTTCTTTTAAGGTTCATTAACCTGTTTTTACAAAAAAGTGCCCTTTAAAGTGGAATTTCTCGCAAACGGATACCTAAATAAAAAAATCGTCTTAGAAACCCTCTATTGTTTTTAAAAGACCTATCTAATGATACCCCACATGATGGGGTAGCCAGGAGAATTTTTTTTTTTCTTTTTACGAAAAATAATGGCTTATTTACGAAGCGAAATTAAGCAATACAGTATTAATCCTTATCTAATTAAGTACCTTAAATACATTGTGTATTTAATATAGATTAATATGGCCCTTTACAGTATGTAATTTAAATTAATACTTTTGAAGATATTACAGATTTAAAATGCGGGATGTCACTATCAGTTAAAGCTAAACACAATACTTTATTATGTATTAATTCTAAGGCGGTACGAAGTTTGCCGGGTCAGCTAATTATTTATTAAAGATATACATATTATTAAAGTCCTATATAAACATTTAAATGCAAATTTTATAGAAAAATAAACACCATTCCTTTCCAAATACACGTCAATATTTCAATGTCTCAAGGTTCTGTACGAGGTCAACTTATAAAATACATTAATTTTAATATATTTCCGTTCCGCTAACACGAGGCTATCATGTTAGATGCGTAAAGCCGGACTCAATTATAAATTATAATACAGTAATGTTTAGGTACGTATACAAAATAATTACTTTTGGTTAACTAATATGAACAACTATATATAGACTGCCTCGATGGCACCGTGGTAGCGTATGTGACTGCTGTGCTTGAAGACTCGGGTTCGATTCCCGGGTCGTATCAAATCTTTGTGTGATCCGCGAGTATTTGTTACGGAGTTTGGGTGTTTTCTATGTATTACATGTATGTGTTTACAAAAAAAGTAAGTACCTAAGGTTAGGTATTTATATCAGTTGTCTAATACAAGTATTACAAGTTCTGGTTTGTTTGTTTGACAAGAAGGCGTTGTGTGTAAGAAGTACGTAATATTTATTTATTTTTTATTATTATTAATAATATTATTTACTTAATATTAACATTAAATACTAGCTGACCAAAGCAAACAAAAAATAGAAGAGAAAAAACAGTTACAGTAAGCCAACCTAAAAAAAACAAACTCATACACACTTTTTTAAAATTCGAACTAGTAGTTTTTTAGGGTACACAGAAAGTAAAATGGGACCCAATAACTAAGACTTCACTGTCCGCCCGGCTGTCTGTTTGTCACCACGCTGTTTATCTTATGCCGTTATAGTTAGACAGTTGTAATTTTCACATGTCAAATATTTCTAATGCCGTTATAGCAACAAATACTAAACACTTAATATAATAAATATTGAAGAAGCTTCAAATAAAATCTACGTGATTTGTTTTTGCCCGTTTTGCCCATAGACGCATGAAATGTATAAAGACAGTAAAGCCCCGCTGACTTCAGCACGAATGCGTCGGCTCGAATGGGACAGTACTACCCTCATACAGGAGACCAACTTAAAAATGTCAGCGTTCGTGCTGTCGTATTAAGGTTTTTGAGTGTGAGACCGGAGGTCTAATGATGCAGAATCATCTCACTAAACCGCTATAGTGAGGGTCACGATGCTGCATACTCCTGGATTCTACTCATGCTTTCCATCAGGCAGAGTAAACTCTGGTAGGCCTAAATATGAAAAAAAAATAGATTGATGTCTCACACACATTAGATTTGTTTATTCAATTGTACTAACCTTCTTACAAGTTGTTATTCTAAATAGGAGGCAAGGAAAACCGCAGCATTACAAATATACTCGTATTAAATTGCTTTTATTAATGATAGTATTATTGCGTCAATATGGTTTGATATGTCTGTACAATTACGATGTTAAATTTTAATTATAATTTGCTAACTTTTCCACGCGGCCTCGTTTGCGTCTTCTATTGACCGTAGCGTGATATTACAATGTCAGAAATGGGTCCAGCCGTTCCAGATATGGGGATGTAAGGGGGGCGATCCATGAACTTTCGCCCCAAGTCAACCTCACCTGCACACGGTGCATCCTGTCAAACAACAAACAAGGCTCTGGCGACCGACCGACGGCGGTATATCCATCCGAAACGGCGTGGCTAAATACAATAGGCTGGTGACGGGCAGCATCGTCACCGGTACAAATAGCTACGCCCTGCGGTCACCAACCCGCCTTCCCAGCGTGGTGATTGTGGGAAAACCCTCAATGAGCAGGCAACAAAAGCTACGGCACCCAGTTTCCGGTAGTCCCGCTATTCCTAGTCATGGTTGCAACCGAGGTAACGGCGGTGCAGGGAGTGCTAAGAATCCCCGGGTTACGTAAGGCCACCACGACTGACCCTGGCAACGTATAATGGTCGGACGTTACGGCTAGACTTGCATCTGGCATAACTCGAGTTGGAACTTGGGAAGATTATTTGACATTTTAGGGCTATGTGAAATCCGTAGTGAAGAGGAGGACACCATACCCTCGACTCAGGCCACCTTAGACCAATAATCCCGAGGTGGCGTTGGGTATCCGGTTCAGAAGTCCCTTGGAAATATCCGGTGTGTCGAACAGGATAGCTTACCTCAATGACTCAAGATCACCAAGAGGTATAGCCTCAAGGTTGTGCAAGTGTTCGCAAAGACCTCGTTGCACTCGGATGATGAGGTGGAGGAGACGTTTAATGACATATCGAAGGCTCTCCACTCCACTACTAAAACCCACTACAGCGCTGTTATAGGAGACTTCAACGGCAAAGTGGAAGTACAAAGCTGCAGCGAATGGGTTATCGGATCCCTTGGATTTGGAAACAGAAATCATAGGGGGCAAATGCTCGTCAACTTCCTCGATCGGTAGGGGCTCTACTTGATGAACTGTTTTTTCAAATGGCCATAAAGGAAGTGGATGTTGCAGAGCCCCCTATGATTTTGACGATCTGAAAAATTCCAGTCAAACCTGTAAAACCGATTTTCTGCCATGGAAACCACAAGAGACGTTGACCAGCACCTAGATGATGTGGTTCGGATCCTCAGTGAGGAAGGTTCGTACCTTCCTCACTGAGGATCCGATAACCCATGGGTTTTAGTAGTGGATTTTGTAAAATGCAGCGTAAGAACGGGAAGTCAAAACTTTCAGAGTGGACTCTGGGGTTAATGAGGGAAAATAGACTCTGAACCAAGAGATAAGCAAGCGTATACGACACGACCTCCGATGCTCTAATACTCTTTCATCGAAAGAGCGATCGAGCAGAATCGAAAGTCAAAAGTATTCATACAATCTTCCAGAAGAAGCCACCTGAAAAAGTCTAGAAGTCACTACTTCCAAGCCGGTGGTCTTCTCGGAAGTGGAACGCTATGGCGGTTTGAACGCTTAATGCATTTCGAGCTGATCCTGAAAATGATAGAAAAATTAACACGCCACTACACCAAAGATCTGCCAGAAGTCAGCACTGACGAAATCGAGGTGGCCCTTGGACAGCTGAACAATAGAAAAGCCCCGGGAGAGGACGGCGTTATAACAAAGTTGTTGAAAGCTGGAGGCAAGCCCGTACTGAGGGAGCTCCAAAAGCTTTTCAACGCTGTCCTGTTCGAAGGGAGAACTCCAGAGGCGTGCAGTAGAAATGTTGTAATTTTGTTCTTGAAAAAGGGTGACAAGATCAGTTTGAAGAACTATCGACCCATATCCCTCTTAAGCCTATGGCAGCGTTTGGGAAACTTCATCGTGTCTTCTCATCATCGATCCCACAGTGGCTGGCAGGAGTTGGATGCGAGAAGCCGAGGATCAAACTAAATGGCTTGCAATTGGAGTGGCCTATGTCCAGCAGTGGACTACAAAAGGCTGATGATGATGATGTTTCAGATATTAGCCGAAACAAATAGACAGACAGACAAAAACTTTAAATATTGTTTGATGTTAGTACTATACATATATACTTTGATATACATTAGGAAAATACTGTTCATTTTATATTACATACAGACACTCCAATTTTATTATTTGTATAGATGTATGTATTTATTTTCAGTTTACTCATATGCAGCTCTCGAGCTGCGGAGTACAAGTTTCCTGACTGGTTCAAGTTCGGAGCTGCCTCTTCCGCGTATCAAGTGGAGGGAGCTTGGAATGTTAGTGGTAAGGTACCTCACTAATGTAATACTTATGTCACAAATAGAAGAGTTCCGTACTTTTGTCGTTATTACGGAATTCGCCGTACAACTAAGGTTCGGCTAAGGCGATTGGTTCGAGCTCTGGTGTTCTCCATATTTATGTACGGTGCCGAAACATGGAGCTTGAGAAGCCGCGATAGTAATAAGATCGATGCTTTCGAGATGTGGTGTTGGCGTAGGTTGCTACGTATCCCCTGGACTGCGATACGAACTAACGAGTCCATATTAAAAGAGCTCAACATCACGACGCGGCTGTCTTCACTTTGTCGGAAGCGAGCCCTAAGCTTCTTCGGGCATATTATGCGGTCCTCAAAGCACAGTCTGGAGAAGCAGATCATTGTTGGGCAAATGGACGGCAGGCGTGCTCGAGGCAGGGCACCTACACGTAGGAGTGATACTGTGAAGGAGGCGGTGGGCGGCAGCATGCACCGTGCGGTCCACTCTGCGTATAACCGCACGAAGTGGAAGCTTGTTACTTGTGGTCGCGATCCTCAGCATTGAGGGAACGACAAAGAAGAAGAAAGAAGAATGTCAAGCAGTTGGAATGTCAGGCTGATGATGATTGTTTGAATAAATTTTGAACCCTCAAATTTTGTAGTTTATATTAAAGAGATACCTATCACTTTCAGATAAAGGCATAAGTATTTGGGACCAATTGATACATAGTCAGCCGGAGCTGGTGAGTGATGGCACTAACGGCGATGTAGCTTGTGATTCATACCGCTTATGGCGACGGGACATTGAGATGGCTGAGGAGTTAGGACTGAATATGTATAGGTAAGAATCTGTCAATTATATGCTAAGCTTTATGTGAAAACTATATATATCGTCATTCGGCGTAAAGGGCCTAGTAAACTTAGGGTTGAAATATGACAACTTCCTAATAAAGAGAAAAAAGAAATAGACTACTCTTTACCACATTTACTGACTTACACGCGGGCGGAGCCGCGCCCTCAAGCTACTATATGAGAAAACAAAAATTTGCAAAAACTTTTTTCAATGTGCAGTGTCTCTAAGTCGCTGGTCTAGCTTAAGAGACTGCCGATCAAGAGGTTACGGGTTCGAATCCCGAGTCAAGCCAAAAGTGTTTTTGGGTTTTTCTTACAAGAAATTCTTAATAACAGCCCTGATTATGAAAGTTTGCCTGCCTCGTAAACGACATTAAAAAATCAGTCTCGGCCTAACTAGGTACTGACAACTAGTTTAACCTTCGAATTTCAGTTCGCTGTTATAATTGCGGAGGACCGATACCAGTCGCTCCGTGTAAAGGTAACACCGGTTGAACTAGTAGCCGACCCCAAGTAATCTTAGGAATTAATGCTAGGAAGATGATGATGATTCCTAAATGATAAGATTGTAAACAGTTTACTAAATAAAAGTGGATAATACTGTTAAATTGAATTCATATATAATTTGGAATTGTGTTTTTAAAAATTGTACAAATATTCCAGATTTTCAATATCCTGGCCTCGTCTGCTGCCATCTGGATTTCCAAACATAATCAGCGAAGATGGCAAGAGGCACTACAACAATCTGATTGACGGTCTACTGGAGAAAGGCATTGAGCCCGTTGTAACCTTGTATCACTTCGATCTACCTCAGTCTATACAGGATCTAGGTATGTTGAAATATCGCGATTGGTATAAATGATAGTATGTTTTTAATTATAGTTATCAGTACACTCATTGTCTTGCTGCGACTACTGTGCTGTGGTCTCGGGTTCGGAACAAATGTTTGTTTGATATACAAATGTTTATTAAGTTATTGCATAGCTTTTATCGCGGGCTTTAAGCGCGGCGACCGAATCAAGAAATTCCGTAACGAAAAAACCTAACATCCCGTGTTAAAAAAGGATAGAGAAATATGATTGCAGTGCGACAAGGGCAAGTATGTAAATGGGCAAGTAAATGAGCAAGTGAATGGGCAAGTTAATGGGCAAGTTAATGGGCAAGTAAATGGGCAAGAGTATATGGGCAAGTAAATGGGCAAGTAAATAGACAAGTAAGTAGGCTTGTTAATGGGCAAGTTAATGGGCAAGTAAGTGGGCAAATAAATAGGCAAGTTAATGGGCAAGTAAATGGGTAAGTTAATACGCAAGTAAATGGGCAAGTGTAAATGTTAATAGAATGATTATATTGTTTGGCAATAATAGGGTTAGAATGTATGTTGGTAAAAGACAGTGTGTATTGTTTTGTAAACTTGAATTAAATATCAAAGGAATAAAAACTGCATGAATTAAATAAAGAAATAAATAACTATAATTGCATAAGTTGATAAAAACTACTATGTAATAGCTTTACTTTAATAGCGGTAGTCCCTGAGTGCCACACATTTTTTGTTATGTTTGGGTGTTTTCCATTTATGATGTAATGCTCCAAACCAATTCGGTCACGTTCTCAATTCATAGAGTCCCAGCCAGTACTTACACAGGAGATAATATAGTGCATGACGGTGTGCACACACAGGTGAACTCTCTGTTCCTTCGCTTTAATCACCTGACGGAACAACTATCCGACTTGACCGGGGTGATCAGGCGCAAGACCGGACGGTGTTCGGTGTTACGTGTTCTCCGAAGCAAGGGCGTTAAGGTCCAAAACTTCCGTCTTCTGGGTATTAAAAAGCATTTCTGCCACAGTAACTCTACTATTCCTAACGGGAAGCATGAGTTCCAAGAGTATTGGTCACCATAGTTGTTACAGCATGGTATCACGCACTATGGTGGCTTATTGAGATGTTTCAACATCATTGGACGTCCAGTCTCGCAATCACCAACTAACTACAACATGAATGCTGTCATTTTAGTTTAGTCTTCTATAAGAGCCGAACTGTTGGTGCTGCAATGCGTACAACTTATGTAGGTCAACACTACATGTATTTATTTAAGTCTATTTCATATTCAAATATACTTAAATTTTGTTAAATACCAATTACAGGTGGTTGGGCGAATCCTCTAATTGCCGACTGGTTCGCCGACTACGCAGAAGTAGTATACTCCCTTTATGCCGACCGCGTCAAGATATGGGTAACCCTCAATGAACCGCTCAGCATTTGCGATGCAGGGTACCATAATTTGATGGCTCCATATTTTGAAGACTTGATGGTTGGAAGATATCTGTGCAACAAGAATACTCTTATGGCCCATGCAAAGGCTTACAGAGTCTACGACGAATTGTATAGACATAAATATTTTGGTAGGTAAGGTTACAAATATCGATTGTAAGAAATCAATACTAGAATAAATGAGTCCGGCTTGACCGGAGTGAGTTAGGTAATTAAAAGTTCAAATATACCTTTAGCCTTTCATCTATGAAAGCTATGAAGGACTATCTAACTATGTTCTATGTTCTATGTTATGTGGGTGGTTTCCGCACTTAGTCCTTTAAGTGGACCATTGTACGTGAGGGCGGCCATCACTCCAGCCAGCCCACCTCCCTCCAGAAGCGGATAAGGTCTCCAAGCCTGTTCAGACATTCTGCAACAGATTTGGGAGATCCAAGGGTGTTTTTGCGTGTTTCGGTGACACCTGTGCACTCAATGAGTACATGTGACACCGTTTCCTCTGCCCCTAAGCATGCCCTGCATAGGGGACTGTCAGTTATGCCTATGGAGTGAAAGTGTTTGTTTAGTGAGCAGTGTCCGGTGATAGTTCCTGCCACCAGCCGCAGACTGTCCCTGTCCAAACGCAGTAAGCGTTTGGTTAGTTTATCATTAGGAAGTGGCATGGCTTCCTTTGATTGTCTGCAGCCTGGGACAGATAGCCAGTGGTGTTGTACTTGTGTGCGGGTAAATTCTTGCAGCCAGCCACGGAGCTGGCCGAATGGGACGGGCACGATGGGTTCGGGTCCGAAAACCGCCGCGCCCGATCCCCTCCTAGCCAGCTCATCAGCCGCATCGTTACCTAGGGATCCGCTGTGTCCTTTTATCCATTGTATTGTCACTGAATTCCTGCCGGAGGTCGCAACGCGTTCTAACGCGTTGTGACAATCCATTATGAGTTTCGAAGTGACATGGGTTTTATTGAGGGATTTAAGTACCGATGCACTATCAGAGACTATACGGATGTGTGAGTCCGTAATTTTCCTTGTCTCTATAGCGTGGGCCGCCAGGATAATACCCACGCATTCCGCTTGGAATACAGTGTTGAATCTGCCTAGCGGCCTCGATACCTTGATGTTGAGTTCGTCTGAGAATACACCTGCTCCGGTTCCTGAGTTGGTTTTGGAGCCATCGGTGTATATTCTGAGTTCATTTGTATCTGATTTGTCGTGTGGTTCTTCATCTAGATGTATATTATAGTGCTTCTGAAAATTAAATTTCTTCAGCATCCTATCGTTGGGTGATGTCAACATTGGTTGATGTGTGATCGCTCGTTCTCTTATGCGTGTGTGTTTGATTCTGGAGTCATTTCCCAGTGTGCCGGCATTATGAAGTCTAAACGCTGCTAGTGCTGCCTCCTCTTTAACAACTAAGTGTAAGGGTGGCAGCCCCAGCATAGTTTGCAGTGCGGCTGTTGGTGTGGTTCTCATGCTACTAGTGATAGCCACGCAGGCGTATCGCTGTAGTTTTTCTAGGGTTTTTTGGCAAGTAACCAAGTCTGTCCTGGGCCACCAGACTAGGGAGCCATATGTTATAGTTGGTCGAATAACTGTGGTGTATAGCCAGTAAGTGGCCTTGGGACTGATGCCCCAATTTCTGCCAAGCAGTTGTTTGCATTGCCACAGTGATATACTGGCTTTTGTGGTAATATATTCAGTATGTTTCGCCCAATTCAGTTGTTTGTCCAAATAGACGCCCAAGTATTTGGTCTCTGATGTCAGGTTTAGGGTAGATCCGTAAAATCGTGGCAGTTGCAATTTTGCCAGCTTCCTTTTTTTGGTAAAGAGGACTAATTCTGTTTTTGTGGGGTTGACTGTGAGTTTATGCTCTTTGCACCAGTCCTCTACAATTTTCAAGGATTGACGCATGAGGTTACACAGTGTGTTTTCGTGAGTGCCATTTATTATTATTGTTATGTCATCGGCATATCCTACGGTGAAGTAGCCTTTGTCGTTTAAACCACTTAGGAGGCTGTTCACGACGAGGTTCCACAATAAGGGCGAGAGGACACCTCCTTGTGGGCATCCCTTCGCTACAATGGCTCTCGTGGTGTCATTCACCGTGACTTGTATGGCCCTTTGCCTGAGCATGTTGGTTATCCAACTGCACAAGGTAGGGGCCACACTATGCCTTTTAAGGGCTATGTCGATGCTGTGGAACGTTGTTTTATCAAAGGCGCCTTCTATGTCTATGAAGGCGGCCAGTGCTGAACCTTTGTGGTCTATAGCGCATTCAATCTTGGAAATCACACTATGCAAAGCGGATTCTGTTGATTTCCCTATTGAATATGCATGCTGTTGTTTGTGTAGCGGTACCATGCGTAGAGGTCCATCTCTGATGTATCTGTCGCATAGTCTTTCTAGGGTCTTCAATAAGAATGATGTTAGGCTTATAGGTCTATAAGCTTTTGGTTGTGTGTAGTCGGTTTTTCCCGGTTTTGGGATGAAGATAACCTTCACCTCCCGCCAAGCGAGAGGGATGTATCCATGTGCAATGCAGGCTCTGTAGACCTCCACTAGCCATGGTTTTAGGGATTCGATACCCCATTGCAAAAGGGCCGGTAGAATGCCATCCAGGCCTGCGGATTTATATGGTTGAAAGGACTTAATAGCCCACGAAATCCTGTCCTCTGTCACTATTTCGCGGGCTACAGTCCAGTCGCTGTCAGTTGGTTCCGTTCCGGTTTCTTCCTTCCAGATCTTTTCCTCTGAGAGGCTACAGTCTGGGAAGTGTGTTTCAAGAAGGACCTTACAGATTTCGTGGTTTGTTTGTGTAAATGTGTTGTCAGGCTTTTTTAGCGCACCGAGGTTGCGATCTTGGTCGCTGGATAGGATTTTCCTCACTCGGGCAGCTTCGTTGTTTGATTCGATGGATTCGCAGAACTTCCTCCAGGCTAGTCTCCTGGCGTGTCTGATTTGTTTTTTGAAGGTATATTGGGTTTCCTTGTAGAGTTCCCAATCATCCGGATGTCTCGAGTTTTTGGCTCGATTGAATTGTTTACGTAGTGTATTTCTGAGTTTTTCGAGTTCAGCGTTCCACCATCGGTTGGTTTTACACTTGGTGTACGGAACTCTTAGTTTGCAGCATTCGTGATATGCCTCTTTGATGTAAAGTGTCAGCTTAGTCACTGTATGCTCTATCTGTGTGGTGTCTGTGATTGATGTGCGTTGTAGATTACTAGCTATTAATGAAGCGAGAAGACGCTTGTAGCCAGGTATATCTGTCCGACGCGGATTTCTTTTCGGGGTTGGCTCTATTGTGTTTACTGTTATTGTAAAACGAATTCTCCTGTGATCTGAGCAGGAGAGTTCGTTGGATACACGCCAGTTTGATATACGATTTGTAGCGTTATCTGTTCCTAGCGTTAGGTCAATGATGGATTGTCCCCGGGCTGTGACCCAGGTGGGCTCTGAGCCCCGGTTTACTATATTAAGATTAGTTGAAAATAAGTAAGTGGACAATACCTCTCCTCTGGTGTTTGAAGTGTCGCATCCCCAGAGCTGGTGATGGGCGTTTGAATCAGTGCAGATAATGAGATCCAGCTTGGCGCCCTCGCAGTAATCCACAAGGTCGACCATCTCTTTCGGTGGGCAGTTTTCGTTGTCGCCTGGCATGTACACTGATGCCAGTACCATGTCAGGGTTTTTCTCAGCATTCAGAAGCCTGACAGCCGTCAGGTCCCTGGAGCAGAATTGCGTGAGTGTTGTGGTCGGGATGTCATTTGGTATGTATGCACAGGTTCTTGGTTTATCTGTACTGTGTGTGTTTAGAATTAGCTTACCTCCGATGTTACTGAGGCCGCATACTCTGTTGTTCCTGATCCATGGCTCTTGGATCAGTGCGATGGTTCGGGGATGTGTCTCCAGCGCCCTGCGCAAGTTGGCCGTGGCAGTCTGGCTGTGCTGGAGATTCGCTTGTATGACTTCGAGGGGGCTGGGTTTGGGCGATGGCGGCACGGGAGAGGAGTCAGTCCTGGTCCGATCCATCGGATCCGTCCTCCACTCCAATCTCGCGCCTGCCATCGCTCGGCGAGGACGAGAGAAGCCGGTCCGTCCACCCCGGCGACATGGGTGTCAGGGTGTCCGTCTCGGCATCCTCCATCGCCGCTTTCGCCATTTCCTCCTCCAGTCGGGTCATGTCGTCGTTGTTGTCAGTCTGTGTCGTTGTCGGTGTCGTCGTCTGTGTCGTCGTCTGTGTCGTGGTCTGGGCTACAGAGGAAAGGCTCTTGGGGTAGAAACGGACGTATATCGAACCAAGTAGGTACGATACTCGACGCTCCCGCGCCAAGACCCTCTCTGCATCCTCCGGTGGGATCCCCAGGGTCAGGTATGTCCCCGGGTTTTCACCACCGATGGATGTCGCTCTGTAAAGCGACCACCGGACTATCTAACTAATTTTCCCGATTCTTTTAATTTGTATTGTAATGTGTGTTTAAAAATACGATTGGACCAATAGGAGCCAGGCATGCTTGAGAAGACTTGCCTACGCAAATTCATTGCGTCTCTTCTCAAGCATTATTAATAAAATATGTAATGGATTTCACAAAAATAAATTGACGGATAAGATTCCTCAGATTTCACTCATTTGACAGATACATTACTCTATTAAATTAGAGAAATTTGAATAAAAAAAAAAAGTAACAGCAATGAATACAAACGTACATAGAAGCATAATTCTTATCAGCTTCTGAAGACAAACTTTATGTGACCAAAATTGCCGGTTAGCGGCGTGGTAGCCGCCACGGCTGTTTCTCTCTTTTACGCATTGCAAAGTGAACGTTGCCAGCGCCACCAACTACGAACTAAATTGGGGGCAAACTTCATTTGGAATCAGCATACGACATCCTTAAGGTTTGCGCTTCTATGTACACTGTATTCATTGGTAATAGCTAATAAACAATGTTTAGTGATAGGATATTACTGTAACTAAGGTCTTAATGCAGTTGTAAAGTTCCTGTTAAGGAACGGGTATCATTTTTCTCTATCACAAAGAGGGGGTCCTCCGACCAGTCGAGGTGATAATGCCTGGTGGGTCACTGCCCAAGCGGTTGATGTTTGGTGGTTCTGTATATAGTAATCGACGCGAGAATTTCTATATCGCTATTCAGGATTAGTTACTCCGTAGTTCGGTGTTTCTTCGATAGATAGCGCTGTTGCATGTTTATCGCTTGCGCTGTATGTGGAAGTCGCGATACTTAGTGTTTTTTTTATTCTGGCAGGAAAGGTGTCAATGGCCACCCTGTTCTTCTGGTTTGAACCTGAAACTCCTGATGATATAAAATTAACAGATTTAGCTATTGAATATTGGGTAAGACAAAATGTACTCTTGTATAAACATACATAGTCCTGGTTTCTTACTTTGAGAAAAGCAGAATTAATTTCTCTCTAATAAACTTAACAGTGCTAGTCACCTTAGCTATATTTGGAGGCGCCTAATGTTATTTCATGTCTACAGGAAGGACGTTACGCTTATCCAGTGTTTTCTGAAGAAGGCGGTTGGCCAAAGAATATTGAGTCTCTATTACTAAAGAATGGAATAGATGAAAACTACCCATATCCTAGACTTCCACCATTTACTGCTGAAGAAATTGAACTCGTTAAAGGTATTTTTTTTATTTTGTGATACTAGTCTTAAAATTAAAAGGAATTTCGAAAATAATTTCCACTATTAGTCATGTCATATTATCATTTATCTGCTGGTATACGTAGGAGGCTTCTCCTTAAAATGAAGATTTTGGCCTCCTACGCCACTGACCAAACGGGTTGGTATTGTGTTTATAACAAGTCTTCCTTCTCTTTGTAGTGAAAGTCCCAATTGCCTCTTTCAATACCCACAGCATTATAAATAAATAAATATATGTATATATTTCCCAAATATCTCATTCCATCGGTGAAATGCAGACATATGTTGACGGTTTTTAATAGAACGTGGTATCAAGAGTCCCTTAAAAAGAACAGTTAATTGGCAAAAGTCTATCGTATTTTACCAGATTTTCAAATTGTCGAAAGTGAAGAATTTCTTTGTTCCTCCAGGCACATACGACTACTACGGCCTGAATCACTACACTACACGGTTGGTCCATAAAGTGAAACCTGGAGAACAACAAGGCACATGGCCTTTCTACGGAACTGAGGAGCTCAAGATGAACATGGTCAGCGATCCTACTTGGAAGTCGTCAATCATAGATTGGTTCCCGGTATTTTTTTTTATTAATGTTGAACTAATTTGTTGAATAAGAAGTCTTGTTTTTTTATTTCTGTGTTGTTCTGAGTTCGGAGTTGAGTTTCTACTGTCGTTCTGCTGTGTTAACTCCTCCAGAAGGAAAAGAGAATTAGAACCACAAAAAAAGATCTTTTTTAAACTAATTGTAAATAATAATTGCATAAAAAGATTACCTATTTCCCGAAATTCGAATATTTCGCATTCTTATCAGTTATGTCTCAAAACTGTAGTGGTAACAAGAGTATATGTAGTAGGTGTTTCCACTAAAAACCACCCCTATGACTGACCTCTGGCATCCTGCTCTTGGATAATCCGGACCATATTATTTTAGATCATAAGCCTTGTCCCGAGGCAAAATAATTTTCCCTCTCAATACCGGATATGTAATATGTCTTAGTACCACTTTTCTTTAGCTCCTAACAATTCTACTAGTGAGCGACTTAACATCGTTAGGTCACTTTGCAAAGGTTTTTAGAACAGATAGGTAAACACTGCAGTAGTTTCAAGTTGGTGAAGGACATATTTTCAGGTATATACCAGAGATTGAAGAGGACATTCTCCTCTGGTTCTTTACCTAACAAAGAAAAGAAGAGAAAGCAGATTTGATAAATTTATGTATGATAAAGTATGATACGTTGTGCGGTCTACTGCCTGAAATCTTAATGTAAACAACAACCTATCACGTCATACCGCTGGGCGTGGTTACTGGCGCTTAACAAGAGGGTCTGCTCTCAGGAGAGCCTGAGAGCAGACCCTCTGGTTAAGTCTTAACCCTCTGGTTAAGACCATACATCTCCACGCTGACCAAGTGTGGGTTGGGGACAGGCAAGACACGTTGTAGCTACATTGTCTTGCCGTTGGATGTTTTGAAGTCTCCCGAAGCGCGATAACTAACCTTGAGACTGTTATCTTATGATAACAACCGGGACCGACTGACCTCCGAACCACGGAAATGCTCTTAACATATCCTGGAACAAACGGTCACCCATCTAAGTCTGGCAGCACCTTCGTCGTTTACCCTCGGTGATTGTTTCCAATCACCTAAGGTGACTTGGCTATGAGCACTTCATGATTGAAATAAATTCGTTGTTACAGATATATCCTGAAGGTCTTCGGAAGCAGCTGCACTGGCTCGCTGCAAACTATGACGTCAAGGAGATCATTATCTTGGAGAATGGTTTAGTAACGTCTGATCCTAGCCTTGACGACACTGACCGATTAGAGTACATTAGGGATAATTTGGAACAGGTATTTTTCCTTTATCTTGGAATATTTGATACGGCTGTAGGTTTTAAGTTTTGATCAGAATACTGCTAGCACGAAGATGCTCCTAAGAAAGTGAAATAATAATAAACTAATAATAAACTTTTATTTCTATAAATTTTAAATAAAGTATATAGTGTTAGTACACAATAGACTTATATCGATGATAGTACATGTAAATTACACAAACAATGAATTATAGGACCACTATTACTATCCGCAATGACACTCATGAGGTGGTTAGAACTGTCACGTATCCTTTGTAGCACTGAAGCTGCTCGTTTTCACCTGATCGTTGAGAAACCATCAGGACCAAGGTGGCAACCCCAACAGCATCCTGAATGCATTATTATACTGGACCCGAAAAGCACTAATGGTCCTATGTGCTAAGAGTTCGATACCAACATGAAACATCGAGTGACGAAGAGTTTTATATGTGTCAGTCTTAACCGACTTAAAAAAGGATGAGTCAGGGCCTAGGCGTTTCATCTGTTACATACTACAGTAACACATATGTTTTTAAGTTGGCGCCGACTTCAAACAGGTTTTAGGTACCTAGCACACATTATAATTGTAGTTTATTTTTTCAGTAGATAATACGTTTAGACAAGAACTATTATGTAGTAATTTATGTCATTCAAATTATTTTACACTTTTCAGTTTTCATTTGGAATCGGTTTTTTTAATGTTTTGTATTGATTTATTTAATTTCCTAAAAAAACCTATACTATAATAATTAACATTATATATATTTTTTCAGGTTGCAATGGCGATAAATGACGGAATTCCAATTACGGGGTACACAGCTTGGACGATGATGGATAACTTTGAATGGCTTAGTGGATACAGGTATTATATTAAAAAATTCAATGTATAATATTCAATACATACTTATTGTAGATGGAAAACACCCATACTCCGGAACAAATATTTCCGGTTCACACAAACATTTGGTCCGACCCAGGAATCGAACCCGAGACCTCAACCTCAAACAGTCGCATACGCTACCACTATGCTGCCGAGTTTTTTTTATGACAAGTCTTGCTGTATTTAACGTCAATTATGACTTATGATTCAACTTTAACTTTGTTTCAGTGCGAAATACGGGCTGTATGCCGTCGACTTCAATCATCCTAATCGAACTCGCACTCAACGACACTCAGCGCGCTTCTACGCAAACGTCACCAAGACCCGGACGCTAGTCACGCCTTAAAATAATATTTAAATAGAAAGTTAGAAATTTAACTAATAATAAAATAATTTATTACTAATGAAATATAATCTGATTTCAAAAAGTCTGACATTTTTAAGCTTTTGTATAGCTTTTATGTCCGTGTGGTGACGGATTAAGAATACAGAGTATCACCACCCCTATTCATCCCGGTGTCTTAAAAGGCGACTAAGGGATAAACTATGCAAGACAAAATCGATGCAAAGAGAAGGAAAACTTGAAACCAAACCTATACCAACCCGTCTGGCCAGCGTGGTATAGTAGGCCAAAACCTCCATTCTAAGGAGAGGCCTATGTCCAGAAGTGGAATGTTAAAGGCTGTTGATGATGATGATGACAGCTTTTATCACGGACTTTGAGCGCGGCGACTGAATCAAGAAATTCCGTAACGAAAAAACCCTAAAAAAGGATGGGGAATATGATTGTAACTGCAGTGCGACGAGAAACGGCTCCGTGCTCTATAATCAAATGGAAGGCATATCTACCCTAATCTGTTGGCCGTAAAGCATTATTAACCCTAATCTGTTGGCCGTAAAGCATTATTTAATTTCCGTTGTACGAAATCTGGTTTTCGTCCACAGTACATAGCGTCCGCGTTCTCCAGTACCGTCTATTGAATCTTAGTGTTTTTTTTTTCATAGATATACTCATATTACTATTTTCTCTATTGTCATTGTCTTTCGGTTAATAGGATGATTATATTGTTTGGCAATAATATTGTCAGAATTTATGATGGTAAGAAGACAGTGTATATTGTTTTGTAAACATGAATTAATTTCAAATAAAAAATCTCCATAAATAAAAAAAAACTGCATAAATAAAAAAAATATTAATAATTATAATTGCATAAGTTCATAAAAAATGCTATGCAATAGCTTTACCACAGCAGTCCCCGAGTGCCACACGACTTTTTTTGATAACTTGAAGTTCTTGCTTGGTATACTTACTTGGTAGGTTTTCGGGTGCAAGGGTGTAAGTGCACCCCAAAATCGTGTCCGTAGTCCTTTCATTTTTAGTACCTAAATTTATTTCATGTGTCCCTTCTAACAATGAAAACATTTCAGAGAAAGAATGTTGAGCCCTAATAAAATTTTAGAAAAGGAGGAGAATTCTGACGTAGTTATGGTCTTAATAAAGTAGTAAAGTTATGGTGTGGCAGTGTATTATCTTATCTTTCCTTATCCTTACTCTACTTACGAAAAAATTTGATGATTGGTGATCAACTGAGCACAGCGGACTCTATCTGCGGATCTAACTTCTGAAAAAGCATTGTGATAAAAAGATAAACGGATGGACTAATGGAAGATGACCGTTTGACGCACGCGTTTGTGCGTCAAACGGTCATCTTTCTTCACGTAGACTTCAGCTCCCTAGCTGAAGTCTACGTCAAAGTCTACGGAAAAGTTACCCCGAGACCCTACGTCCCCCGAGTCCGCGCAGCCTACAACTACAGGCGGGTCAATGGGTTGGGCTGGGATGTGCTTGTTAAGCCGCGAGGGGGCGGCATCGGTGTGTGCCGGACGCCGCCTAAGAGAGGGTCGTCGTACCGAGACGGTGCCCGCATCGGGAGCGGGCAGGCGCTGGAGAAGTTCAGAAGGGGATCCCACCCTGGACTTCTCCTCCTCCTAAACGGAGAAGCGCGGAGAGGGCACACTGTGTGGTTTTTAGTCGGTTCAAGTCCGACACACCACACCGCCGTAACCCCCGGGATGTGCTTCTTAGTGTTGCCTGGGTGTTGTTGGATGGATCTTTTTAACGTTATTTATTACTCATAGATTAGATCGTATATCAATTACAAGCCCCAAATGAACAATGGCATTGAGTTTGTTGAAACTGTATGGTTAATAGGTTGCTATGGGGCTTATCTTAGATGACGTCAAACGACAATAGTACTTTAAATGTAATAATAACCCATAAAAAATATTACTGCATGTAATTCAACTTTATGGTGAACTAGCTGACCCACCCTGCCCCATTTGCGTCTTCTATTGCTGGTAGCGTGATGTAATACGGCGGGAAAAAATTTGTTAACCATAAAAAAGGTTATTGTGATCCCTTAATGCCTTGATCACACGTACCGAGCAAACGGGCGAGACAGTGCTCTCGGCCGAGTACTCGGTGCGTATAAACCACAGATCATAGAAACACAGGAGATTAGCTTTGTACACAAATTTATTCGTGTTCAGATGTCTCCGCGTTTCCCCCACTTACTTCACTAACACAAAAACAAAAATTGTAAGCACGGCACATACGCTCGTATTTCTCCCGCACACAAAGAAACTTACAGAGACACCAATAAACCCACTAATAGAACACATGCGAAAAGAGGGCGCGCTTCTACCTGTAGCTACGGATTTCGAAAAACCACACATGTGCAAGTTATGCAACTAGTGATGTGAAGTGATAATCATAGAAAAATATCGAATGAAATTCAGTGAGCTGTATTATCTGCTCTATCTCCTAAAGATTTTATTGACTGTGAAAAGAAAACTAAACAGGAGTTTCCCTCGAATATACTCTATACAAGCGATGTTTTATCGTAATTGGAATATTTACTAATTAACTACCAAAAAACTGGATATCATCTTCTCGAATCTAGACTAGAACACAGGTAAAACTGCAAGAATTTTATTGTTAAGGATTTTAATGACCAGTAAAATGTAAATATTTATTTAAAACTTAGTTAAGTAGTGTAATCTTACGGTTGCATATTTTTCCATTAATACTTTTATTAGTATTATTAAAAGGTTATTCATTGGCGATTGATCATGTTAGTGAAAATTTATTGGGACGAGCATATTGTGCTATTTTTGTTGAGAACCAGCTTGGACCCCTTCCTGTAGCATTTATCCACATTTCTTTAATTTTTGGAACCTTCGGATAGCTAAAATTTTGAAATAAAAGCAAGGTATAAATGGTGCTTGAGTACCACAATAAATTAAAAATCAAAACTTTATCTACACTTTTTTACGTTTACTTAACATAATATTACAATTTATTTATATCTTTAATAATCATTCGCACTTAATAGGATCGCATAAAATATCGACAATCATAAACATCACATCACATCTCTAACACAGAGGCCGACAGCGGCCGCTTCCCGAAACTATCGTGTGAGTGAAAGTATCAATAAAACACTTATCCATTGCGCTATTAGACCAGCCGATTTATTGACCGATTTGTATTAAGCAAGCAATGGTTTTATTTCCTAATGATAAGGATTAATCTGGTATTTCATCATTTTTCTAAAATGTTTTTATGAATTCAGTATGAAAAACTAAAATATTATAATATTTAGATATAAAATGAGATGACATCTTTCTTGTAATTCACAATTCAGCTGTTATTTTTGCAAACAATCACTGAACAACGCGGCATTTTGTCAAAAATCAAGAACAGTGAAGACGTCGTAAGTTGACATGCGACTAATGTCCGAAAATGGCATCAAGCCGCTTTGAGGCCAGATGCGTTCGCAAGCGTCACGCCTCAATTGCATATCTCCTGTACTTCTATGATCTGTGGTATAAACATAGCGCCGAGCGGAGCACTGTCTCGGCCGTTTGCTCGGTACGTGTGATCATCGCTTATGAGATAGATCTAAATTCTATATATAAATAAAGTTCTACTTTTTTTTAGAACTTTTAAAGGGGCACATTTCTTTAACACATTTTTTTAGTGAAACTTTAACCATTTTCGCAGTGCACGCACTACACTAATAACATCTACTAATAATACCGAAAGCAATTAAAATAAATAAATATTTCTAACATCTGAGACACTAGTCCCAAACTAATCAGAGCTTGTATTATGGAAACTAGACAACTGATATGAATGCATAAACATACTTTTTTTGTAAATACATACATATTATACATAGAAAACACCCAAACTCCGAAACAAACATTTGGTCTGACCCGGGAGTCGAACTCGAGACCTCTTGATCGGCAGCCGCATACAGTAACCACTAGACGAATAAGGCAATTAATTGTATACTGGGGAATTTATGAGATCAATTAGTATTTATAACAGTTTATTGTCTGTCGTTGACCTCGGCTTAGCAAATACGATAATAACTAATAGTAATAGGATAATGAATCAGCAACTATATTTTTTGTACTCAACGTGTAATAAGCATTGTTGTACATACTTCTAGTCTATACATATAAAGAAAATTGAATTGTCCGTTTGTAATTACAAACTAACGACTTTACACTAAAGGTATATAAAAGCATATATTATATACGTACTTAAAAAAAATAAGTTTTGACATTTGTCTGTCTGTCTGTCTTTCAGTCTGTTTGTCTGGTGGTCTAGCTAATAGATTTTGATGAAACTTTTAGTATTCTTTTTTTTTAATATTGAAGTCTACCAAAGTGACTCTACTCTGCCTGAAGGAAAGCGTAAGTAGAAACCAGGAGTAGGGGTCACTATCTTCATTGTGAGTGAAGTATGGTGACCCACACCATGGCCCACGTTTCTCCCATTCTGCCTCGGGATGATTGGACCTCCAGTCTCACACTCACCAACGTAAGATGATACGATTCTTTTGGACAATAGTCTATATAATAATGTGTGCAACTGAGGATGTTGTTATAGTATAACAATATTCGCGAGTAACGCCGCAGGGAGTACTAGTGGATAATAAGAATTGAAACGGAATCATGATTGTAGTAATTAAAGTATCAACATGATTTACTACATATTGTTTTACAGCCTTTATACGCTTATTTATTATACATTTGAGGACCTACGCAATATTTTCTGCATTTCCTATTGATATTAGCGTAAATGAATTTGTTTACCATAAAAAAGGTTTTAGAGAACCATCCTTAAAGAGATAGAAATATGTTATCTTCTTCCAACCCTTTATTGCTAAGATAATTTGGGGTCGGCTACTAGTTCAACCGGTTTTACCTGAAAATCAGTTTTTCCTCGGAGCCTCCGCAATCCTGAGGGAAAACTGAAAATCGCAGTTTTAACTAGTTATCAGTTTATTTGAAGGAGGCGGCGAAGAAGGCCCGGGAGGATGACCACCACTCGGACCAGATCCGCCGCCGGGCTACGAAGGCGCGCACATCTGCGCCTCATGCTGCCTTGAGTGTGGCCGCGGGTGGTAGGGACGGGTTTTCCCCTCCATCCGCATTAGTTGGCCAGCCGCGAGGGGGCCGCGCGCTAAGTGAGGGTCGTCGTACAGAGACGGAGCCCGCATCAGGAGCGGGCAGGCGCTAGGAGGAGTCCAGAAGGAGATATCACCCTGGACTCTTCCTCCTTCTAAAAGAGAAACGCAAAGAGTGCACACCGTGTGGTTTTAGTCGGTTCGAGTCCGACACACCGCCCCGCCTAATCGAAAATCCCGGCGGGGTGATGGTCCGTGAGGATTTTCCACACGAAAAAAAAAGAACGTTATCAGTATATTTGAGGGCACAGACTTCCCAATATAGCGAAACTTTAACCATCATATGGCAAGACACGCAGTTGCTACGCAATCTTACCGTTGGATGTTTTGAACGGAAGGCCTCCAACTAAGCTTCACGACTGTTTTCTATGTTAACAACCGGGACCGAATGCTTAACATGACCTCTGAATCACGGAAACGCTTATATCATGCATCAAACGATTACCCATCTAGGTCTGACCGCGCCGTCGTTGATTACCCTTGAAGGCCACTTGACTATGAGCGCATACTTACTTTATGTGCACTTTTATGGCACATTACCTTTGAAGTATCTGTGGTTATGTGGTTTAGATACTGTTTCAGTACCTAAACCACATAACCACCACCACATGACCAGCTACAGTTATTGTGCTAGCTAGTATAGACTAGACTATTTATCTGTATAGGCAGATAAATAAAATTGGCTTTATGTAATATCAAATTATCAATTTTTATTCAATGCAGTTTACAAAGTATATACGGTACAGCAATTTTTAGGGTTCCGTAGCCAAATGGCAAAAAACGGAACCAGCCAGCCGTTTCAAGCCATGCGTTTAGCGTTTAGAGCTGTATTTGCAAAAAAGTGGCCTATAAAGTGGAATTTCTCGCAAAGGGATACCTAAATCGAAAAATGGTTTTAGCAACCTCGCAATGTTTTCAAAATACCTTTTTAATGGTACTCCACACGTAGATGTAGACGCGAGAAAAAAAATCATCCCCACTTTACGTGTAGGGGAGGTACCCCAAATAAAATATTTTTCATAATTTCACGGTAGCACTTTGTCGACGTAATTAAAACACATATTTAGGCAAAGTTTCATCTTTCTAGCACTTACCGTTTTGGACGGTAAGTCGAGGACGGACGGACGGACATGACGAATCTATAAGGGTTCCGAGTCATAAACTTCGGAACCCTAAAAAGTAGCTCAAGATGGTCCAATTATATTATCAGCTGTCTGCTGGTGAAAATGAAATTCGTTCCAAAGTTTCAACCTTAATGGTAGGTACAGTCACCCATAATGGTTCGTGGATTTAAAATAGTATCCAATAGATAATATTGTTTAGGTTTACTAATTAATGCGTTTGGTAATTAATTTTGTAGGACGTTTTCCAAATAAGCGCATTTTACAAGTTAAGCCTCTATAACTCCTGAACTAACAAAATCATCTAATCCGTTATAGTTTTCCTTTGAAAATCATTATATGGACCACCATCACGAATTTTTCCAGATAATTTAGCTAACCGTTTAGCTTTTAGAGGGGGGGGGGGACGCCATGGTTTTACAAAAAAGTGCCCTTTAAAGTGGACTTTCTCGCAAACGGATACCGAAATCAAAAATCGTCTTAGAAACCCTTTAATGTTTTTAAAAGATATCTAATAATACCCCACACGATGGGGTAGCTGATAGAAAAAAAATTACATCCCCACTTTACGTGTAGGGGAGGTACCCCAAATAATTTTTTTTTTCATTATTTTATTGTAGCACTTTGTCGACGTAATTACAACACATATTCATGCATAGTTTCATCTCTCTAGCACTTACCGTTAAGTCGAGGACGGACGGAGGGACGGACGGACATGACGAATCTATAAGGGTTCCGAGTCTTAAGCTTCGGAACCCTAAAAACAGGTTATAGTGAACTAACTTTAAATGATAAAAATATACTGTCACGCACTTTTTTAGAACTTTTCAAGGGGAACATTTCTTTCATACATTACTTTGGTGTAACTTTAACCGCTTACTCAGAGCACGCAATGGAACCTCTGAAAAGGAATAATTTTCTTAATGTGTTGGTACTCTGCTCCCTTCGGTCGTGGCGTGATGATACACAGCCTTTCTAGATAACTGGGCTGTCTAACGATAGAATATTTCTAATCGGACATGAGGACCCGTACCTACCTAATTCCTAAGATAAGTGCGTTCGAACAAACGTCAAACTTTATTTTTTAACCCCACCAAAGTTGTTCTAATTTGCTTAATGAAAAGCATGAACAGAATCAAGGATTAGGGCTCACCATCTGCATTGTAAGGGTAAGCATTGCAGCATAGTGACCCATACTATGGCGGCCTAGTCGGATGTTTCTGCATCGTTCTCCCGGCCAGTATGAGGCAGAATGATTGGGCCTCCGGTCTCACACTCACCAACGAAATACTTTATCAGATTATTAATATTAGTTCAGATAGTATAGATTATTATTTATTTATTTATGCGCCTGCTGAAGTAACTCATGGCCAAGTGGCCTTAGGAAATTGGAAACAATCACCGAGAGTAAGCAACGACGGCGCGGTCAGTACCTAGATGGGTGATTTGGAGGTCACGTTAAGCAGTCGGTTCTGGTTGTTAGCATGTTATAGTCGTGAAGCTTAGTTAGAGGCGATGGCGGCTTAAAAAAATCCAACAGTAAGATTAGGCAGCTACAACGTGTCTTACCAGTCCTTTACACGCATTCGGCCAGCGTGGGGATGTATGTCTTTACCCCATCCCCAAGAGGAGACCCGAGCCCAGCAGTGGGACGTTATGAGTTGTTGATGAAAGTAACTCTACTCACCCTGATGGCAAGCACGATTAGAATCCAAGGGTAGTCGTCATCATACTCATTGCGAATGTTAATGTTTGTTATTCTGATAACGTACACATAAATACACGTACTGCTTCTGACACACTCGAATTAGAATTACATATAATTTACGATGTTTGTAAGATAAATCTATTCACGTAAACTCGTATCTACGCACACGAACTCGTTTAGTTATTCAATAGTAAATATGTCTGTATGTTACGCTTTTAAAACCAAACTGTTGCACTGATTTGAATAAAATTCACAATGAAGATCCTTTGATTGTTGACTAAGAACATATGCTTCCATAAGCATACCCAAATTCAGGAGACGAAGCAATTCAGAAGATTTCGAGTTATGGAGGTACCTTCTCTTAAAAGGGCAAAAATATCCTGCTTTGCAATTGTAGAAGAAAAATTTGAATAAGATGGGTCTATAACTACTTAGCGGGTTGATTTTCTGAATCATATCTATCAACTATTCTCGTGAGTCATTACAAATCATTTCGAAAGCAATCCTGAATAAGCTTGTTTACGCAAGGCTTCAGTACCGTCTACGGCCCTGTCTACCACGTAGTCTACTACATGCATACGCTGCGGCAGATAATACAAAAGCCTGAAGAATATAACCTCCACTACGCTTGCATTTATGATTACAAATAGCTTTAGATTTGATAGAAACTTGGGATAATCTTCAATGTTTCTAAATCGACATTCAGCGTTGTCATGCAAGTCTCCATCCTACACTCGGTCAGCGTGGGAACGTATGGCCTCAACCCTTTCCTGAGAAGAGATCTGAGCCCATTAGTTGGACGTGATAAGTTGTTGATTAAGTTGGCTATCGGTAAATCAAAGTATTTGAAAGGGAACGCTAATATTTGAATTCGTTTACAGTATCAGAACTTGAAACCTATCGAATTGGAGCGAGGAGTGAGGCTACGTAAAATCTCCGAAACTATTCACCGCGGCACTGGAAGACCTTTCTAAAGTTCTAGACTGAACTTGGTATCAATATATTAATGGCTAGTGTGTTCTACCATTGCTGATGATAAAGTCATCGTGGTTGAAGCTAAGTAAAACCACAATGCTGAATGTCCTCAGTAGGACCTCCGCAGGAGTGGGTCTTAAAATAAACATGGATAAGATGATAATAATGTATTTTTAGTGAAAATTGGAGGTTCTATATTCTCGAAGTGGTTTAAGATTATTCATATACACTTGAGATATACTATTCGCTATTCGGCTAGGTTAGGGGGACCAACCTCTGCGGTCGAGTCCGATAAAATACCGCAAAATTTTTGACCATTGTGTGTTGCTAGTGATAATGAGAGAGACGTGGTCATTTAAAATATACCAGGAATTCAAAATATAGTTTAATTAAATAATAATCCTACTCACCTTAATAAATAAATTAATATTTCGGATATTTTTATCATCTAGTCCCAAACTAAGCAGAGCTTGTATTATGGGTACTGGACAACTGAAATAAATACATTAACATACTTTATTTTTGTAAATACATGCATAGTATACAAAGAAAACACCCATTTTCCGAAAAAAATATTTGCTTATCACATAAACATTTCGTCCGACCCAGGAATCGAACCCGAGACTTCAAGCACAGCAGTCGCATACGCTACCACTGCATCACCGAGGCAGTCGTAATGTATGTAAAGCGAGTGAAACCCGAGGAAAAAACTTGCTTGTTTATAAAGTAAAAAACCAACGAATAAAAATACGCTGTACAAATCTTACTTTTGAATAAAATGCGTCTCACTTTTTACGCAACAAGTTTTTTTGCCATTCAATTCTTAAAATTGAATTATGAAAAGACGTCAGTTGAATTATATGTAAATTTTATGTGAAAACCCAGATAAACTGGGGCCATTCATTTATTACGAAATATTGATGATTTTTACTAGTTTTTGACTATCGTCCTTCCCTAAATAAAAAAAAGGAGAATTGATTGACTCTACCCCCCCCTCCTATTTATATTTATTACGTCTAAACAAAAAAATAGGGCAAGTGCGTGTCAGGCTACGCATAGAATAGGGTTCCGTAGTCACCCATAATGGTAAGTAGATTCGTATTAATCGTGCCCAATAGACAATTGTTATGTTATCTTAGGTATTATTTCTTTATTTTTGTACGAAGTTTTCGAAGTGAGTGCATTTTACAAGTTAGGCCTTATAACTCCTAAACTAAAAATGTTTTCAAAGCCGCTATAGCTTTTCTTGAAAGTTATTATTATATGGACTACTATCTATGAATTTTTATTAATTTTTTTTAGAGATTTTTCCGTTTAGCTTTTAGAGGAGGGGACGCCCTGTTAGAAAAAATGCGCTTTCAAATTTAATAACATATAAACAGATACCTAAATCGAAAAATGGTGTTAGAAACATCACAATGTTTTAAAAGACCTGTCTAATGATACCCTAAACGATGGGGTAGACGCGAGAAAATAAAACCACTTTACATGTAGGAGAGTTACCCCAAACAAAAATATTTTTCATAACTTATTTTTTTGTCGACATAATTACAACACATATTCATGCAAAGTTTCATCTTTCTAGCACCAACCGTTTGGGCGGTAGGTCCAGGACGAACGGACGAACACGGACGGACATGGCGAATCTATAAGGGTCCCGAGTCATGAACTATGGAACCCTAAAAAAAGAATATAACTTTGGCTAGTTCTCATGTTTATTTTTGAAAGTAACATTGTTAGTAACGTTTACAATCATTTTGAATGGAATCATTTTAATCATTTGTTTAAAACCACTACTCTTTACTTTTTTCTTATCCTAGGTTAGGCTATCGAGACTACCGCCCATCCTCTTTTAAGAAGTAACAAAAAACTCTAAAACCCGACCTCTAAGAAAAACTATTCCAAGTATCCATACGCGACAGGTATGCCTATGATATTTGAGGAGTTCCCTCGATTTCTTCAGGATCTTATAATCAGATCATTTTTTCCTTACCATGGGACCATATGGGAGGCACGAACTTTCAATTAAAAACAAAAACAATCTCTTCTCCAGTCCTAAATCCTCTTTCGTAATAAATGAATGGCCCTTATAAGTAAACTATCAAAATTAGTATTTCAAATGGCATACTATAATTTTTTTGTCGAAATAAAATAGTTTAAACAGTTTATGAACTCGTAAACCGATATCTTTGTCGTATGACGTACATATGTGTCTTTATTGTGTCCCTACACCTACATGAATATTCAACCATAAACTAGCAACCTTTCGCGAGAGACGGTAGACTATACGAGAACAAATTGATGTGCAAACAATTGTAGGACGTCACTAATTATTTTATTGAGTTCATCTGATTTCGCGCTCTTTTATCTATGGTTCTGTTTAACTGATGATGGCTTTTATCAGTGCTATAGTGTTATGGTGAGTTAATAATTCATTTTATGTTTATCTTTATAACTAAATAAAATTGAAGTGTCTGTCATAAGTGTCTGTCTGACAGGCTTTAACTGACGTTACTGACAGATAGACATTACAGACAAGTGACGGATTAAGAATACAGAGTGTCACCACCCATATCCATCCCGCGGGTATCGTAAAAGGCGACTAAGGGATAAACTATGCAAGACAACATTAATGCAAAGAGAGGGAAAACTTGAAACCAACCCTATACCAACCCGTTTGGCCAGCGTGGTATAGTAGGCCAAAACCTCTTTTCTAAGGAGAGGCCTATGTCCAGCAGTGGACTGTTGAAGGCTGTTGATGATGATGATTTTAGACATGGCATCGCGCAATTTTTGTAGATATTGATATTTTCTATGAAAATATAGTAAAGCTCTATTGTCAATAGTTTTCGCAGCGTACGCAAAATAGTGATATTATTGCATGTTTAAACACCTTGGGTTACATTACCAAAGTTTTCATACGAATTCTTAACTTTCTTGGAAACATTCCACCGCCTTTGTCCACCAGGGATACCTAACCTACGAATCTAGTAGTGAAATAATTTTTCAAATTGGACCAGTGGTTTCGGAGCCTATTCATTTCAAACAAACGCATAATCTTCCTCTCTATAATATTAGTACATGATATTGACTTGAATTGATTTGGCGCGGCCCGCGTGTATGTCAGTTATTGCGGTAAAAAGTAGCCTATGTCCTTTCCCAGGCTCTAGACAGAAAGTACACCAAATTTCAATTAAATCGGTTTAGTAGGTATACCGTGATAACCGGACAGACAGAGTTGCTTTCGCGTTATACAGGCTGGACAAAAGTTCGTTTAAAAGAGATGGTCCAAAAAAAACCCACAATCGATTGGGTCTAAATAGGTATCAGTAGGTTCATTAGAATGCACAATTTACTCCACCGTAAGCGCAATGCCGAAATCAATGGGGTATATGAGCTATAGACTAACAAAGTCTATAAAAATATACACATGTGTGTTTTGTGTCTATTCGTGAAAATCCTCGGAAGTGGAAGAAGTGAAGTGGGAAGAAGGACTCTCTACTCGGAAGCGGTATAACGCCTTGGGCGTGCCCAGAACATGTTTGATTCGTATTCTTCACAAAAAATATATTTATATCCGTATAAAAATCAAATGGTACAGGAATTAAAGCCTCAAGATCGCACTCATAGGCTCTCATTTTCAGGTTTTCATTCAAAAAAGGTGCCATTAACTAGCCACCTCGTAGCCCGGACTTATCCCCAATGGACTTCTTTCTTTAAATATAAATACCATAAAAGCACAGTTTTTATCCGCAATCCATTATTGTTTTATCCATCCATAATTATTTTATCAGCGATCCATAGAGAAGTCCCTTTCAAGAGGAAACTTGAAACATTTCACGAAACAGTGAGGCGTCATTGAAAATAGTCAAGGATCACGTAATTAAATATGGATGATGTAATTTCTTTTAAATAAAATCCCCTCTTTTAAACAAAACTGATTGCCTCGTTGGTCTAGTGGTTAGCGTATGCGGCTGCTGATCAAGAGGCCTCGGGTTCAATTCTCGGGTCGGACCAAATATTTGTGTGATCCACAAATATTTGTTCTGAGTCTGGGTGTTTTCTATGTATAATATGTATGTATTTACAAAAAAAGTATGTTTATGTATTTATATCAGTTGTTTAGTACCCATAATACAAGCTCTGCTTAGTTTGGGACTAGATGTCCGAAAGATTTATCGAAATATTTATTTATCACGCCATCACGCATGAACGGCTGGACCGATTTCGCTAATGACGTACGAGGATGGTTTTAAGGAAAAAAAAAATAAAAAAAATATCTGACAAGTTTTATTGGAGGGGTTTCGCGATTGCAAAACTATTGAGTGACGTGGGTAGTAGCTAGTTAATTATTAATAAACAGTTTTTATCTCACATAACTAATTTCTTTGAAATCATCATTCGAAATATAAACGCACTTTTGGTCCATCCTGTATTAATAACGAATAATGTACGGCCACAGGACTTTTGATTAATCATAAGTTAATGAGCAACTAATAAACTAAATATATGTAAACTAAAAGTAACGAAGATTTATGAAATTTGTTATTTGATGAATGATAATAATATTACGAAATATATTTTGTCACTTTATAATTCTTTCTCAAATATAAATGTACTTGGCCCGCTTCGAGCCCTAGAACGAGATAAGATTATCTTTTTAAATGGAATTTAAACTTTATCTGGAAGCAAACAACAAGAAAAAGCGACGAATAGTCGGGACGAATCTCCCGCTACACAGGAATTTATATACCTAATGCATGACTTGTCTGTTTTTAAATTAAAAAAAACTCAGTGTGACTGTTCGCAGTGGTTTTACGGCTGCGTCGATTTCAATGAAAATTTGACATGAAGATACTTTGATGCTCGAGGAAGAACATAGATAGGCTACTCTTTACCGCGATAACTAACATACACAAGTGGGCGAAACTGCTGGTTAATTTTACAACACTTCTACATACGGCACTAAACATTCATTCGTTGAAGAGTCTAAATCGACACGATCCAACGATTTCATAACATTAATAGCACATGATTCAAACTATGAAAATTCACATCTATGATCTCAAACTAAGCCATGTTCTATTCTGTAAACAGTAATCAGATTATTGTAAAGTATATTTGTCTAGTTTTATCAGTTCCTGATAAAGTTTCAGATAGATATATGCAATATAAAACTACTAGTTGATTTTCGTAGCTGCATCTGCGTCTCTTTTTAACCGACTTCAAAAAAAAGAATAAGGTTCTCAATTCGTCGGAATCTTTTCTTTTTATTTTTATGAATGTTTGTATGAATGTCATTGGAATGGGCGTAGCTTACAGGTGGTCCCATTGTCACCATATCTGATGATGGGATCCCAAGGAAGTCGAGGAAACTCCTCAAATATCATAATAATTGTCGCGATTTGGGTACTCGGAATAGTTTTTCATTGAAGTCGGTTCCTTTTTGTTAAAATTATCTTAGTTCATAATAGATCAGCTACGCCCTCGACTTCGCCCGCTTCTTGTATGTCGGTTATTGCGATAAAAAGTATCCTATATCCTTTCTCTGGCTCTAGAATATCTGTACGTTGAATTAAATTTAAATCACTCAGCCGCCTTCGCGTGGAAGTACGACAAACGGACAGATACACACAGACAGAGTTACTTTCGCATATATAATATTAGTAAGGATATAACGAATCTAATCATAATATGTTTTTCATTTTTCGGGTTAATATATTTATAACATACACTCGGTTCCAAAAATAACGGGTCAGTCACATAAACCCGAATATCTCCCGAACTACGTATGCCATCCTAATGAAACGAAGACTGTTCAATTGAGAATTTAATTATACAGATAAAAAATTAAATAAAACTTAGTTACACCCACAATATTAATCTTAAATTTAAAAAAAACTAAAGTAGTCATATTTTTCTTAAGATTACATTTTTTTTATGATTGTTTTTTTGCTGTTTTTCATCACTGGAGGCTTCATCACGTGGAGGCAATACAAAGTATTAAATGAAGAAAGTGATGAAAAACAGCAAAAAAACAATCATAAAAAAAATGTAATCTTAAGAAAAATATGACTACTTTAGTTTTTTTTTAATTTAAGATTAATATTGTGGGTGTAACTAAGTTTTATTTTATTTTTTATCTGTATAATTAAATTCTCAATTGAACAGTCTTCGTTTCATTAGGATGGCATACGTAGTTCGGGAGATATTCGGGTTTATGTGACTGACCCGTTATTGGTTTATGTGACTGACCCGTTATTTTTGGAACCGGCTATATTATGTATGTATATTTATAACACAAATAAGATAAGACTTTGATATTTAAGGTGCAACACTAAGGGAACAACCTACATATGATAACATCATGCAAAATCATCGTGATATAGTAGGACAAAGTTAAGAGCTAACAAAAGTATATTTAAAGCAGCTGACTTTTAAAGGCATAGTGAAATTGGAAGAGTTGTAAATATATATAAATCCACTTCCCTGAAAACTAAAACTCATTTTTGGTTTTGACAAATATCTTCCTGATAATCAGTCGCAGATGTACGAGTATTACTCTAAGATATTATTGCTATAATTTAATACTGCCTCGGTGGCACATTGGTAGTTTATGTGACTGTTGTGCTTGAGGTCTCGGGTTCGATTCCCAAATGTTTGTGTGATCCGCAAATATTTGTTTTTTAGTTAAGGTATTTTCTGTGTATAAGATGATTGTATTTACAAAAAAAAGTATGTTTATATATTTATATTAGTTGTTTGTTACCCATAATACAAATTTTGCTTAATTTTGGGGCTAGATAACGTTATGTGTGAGATGTCCAAAATATTTATTCATTATTTGTATCTAACTAATGACATTGTATTCTCTATTGACTGATAAGAGCAAATTAACTTTTATTTCTTTATGACATGTTATTCATGTCTCGTGCAAATGATCTTTATGTTGTATAGTCAAAGCAGATACAAGAATCGTATTCTGAGTTGCGACTACAGAATATAAATATACATCTCCGTTCTGTGGTTGCGACCAATCGTGAGTATCTTACTAATATTACAAACGCGGAAGTTTGTGAGCACATATGTATGTTTGTTGCTCTTTCACGCAATAACTACTGAAGAGATTTGCATGAAACTTTACAGTAATATAGTTTATATATCAGAATAACACATAGGCTACTTTTTGCTGCAATAATCGAGATATACATGGGTGCAGCCGCAGTCGAAAACTAATTTATGTCGACACTTTGTGTAACTTATATATATTCATGAAATTAAACTTGACTTTAACTTCCTTACTTAAACAACCGGCTCAACCGGCGCTTCATGCAGCCCTGAGTGTGACAGCAGATAGACGGGACAGATTTTCCCGTCCATCCGCTGTAGTGGAACAGCCGCGAGGGGGCGTCTGGTCTAAGAGCCCAGAGCGATCAGACATAACTTACTTTCACATGGATGAAACCTTAACTACTCAGTAGCGTCTAGTGCACTTTTAATACCTGCGTGCTTGTGGAGCTAGCCCTGTGATACCTGGGCAGGTACCAGGTGAGAAAGGTAACTAAAAATAAGAGTTATCTAACTTAAATTTGTATGTATTATTTGTATTATTCTAAACTAGTTTCATAAAGTGACAGACACTTTTCATGGACCAGAGCTTTTGTCAGACGCTTTAAAGGTCGACAAAATATTGATGAACTTTACTTATTTTCACATGTCTGATTTTTACATATGATAATGAAGTAACTATTGCAAAGTTAAATTTCATCAGTCAGATAAACTCGAGTGACCAAACATCCCCTAAACACAAAAATTTTTCAGACGGAAGTGCGATAAAAAACGACGATTTGCTTAATAAAAGTGTGCTGTAATTACAAAGAACGATTGAAAACAATTAAAAATAATTACCTATCATCGCAAAGTAAACTTTAAATAACCGTATTGTTAAGGAAAAATAAAATAATCAAATGAAATTTTATCGAAATATCGAACGCCATTTTGACTGAGTGCTTGCAGGGTTGTCTACTAACGGTATTCCTCCCTAAATTCTCCTAATAATTTACAAGTTTCAAAAATAACAAACCATCTGCCGTGCTATTATGACGAATCTATTGACATCTTATTCGTGGAAATCTGTTTGATAGCTTAGGTGCTACGTGAAACATATAAATTTACAATTAAACTTCTTTTGACTTTGCCGAAGTCGATAAAGAAAGAAGGAGGCACGGAGGGTAAAGAAATAAATATTTTTGGTATTTTTTTTATGTTTTCAGTGTTTTGATCTGTGGATCGTGCGCTGTAGAGTATACATTCCCGGAGGGGTTTAAGTTCGGAGTGGCTTCAGCTGCGTATCAGGTGGAAGGTGACCCGAAGGGCAGTGGTGAGAAGATAGTTATTACTCATTACTTGACTGTCTCGTTGATGCAGTGGTAGCGTATGCAAGTGCTGTGCTTCAGCTCTCGGATTCGATTCACGGGTTTTGTCAAAATTAACAATAATAATATTATAAAGAGTATGAAAACTTGAAACGAATTCTATACTTAATCTTTAGTATAGTGCAGTGTGGTATGCTAAAAACTGTTTGCTAAAAAAAGGCTTAAGATCCCACCATGAAGTATTAAAGGCTGTTGACGATGATAGTGATAAATCTCTCATATGATGCTTTCTATCTATCAATATGGGTATTTTCTATGTAAAAATGTATTTATATCTGTTGTGTGTCAGATGTCCGAAATATTTATTTATTTAACTTTAAAATTGACTTAATTGATCATAAACGACACGATTTCTGATTGTTGAATGATAAGGTAAATAAAAATCTTCGCGAGTTATATTGCACTCTATTGTTTTAATAATATTCTTTGTTTATTTGTCTTCACTACTGTAACTCTTAGTCAGTATCTACTAATTGGTAATGAAAATAAAATCATTACAAGGTATATTATACTTTATTGTTTTAAAAGTAGTGTCTTTATTTATTTGTTTTCATTTTTGAGCTCCCGTTCTAAATCCTAATTAATATCTAATATTTTTGTGCTCCTACAAGTACTTATACCGACTAAACTATTCTTCAATAGAATTCAATCATTCTTTATTTAATTGAAAATAAAATGATTAACCTCAAGAATTGGTTTTGATTTGAAGTCAAAACAGTTTTTAACATTGAGTGGGAATTGAATAAACCTTGACAATCAGGGCTCAATAACAAGCAATTTATACGATTCATTATGTCGTATAGGGTTTGGCTGTTTTATTTCATGACGTGCTGATAACAATGTCAATATCTAAAGCAATACGATACTTCTTCCGAAACAAACGATCACTTTAATCTCACACATAACAGTTACAACAAAGGTAATAGAGAAATACATACTTCCACAAGTTACCAATCGGGTACCAATATTATTAAGAACTGAAAAGAATGTAAAAATACCGAAATTGAAACAATACTTCTTATCATATAACAAAACAATTAAATGTTGAACACACAAAAAAGGTAATTAAATATTTATTACTACTTATTTACTACACGAATGAAACATTCAAATGTCAGTTTGTAATTTCAAATTAACAGCATTTACTAAATGCTCATAAAAGTATATACGGTAATTACAGCAAAAATTTGTTTTCTTTAAAATGTTTGTCTATCTGTCTGTTTCGGTTACTGACATATTGTGAAGCCTTCGAATTCAATTCGCCCTCTACGGAGTTGCCATGCCGGTCGCTCCGTAGAAGAACTGATATTCATGTAAAACCGTTTGAACTATTACCCAGCCCCAAACAATCATTAAGGCTAGGAGGATGAAGAATCTGATAATAATATGAATAATCCTACTAAAATGATGGAAACAAAATGTTTTTTTATCAGGACGATTTCCTTTAGGTACCATGTTCGTTTTCTAATACATTTCAACCTTTTTCTCAAAAAAATAGTGTATTTATTTGATTTTATTCTTGACTTCTATTTATTTTTGTAAATTGGCGGTCTCTACCAGTCGACCTTTGGGTGGTATAAAAATCTTGCGAGGTTCACAAAGGTTATATTACAAAATATACATGATTATTTACTTAAATACATAAATTTTATTCATAAATTTACTAACGCATACACATATATATGTACTTAGGTGTGCAAATAAATTTACATTATGCTCATACGACACTTTGAATATAAGGAGACAGGTTGAAGTACTATCGTTTCGATGACATTACTATGTCCTTGAAAAGGAGGTCATGCACCTTCTTTTAAATAGAAAACGATTAGTGAACATCCTAAGCCGGAGTTCATTAGTCATCAGCCAAAGTAGAGCTTCTTGAACTCGTTGATTTGAGATCACTGTGACAACACAATTGCAATACAGAATATAAACCAGTGTTGCAAATTACAAGAGGTAAAACCAGCATTTACAAAATACAATTTATTCTAGGCTGTGGTCAAAACGTATTAACGTAGGTTATATTTCACATCAGCCTTTAACAATCTACATGCTGCTGGATAATGGCCTAAAATATAATTTTAACAAAAAGGAACCGACTTCAAAGGAAAACTATTCCGAGTACCCAAATCGCGACAATTGTGCCTATGATATTTAAGGAGTTCCCTCGATTTCCTTGGGATCCCATCATCAGATCCCGATATGGTGACGATGGGACCAACTGTAGGCTATGCCCATTCCAATGCAAAAAAATTTTTTGAAATCGGTTCATAAACGACGAAATCATCGCTGAAAATACATAAAAAAAAAGATTCCGCCGAATTGAGAACCTCCTCCTTTTTTTTAAGTCGGTTAAAAAGCATCTCAGTAGGCCGCTATAGTGTGAATCGCCATACTGACTGCATTCGTAATGATTTTGGTTAGTTTTTTGTTTTTCATTAGACAGAGTAGAATCACATTGGCAGGCGTTAAATAAAAATAAATAAAGGAGGATTTGGCTTAATTATACCTTGTTGGCAAGACGTGTTAGTATAGGGTATGTTTCAGTTTCTCTATACAGTGATATTGACCTTGCCTGATCGGAGCAATCTCCCTTGCTATAGTGACTTGCTGTCCCCAACCCGCACTCGGCCAGCGTGGGGACGTATGGCCTTAACCCTCTCTTGAGAGGATACCTGAGCCCAGCAGTGGGACGTTATGGGTTGTTGATGATAGTGACTTGACTAATTCCTCCGCAAATTGATGACAAATAAGAATCGAAACTGACACTAAAAATATATTGAAATCTTTTTCTTATTTTTTTTTTTTATATTTTTTTTTTGACTGCCTTATTGGTCGAGTGGTTAGCGTATGAGGCTGCTGATCAACAGGTCTCGGGTTTGATTACCGGGTCGTACCAAATATTTGTGTGATCCACAAATATTTGTATCGCAGTCTGGGTGTTTTCTATGTAGGTATCATCAACAACCCATAACGTCCCACTGCTGGGCTCAGGTCTCCTCTCAAGAGAGGGATAAGGCCATACGTCCCCACGCTGGCCGAGTGCGGGTTGGGGAATATGTATGTATTTACAAAAAAAAATATTTATGTCAGTTATTTAGTACATAATATAATACAAGCTCTGCTTAGTTTGGGACTAGATGACGTTGTGTTTATGATGGCCGAAATATTTATTTATTACATTTATTTATCTATTATAGGTTTTATTTATCTAAACTTCTATAGAAATTTATTTCTTTTAGATAGGGGTGAAAACATATGGGACTATATGATACATACACGACCAGAACTGATATCAGATAGGAGTGATGCCAGCGTGGCGTGTGACTCCTACCGCCTGTGGAAAAGAGACATTGAGATGATGGAAGAACTGGGAGTCAACATGTATAGGTTAGTTGCAAGTTTTTAATGCTCATTCGCTTTTAATAAAAAAAATTCTTCTCTTTTTTTCTTTTAAAAGCCAACTCCCGCATTAGGAATATAAATTCCTGTGTCGCGGGGGACTTTACAAAAATACATGTAACGGACACAACGAACACCCAGACTCAGAACAACAATTTGTGAATCACACAAAGTGCTATCCCACGTGGGATTTGAATCGATCATTTGTTTTTTTGAGAGACAAGGAGCCATCGTGAATACCAGAGTAAGACTGAAGTCAACCAACGAACATACGAGTGGGCGGAGCCGAGCGGTCGGTCGGTCGGTTGAATCGTGTAGAAGCCGTTCCAACGCTGTTTGTGTGTGTGAGGTTGGTTGAGTTGGAAATCGTTTCCGATCGTGTATTCGGCGCTTTAGACCCTGTTGTATCTACCAATTCGTCGTATAGAAGTTCCTTACCTTGTGTCTCAAAAAAACAAATGATCGATTTTACAATAACCATAATACTCGTATTTTACGGATTCTTGATTCTGATGACTTTCTGATTTTTTTAAGAATGGATCATGACATTGAGTTTTTTGGTTCTTATCCTACTAATCCTACTAATATTATAAACACGAAAGTTTGTATGTATGTATGTATGCATGTATGTTTGTTGCTCTTTCACGCAAAAACTACTGAACGGATTTGGATGAAACTTTACAATAATATAGCTTATATACCTATCAGAATAACACATAGCCTACTTTTTATCTTATTACTTATACTGTTTTATCCTACTACTTATATATCAGAATAACACATAGCCGAAAATACGCGAATAACACCGCGGGGCGCAGCTAGTAACTTAATAAAAGTTACTGTGTTAGTACTTGAGTTATAGATGCCTGACTTGTAAAATGAGCTTAATTGGTAAATCTCGTACAAAATAAGAAGCATAATAATTATCTATTGAACACGCGAACATTGCGTATTCATTGCAACACACGATGACGTGACGTGCTCAGTGCACCCGCGACTCCTGCCCGGCGCACACTGAAGCGCTCGCGTTGGCCGACAGCGTTCCACACGATTGCACACGCACACGGACGCAGCTTGTCGCGAGATGCACCTCCGACCAACCAACCAACCAACCTAGCCGGCGGCTCCGCCCACTATTGATCGGACAAACGAATTCTACACGATCCATTTCCGATCAAGGTCAGGGTGGTAGGACATTGGTTCCGATTCTACACGATCCTTTTTCGATCAAGGTCAGGGTGGTTGAATATCGGTTCCAACCGTGTAGAACCCCTTTTCACCTTAATCTCAAAAGCATACCTATTTCTAGCCATTCTAAACTAAAGGAAGCGCATTCCACAATTGAACAGATTGCACAAAGAACTTTGATTACAACGTATTCCATGTCTACATTTGCAACGAGTATGGTGAACACCACTCTTGAGTTCTATTCATGCTTACCATCAGCCATATTAGAGTCATTCGCTAATATTTGTTTCACAGTTTGGGTGTTTTCTATGTACAATATGTGTGTCTTTACAAAAAATGCTTAAGTATATAGATCAGTTGTCTAGTACCCATAAACTGCTCTGTTTGGTTTGGAACTAGATGGCGTTGTTGTAAGATGTCTGAAATAATATTGGCGGTGCCCTTGTGATAAACCACCCGATGAAAACTGCCACTTTAGACTAAACTTGATCAGACATATATATTAAATTATAATTACACAGTTATTAATATCAACGAGTGTATTTGCAGGTTCTCAATATCCTGGACACGTCTGCTTCCCACCGGTTACCCCAACGTTATAAGCGAAGATGGCAAGGGATTTTATAACAACTTTATTGACAATCTACTGGAGAAAGGCATTGAACCCATTGTCACCTTATATCACTGCGATCTACCTCAATCTATGCAAGATCTGGGTAAGTAATCACGAAATTCTGAAATGTATGTACTTTGACACTGTAAAATCGTCTTAGAAACCATCTATTGTTTTTAAAAGACCTATTTAATGATATCCCACACAATGGGGTAGCCACGAGAAAAAAAAATCATCCCCACCTAACGTGTAGGGGAGGTGCAGCAAATAAAAATATTTCTCATAATTTTATTGTATCACTTTGTCGACGTAAATACAACACATATTCATGAAAAGTTTCATCTTTCTAGCACTTATCGTTTGGACGGTAAGGCGATTAACACACGGCACCGCGCACCGCCGCGGTGGGCGGTGGCGGTTGAGCGGATTTGCAACAGTGCACCACGCGGTAAGGCGGTTCTCGCGCCTTACCGCGCGGTTGGATTTAACGTGGTTTTGACCATTTTGATTATAGACTGAAGTGGTGGCAGCAATCTGGCTTTTATTTTATTTACTTTACGCACAAATACATGCATCAGCGGACTTAATACGATTTTGTTTCGTAGAAAAAAAAGAAGATATTGGGTTCATCCATTTTTACGAAGCAGAACTCTAAATAGGGCATTAATTTTATTCTATAAAAGTTAGATACAACATAAACTTACATTTTTAAACTATACGCGAATATCCTTTTTTTTCCACTCCTTTATTTCATTATTTGTTGGCAAATTTCATTTTTAAATTGCAACACGTCCTGCACCAACGATGATTTTTAATTGAAAATAAAGCACTGTATTTCTACTCTGTATAATTACAAATACAGTATTATATTATGTACTACATTGTTCTGCTCAAACCGCTTAGAACACAATTTCATTGGTGTTCGTTATGCATGCCTTTTATTGGTTTACATATAAGAACTATATTGTGTTGTAATGCTTTTTTTCAGTGTTGTATATGTCTACTATTGGCGTGTAATCGATAAATAAATAAATGAGCCGCGCGGTTAAGCGGCGGCCCATGTGTGAGGCACCGCCCAACCGCGCGGACGTCAGCGCGGTTGGGCGGTGGCGGTGAAAACACAGCTGGACCGCGCGGTCGGTCGGTGTACGTGTGTTAAGCATCAACGGATTTCATTTCATTTCATTTATTCAATAAACAAAGTTTTCGTATACCTCAATACGACATGAGATCCGCTTAATCGCCTAAGTCGAGGACGGATGGAGGGACGGACGGACATGACGAATCTATAGGGGTTCCGAGTCATAACCTTCGGTACCCTAATAAAAGCGACCCTTAAATCGAAAACGATACCTGTCGATCGACAGCAACATACGCTAGCAACTAGAACAACGACCGAGTCGAGTCTTTTGAGCAGCGAATTAAACATTCTTTGTTCTTTGCAGGAGGCTGGGCAAATCCTCTAGTCGTTGACTGGTTTACCGACTACGCTAATGTGGTATTCTCACTGTATGCAGATCGTGTCAAAATATGGCTCACTCTCAACGAACCTTTTGGAATTTGTGACTTCGGTTACATGGAATTGGCCGCACCATACTATGATGATATGAAAGTTGGTGGTTATATATGTACTAAGAATACACTGCTAGCTCATGCAAAGGCTTATAGGCTATACGATGAAGTTTATAAGCCAAAGTATAATGGTAAGTGATAATTTCTCGTTAGCTATTTCAATTAGCCATTTTATTAGGAAAATCGCGGTCAGCATCTGATCATGATACAATGAGCGTCATCGTGATCATGAAGGACACGTTAAGCAGCCTGTCAAGGATGGTATCACAGGATAACAGTCGTGAAGCTTAGTTGGAGGTCTTCGGGCGGTATAAAGATTTCCAACGGTAAGATTACGTAGGCACAACGTTGTCGTGCCAGGAAGATCGCTCAGAGTTCATGAATGAGTCAGTTACAAATAGTTACAAATTAGGGTATGATATGAATATTATTCCCTTTAATATGTGATATAGATAAGTAGTTATAGCACTTCAGTATATAACATTCAAATTTGAGTATATGTATGTGCACATCTGTTGATATGTATGAACAAGCATTACTTTGTAATGTATTTATTTTGTATGTTTTTTTAATGCATCATGGCAGTGGCGGCTTAGTGATATGTTTCTGCTCAGTCAGAATGAAGCGGAACAATTAGGCATCCAGTCTCATTAAGCCGCCATAGTGCGGGTCACTATGCTGCATTATCTGCACTCACAATGAGAATGGTGACCTCTTAGATTCTACTCATGCTTTCCACCAGTCAGTGTTTACTTTGGTGGGCTCAAACAAAAAAAAACTTTTAAGTACAAACCTATCCAAATTTGAGTTGAATATAGACGACTATTATTTTTCAAAATAGAATAATCTAGACAGTTTTTTATAGAAATTGTTCATTCTTCTAGGTAAGGTGTCATTATCAACACTTTTCTTTTGGTTCGAGCCAGCGACGCCTGATGACGTTGAGGCAACGGAACTGGCCATCGATTACTGGGTACGCTATATGCCCCTATTACTTGTTCGTCATTCTTGTCATCCATTTGGTAATTGTTATGATGTCTTCAGGCAGGTCGCTACGATCATCCTATTTTCTCCAAAGAAGGAGGTTGGCCGAAGAAATTGGAGAAACTTATATTGGAAAATGGAAAAAAAGAAGGTTATCCTTATCCAAGGCTTCCACCTCTCAGTTTAGAGGAGATTGAACTAATTAAAGGTAAAACTCCGTCCGTGTGATAACGGATTAAAAATACAGAGTATCACAAGCCCTATTCATCCCACGCGGGTGTCATAAAAGGCGACTAAGGGATAAACTACGCAAGACAACATCAATTCAAAGAGAAGGAAAACTTGAAACCAACCCTATATCAATCCGTCAGGCCAGCGTGGTATAGTAGGCCAATACTTCCTTTTTAAGGAGAGGCCTATGTCCAGCAGTGGATTGTTAAAGGCTGTTGATGATGATGATGATGAAAGGTAAAACTTGACATTGATAAAATATACATTTGTGTGTTTGCAGATAATTTAAGATTAATTAACGTGATACCGGTAGTTTCCTTAGTATAGGATAGTAGGATAGCTCCCCAAGAGTTTTCCATACTGATTTGTCCCTTGTCTTTCGAGCCTATGTGTCTCCAGCCACCTTCCTACCTAGTGTCGTCCTGTCATCTACAATGCGGTCTACCTTTTCTTCTCTTTTTCGATCTAGGACACCATTCTGTCCAATCTTGTATCCATTTGCCTTTTCTTGTTCCTAATTTTATTTGATAAACTATGCACGTTTACAAGTAGTCAAGATTCAGTCTCTTTTTAATTTCAAATCATCAGCTTAAGCTAAATGCATATACGGTAATACCGCAAGCCCTGTGAATATCTATGCCTAAATTCATACAAAACGTCATGGCATTTTAGCTGTGAAAGTATTACAAAGAGACCAGCTACTTTTGAATTTCTAATATTAACATTGAAGTATAGATAGTATGGATGGGAATGGGATTTGTTGTCACTAAACCAATCCTGTCCGTGTGGTGACGGATTAAGAATACAGAGTGTCACCACCCCTATTCATCCCGCGGGTGTCGTATAAAGCGACTAAGGGATTAACTACGCAAGACAACATCAATGCAAAGAGAAGGAAAACTTGAAACCAACCCTATACCAGCCCGTCTGGCCAGCGTGGTATAGTAGGCCAAAACCTCCTCTCTAAGGAGAGGCCTATGTCCAGCAGTGGACTGTTAAAGGCTGTTGATGATGATGATGATGAAACCCATTTTATACCAATGAAATGCACAAATGCTTCCCCTTTTTAGGTTTGTCTTTTGTGTGAAGGCAGTACTGCTCTGGTCGAGCTGACCCATTAGTGCAGAAATCAGCGTGGTTCTACTATCTTAAATACTGGTGTTTCTTTTGTCGCAAGTATTCGTGTGCTGTAGAGGATGGCGGTAGTCAATTTTTTCACTCGAATCTCTAAGCTAAACTAATTCAAAGTACGAACGAAATCTTCTAAATATATTCAGGTACATATGACTTCTACGGCCTGAACCACTACACAACGAGATTGATAAGAAAAGTTGCACCAGGATATAAACCAGGACCTTATCCACTCATGACTCTGGATGAAATCAATGTGGAGATGATAGGTCACCCCGACTGGAAGTCTACTGAACTGAACTGGTTTTCGGTACAATTTCATTTCAATATGTACAGCCATCTGATATACAACACTTTTAGTAGGTTTTAGTAGCTAACCTAGGAAACTTAGACTGCATCTCTTTTCACTAACTATCGACTTCTATTGGTTTCAGTATGATTAACTATTCTGTGTAAGGCTATTATCAAAACACAAATACAACAACATAACGCGCGGTTAAAGATATACTATTTTACTGTGTGTAATAATAACATACATAAACGGAAACTATAAATGGAAAAAAATTATAGCCTACATCTGCCAGACTATTACTAGAAATCTGTAGATTTATTAAATTCGGTTTGGTTCTAACTACTAGTTCAGGTCCTACGACATACGATACAAACATACTTTTGTACATAGATTGCTAAAAAGATTACCCTTCACTTACTTTGACTTTACTGTAGTCGGATAAAAATACAGTGGAAATAAAAACGTCCTTTTTCTGAAATCAGTTAGTGAAGGCAAATCGAGGAATAGAATATTGCTTTTATGTGTCATGAATGAAATGAGGAGTGAATGACTGCATTTCTTTATTTATAATTTCAGGTATACCCAAAAGGTATTAGGGATCAACTTAACTGGCTAAAGAATACATATGGCGTCAAGGAGATAATTATAACGGAGAATGGGATGATGTCCCTGGACCCTAGCCCCGTTGACACTGACCGTTTGGAGTACATCAGGGATTATATGGAGCAGGTAAACTACTAGTTCTATTTCTCACTGACTTGAGTAACTCCGTCAAATTCCATTAAAAGGATTACATTTTCCTAGTTTTTACCCGATCTCTCTTTTGTTAACTACCACCCACCCACTAACTTAATGTTCGGGGCATTCTTTTCCAGTCAACCTTCAGGTGGAGTAGAAATTTTGTGATATTTGTTTATCTGCCTTTTTAGTCCGAAGATTGTTTGGGGTTGGCTACTAATTCAACTGGTTTTACCAACGACGACCAACTTGCTAGATATTGATATCATTTCTAAACAAAAAAATGAAATTGAACAGCTTTTTACTCAATCGATATAAAAGTACCTAACAATAATGTCATCAAAAATTTTTTTTTAAGTTTTTGTCTATCTGTCAGTCTCTTTGCTAATAGGAAGCTGGTGATACAAGGAGTACTTGGGCTACTTCTTAGCTACTTTTAAAGTAGCTTCGCCCCGCGGCTTTTATTTCAAGTAGGCCTTTCCAGGCACTTTCGAAACTTTAAATTACTGACTATACTTACTCGGTTCCAAAATCTCACTCTTATGGAGGAGAACTGGCAAGGCACTCCATAAATTACTCTTCTAAAAAATTACGTCTTTTCAGGTCACTTTGGCAATGCAAGACGGAGTCAATGTTACGGGTTACACAGTTTGGACAATGATGGACAATTTTGAATGGTTAAATGGATACAAGTAAGTCTATACAGGGTGTAACCAGACAACTTCCGAAAACGAAAGATGCAGCATCAGCACCCCAAAACTTATTAAAAAAAACAAACAGTTGTCCTTAAAAACAATTGTATCCGGAAAAAACAATGTGACAAGATTTTTGTTCATTTTAGAAGCCACCAATGTATTGCGCACACCGCATACTGAGTAGCTAGGTCAATGCCTTTCATAACTATTTAATTTAACTACCTACGGCGGCGTCGGTAAACTAACGATAATACCTACCTAGTGACTGTATTTTACTTACATAATTGTCCTCGGTCATAGCACAGCTGATCTTGTCTGCCAGAAGTAGTGCCTACTGCCTGGACTTTGTGAATTTTTTTTCTTCTAATCCTATTCACCGTTTTATTCGATATAGGGGTTCCTTGACTTCTAATTAACTTCGCCGTAGTTCGTGTTCCTCACCAAGGATTTAAACCGGTAAATAGGCAAAGTCCGTGAGTGATGCTGGCTACACTATAGCACATAATCATTTGTCCGTATTCCCTCGCACTAAACATTATAAATAACCAAATCTTTGTTAAAATAAAAGCACCTATTTTTATAATACCATAACACTAAAATTAGGTAAAAAGAGGATAAAAAACGAAATAACTACTTAATTTACTTATGCCTACTAAAAACAATAAACAAAGAAATTACAACACAAAGCGCAAAAATTATAATGCACCACGCAAGTGTCCAGTAGGAACATTGAAGACCGACCTGGTCTATTCGGTGCCGCTATTTATAATATTAGAGAAATTAAAATTCTTTGAAACACGTCGCCAATAGTTAAATAGGTACCTATCGGCAAAACTCAAAGGCGCCGCCGCTGCTGCCGCACACCGCTATGACGCTAATTCTCTGACATTAGGTAGGATAAGTAAATAATAAAATGACGGAAGTTTCAAAGTATGTAATTCATTTGTATTGCCTGCCTTGTTGGTCTAGTGGTTAGCGTATGCGGCTGCTTATCAAGAGGAATCGGGTTCGATTCCCGGGTCAAACCAAATATTTGTGTGATTCACAAATATTTGTTTCGGAGTCTGGGTGTTTTTCTATGTATAATAAGTATGTATTTACAAAAAACAAAGTATGTTTTTATGTATTTATATCAGTTGTTTAGTATCCATAACACAAGCTCTGCTTACTTTGGGACTAGATGATGTTGTGTGTAAGATGTCCAAAATATTTATTTGTTTATTTATTAATGGCGGCAAAACTCATACACCACAAGTCTTTGTTTTGAGCCGACGCATCAAACACGCCGCTATAGCGTGAATCGCGAAAACACACACACACGAAAACAATGTTAGGTTTTTTCAACAAACAATTTTAGGTAGGTAATTACTGGGACGAGCGAAGCGGTCATTGAACCGCGCGCGGACGCATGTGTACTCTGGCCAGCTGATTTTATTGTAACATACATTGCAGTTTTATTGATTTTATTTGTTTTTTTGGTTTTCTAAATGTGATAATTAGGTTGTTAGGGTCCTGTTATGTTGTACTATGTGTATGTGACCAGAAAAAAACAAAAAAAAACTTAGATAAGTAAATATATATTTTGGGTTTTTTTTTCGCTAAACCTATTCAGTATCATGGTCTGAATGCAACCTCGAAGTTTTTGGTTTGTGTCTTTTTACACCCTGTATAAATAATTAGCTTTCGTTTCCAGCCCCACCCGCGTGTATTTCGTTTATTACGACTAAAAGTAGCCTATGATGTCCTTCCTCAGGCTCCAGACTGTTTGGGTCACAAATTTAATCTAAATCGGTTCAGTAGTTTTGGCGTGAAAGCGCAACAGATAGACAGAGTTACTTTCACATTTATAATATTAGTAAGGACTAGCCTTATCCTTACTGACTGCCTCGTTGGTCTAGTGGTTAGTGTATGTGGCTGCTGATCAAGAGGTCTTGGGTTCGATTCCCGGGTCGGCCCAAATATTATTTGTGTGATTCACAAATATTTGTTTCGGAGTCTGGGTGTCTTCTATGTATAATATGTATGTATTTACAAAAAAAAAGTATGTTTATGTATTTATATCAGTTGTCTAGTACCCATAACACAAGCTCTGCTTAGATTGGGACTAGATGGCGTTGTGTGTCAGATGTCCAAATATTTATTTATTATTTATTTATTATTTATCCGTGGCTTCAGCTACATACATGTTATTCTGATGTATAACTTTGATTGCCTTTTCGGAGTGGAATTTTCGGAACCCAGTTTTTGGACGTTATGGGTTGTTGATGATGATATGATTCTGATCTCATAAATCAAATTGTTCCCTCAATGTCACACTAACTAATCTTTACTAATATTATAAAGAGGTAAAGATTGTGAAATTGTGAGTTTGTTACCTTAATGAAGGGTAATCTTTGAATAGAATAAAAAGCCACATTGTTTATAAGGGTCATGGGCCCGAAAAATGATTACCACGATATCCGACATACTCGTACACTCTCGGGCAGACCTGCTTGCAAAAGGTATTATTTCAATCATCTCAGCCTATCGCGATCTACTGTTGGACATGGGCCTCTCCAATTGCACACCACTTAGTACGATTCTCGGCCTCTCGCGTTCAGCTCCTGCCAGCTGTCTTGTGAAAACGATCCTGGATTGTCGAGGTGTCATAGGATCTCCAAAGGTTTTATTTATCAAATAATAATAATAATAAAGCCTTTATTTCATTCCCTTATTAATAGTACATTTCATTTAACAATACAATATATTTGATTATAGTGTATATTTTTTAGTAATCTATTAATTCATGATTGTTGATTCAAACATGCATTACACAATTTAAATTAAATAAAAGTGTTTCTTATATATATATATATATATATATATATATATATATATATATATATATATATATATATATATATATATATATACATATATATATATATATATATATATATATATATATATATATATGTTATATATATATATGTATGATATTTTTATATGTATAACACTCAAATAAAGGGAATCCCTATGTGGGTGAAGGCCTCCTCCAGTAATTGTTATGTCCTGAATTTTTCTTTGATTTTCTTACATCAGAATAAAGGTTTCTGTTTTTCTTCAAATGAACTTCAAATGTAGTGAGGGAGTATACTTGTATTTAGATAATAGTTAATATTATGATGGTTCTGTTTTATGAATACTTTTATTAAGTTTTTTATTAAGATTAGTTTTTCCTTGTTTATTTATTTCTGGAGGGTTGTGGTCATTTTCTCCCACGGTGACCAACCGGCTTGGGAGAGTCAGAGGGGGCCATTTTGATTGCTATTCCTTCTTGCTGCTATTGGTGCGATTGACAAAGCTTCTTATATCATGTTTGTTTTTCTTTGATGGGTGTTTGGTGCTTTTATTTATCAATTGTTCTTTATTTTCAGATCCAGCAACTATATACTCAGGTGATTGTGATAGGTTTCTTTTTTTATTCGCATTGGAGAGGTGTATATTCTCTTTCAGTTGGGGATAAATGATTTTATCGTAGCGTAGTATAGCATTGATTCCTTTTTCTCTTTCTTTATTAACTATTTCTTGCAGTTCTTTCCTTTTTTGTGCTATTTTCGGCGGAAAGTCTTCCTTGATATAGTATCCACAGTCGAGCTCTTTTAAATATTTTTTTCTCTCCAGAACTTGTATTTTTTTACCAAGTGTGATAAATGTAACTATGACTGGTCGAGGATTGTTTCCTTTCTTCCCTATGCGTATTGCGCTTTCGATTTCCCATCTTTTGCAAGGTATAGTTAAATAGTTGTTTGTAAGATCTAAAATAAAGTCTTCCAGCTCTTGGTATGAATTTTCTTTTTCTTCGAGACCAAAGAATATTATATTTTTCTTTCTTAGTTTGTTATTTATTATATCTATATACTTCTCTTGTTCTTCCACTTTTTTCTCTAGGTTCTCAAATTTTTTATCAAATTTTTGGAACTGTAAATTGATATTATCATTTATAGAGGTTGTGATAGTTTCCTGCATGTCCTTCATATCTTTTTGCTGCTGTGTTAAGTCTTTTTGCATGTTTTGCAATATTTTTGTTATTTCTTCCATATTTTTTATTTTTTTAAAAATAAAAAAATGAGATTTAAAAGATAACTACTTAAAGTTTTAAAAATTCTTGTGAACAGATTTTTAAGATAGCTCCCCCTGTTGTGTAATAGTAGGAAGGTGCATCTCCAGGTTCAAGATGCGCTTGCGACTGTAACTTTTTAGCGTCACTAATCACTAATGGATAATAGATGGCGCTCCTAATGTTTATTTTTTTCTTTTTGTAGGTGGGTAAGTAGGTAGTGTCACTGGTGAGTAATGACTTGCTAATTTATAGGTTATTTTAGAGTATAGACAGACACCTTCATGGTTTTCTTGTCTTGGAGAATCTTTATTTATCCACTTTGATGACTATCATCAACTGCCAATTCTTTTGTACTCACTGATATTATCGATTTCTTGAAAATAAACACAATATAGTTCACGATTTCTTTTACACAGTTTTTGGACTTCACGTTACAGACACAGTCGATTCTTCACTTTGCTTGCAGGTATTATGTATTTATCTTGCTAGATTATTCATTTTCACTCGTATTTGGTAACTATAACTATTTAATTCCAACAATAATTGACGGAGCTATTCATAACGTACGCACAGGTGGCGCCCCTCTTTATAACTCTTTATATCTTTTTATCAAATACTAATATGAATATTCTTTCAGAATAAAATATGGACTATATGCTGTGGACTTTAATTCCCCGAATCGGACTCGAACTCCGAGGGAATCAGCGCGCTTCTACTCCAACGTGGCCAGGAGTCGAACATTACGAACCAACTATGATGATCTAAATCTTATTCTTTAATAAACACATTTAAAAATGATCATTTTTTAATTCAGTACCTTTTCTTTTTTTTTTCGAGCGGAAATCCCCCGGATGCCACATAATTGTGGCTATGTCGGACTCGAACCAACCAAAACCGCACGCCTTCTCGGGCACTACAAGTCGGGGAATCAGGTGCACCCTGGGACCCCGACGTACCTAGGGCCATCTTGGTTTTTTGCAGATGGCCCCCTACTGTGCGAGAATGAATCAGATCAAATACTTGCCACCTCGGCGTGCTTCTGCTAGGGTGACAGGTGGCCTCACCTGTCACCCCCAGGCCTGCGCTTATGGAGGACGGAGATCATTTTGCGATCTCCGGCGTCTGAGTCGCCTGCGGTACCGAGCCCGTTGCCGGGCCTGGCGGACCGGGAGGGTTCTAAGCCTCTCCCGGTCCCGCTCCGCCATCTCCTTTGCAAGCATAACTTACTAACAGTAAGAGACAGCGGAGTTCCACGCACTCTCGCTCCGCATCATGGCCGCAATCATGTTACCGAGCGAGAGAATTCCCACTCCTATGGCCGCCCAAGTCGTTCCGTCCACTCTTCCACGAGGGCCTGGCGGAGCTGGGATGTCTGAGCTTCGATTTCTGTAATCTCAGGACTCTGACCCAACTCCCGCGCCTCCTTGCGCCACTGATAAAGTGCCGCAAGGGCTCTCGCGTCCAGATCCTATGGTGGAGTTCCGGCCAGGAGACTCGCCGCTTCAAAAGAGATAGTGCGGTACCCTCTTATGATACTAATGGCCAGCACTCGCTGTGGTCGTCTGAGCAACGCAACGTTACTGGCCTTTAGAGCCTCCGCCCATATTGGGGCCCCTTAAAGGGCCATTGAACGCACAACTTAAGCGTAGAAACTCCTACAGGAGTCATCGGGTCCCCTCATATTAATTAAGTACTCTAGCCATTGAATTTCGACACAATTTATTATTCTGAGTTTGGGTGTCCTTTGTGTCCGTTACTCTTAAAAGAGTAGCACACTGTGTAATTTTTTATAAACGGTACTTCTCTATATATATATATATATAAATGAATGTTTGTCTGTATGTCCTTTACGGTTTAAGATCTTTATTTCTCACTAACATAAATTCACTTACATGAGAAAAACATTTCTAGGATCGTAAACTCGTGAGATCATCAAACTCGTAAAATCGTAAATGCATTTAATTAGAGGTAGTAGAGCCACGCTGTTTCAGCACGAATGGGCCAGCTCGACCGGGGCAGTACTACCCTCACACAGAAGACCATCCTAATAATGACAGCATTCTTGCTGTCGTATTTCGTTGGTGAGTGTGAGACCGGAAGCCCAATCACTCTCCCGGCCTTCGGAGCCCAGGGGAAACATGCAGGATTATCTAACCAGGTCGCCATGGTATGGGTCACAATGCTACAATGCCTACACTCACAATGAGTATGGTGGCTCCTTCTCCTGGAATCTACTCAAGCTTTCCATCAGGCAGAGTAGAGTCACTTTGGAAGGCTTAAACATAAAAAAATAAACAAATATCTATTCTGCCATGTGCGCCGCGCCCACAATTTAAATTTGTCTATCTGGGCAACGTGAGTGATCTTGATTCTTCTACGTTTTTAAGTAAAATAAGATAAAACGTCATAATGTAACACAAGATTATCTTATCAAGTGGTTAACGGGATCACCTCCCTCCGACCAGCTGCATCTAATATTTGCACATACTTTTAAAGATTAGAATATATCTTAAGAATTTTCATGTTTTTATCTTCTGTGCCTTAGGGCTTGGAGAAATTAGGTGAAAGAATATAATTTAATTTACACTACCTACTCGCTTTTGACGGTGTGACTCCGTAAACGTGTATGTCAGTTATCTCAAAAAAAAATGTAGCCAGTGAAAAAGGTATTTAGAAGGACATACCTTCTAAATACCTCTTAATTCAATTTTCCTCTGTGGCTCAGCATTTAACGTTCAGTATTACAGACAGATAGACAGTTACATTCGAATTCATAATATTAAGTATAGATTAAATCATTATCTTTCCATAATTTGTTTTTGTCGATTTCGAGATTAACAGTTGTTTGTTTTAAATTTATTTTTAATCACTCTCATCATCAGCCTATCACAGTTTCTTTAGAAAAAACGAAATTACCAGAGTTTAACACGTACTGTTATTGAAATATTACTAGAATTATTTCATGTAAATTTAAAAAAAAAACTGTTGCACGTAATATTGTAGAGATATTCCACTTAACCTGTATGTTAGATGAATCTTAGCACGACTAATTAATCAGGTTGATTTTATTCGATCACGGGGGTCGATTTTTGTGACACCCCTAAGCCAAATTTTAATTCTATGGCACTCAAGCCAATTTGTTATCAACGAGTAAATTCAACATTTTATATATCACTTAAATGTATTACGTATGTACTCATAGTTATCAAAATGTTTCACTTCCAAATACTCGTGCTAAGGTGATTTTTATTTGGTTTTTAATTTTATTTAGAAGTTAAGGTTGTGTTTGCTTTTTATTGTTGCTTTTATATTATAATTTTTGACTAACTATGCATATATACTTAATTTTTTTAAAGAAACGAGTATATTGTTTGGAGAAACTAAGATGATACCACTGTAAATAAAATGCAATATGTACACACGGTAAACGAAGTTCCAGGACAATCAGAGAGTTTTATGAACCATTATTAGCTGGCAAATTGAACCTGATAACATAGAATCGTTTTAAAACAATAAAAATATGCAAATATGTGACTAAGGTAATGAGATTTATATTAGTTTTATTCACACACATATTTAAACGTATATCACCACTCTTTTAAATGATACACTCATTTAATGGTGGTGGAGGGAATCGTTTGCCGTGTATACATCATTGCATCGTTTTCAAGTGTCGGGCTCATCATTCTGAGGGTTGCCATGAGTAAATGGACTGGCATTTGCATATCCATGATATTTAATAGTAATAGAGATACGCTGGTTCCTACCACAATTCTCAAGAAATTTGTGATTAGCAACTAGATCAACCCGTTTTATTTGAACATCAATTTGATAAATATGGCTATTAGGTAATAGAACCACGCTGATTTTATCACAAATTGGACGGCCCAACCTCACACAGAAGACTATTTTAATAATGACAGCATTCATGCTGTCGTATTTCGTCGAGAATGATGCAGAAACATCTGACCAGGCCGCCATGGTAAGGGTCACCATGCTGCATTGTCTACCCTCACAATGAGGATAGTGAACCCTACTCCTGGATTCTACTCATGCTTTCCATCAGGCAAAGTAGAGTCACTTTTGTTGGCTTAAATATATAAAAAAAAGCTAAATACATATCAACTTATTTCAGCAGCACATTGGTAGGCGTGTCCTTTTGTGTAGAAGACTTGTCATTCCCTCCAGGCTTCAAATTTGGAGCAGCCAGTGCGGCTTACCAAGTGGAAGGAGCGTGGAACATCAGTGGTGAGTTACTCAATACTATTTTTGTCAAGTACAACTTTTCGGTCATTGGTCTTGTTGTTTATGACCGTAGATGTTAACTGGGAGTTTGTGGGTTCTAATTTCACTCAGGAAAAAATATTTTGCTATGAGCACGATAGTTGCTACATATTTGGGTGTGCTTTATCTAAACAGTGAGTGACCGGAGAGTCATTTTATGTTGTTGGAAGATCTGCATTCGAAATCAGTAGTGTAGTATATCTTTCTATAATGTTGACTCATAGACTCACGCGCCCACTCGCTATCGTCGCTAACAGTTGACTGAACTATGTCACGACCGCACGTACACTCGATATGACATAATGCTTCCTTCTCATTCATTCACAGTGAACGAGTGAATGAATAAATTAGTGACACATTCACAGTATAGTGAGTATTCTTGGATTTAGCTCATGATTTCCATCAGGCAAAGTAGAAATACTTAGACAGAGTCAAATATAGAAACAATCTCACAAAATAATAAAGTAAAAATAATAGAGAAGGCAGCATCATATATCCGATCCTAAATCTTAATTATTAAATTTCCTACCTTTTTAGGGTTCCGTAGCCAAATGGCGAAAAACGGAACCCCTATAGATTCGTCAAGTCTGTCTGTCTGTCTGTCTGTCCGTCGGTATGTCACAGCCAATTATTTCCGAAACTATACGAGCTATACTGTTGAAATTTGGTCAGTCGATGTATTCTGTGAACCGCATTAAGATTTTTACAAAAATTTAGAAAAAAAACAATACATTTTGGGGGTCCCCATATTTGGAACTGAAACTCAAAAATTTTTTTTTCATCTAACCTATATCTATGGATAGGTGTTCAAAAATGATGTTGAGTTTTCTAATTTCATTTTTTTTCTAAACTGAATAGTTTGCGCGAGAGACACTTCCAAAGTGGAAAAATGTGTCCCCCCCCCCTCTAACTTCTAAAATAAGATAGTGATAAAACTAGAAAAAATATATGTTATACATTACCATGTAAACTACCAACGAAAATTGGTTTGAACAAGATCTAGCGAGTAGTTTTTGTTTAATACGTCATAAATCGTTACACGCAATTTACCTTTCATCCAGTCAATACACTAGTATAAAAACATCGATTAAAGTTACAACGAACTACAAGAACTTTTATATGATGTTACTTGCTGATACGGAACCCTTCATGGGCGAGTCCGACTCGCACTTGGCTGCTTTTTTTTCTGTAAGATTTTAAGGAGCCTTCGTAAACGCCGAGAACATCGCACTTGGATCCGTTGTTTCAAAAGGCTTTTATTAATCATGAGTTTTATTTTCAAAACAGATAAAGGAGAAAATATCTGGGACAGGTTTGTACACACTAGACCAGAGATCATTACTGACGCTGCTACTGGCGACGTGGCCTGTGACTCTTATCATCTGTGGGAAAGGGACATCGAAATAGCCCAAGAACTTGGCCTACATTTTTATAGGTATGAAATTATTAAATGTCATGTTCACGACTGTTAACCTATAAAAACAACCGGGACCGATTACCTAACGTGACCTAAGAATCATGGAGATGCTCATGGTGTCACGCACTAACTGTACCCAATAAAACGGTGACCGCGACGTAGCTTACCCTCAGTGATTGTTTTGTATCATGAATGTGTCCAGCTTTCACGGTTTCCAACTACTGAACCGATTTAAATGAAAGTTGATACACATATAGTCTAGAGCCTAAGAAAGGACACTACTTTTAACCATTATCGATTTTTTTTTAAAGAAAACTCCTGCATTAGGAATATAAGTCCTATGGCGCGGGGGACTTCCCAAACATACATAAAACAGACACGAAGAACACCCAGACTCAGAACAACAATTTGTGGAACACAAACAGGCCAACCGTACAGTCAAAGTGGTTCATAAAAAAAAAAAATTGCAGGTTCTCAATATCCTGGAGTCGTCTATTGCCAACAGGCTTTGCAAATTATGTTAGCGAGGACGGAAAAGCATACTACAATAAAATAATAGACGGTCTCTTAGCGGTAGGAATAGAACCAGTGGTCACTTTGTATCATTGGGACCTGCCACAGTCGCTGCAGGATCTTGGTGAGTTCATCGTTTATATTATCATCATCAACATCATTGCTAAGAAGGGAAGTGGGCTTATTCTGATTAATTTTGTTGTGGGTTCCAAGACAACCGCGTATACGATAACGAGGCCAGCGTGTATGAGAGGTTTTTCTCATAATCAGTATCTTTTAAATAGTCTACTTTCGTACTGCAGTACTGTTAAACGCAGACGAGTTGATATAGTTTGTGTCAAGATTATTTTATACTTATAGTCTTGTTGTACTGTGGAGTTTAATTTTTTGGTCAGTTCTTAAAACACTTATAGAAAGCATAGAAGCAGTGACACTATTCAGTGGTATTCTTAAGTTGTCATCACACGAAGTGTATTACTCTGCATAAATACGTTTTACTGCCACGTTGGTCTAGTGGTTAGCCCATGCGAATGCTTGTCAAGAGGTCTCGGGTTCAAATCCCGGGTGGGCCACGAAATTTTGTTGTTTTTCTTACAGGAAATTTATAAAAACAGCCCGGAGTCTGGAAGTTTGGCAGTGATTCACGCCCGTGCCACGGAGAACACCGTAAGCCGTCGGTCGTGTTTCTCATGAACATCTATGGCAATCGTCATTGGAAAGTCAGTGCCCTCAAATATACTGACAACTAGTTCAACCTGGAATTTTAGTTCTTTCTTTTAGGGATGCGGAGGTTCCATTCCATTCGCTTCGTGGAAAAACTGATATTCAGGTAAAACTGGTTGAACTAGTAGCCGAACCGAAATAAACTTGTTAATAAAGGCTATTAAGATGAAAAGGAAATACTTTTAGGGCAAGACATTATTATTACAGGAGTCCCAATCGTTCAGCATCATTCTACCGGCCCCACGAAGGCGGGGAGAATAATGAGAAACGTTTCACTAGGCCGCCATGGTGTGGGTCACCATGCTACATTGTCTGCACTCACAATGAGGATGGTGATGCCTACTCCTGGATTCATCCCATGCTTTACTTCCAACAGAGTAGAATCACTTTGGTAGGGCTAAATATATAAAAATCAATTTCGAAGAATACTTCCTTAGTAGGTGATGAGAACGATCATTAATGTTTCGTATTTGGATGTCGTTAAAAATATAAATATGTTTGTTAATAGATTGCTTATCATCGTACAAGTCCTGCCTAGTTTAAACCTATATGACTAATAACACCAACACTTTTATTCTAGGCGGCTGGACCAACCCTTTGATCGTCGATTGGTTCGGTGATTACGCCAGAGTTGTCTACTCTCTCTACGCTGATCGAGTTAAACTATGGATAACCATAAATGAACCACTCATAATATGTGATGCACCTTACAACACCGGTACTGTAGCACCTGGTATCTTTAGTCCCGACAATGGAGCCTACTTGTGCAATAAATACACTTTACTTGCTCATGCGAAGGGTTACAGGATCTATGATGAAGAATTCAGACCTAAATATCATGGTAAGTTCTTGACCCTATCAACGCGAGTAAGAGTCGCGACAGAAGCTATGATACACTGCTCTCATCACAGGTGAAGTGTCCCTAGCCAACCACCTGATATGGTTCGAACCTTGGACAGAAGACGATGTGGAGTTGGCTGAATTAGCTGTCCAGAACTGTGTAAGTACTCCATGAATACGATTCTATAAAATAAGATACACACAAACACTCAACCTTAAACGTATACTCAGTTATACGACTCAGCTCTATGACTGCTCCCACCCTACCCTAAACTGATACGACAGCTCACGGTCAACACCCCGACAGTTAGCAGTCTGGTGAAACAATGTTTATAAGTAGTTATCTGGCAAACAAGTTCAAAACAGTCTACCAAAGACTTTATGTGTACATTAAATAAATAAATGAATATTTCGGACATCTTACACACAACGCCATCTAGCCCTACTACATAGCATACTACATAGCATACTACATACACCATGGCAGAGCTTGTATTATGGGTACTAGACAACTGATATAAATACATAAACGTACTTTTTTTAAATACATACATAGTATACATAGAAAACACGTAAACTTCGAAACAAATATTTGCGGATCACACAAACATTTGGTCCGACTCGGGAATCGAACCCGAAACCTCTTGATCAGTAGCCGCCTACGCTAACCACTAGACCAACAAGGCAGTCAAAAAAATAGACCAACATTATAAGAAGTATAACCACGCTGATTTCAGCATGATGGACCGGCTCGACCAGTAGTGAGTGGTGAGCAGTACTACCCTCACACTGAAGAACAACCTAAAGATAACAGTATTCGTGCTGTCGTATTTCGTTGGTTAGTGTGAGACCGTAGACCCAATGCTTCATTGTATGCACTCAAATGAGGATTGTGAGTATTGTGACCCCTGCTCCTGCCTGGATTCTACTCAAACTTTCCATCTTCAGGCAGAGTATAGTCACTTTGATAGGCTTAAATATATACTTATAAAAAAAAGGCCCTTGGAGTTGTTAATATTTTTATTAACAGGCAGGAAGATACTCGCATCCTATTTTCTCTAAAGAGGGAGGCTGGCCTCCAAGTATTGAAAAGGTGATGATGGAAAACAGTAAGAAGAAAGGTTATTTAAGACCTAATTTCCCTGCTTTTACTAAAGAAGAGATCGAGTACATAAAAGGTAAATATGTCACAATTTTTATTGATTTAAAAAAATAGGCCAGGTGCGTGTCAGTCCACGCATAGAATAGGGTTCCGTAGTAAATTTAAAATCGTATCCAATAGATAATTGTTAAGTTTATTATTAGTCTTTTATTTTTGTTCCAAGTTTTCCAAGTGTGATAATTTTACAGTTAGATCCCTATAACTCCTGAAATGAAAAAAAACTCGAAACTCGGGGTCTGCCGCGATAAAGCTATTGCAAAGCATTTTTTATTTAAGTATTATTTTTTTCCTGGATGGATGGAGTGACAAACTATACGAACATCAATCATTGGGCCGTGACCCGCTCGGCATGATCATTTCACCTAGTTGGTAAAATCCTCTCTAGAACATGCATAGTTCCCTGCACCATGCAAAATTTATTTACATTATACATTCACCGAAACGAGAGGTTTATTTCAAAGTGTTTAATGCAAGTTGTCATATTCCTTCGGAATTTCTTTTTCAGGAACTTATGACTTCTACGCCATGAACCATTACACCAGTCGCATCATTCGTAAGGCAAACGAAGGGGAAGAAATAAAGGCTTGGCCTCTTGCAGACGCTCCAGACCTTAACGCTGTCACCGGGCGACTGCCTGAGTGGGGAGTGACGACTGCTTACTGGTTCTATGTGAGTAATAAGAACCTAAAAATATTTTGCTGGGTTTTCCAGATGTTATTTCTTGACTTGATTCTTGACCCACATGTTGTTTCTTAAAATTGTGGAGGTACGGGTTTCGTGTCCCGCCAACACAAAGGGAGGATCGTTCGACCAGGTAAGGTGATCATACCTGGCGGGCCACGGCCCAACGGTTAATGTTGGGGTGTTGTGTTAATACTAAGCGGCGCAAGAATTTCTATTTGCTAATATCACAATGTGAAATAATGTGTTTTTTTTTTATATACTATCTACGGTTTTTAGGTGTTCCCTGCTGGAATCCGTAGACAGATCGTGTGGTTAAAGAAAAATTATGGAGACATGAAGTTTTTGATCACCGAAAATGGCTTCGCAGGAGTAGAAGGATTGAATGATCAGGATAGAATATTCTTTTACGAAAGTTATTTAAAAGAGGTATGAATACTGCTAATTTATTTCTTTGTTTTAAAAAAAGATAACTCCCGCATTAGGAATATAAATCCTGTGTGTGACTGCCTTGTTGGTCTAGTGGTTAACGTACGCGACTTCTGATCAAGAGGTCTCGGGTTCTATTCCCGGGTCGGGCTAAATGTTTGTGTAATTCATATATATGTTTCTATGTATAATATGTATATATATATTTACACAAAAGTATGTTTATGTATTGATATCAGTTGCCTAGTACCCATAGGTAATACAAGTTCTTCTTAGTTTTAAAATATTTATTTATTTATTGTGTCGCGGGTGACTTTCCAAATATACATGAAACAGATACAAAGAACACCTAGACTCTAAACAACAATTTGTGAATCACTGTTGTCTCATGTGGGTTCACCACAATACTTGGAGCTGTAGAAGAAGGCGTGGCAACCACTTAAGCCACTAGTAGGCCAACTATGCAGTCATTTTATTATTGCCATAAAGTTTTTTAATAAATGTATACTCTTCATGCTATCGTTTATCACGAATTCTGCTTCCCATATTTATAGATGTGATCATTTCAAAGTAGTAAAGCCACGCTGATTTCAGCACGAATGGGCCGGTTTGAGCGGGGAGGTACAATTTCGAAAACTAACTTAATAAAAAATCGGTCAAGTGCGTGTCAGGCCACGCACAGGAAAGGGTTCCTCAGTCACCTATAATGGTATGTGGATTTAAAATCGTATCCAATAGATAATTGTTATGTTTACGTATTAATACGTTAATTTTGTATGACGTTTTCCAAGTGAGCGCATTTTACCATATAAGCCTTTATAACTCCTGAACTAAGAAAGTCATCTAATCGGTTATAGTTTTCCTTCAAAGTTCATTAAATGGACCAGCATCACGATTTTTTTCAAATTTTTTGAGCCAGCCGTTTAGCTTTTAGAGGGGGGGGGGACGCCCTGTTTTTACAAAAAAGTGCCCTTTAAAGTGAAATATCTCGCAAACGGATACCTAAATCAAAAAATCGTCTAGGAAACCCTTTATTGTTTTTAAAAGACCTATCTAATGATATCCCACACGATGGGGTAGCCTCGAGAAAAAAAAATCATCCCCACTTTACGTGTAGGGGAGGTACCCCAAATAAAATTATATTTCATAATTTTATTGTAGCACTTTGTCGACGTAATTACAACACGTATTCATGCAAACTTTCATCTTTCTAGCACTTACCGTTTGGACGGTAAGTCGAGGACGGACGGACGGACGGACGGACGGACGGACGGACGGACGGACGGACAGACGGACATGACGAATCTATAAGGGTTCCGAGTTATGAACTTCGGAACCCTAAAAATGACAGATTTGTTACAGTTGTATTCCATTCCTAATACAGCTCCAAGTATTGTGGTGAACCCACATGAGAAAACAGTGATCAAGAGGTCTCGGGTTCGATTCCCGGTTCAGACCAAATATTTGTGTGATCCACAAATATTTGTTTCGGAGTCTGGGTGTTTTTCTATGTATAATATGTATGTATTTACAAAAAAAAAGTATGTTTATGTATTTATATCAGTTGTTTAGTGTCCATAACACAAGCTCTGCTTACTTTGGGACTAGATGATGTTGTGTGTAAGATGAACGAAATATTTAATATTTATTGGCGAGTGCGAGACCGGAGGCTCAATGATGCAGAAGTATCTAAATTAGGCGGCCATAGTGTGGGCCAACATGCTGCATTGTATGCACTTATAATGAGGATGATGACCACCACTCTTAGATTCTACTCATGCTTTCCATCAGGCAGGGTAGAGTCATTTTAGAGTCATATTTAAAAAATAGATTTTATTCAAATTATCACGTTATCAAGCAGTTGCCATGCCACTTTCCATTGGAGGCCAAAAAACATTGTATTGTGGGTTCTAACCCTACATAGCATCATTTTTCTGTCAAGAAATTGTTGTTATTGGTCCAGGTGTTTAGAGTTCGTTAGTAAAGTACCCTGTGATACAAGGTGTATTCGTAATGTGGAAGTTGTTTTTAAAAAAAGAACATGAACAGATTTCTAAAGTTTTTAATTTATGGGAATTGTGTATTTTTCTTTTTTATCCGATTCATTTCATATAGTAACACCTACATTGTACCTTCGAAGCAGTCGAAAATTTTTGAGTTTATTATATTAATCATGATGATGATGATGATATTAATAACTTTTTCAGCTGCTGTTGGCAATTAAAGAAGATGGCGTCAATCTAACACATTACACTGCCTGGACAATGCTTGATAATTTCGAATGGACGGATGGATACAGGTAAATTATAAATGAACGGATGGATAAAGCTTTTAACGTTTTTCACAATCATAATCCATTTATGTTCCTCTTATTAACAATAAATAAATATGGGTTAAAAACTAAAAAAACAAACGGACAGGTAAAGCTATAGAAGAAAAAGTATCGTGTCCGTCATCACAAAGGAAGGATCCTCCGATCAGGGTAGATGCTCATGCCTGGACGCCTACGGTCCAACGGTGGATGTTGGGCAGTTTTCAATAATCTAATCGGCGCGAAAATGACAATTTATTATGATTCGGGATAAGTAGTTACTCCGTAGTTTGATGTATCTTCAATAGATGGTGCTGTTTGCTAAGACGACACCTAAGAACGAAATGTCTCTTCCATCCGTCAAAAATAAAGAATCCTCCGATTAGGGAAGGTTATGCCTCCATCTCGTATGAGGCAGCGACGGTCTTAGCGTGATCTCCACCTTTCGACATTCTAGCCGACATGTACATACATACACGATGGTCTACGACCCAATTCGTTCTGTCGGTCGGAATGACGAGGGGACAGCACCGGATCATGAGGCCGGAATGCTACAGCAAAATGCTCAAGCTCTGCGGGGTTGGCAGGTGCGGCTTGAAACCCAGGAATGGGCTAGCCAGCGCGCTGTCAGAGCCGTTCTGCCGAGCTTTGAAGCTTGGATAGGGAGGACCGACTGTGTCACTTACAGATTGACTCAGATACTCACCGGACACGGTTGCTTCGGTGAGTATCTAAGTAGGATTGGACGTGAGGCTACGGCACAATGCCACCACTGCGGGTCCGACCGGGACTCCGTCTAGCATACGCTGGAAGACTGCCCTGCGTGGGAGTCCGAGCGTCGAGTCCTGGTCGGACGAAACTTGTCACCGCCAGCATTGATCGCGGCAACGCTGGCGAGTGGCGAGGGATGGGAAGCATGCCTGGAAGTTATATAAATATATACAACTTTTCAACATCTAGGCCATATAATAATATACAATACACAGTATCTATCATCCTATCTGGCCAGCCTGGTATAGTAGGCCAAAACATTATTTTCAAGATGAGACCTGTGTCCAGCAGTAGACTATTATAGACTTGATGATGATGTTTTTTTTCTCTTTGGTATGTATGTATGTATTTTTTCAAAATTTATCTAGAATAATTTTCAACGTTTTCAATACAAATCAAAACTTATCAATATTGTTATATGCTACTAATATTATAAATGCGAAAGTAACTCTGTCTGTTTGTCTGTTACGCTTTCACGCCTAAACCACTGAACCGATTTTGATGAAATTTGGTATGAAGATAGAACTGAACTTGGGAAAGGACATAGGCTACTTTTTGTGGAGCCGAGGGCGAAAGCTAGTATGTAATATAGATCTCTATATCTAAGAGTTCCATCGCTACTAGATCTCGAAAATTTTATGAGCAGACCGGTCACCTGATGGAAAGTGACAATCACCGCTCACGAGCGATTGCAACTCAGGAACTCTTTGAGAACTTGCCTTTGAGGCGCGACTACGCCTTTTTTCTTGAGATTCGTATCAGTCCATTAATACAACAAAAAGGAATAGAGGGGAATAGAATGGAATAATAAGGAGCGGGATGGACAGAACGAAACGGAATAAACTTGTTGTACCCCATTTAATACAATTTACACAATTATAGGAGCATACCAAAACAAACAATACAAAGAGGCACTCATAACCACGAGGCTAAGGCTAGATGATTAGAAACAATTAACGAGGGTAAGCAACGGCGGCGTGGTCAGACCTAGATGGGTCACCGTTTGGGACATGATATGTTTGGGCGTTTCTGTGGTTCGGAAGTCACGTTAAGCAGTCGTACCCTAATATTATCATAAAATAGCAGTCGTTAAGCATAGTTGTAGCCTTTTGGGCAGCTCATTGACAGCCAACGTCGTTGATGTTAGTACGTAGCCGCATCGTGTCTTGTCAGTTCCCAATGCACACTCGGCCAGCGTGGGGAGATATGGCCTTAACCCTTCCTGAGAGAAGACTCGAGCCCGGCATTGGGACATTATGGGTTGTTGTTAAAGTGCATATCAAATGACAATCATGTAAAAGAGGCGCATTCATTAAAAGAAGCTTCAATTCTTTTCTATAGAATAGTTGACGTTTAATAGGCCATTTGTGTGCCATTGGTTTAAGTACAATATGATGACGTTGAATGCCGGGAAAACCGTCTATGTACCGTTTTCTATTAGAAATCCAATATCATCAATTCCTTCATACTCCCTGATTGAGCATGATTGTTGCAATGTGGATCGATGTCATTGCCCTTCTCTTAGTCCTACCAATGTGGTAAAATATCTTGAGATACTTATAGATAACAATCTTTCATTCAGACACCATGTGAGTTTGATCACTGCAAGGCTGAAAAAGTTAATATACTTGTTTAAAAATCTGAGGAATGTGGCTGATCCTAAATTAATTAAACAGGTATACATGACTCTGGTGCAATCTATATTAGGATACTGCATTACGGTATGGGGTGGTGCACCCAAAACGATTATTAAGCCGCTTGAGATTGCCCAAAGAGCTATTCTTAAAGTCAGCACCTTCCGCCCGTATTTGTTCCCCACCTACCGTCTGTATCAGTCTTGTGGGGTCCTCTCAGTACGCCAACTGTATATCTTGCTGACTATTATAAAAGAGCACTCCTGCTGCATTTCTGATACAACTGCCATAGCCTCCAAGCGACGTTTTCAAAATAAAAAGGCATTTAGACGCCAATTCATAAATAGATATTTTCCCTTCCTTGGCCCATACTTATATAAAAAAATAGCAACATTATTGACATGCGGGGTCTGAATATAAGAGATCTAAAAGGGAGATTGGTAACATACATTCATAAACTGGACCATACTGAGACTGAACAATTACTTCATGTACTATCTTAAAGTCTACTCTCAACCTCCTACACACACACATACATATTATACACAAGGAGGATACACTCTACAACACTTTAGTTTTATTTTTCTTGTTATGATTTTTATTGTATTTTTTCATATTATTATTAATTTATTTATTCATTGATCCGGTTTATTCACATACAGTGTAATTAATTGTAAGCAAATTCTAAGAAGAAAGAGCGCCGTCGTCTAAAATACAGATATTTAGTTATCTAGCTTATACGCGGATGTTAACTGACTTGTGAATTTGTTAATGAGTATTTGAAAATGTTGTATCCTAGAAATAAGAGTTTATAGTTGAATAAATTATTATTATTAATAATAATTTTATTTCAGTGCCAAATTCGGGCTGTACCAAGTAAACTTCACAGACCCACAACGAACCCGTACCCCTCGAGCATCAGCCTCTTACTACAGAAACATTATAAGGGCCAACTCACTAGATGTAGAAAAACCCACCGATGGAAGATAAACTTCTAAAGTCTGTTGAAATTAAAGGACCGATTAACAAGCACCTTGTTTATATTTATTACTATCCTGTTCATGCTATTAAAAGTTCTGTAAGGCTTGTAGGTCTTGTGGGTAGTTACCCTAATCGTGTATTCACGTACTAACCAGAAAAAGGTCAAGGTATGGATCAATGGATTAAGAATACAGAGTGTCACCCCCCCCCCCCCCTATTCATCCCACGCGGGTGTCGTAACAGGCGGCTAAAGGATAAATTACGCAAGACAACATCAAAGTTAAAGACTGTTGATGATGATGGTGATGCTGTTGTTGATAAGTGTAAGACCGCCATAGTGTGGGTTGCCATGCAACATTGTGTGCACTCACTATGAGGATGGTGACCATGGTACTATTTTGGATTCCTAACCAGGAAAAATAATTATATGATGAAAATGATCATCTGTTACAAAGTTTACATTTAACTTGTTAGTTAGTGGGTAAAATTCATTCTGCTTCATACTTCTTTCATACTGCCTGCATTCGCAGAGTGTGCGGCCCCCACTCCTGGATTCTACTCGTGCTTTTCGTCAAGCAGAGTGGAGTCACCTTGGCAGGCTAAAGGGTGGTGTAAACGATTAAATTTGTTTGTCAAATTTACGTGTTTGTCAAATTATTTTATAGTGTACCGCTGTGTTTGACGCGTTTGTCAAACAAGTTTGATCGTTTACAGGGCTCTTTTGATGTAAAAGTGAAGTTTGACCAACAAATTTGTCAAACAAATTTGATCGTTTACCGTGCTAATTAAAAGAATCTGATAAGAGCCCGGTAAACGATCAAATTTGTTTGAGAAATTTGTTGGTCAAACTTCACTTTTACATCAAAAGAGCCCTGTAAACGATCAAACTTGTTTGACAAACGCGTAAATTTGTCAAACAAATTTGATCGTTTACCGGGCCCAATACATAATGTCACCTAGCTTTAAGCAGAGAGGTTATACAATGACAGCTAGATTGACCGATGAAAAATTGATAAACACATGACGAATTATACACAGAAAATTCCAAAACAAATATTTGCAGATTATACATACAATAGTAGCAACGCCACGATGATTTTAGTACAAACTAGTCATTTTGGCAAGCTTAATCATAATAATTTTAACAAAAAGGAACCGACTTCAATGAAAAACTATTCTGAGTACCCAAATCGCCACAATTTTGCCTATGATATTTGAGGAGTTCTCTTGATTTCCTTGGGATCCCATCATAAGATTCCGATATGGTGACGATGGAACCACCTGTAAGCTACGCCTATTCCAATGCAAAATGAATTTTTGAAATCGGTTCATAAACGACGAAATTATCGCTGAACAGACATTAAAAAAAACCGATGATTTGAGAACCTTCTCCTTTTGACAATGAACTGCTATTTTCTTTGTAATGAGCTCTGCGTTTGACGCTGAATAAATACATATTGAACTGAAGCATAACGGTGTCTACTTATATTTTTTTGAATCGGTTTAAGGTCAGCATTTTCTAAAAAGCGGCCAAGTGCGAGTCGGACTCGCCCATGAAGGGTTCCCTACCAGCAAGTAACTTTCAAGTAATAGTAGGCCAAAACCTCCTTTCAAAGGAGAGGCCTATGTCCAGCAGTGGACTGTTAAAGGCTGTTGATGATGATGATGAAGTAACTTTCATCGATGTTTTTAAACTAGTGTATTTATTGGATGAAAGGTATATTGCGTGTTACGATTTATGATTTATTAAAAAAAACTACTCACTTAATCTCGTTCAAACCAATTTTCGTTGGTAGTTTACATGGTAATGTACAACATATATTTTTTGTAGTTTTATCACTCTCTTATTTTAGAAGTTAGAGGGGGGGGGACACACATTTTTCCACTTTGGAAGTGTCTCTCGCGCAAACTATTCAGTTTAGAAAAAAATGATATTAGAAACCTCAACATCATTTTTGAAGACCTATCCATAGATACCCCACACGTATAGGTTTGATGAAAAGAAATTTTTTTAGTTTCAGTTCCAAGTATGGGGACCCCCAAAATGTATTGTTTTTTTTCTATTTTTATGTAAAAATCTTAATGCGGTTCACAGAATACATCGACTGACTAAATTTCAACAGTATAGCTCTTATAGTTTCGGAAATAATTGACTGTGACATACGGACGGACAGACAGACAGACAGACAGACAGACTTGACGAATCTATAAGGGTTCCGTTTTTTGCCATTTGGCTACGGAACCCTAAAAACTACTACTGTGTATGTTGAAACCGCTTTATATGTAACACTAAGAATGATAATTACCGTTAGTGATAACACTTTTAGTAGTCAACATGCGGTGGATCCAAGTGCTCGTGTTCGGGTGAGATTTAATTTATCTTATCTTACTATTATACTGATATTATTTAAAACATTTGTAATTTAATAGGGTTACCGAGTACGTAGTCTTATATAGATTGTAAATAAGAAACTTTGTAGTTAATATTTGAATAGTTTGTAGTTATTGAACTAGGTTGTGAGTTGGTTTTCTTCCGCTCTGAATAGTTGAGATTCGTGTAGAAGGTTTGTTGTCGTAAGAGTTTCGGGTAGTAAAAAACCGGAATTATGTATATTTACCTATGTTAATTACTTGTTAATTTCTGCAGCTCCGCTCGTAACCGTTTCATTCTTTATTACCCAGAGATATAAAAAAATGTTAACGTTATATTCTCGTACCTACTGAATAAACACACAAAATTTCATAAGAATCTAACAAGCCATTTCGAACGAGTATCCATACTAACATTATGATACGAGAATTTTAGATTTACGGCTCCAATAGGGTACCAATAGCCGGGGAACCAGGTGTACCAAGGCTAACCCCTTGGCAAATAGCTTAACTCGTTCTCGTAAACTATAATATTGAATATGTAGGAGTATAAGAGTGATGCAGCTGTTTGTATACAAATATACAATCACGCACGCGCACCGAACGCGAGAGTCGTCTCTCAGCAACTTACATTTTTGTGTTATCAAAAAGCGATTGCTACGTACTTACTGTATATTTTATATATATATATATATATATATGAGCATGCCACAGTGACTCTACTCTGCCTGATGGAAAGCACGCACTGTGCACACACAATACAATGTGTGCATAGCAGCATGGTGACCCACACCATGTAGGTCTAATGAGATTCTTATGTATCTTTAAACCTGCGGTTTCACACTCCCCAACGAAATACAACAGAACCAATGCTGTCATTTTTAGGTTTGTCTTCTGTGCGATCGTAGTACTGCCCCGGTCGAGCCGGCCCATTCGTACAGAGTAACTACTAATCTTGAATCGCGATAGAGAATTTCTCGCGCCGAAACATCAATCGTTTTGCCTGGTTAGAGAATTATCTCTTTGTGTTGGAGAGACACGACACCGGTCCCTCTACAGGTCTTCTGTTTGAGGGTAGTACCGCTTCGGGCGAGCCGAGCCCGTTCGTGCTGAAGTCAGCGTAGATTTATTACCTTGCAAAACTCCCTGATTCCCAAACAAATATTTGAGGATCACACAAACAATCGGTCCGACCCGGAAATCGTATCCGAGACCTCAAGATCACCAGCCACATACACTAACCGCTAGACTAACAAGGCAGTCAATGGTATATTAGGATAGATCTACTCGTATATATAGTCCAGATAGAATCTAGTCTGTGGATACCTATTTAGTTTTTGGGCAGACTGGAGGTAGGAAGATTTCGAAACCTCTTGGTCCTCCTGGATTCTCCAGAACAGGGCATTTGAGATTGGATGTCAGGATTTTAGTAGACATGTCACGTACTCCTAACTCTTGGGTCCCGTAGAAGTCGGAAATCCTAAGAAATAATTTTACTCTAAATTTTTTACGATATCTAAAAATGAGTACGATAATATTTACCATATCTGTGGACGAAATTTTGTGCCATATCGCGATTAAAGGTACTGATTAGTTGACGATAAGTTGCGCCCGTCCTGCACTTTGACCGGTGGTTTCATTTTGTCATAACAAAGATGTATTTATTGATAGTTATCGTTTTACATATAGAAATTGATTGAATAAGTACCTATGCAATGACTGATAAAATTTACTATCAAAAGAAAAATATGTATAAATACTTAAATAAATAAATAAATAGATATTTCGGACATCTTACACGCAACGTCATCAAGTCCCAAACTAAGCGGAGCTTGTATTATGGTTACTAAACATCTGATATATTAATTCATAAACATACTTTCTTTTTGTAAATACATACATATTATACATAAAAAAAACACCACGGACAAATATTTGTGGATCACACAAATTCTTGGTCTGACCTGGGAATCGAACCCGACACCTCTTGATCAGCAACCGCATACGCTAATCACTAGATCAAAAAGGCAGTCAAATGTTTCATTTGATTTTCGTTTTCCACTTTCACGAGATTGTCGTCATGAGGAACAGCGATATCGACAATCATTGCGTGGTGACCTAATTGATACATCACCGCAATATCAGGCTTATTGGCAACAATAGTCCTGTCTGTTATAATAGATCGATAAACCTGGCACCTCTCCACCTTACTCTCACCTCATTCACAAGTTAGTATTTAAGGGCAAGATGTTGATGATTCTGGTTACTTGTATTTCTCTTCCGTGTTTGTGGGACATACACACTTAGTATGAAGAGTATACCAATTGAAATCCTTTACAAGTTACTTAATGACTGCATGTTACCTATAACTCCATTAAGAATTTCCAAAGCAACATAGTTGGGATCCTATCAAACATGATTTATAAAGTTACGGTAACTCAGTTCGGCCATTGGTACCTGAGGCGGTGTGCGGTTTTGGTCGGTTCGAGTCTGACATAACCACCGACTGGTGGTATCCGAGGGATTTCCGCACAGAAAAAAAAGCGGCCAAGTGCGAGTCGGACTCGCCCATGAAGGGTTCCGTACCAGCAAGTAACATCATATAAAAGTTCTTGTAGTTCGTTGTAACTTTCATCGATGTTTTTATACTAGTGTATTGATTGGATGAAAGGTATATTGCGGGTTACGATTTATGACGTATTAAAAAAAAACTACTCACTAGATCTCGTTCAAACCAATTTTCGTTGGTAGTTTACATGGTAATGTACAACATATATTTTTTTTAGTTTTATTACTCTCTTATTTTAGAAGTTAGAGGGGGGGGGACACACATTTTTCCACTTTGGAAGTGTCTCTCGCGCAAACTATTCAGTTTAGAAAAAAATGATATTAGAAACCTCAACATCATTTTTGAAGACCTATCCATAGATACCCCACACGTATAGGTTTCATGAAAAAAAAAATTTTGAGTTTCAGTTCCAAGTATGGGGACCCCCAAAATGTAATGTTTTTTTTCAATTTTTATGTAAAAATCTTAATGCGGTTCACAGAATACATCGACTGACCAAATTTCAACAGTATAGCTCTTATAGTTTCGGAAATAATTGGCTGTGACATACGGACGGACAGACAGACAGACAGACAGACAGACAGACTTGACGAATCTATAAGGGTTCCGTTTTTTGCCATTTGGCTACGGAACCCTAAAAAGGGTAACTCAGTTGACATTTAACGTCACTGTCACATCGCAAGGAAACGTACCGATGAGCTGAAATTTATAGGGGCCGCAATTGCATCTATGACGTTATATTTTAACGTTAAGCTTACTACTTCTAATTAATCAAAGTTGTTAATGGCTGTCCGTGTGGTGATGAATTGAGAATTTGGGGTTTCAGCACCTGAAAGTTAAACACACTGAATACCTTGTTGGTCAAGTAGTTAGCGTATGCAGCTACTGATAAAGAGATCTCGGATTCGATTGCCGGTTGGAACCAAATGTTTGTATGATCTACAAATATTTAATTTTGGACTTTTTTTGGATGATTTCTGTGTATAATATAAATGTATTTACAAAAAAAAGTAAGTATGTATTTACATCAGTTGCTTAGCATGCATATTAAAAGGGTTGCTTAGTTAGGGACTAGAAACAGCCGAAACGTGCTGAAGTATAACTCTTCCATGGTTGTATTAAAACTTATAATAAATATTTTACAGTGTTTACCTGAGCCTGTCGTGGTGCGCAGAAGACTGGTCTTTTCCAGCAGGTTTTCAATTTGGAGCAGGGACGTCTTCGTATCAAATAGAAGGTGCTTGGAATGTCAGCGGTGAGTTATTTCTTTAAATATTCAACAAAACGTTAGGTTAGGTCTAAACGAAACGGTTTTAGATTATATGGCTATTTGATTTTCATATCCAAGAGACATATTCAATCGTGGGACAGACATGCATCGCTTACTGCCTCTCCGTACTGAGAGTTATTGTTCCAATAATTTCATTTCATTTCTCATTCGAAAGAATGGTAATACTTACGTTAACTCCCACACTCTATTCCTTCTTTATCCAGTCTCAAAATGATGTACAGCGGTCATCATGGTGGTCTTCCTTAAAACTAAAAGGCCACTTAATAAATTTTACATATGACCGTTAAATCCCGAACTATAGTAACCAAACCCCCGATAAACATAATTTTATAAATTCATAAATTACATCCGGCTATAGAAGAAATGCCAGTCATACAATATTTGTCTCGGAAACAAATCGAATTTTGAAGTTGTGGAAGACGTTCTGGTTTAAAAGAATAAATTCTTTATAGAATATGAATAAAAATATAAAAGAAATTGTAACAATAACATTAGCTATAAAAATTAAGTGAATGTTAAATCGTTGGTCCCGGTTTGTTATGAAGATCCATGACAATCGTTATTAGGATGCCAATGCCGTCAAATATACTGAAAACAATTTCTACCTTTGAATTTAGCCAGCCATCAATCATCAAATCAAAGATCCCATGCCTTAGAAAAATTGTTATTTGTAAAACCGGTTAACTGATTACCAACCGACCATAAAATACCATGCGATTAATAAAGGCTAGGAAGAAGAAACCAAAAAAAGAAATGAAACCTTTGTTACAGACAAAGGCGAAAACATTTGGGACAGATTTATTCACAGTGACCCAAGTAGGGTTAAAGATCTATCCAATGGTGACGTTGCAGCCGACTCTTACCATTTATATGAGAAGGACATCGAGATAGCTTCAAAACTAGGATTACATTTTTACAGGTATGAAATAATACTTCAATACTAACTTTGAAATTAGTTTCCATCCTAGCAAAAGAAAACTAACCAGTTGATAAATTGAGAATACGGAGTGTCACCAACAAACCCTATTTCATTTGTTATTGTAGTATCTGGTTTTTAAGGTTCCGTAGTTCATGACTCGGAACCCTTATAGATTCGTCATGTCCGTTCGTCCTCGACTTACCGTCCAAACGGTTAACAATGAAACTTTGCATGGATATGTGTTTTTATCACGTCGAAAAAGTGCTACAATGAAATCATGAAAAATATTTTTATTTGGAGTACCTCGCCTACACACACGTAGTGTTTTTAAACTTTTCCTTTTTTCATTATATTAACACGAATAATATTTACCACATGTTTTTTCTTAGTACCTTTCACATCACTTTACTAACACATAACAGAGTATTACGTTCTATAAACAGTGAAATTATTTCTCCAGATTTTCAATATCATGGGCTCGCTTGCTTCCGACTGGTTTCCCCAACCGCATCAGTGAAGACGGCAAGAGGTATTACAATAACCTGATCGACGGTCTTCTAGCCAAAGGCATAGAACCCATGATCACTTTATATCATTGGGATTTGCCTCAGACCCTGCAAGATCTTGGTGAGATTATTAGTGTTTTACTTTACTAAACTATATTTCAAATTCAATAGTTTCATACTGCATTTATGTCGATTTAGTTTCAGGAGTATAGGGAGAAGTATTAAGCGTCTATATCGTGCTAACCATCAGTTTAGTCTAGTTCACTGCATTCCCAATCATAATTGGGAATATAGTGAATACATAACTAAACGGATTAATAATCGAAAACATATAAGAAAAGTTTTTAAATGCAGTCATTATCATTCTCAGGCTAAAAAAAAGGCAATTGTGAATTGATTTAACTGAGGTTCGGTCTGGTCTGCAGGCTTGGATTCGGCAGATGCGGAAAATCGAGTCTCCACTTTGTATACTACGTAAGACAGGGACGCATTGGAGTGTACGTTGTACGTGTCATTTAGTGAACAGCAATGAAAGAATGTTGATGATGAATGGAACAATTACTTAGCATCCGTTTTCTTTTCTATGAGGTCGAAGCATCACTTAAGACTTCCATAATACACCTCTAAATACAATAGCTAATCTATATTCATATTTCGAGCCTTTATTCTCCAGATAATTTGGGGTCAGCCACAAGTTCAACCGGTTTACTTGAATATCAGTATTTCGATTTTATTTTTTACGAGTTATTCTATATTCGAATCCAAAATAATCTTCTTTGTTCTTCAGGTGGCTGGACCAATCCGTTGATGGCCAACTGGTTTGCTGACTACGCGCGAGTAGTGTTTAGTCTGTACGGAGACCGAGTGAAGACCTGGCTGACAATCAATGAGCCACTGGTTGTTTGTGATGTGCCGTATAACCTTGGTATTTTTCCACCAGGAATACGCCGTCCTGAAGTTTTCTACTTGTGTAACAAGATTGTTCTGTTGGCTCATGCCAAGGCTTACAGACTTTATGAAAAAGAATTTAAAGAAAAATATCATGGTGAGTTTAATTGATTGGCCATTTTATGAAAAGAAGAGTTAGTTGAAAAGTTCTACTTAGACTTCTTTTTCGTTCTTATTTTCAATACATATGGTGTTACATAAAATTATGACGGACTATAATTTATATTTATGAAAACGATTTATTCATGGCTCACAATCCTAAATATCTCCAGGATCTGTATGGAAGTTGTGGGTCAGAACATTAAAAGCTAAAGCTTTTATTTACAATTTGCATCTAATATTTTTTTTCTTTTGTTCCACAGGTGAAGTATCAATAGTAAACCAATTACTGTGGTTTGAGCCTGAAAATGAAGATGACGTTGAGTTGGCAGAATTGGCTCTTCAATATTGTGTATGTTGTTTAATACTGCATTTAGAGTCTACACTACAACTATCATTATGGCATTTCGGCTCTTGCAATGTCTCATGTAGCAGATGGTTTTGAATGGGATCTATTAAGGTTCACTCTCCGCGTAGGGTAAGAATGAGGGTCAGGGATACGACAAGTCTTGGATGTGGGTAAAAAACAGCTTGATGAGGCTAGTATACTATGACACAAAATTCACGAGGAGTAGTACAAATGATTTTTCATTTGAAATAATATTATGTTAATAAACGAAGTCTATGTTAATACGATATTTTCAATAAAATAAAAATAATTTGTATTATTTTAAAACCAAAAGTAAATTAAATATACCGACTTAGTAAAAATATTAATTACTTATTAGTTGATGCAAATTTGGCTACGGCTAACCCTATTTAGTGAAATTGTCTCACAGAAGATCGTTCCCTTGTAAATTAGATGTTAGAGTTCCAGGGACCTTCTTACGAGGGTATGCCTGGTTCCTCGGCTCATACTCGTAGTACCCGAGACGGTTGCGGTATTAGTCGGTCCGAGTCCGACATAGCCATCAACTGATGGTATCCGAGGAAATTCCCGCACGAAAGAAAAGGGATTCTCAAAGGAATATTTTGTAAAAGAAAGTAATCACCTGTTTTTTTAAGAGAATATTCCACAATCCTCAATCTATGTTTTCAGGCAGGTCGATACTCTCACCCCATATATTCCAAGGAAGGTGGTTGGCCACCAGCGATAGAGAAGATAATAGAAGAAAATAGCAGAAAGATGAAATACCCCAGGTCTATTATGCCAGCATTTACTCCAGAGGAAATTGAACTTGTTAGAGGTATTTAACGGGTATTTTGTTATAATTTAAATTGTGTATCATCTATCAACCGTTTATGTGTAATATGCTGACTATTGGTGAAAGAATTATTAAAATCAGTGTAATGGTAAAAGTATAATATAATTTATCAAATAAACAAAGAAACTCACGTTCATCAAAAACCCATTAACGTCCTACTATTGGGCTCTGGTCTCTTCTCAAGAGAGTGTTAAGGCTGTCCCCACGCTGGCCGAGTGCGGGTAAGAGACTGCACGTAATCTTGCAGTTGGATGTTTTAAGCCACCCGAAGGCCTCCAACTAAGCTTCACGGCAGTTATGTGATGATAACAACCAGGACCGACTGTTTAACGTGACCTCTAAATCACGAAAACGCTCATGGTATCATGCCTAAAGCGGTCACCCCTCTAGGTACTGACCCTTACTTACCCTCGGTGATTGTTTCCAATCATCTAGAGCAACTCACTTTCGTATTTATAATATTAAATAGGTTAATAGGATTGGCTGCACGGTTGGCCCAGTGGTTTAAGCGGTCGGTCGCTAGGGGGGAACCGAGTCCCGCCTGCCACCACTGCGACTGCAGTGAGGACACGGCCCAGCACACGCTGGCGGTCTGCCCCGCTTGGGCGGCGCAGCGCCGGGTCCTCACTGCAGTCATCGGAGGAGATCTCTCGCTGCCGGCCGTCATAAGATCGATGCCCGGCAGCGACAGTTGTTTTACCGCGGTCGCAACCTTCTGCGAGGACGTAATCTTGCAGAAGGAGGTGGCGGAGAAGGCCCGGGAGGATTCCATCCAATCGGACCCGATCCGCCGCCGGCGCCCCGGGCGGCGGAGGCGCGCATACCTGCGTCTCATGCCGCCCTGAGAGTGGCCGCGGATGGGCGGGACGGGTTTCCCGTCCGTCCGCAGTAGAGGCCAACCGCGAGGGGGCGGCGTCCGCGTGTGACCGGACGTTGCCCAATAGAGAGTCGAAATTAGAGTAGGTGCCCGCAACAGTGCGGGCAGGCGCCGGTTGGAGTCCAGAAGGAAATCCCCTCCCTGGACTCCCTCCAATACAAAGGCGCAGAGAGGGTCACACCGTGTGGTTTTAGTCGGTTCGAGTCCGACACACCACCCCGCCGTAACCCCCGACGGGGTGACGGTCCGCGGGGATTTCCACACGTAAAAAAAAAAAAAAAAAAAAAAAAGTGGTTTAAGCGGTCACCGCGCCGCTTAAACCAAGTGTCGTGAGATCAAACCCCACGATGGATAACACTTCGTGTGATACAGAAATTGTTATTCTGAGTCTGGGTGTCCTTTGTGTCCGTTTCACGTATGTTTGTAAAGTCCCGCGTGATACAGGATTTATATTCCTAATGCGGGAGTTGTCTTATTTAAAAAAAATACAAGGGATAATGTTTAATGATCCTCTTCCAGGGACATACGATTTCTACGCGATGAATTATTATACGGCCCGCACAGTTCGTCAAGCAAAAGACGGTGAGCAACTAGGTCCGTGGCCTATAAAAGATATTTCTGATTTGAAACTTGTGACTTCAGTTCGCCCAGAATGGCCTACCACAGTTTCACGAATATACCAGGTAAGATAAATACATAACATTCCGTTTTTGTGTGTTTTCTATGTACAATATTATACATACGCATGTACAAAAAAAATCTTCATGTATTTATATCAGTTGCCTAGTAGCTATAATACAAGCATGCTTAGTTTCGGACTAGAATCAGATGATGTTGTGTGTAAGAACTGAAAGAAGTCCAAAAAAAAATTGTTTTCTTATTAGAAATAATATATTTACAATTACAACACGAAAATTATTTTTTATTTTATACTTATGTTTAATATTATTTTATGAGTTTGCCACAACCTCATACATTTTAACGTTTGGTTCCTATTTTATTAACAATAAATTAAATAATATATTTTACTGTAGAATATCATATACATAAGTTTAATAAATATAAGCAAATTATTCCAATAAGTAACTTTGAAAAACAAAAGTATCAACGGTTGTTTCTTTTCGGGAACAATTTCTGATATAATTTTAACAAAAAGGAACCGACTTCAATGAAAAACTATTCCGAGTACCCAAATCGCGACATTGTGCCTATGATATTTTAAGGAGTTCCCTAAATTTCCTTGGGATCCCATCATCAGATCCCGATATGGTGCCATCGTCACCATGTGTAAGACCACCTGTAAGCTACGCCCATTCCAATGCAAAAATAATTTTTGGAATCGGTTCATAAACGACGAAATTATCGCTGAACATAAAAAAAAAAATAAAAAAAAAAGATTCGGACTAATTGAGAACCTCCTCCTTTTTCTTGAAGTCGGTTAAAAAAAAAAATGTTTTGCATATCGGCATGGATAATCTTATTTTTTCAGATCCATCCACCAGGCATACGTAGGATGCTCGTCTGGCTAAAGAAGAACTACGGGGATATAAAGTTCCTTATCACTGAGAATGGATATCCTAGTACAGGTGGCCTTGACGATCAAGATCGAATAGAATATTATCAAGCTCATTTGAAACAGGTTTCAGGATTATTTTTTTACTTATTCTATATTAATACAAATAAATACAATCTGTGTCTGTTTGTAATCTAAAATTAATATTGCATGTAAAAATATGTACGGTATGTGAAAATATATGTATGTAAAAATATTTACATCAAAAAAGCAATTTTGTCTGTCTGTCTATTTGCTCCGGCTAGTCTCTAGAACGACGAGACCGATTTTGACGTAACTATCACTGACAGATAAATGATGACATAGGGAGTAACTTAGAATAAAAAATTTAAACAGGCTACGCCCCGCGGCATTACTCGCGCCTTACAACAATAGTTCCGCGGGTGGCACGGCAGGACTCAACTAGTCTTGAATAAACGGGTACTAATTCTACATGTTGCTATAAAAATTCTTGTTGTTGTCAAATAATACATTTAGGTATATATATATGTGCGATCTACTAACATTAACGTCTGGAATCCGATCGTGGTAAGCGGTCCTACGTCCTTGGAGGATAACGACAACTGCTGCACCAGGTTTTTATATCCTGTGTCGTGGGGAACTTTATAAAAATACCTTTAACCGACACAAATAACATCCAGACTCAACACAACAACTTGTGGAGCACACAAAATGTTGTCCCATGAGAGTTTTTAACCCAAAATACTCAACGCAGTAGCAAGCGGCGAAGCGACCGCTTTAATCATTAGGCTAACCTTCCACATAAATCCTCTTTTTGTGTTGTTGATTAATACCTGTCTCTAATTTTTCTTCTCTTTCTGTTCTCTTTCTTTCTTCTTTAATCATGGATAATTAAATTTTTACGTTTTTGAAATCAATTTGAGAAATATGATATCTACTATGACTCAATCTCATAAAAATTATTTGGATGCGACATGGCCTAGTGGTTGAAGTGGTCGTCACGCCGCCGTGGTCTTTTAAAAAAATTCACCTTCATGAGTAGGTGAATTTATAATATATAATTTTCTTAAACTGTTGCAGCTCCTGCTGGCCATTAAGGAAGATAAGATCAATTTAACTCATTATACAGCCTGGTCTCTATTGGATAACATGGAATGGATAATGGGATATGAGTTAGTATACATTTTTGGTCAATCACTAACAATATATTCATCTACAGCTGGACACAGCTACACCACGTTGGGTGGACGGGTTGATACAGTATGTGTGTGTGTCAAGATTTCCTAATCGTCGTAATGCTGTTGTCCCGGCTAGTTTGAGCCCTTAATGGGCTCCTACGACACACATAGAATGGACACACACAAAGGCTTGTTGTCATTCCGTATTCCTAATCCATCACCTCAGGAGTCAAAAAAAAATATTAACACTATCATTTATATTTTCACTACAACGCACTTATTTAATTGGATTTAATGACTTTTTTTTATATTAAAGCCTACCAAAGTGACTCTACTCCGCCTGATGGAAAGCATGAGTAGAATCCACTCACCAACGAAATACGACCGCACGAATCAATTTTGCACCCCCATAGTCGTAAAAACATATACCTAGGTGTTTATTAGGTCCATAAATACTACTTGTAGAGTATGATTTTATATATTTTTTTTTTGTATATTTCAGACATAAATTTGGGCTCTACGAAGTGGATTTCACAGATCCTCAACGAAAACGCACGCCTCGTGCCTCGGCTGGTTATTACGCTAATGTTATAAAAGCAAACTCGCTTAATGTGCAAATGGAGAAAGTGCTAGACTCAAAAGATGAGCTGTGAATGTAGTACAGCTATTTAAATGGAAGTGTCTATTTGTAATTTTAAATTAATATTTTTTACTAAATACATAAGAAAGTAAAACTGGTACTTACATAAAATAATCAATATTTGACAATTTATCAGTCAGTCTGATTGTTCCATCAGATAGATGATGGTAGAAATATTAACTTAGACTACTTTTATTTTAGACTTACTTTGTTCCTCGGTGTAGCCTGCGGTTGTTGTTGCAAAGGTACATTTTGAGCCGCGTAACATCTCCGTGCAAATCTTTTTTTATGTTTAAGCTTGCCAAATTGACTCTACTCTGCCTGCCTAGAAAGCGTGAGTAGAATATAAGCTATTTATTAATACAGAGTTTTTATAAAAGTAGTCTCTGAAAAGTAGAGTCAGTCAATAATTAGATTAGTGTACAGGCCTAGAGATAAGGTACAGCATTTAGACAATCTTAAGGGGCGTTTTTCAAAATTTTGCTCCGTTACGTACAGGATGTCCATTTATTTTCATAACAAAATTTTAAATAAACGATGAAATGTAGGCATTTACAATGAACTAAGGTTTAAGAAAAACCTTAATCAAACAATGTTAAATGAGTATAATTTCTATTTAATGTATTATTATAGTGAGGGTTGCCAATACAGGGGTCTTGTACGTTACATTTTCATTCAAAGTAAATAATAACTCAATCATATCAAAGTTAATCAGCTTTATTTATAATTAATCAACAACATAAAAATCTTCTAAAATTTAATACCACTTTGTGATATCTTGCCTCTTAGTGCTGTTTAAAATATAAAATATGTCTTGTACGTAACTAAATGGCACTCTGGACTATCAAACTTTGTGAATAAATAACTATTCTGAAAGACTAACATTATAGGTAAGTTTTTTTAAATACAAAAAATAACAAAAAGACATTTAATATATATTAACAAAAACATAACTCCCAAAGGTTTTTTCATAAAAAAATAAAAACTATAACAGCCAAAACAGGACAGTTACGTATGTGGACAACAGTCGTTACGTTTAGGAACTCTAAAGCTATGTTTACAACGAGCACAATTTCTAGTCATTTCACAATATTATTCAACATTTCAAAAACGTCGTGAGTCGTGATGTGACATATTATTTAAGTCACATCACTTACTGTACCTACTTATTTCTATAAAATTAGTCAATATCACAGACTGTTTTGGTTTGAGCATTTTAAAAATATATTTTACAAAAAACTTAGGGGATTCAAGTCTATCTCAGTTTCATTTTCACATTAAGTAGGTAACAATACTTCTAAACTTACAAAAAAATCCAACAGATACAAAAAAATGTCAAATAAGTAGTAACAAAAATAAAATAGGGAACCAATAAGTAGGTAATTCTGCGTGATTGTTTGGTCTTCTTTTAGAGTAACTTTTTCATTTTCCAATAGCTCAATCATCTTTTTGTGTTTAATCTCTAGGCGAAATCTATTTTTACTTAAACTACTAATAACTTTCTTTAACCTTTCACCATTTATAATTTCGGGAATTCAATCTCTGTTTTTTCTTCAATTTTGTATTATCTTGCATCTCTGGCACTGTCACTGGAACAGCTGGCTTAGTATTATTTACTTTTTTATTTTCCCTTTTATTCCTTTTTTGTTATCTCCAAATTTTCCGTCTTTTTTCCTTTTCTTCCTTATTTAGTTCACTTACCTTGAGTTTATGTTCTTCAGTCTTTCGACTTCTTTCTTTTTATATTTGTTGTATTTTTCTTCATTTTCTTTGTTTTTGTCCATATCGCCGTTGTTTTTGTCTCTCTCGGCACCAGTCAACGGCATAATTTACCTGAGTAGGAATAAATTAATTTGTAAGGAAGTGCCGAGGATGTGAGGAATGTTAGGGTTCACCCTCTTTATCGCTACTCTAAATAGGATATTTATAACATAATAAGGAAACCTGCTCACCATGAGGTGACTAGATCCTATAAAGGTAATGAGTTTACCTCTCTGGGTGGATTATATTTTTAATTTATATTAAATTGCACAAGACAGTATGAACGCATCTTTACGAGTCCAGTACGTCACGTCCTGGACGTTACGTATAACGCGGACTTGTCATTATATGTTTTTTTGGTATAAAAAAAGTTGATTATAGTAGTTTACTAGTACACATTCATTATCTACAACATATTTACTTATAATTTAACACGAGTAGTATATAAAATTTGTGGGTCTTACCTTTCAAAATCAATGTTCGTACCGGACAAACAAAACAGACCCGTCACGCACGTCACGGACCGCAAGTGTTGACGATTGAATTTCTTCAGTTTTAATTCAAAGGAAGAGAACGAAGGAATGATAAAAACATCGTCAATATGGCATTGCTTAAAAATAGTTAGAGCCAAAGACAATATTATTGTTATTCTTTATAAAATCATACCGTTACGTACAGGACTGTCCGCTGTGGCCAGTTTTTTAAATCCGATAATGTCAGTATTTATATTAGAAAAATATACTACAACCTTATTATATTTTATTTAAAAACAAATAAAATGAGTTATTTCATTCGAGTAATACTAAAGATATCCAAATATAGCTTATATATTCTCCAAAATACGTAATCAAAATCCAGGATATGATGAAGGACACATAAAAAAGTAGGATAATATTTGGTATTTTAATAAATATTAAAATATGTTTTCCGTTTAAGTCTTAAGTTTATCTTTTTTTTTACAGTAAGTTAAACATTTTACCCTAACGTAAAATAATTTGATACTCACTTCCTACATTTTTGCCTTTTAATCAATGGTCAAACTCGTAGGACACGGCAAAATAGTCCTGAGCAAAATTTTGAAAACCGCCCTAAGATTGAAAAAAAGGTTCAGAGATATAGGTATTTGAAAGTATACATAAAGATGAGTATAGTTTGTAATAAAATATATCCAGACATATTATGTACTAAACAAATTAAATCATTATTTTTTCATTCAGGTATGTTCACTTATTGCAATATTTTTAAATAAAATTATACAAAATAAAACAGCTTTTGATGTACCTGCATTATACCTTTGTTTCCTGCACATTATACAACAGTTATCAACGATCAACACCATCAATATTGTAGTAAGTTTCAGAACTGACGAACTGTCAATTGTCAAAGTCACATTGTAATATTTTGAGGTTATATTATTGATTCAGACCAAATAAAGTTTCAACGAAGACTGAAAATATTCAATTAACACAATGAGTAAAAGATTAAACAATATGAAATGGGAATCAGTGGCTTTAGAAGGCTTCCCAGCATCGATGTCAGATAAGTTTCAAGGCTTTGTGGGATTAGAAGAGTGCACAGATTATAGTCTCGATAAAGAGGGCAAAAAGTCTAAAAAGGTTTGTATATGAGTTATTACTGCTTCTCTAAAAAATAATATATCTTTATCAGCTTGTTACTTGAGTGAAAACATTATATTTCATAAGTTATTTATATATTATTTTCTAGGTTATGAAAACACTAAACGCACACTAGGTCGAGCTGGCCTAGAGGCTCTAATTACTTGTATTAATATAGCAATGATATTAATTGAAGTATTATCATACAATTTATATAAAACTACCTTTTGTCTGCGGCTCCTCCTGTTAGTTTCTCCATAAAATGTAGCCCATGTCCACAAGAATCAATGTATATCTATAACAAATGTCATTAAAATATAGTGCAGTAGTTTAGACGTGAAAGCGTAACAGACAGACAGAAAAACGAGAAAGACCTTTGAAGTACCATACTACTCTTGCCAGATCGGATGGTATAGGACATATTTCAAGTTTTCCTTCTACTTGCGGTGATGAATATCACAAGGGTAATTTGTTCCCTTAGTTGCTACCTGAGACATACCCTCACATACAATGGTCCACTTAAAGGACTAAGTGTGGAAACGACCTACATAACATAGAACATCTATGGCATGAATAAAGATGCTGAAAAGTTGTGTTCTTAGCCCATCACCTATTAAAAAAATATTTAGAAATTGATACAATAACTTCACCAGTGCCCTTTTTCACCTAAGATATATGATGCTTTATATCTTTAAAATACCATTCCTACATAAGTCTGTTTTCTATGTATAATATACAATATTGTGTATATAATAAACTATATTGTATGTATTTACAAAGAAAGATTTGATAATGTATTTAGATCAGTTGTCTAGTACCCATAATACAAGCTCTGCTTAGTTTGGGACTAGATAATGTTGTGTGTAAGATGTCTGAAATATTTATTTATTTACTTGAAACTATGTATCCTAAGATTAATATTCTTGTGGCAATTTCAGAATAAGTTAAAAGAATTTAAAGAAAAAATTAAGGCAAGGAAAGAAAAGAAGAAGAAAAGAAAAGCTGAAACAGCTGAAAGCCAGATCGAAGTTCCAACTAAGAAAGTTAAAGTTAGCAATGGCTTTGTTGTTGAATCATGTGCTACTGCCACACCATCACTAGCAAATAATCAAAAAACAAACAACAAAGTAAAAAAGAACAATCAAAATAAAGAAAATGTTAAATCTAAAAAAAAAACGACAAATAATGCTAAGAACAATGAAGAACAAAACAACGCAACAAATAAAGAAGTAAGAAGAAATAAACCAAAACTCGGTGATCTACCGCAATCCAACTCTGAATTAACACCAGAAGACATGTTAACATGGGCTGAGTTTAAATTGCAGGAGCCTATTTTAAAAGCTCTAACGGAATTGGGCTTTAAACAACCTACAAAGATACAGCAATTAACTTTACCTGCTGCTATACATGGTAAGATATGTCTTATGTTCTTTACATTAAAGCATTTTATTCTATCTCCAACTGTAGCCATAGATAGCAGGATAGTACATTATTTTTAAGGCAGTAGAGCCACACTGTTTTCAACACGATTGAGCCGACTCAACCGGGGCGGTACCCTCTCAAAGAACCACCTAAAGTGACATTGATATCTATGATTGATGAGTTAGGTAGGACTGGAGATCCTGTGATACAGGGTGACAGTTATCGTAGTATGTGTACGAGCAATCGAATGTTCGTAGACTCGTATTATAAGGGTTGCGTGGATCGATCCGTTGGCCGGGGACTCCCGTAGAATCGGTGGTACTGCTTACCGCCCGCAACTTAAACAGGGGCCCAACAGCAACTTACCATCCTGGGTGGCTAACCCAGCAGGTTGCATATGTGTATTAATATCAGTTGTCTAGAAACTATAGTCCAAGCTCTGCTTAGTTTGGCTTTAGGTGTCGCATGTCCCAAATGTTTATTTATTATTATTATTCTAGGTCGTCGAGACATTCTAGGAGCAGCAGAAACTGGCAGTGGTAAAACTTTAGCGTTTGGACTTCCAATTCTCTCTGGTATACTAAAACTGAAAGAAAAAGCGGAACTTAAAGGGCTCGATGTTTATGACATTCCATATAAAAAAGGCGCAGCTAAAAAGAAAGAAGTTGAAGTCAAAAATGATGATAAGAGAAATAAAAAAGAAGAGAATCAAAAAAATATTATTAAGAAGAAGAAAGTAGAGGAACCAAAAGAATCATCTGAAGATGGTTATAGTAGTGGAGAAGGAAGTAATAAAGAGAATGACAATAAGTCAGATTCACAAGAGAAAGAGTATAGTGACGATGATTATTTAGAAGAAATTGAAGTGCCTATTAAAAAAAGAGATACAGCAGAAGATGAAGGCAATGACAGTGATGACGAAAATTATATACATTTATCCGATATGTTAGATTCTGATGACTTGGTTGAAACAAGTGATGATGATAATGATGATGATAGTAAAGCAGAAGGCAGTGAGGAAGAAAATGAGATTGATGAAGAACTCGATGAAGGCGAAAGTGATGAAGAAGAGGCTAGTGAAAATGAAGAAAGTGATCTCGAAAATGAAGAAGTCGATGAAGGGGATGAAAATGAACAAGGTAAGATTAATTTAATTAAAGCTTTTGATCCGCAAGTTACATTTTCTAATGCAAAGAAATCCTTAAACATTAATATGACAAAATACTACCTACTATTTCTACATTAAAAAAATCTGCAGAAGAACTAATATATATTTATCATTTTCAATCTCAAATTCATTGGAATGTCTGATTGTAATTCTAAATTAACAGCTTCACACGACATGTAGACCGTTTTTTTCAAGTCTTTCACTGTCAAATACTGAATTTATACGAAATAATTTTTGACACATTACTTTCATAATTAGTTGTTTTTTAATACTTACTCTTACTTTAATTTAAAAAAAAATATATACATAACCTGCTTCCTACTAATATCATAAACGCGATTGTTATACATATTCACAAACTTTTGCGTATGTATGTTTGTAGCTTTTTAACGCAAAAACTACTCAATGGGTTTCCATGAAACTTCTCAATAATATAACTTACATATCAGAATAACACATAGACTTCTATTTACACGGATAACATACACGCGGTTAGAACCGTAGGCAAAAGCCAGTATAAAATCAACAAAGCCTCATAGCATAACAGGCCGGCGGCAAGCAGTATCCACATCATCTTTTTCCGATTAAAAAATCAAACTATAAAAAACAAAAACAATCTCCTATCACTGCGAACTCCACACATAACAATTAAAACAAAAATTAAAATAATTTCACTCACACACACACAAAAGTGTAGTGCAGCGTGTAGTCATTTGGGCTACTTTTCTACTAGAGTGGAATGCCTGCGTAAAGCTACTCGCATAGTCATGATTCATCATCTATTTTCTTCTTTCGTTGGCTAATGGTACTCAGTCACGTGATCAAAACAATGAACAAGAGAGAATAGAATAAGAAACGAAAATCGTTTGCAACTTGCAACTTGGCTAGAGGGACTGTTACTCCTTGAATAAAACCATAAATAGTAAATAAAGATCAATTCGGCCCTTTCAGGAATTGGCTGCGTGAAAGTAGTGGACAACATAGAGATACCAGGACATGTGTCGGTGAAGACTGGCAAACCATTGTATGCTCTCATCATGACCCCTACCAGAGAACTTGCCATACAGATCAGCAGGCATTTAATAGCTGCTGCTAAATACACAGGTATGTACTAGATATAATCTATAAAAATAATTATAATTGAAGTGTCTATAAGTAATATCAAATTAACAGTTTTTTCCTAAATGCATATGAAAGTATATCCAGTACTAACACCAAAATAGCAATTGTTAAATTTTTTGTTTGTCTGTCGCTCGCATACTAGGCATGCCTTTTGTGTTTTTACGTTTCCATATTTCCCGGCAATTTTGAATTTGTAACTGTTCTATATTATTTATTTGTTTAAACTTAATGCACATATCGTACAAAGGAGGACTATAAAATATATAAAAACAAATAAATATATATGTAAAACAAATAAAATATTATACTTTATAATACATAAACATACATATATAGAATATTAGAGTGTGTTTAAATTTTGAATCTCAACAGTTGAAAGTATTAGGATAATGCTATTGTTTAGGCACAACGTCGATTGTAATCTGTCAGGTTACGTATGAAAATGAATATATCTAAGGAAAATGGGCCTTTCTTTACATTTCCTAAACTTAAGAAAAGTCTTCGTGGTCAAAGGTCCGGTGAAGAAGCAGTTGACACTTTCAAGTCAGCCATTTTGAACACCCCCACTTCAGAGTGGAGTAAATGTTATAATAACTGGTTTGCGCGAATGGAAAAGTAGTGAATACTTTGAAAAAAAAAAAGTACTATAAAGGTACGCGTCCTTTGGCCAGCGCCGGGCGCACCGCGCTCACGGCACACAACGAATTAAGGTTCTAGTTGTGTTTTTTTCTTCAAACGGCAAAACTTAAAAAGCATGCCTCGATTTACAAGAATAACCACGGGGTAACAATATCCATTTTCCACAATTTTTCAGCATGGTATGACAATGTCTACATCTCAGTAATCACCAAAACAAATTTTCTCCTCAGGCATACGAATAGCTACCATAGTGGGTGGTATGGCGGCTGTCAAACAGGAAAGAGTGCTTCGTTCTGGTCCTGAGATTGTTGTAGCAACACCTGGAAGGTTATGGGAGCTCATCGGTCAAGGGCAACCGCATCTGCAACAACTGGACACCGTCAAGTAAGTAATATATATATAACTAACCGAGCCATGTGTTTAATGTTTGTACCTTTACATCAACAATCGTAACACCACAGGCTGATGTCTAGTCTAGAATAGATTTTTTAAGAAATATTTAGTATTTTTATACCATTACCGTATATATTTTTATATGCATAAGCTGTTAATATGAATTTACAAGAAAAACTATTAAATTAAAAGTATATACCTTACATCAAAAAAGGAAATTTTAAAATTTTCATCTGTCTGTTTGCTTAAGCCACGGCGTTACTAGCGATGAAACAACAACGGGACTCAGCTAGTCAATAAAAACTTTATTAATATTAGTTTCGAATCAGAGTGGTTACGATGAGGTGATTGAATTTGTTATACTTTTCCTAAAATGCATTTTTTTGTTCATAAAGGTTCTTGGCAATAGACGAGACAGATCGTATGGTAGAACGAGGTCATTTCGAAGAACTCTATCCCTTACTAGAACGGTTGAATGCGGACGATGCTAACAGAGCAGCAAGGCAGAACTTTGTGTTCTCGGCCACGCTGACCATGGTGCATGACCTCCCCAGGCATATGAAGGGAAAGAAGGTAGGGATCTATGTTGGGTATATTAATAATGCGTGTGGTGACGGATTAAAAATACGGAATTCCCCCATTGGGTGTTGTAAGAGGAGACAAAGGGACAAACTATGCAAAACAACATCAATGTAAGGAGAAAAAACACTGACCTCTAGCCAAGTTGCAGTTGTTTTTGGCTAATGTCACTTAGTCACGTGATCAAAACAAAATATTAGACAATGAAACAAGAGAATAGAGAAAAAAAATTAACACTATACCAACCTGTCTGACCAGTGTGGTCTAATAGGCCAAAACCACTTTTCTAAGTGGAGGCCAATGTCCGGCAGTAGAATGTTAAAGGCTGTTAATGTGTTGATGTGATCATGTTTGTCTTTATCATCTTTTTAAAAGTGAAAGAAAGGGTTTCTAATGAAGTTACTACACATTACTTGCATTACTTGTTGGTGCTTCGTTCTTCTTTAAAAATGCTTAGATATCTATACAAATTGAAATTAAGAAAATTTAAGTGTGTTTGTAATTTCAAATTAAGTACTTAAATGTCAAACAATTTTACAGGTTACAAAACGAGGCAAAATAATCAATCGTAAGGTCGAGAAGATGACTCCTCAACAGAAAGTGAACAAGCTAATCAACATGATTGGTATGACGGAGCCTAAAGTTGTGGATATCACCACACAAAATTTAGGTAAGATGAACAGTTTTTTATAGTCACTCTCCTTCTCTTCCTCGCCTTCGATTTTCCTTCCCCGCCTCTTGCTCCCTCCCCCTTTACCTTCTCTCTCTCTTAATGTCGCCCCTCTCCTTTGACTGCCTTGTTGGTTCAGCGGTTAGCGTATGCGGCTGCCGATCAAAATTCACGGATCCGACCAAATGTTTGTATAAGCACGCGGCCGACTATACCTAACTGCGGAGTAACACCGCCCGGTAGTAGTCGCCTCTGTTGCGTAGGCTTCTCTCTTTCTCTCTTTCCCTAGCCATTTGCATCCAGTCATAACCACAGCTGTAGCTGAAATTGGTTCTCTGTCTTTCATTATAATATTAATACGATTTTTTAAATTATTGTCAACAGGTACAGCAGAAACGTTAACCGAGTCACGTATTGCGTGTGCTTTAGAACACAAAGATGCGTACCTCTACTACATCCTAAAGAGACATCCTGGAAGAACTATTGTGTTCTGCAACTCTATCAACAGTGTTAGAAGGTAACCCTTGCCTATTTACTTTAGGCAGTAATCATTTTTTTTTATAAATATTTCGGACATCTTACACACAACATCATCTAGTCCCAAAATAAGCAGAGCTTGTGTTATGGGTACTAAACAACTGATTTATATACATAAACATACTTTTTTTTTGTAAATACATACATATTATAACTAGAAAACACCAAGACTTCGAAACAAATGATTGTAGATCACACAAATTTTTGATCCGACCCGGGAGTCGAACCTGAGACCTCTTGATCAGCAGCCGCATATGCTAAAACAAGGCAATTGCCAGATTTAATTTTACGAGCCAACAACATATAAAAAAAGGTTTTTTTTATAATATTATTCCTATCAACACCTACAAAGGCAACACATTGTTCAAATTCAAATTCAAATTCAAAATTCTTTATTCACTTAGGATGCAATACATCTCTTGTGACAGGTCAAGATTCTACATGTACATTTATGCCATGTTCGCAAACAATAGGTAGAGCCGGAGAAAAGAACATGGCAATAAAAACTCGCGGCCACTCCTTTCAAATCGCCAATGTTTACATAGTTTTAATGTTTATAAACCTGATATGGGGGTAAGGTGCTGCCACTAATATACTATACACCATGTTAGAGTTTTTTTTTGTTTTATAACATACTACACGGTTGGCCTAGTAGTTTAAGCTGTCGCCACGCCGCTTCCTACTACGCCAAGTGTCGTGGGTGCAAATCCTACGTGGGATAACACTGTGTGATTCACAATTTGTTGTTCCGAGTCTGGGTGTTCTTTGTGCCCGTTTCATGTATGTTTGTAAAGTCCCCCGCGACACAGTTATTTATATCCAAATGCCGGAGTTCTTTTTTTTTTTTAAATACCAGTCACAATAGCAACAAACTGTTTTATCACATACTGCACGGTTGGTCTAGTGGTTTAAGCGGTTGCCACGTCGCTTCCTACTACGCCAAGTTTTGTAGGTTCGAATATGTAACAGCGGCTAACAATGCTGGTTTCAGCTAGTATACAATAAAGTCAAGATCATCATCATCCATCAGCCCATTGCAGTCCACTGCTGGACATACACGCCAGTTGATTCCACGTTGCTATTCAGGCATTAATATGTTCGTTTATTTATGATATTTGCAGACTAGCCCAACTACTGACTCTTCTAAAATGCCGTCCTCTACCATTACACGCCAGCATGCCTCAGAGACAACGCCTGAAAAATCTAGAAAGGTAGGTCAAAATATAAAATACATACATACATAAAAAACACCCAAACTCATCTTCCTGTCCCGAGGGTTATTCTGGGACAGCCTGAGGTGTAACTCAGTTATGGGGTACGGCATGGGGGACTCGAGAAGCCGCTGATGCGTTTCTGGAGCTTCTCCTGATTCCATAGGTAGGCCGCTGCAAGGTTTAGTAGGTAGACCGAATTCGGGAGTCCTACACTTGTTCTTCGGTTTTCCCACGGAGTCTTCTTCTTCTTCCTAGCCTTATTCCCAATATTATTTGGGATCAGCTCCTAGTTCAACCGGTTTCAACTGAATATCAGTTTTTCCACGGAACGACTGTCATCGGACCTCCGCAACTCTAAAGGAGAACTGAAATTCGAAGGTTTAACTAGTTGTCAGTAAATTTGAGGGCACTGACTTCCCAATAACGATTGCCATAGATGTTCATCATAACCGGGACCGACGGCTTTACGTGTTCTCCGAGCCGGTTTTCCCACTGAGAGTATGGTGCGAAAAAAAGAAGCGAATAATATTATGAAACTATTTCAGGTTCCGCGACGACCCACATGGGGTCCTAATAGCAACAGATGTGGCCGCTCGTGGTTTAGACATTCCGCACGTAGAACACGTCATACATTACCAAGTGCCTCGGACGGGAGAGAACTATGTACACCGCAGTGGACGGACGGCGAGAGCAACTAGAGAAGGGCTCACTATACTCATGATGGAACCAACTGAAGCGTATTTGTATGCGAAGCTGTGTAGGACTTTGAATAAAAGTGAGTATTTTTTTTACGACATCTTACACACGACGCCATCTAGTCCCAAACTAAGCAGAGCTTGTATTATGGGTACTAAACAACTGATAAAAATACATAAACATACTTTTTTTTGTAAATACACTACCGGTCCCCTATATCTAAGTACTGACCGCGTCGTCGTTGCAATTCCCAAATATTAGCGATGTTATCTGCGCTTGTTGTTTTAATCTTGTCTAAAAAAGTAGCGTAAGTTACTCTTTGTAACGACATCTATCTACCTGTAAAAGTCCCGTCGAAATCTGTCTAGCCGTTCTAAAGATTAGCCGGAATAAACAGACGGACAGACAGACACAATCCTAGAAATTGTTTTTTTTTGTTGACCTTCAACAAAAAAACGTAAATAGTTTCATGTGAATTTAGCAAAAAGCTATCACTTTTAAATTACAAACATACGCTTCCATTTTATGTTTTCGTTTAGTATCTTTTTTTTTTAATTTATTTAAAATTATAGAAAATATTGATTCTTTACTACATAAAAACGTATTTTTGGTCTATGATATTATAGTTTTATTTCCTCTACAGCTGCAGAAGTGCCGACGTTCCCAGTGGACCCTCAGATTTTGGCTCCTCTCAAAGACTTGGTGACCGTTGCTCGTGAGCTCGAAGTGTTGGAGCTGAAGAAGCGAAGATCCGCTCAGGCGGTCGGATGGAGGGAACGAGCGGCTAGAGAAATGGACATCATCATCGACGATGACGATGTGTATCCTTTTGTCAATAGTTATCTTTAAATATTTTAAATAAATATTACGTACAAATGACACACAACATAATCCAGTCCCAAACTAAGCAGAGCTTGTATTATGGGTACTAGACAACTGATATAGATACATACATAAACATACTTTTTTAGGGTTCCGTAGCCAAATGGCAAAAAACGGAACCCTTATAGATTCGTCAAGTCTGTCTGTCTGTCTGTCCGTCCGTATGTCACAGTCAATTATTTCCGAAACTATAAGAGCTATACTGTTGAAATTTGGTCAGTCGATGTATTCTGTGAACCGCATTAAGATTTTTACATAAAAATAGAAAAAAAACAATACAGTTTGGGTGTCCCCATACTTGGAACTGAAACTTAAAAATTTTTTTTTCATCAAACCTATACGTGTGGGGTATCTATGGATAGGTGTTCAAAAATGATGTTGAGGTTTCTGATTTCATTTTTTTCTAAACTGAATAGTTTGCGCAAGAGACACTTCCAAAGTGGAAAAATGTGTGTCCCCCCCCCTCTAACTTCTAAAATAAGAGAGTGATAAAACTAAAAAAAATATATGTTGTACATTACCATGCACACTACCAACGAAAATTGGTTTGAACGAGATCTAGTGAGTAGTTTTTTTTTAATACGTCATAAATCGTAACACGCAATTTACCTTTCATCCAATCAATACACTAGTATAAAAACATCGATGAAAGTTACAACGAGCAATAAAAAAGCTTTTATATGATGTTACTTGCTGATACGGAACCCTTCATGGGCGAGTCCGACTCGCACTTGGCCGCTTTTTTTAAATACATACATACTACATAGAAAAAACCCAAACTCCGAAACAAATAATTGCAGATCATACAAACATTTGGTCCGGCCCGGGAATCGAACCCGAGACCCGAGACATCATCTTCAATTCAATCTCGCAAAAATAATTATCAATATAAATAGAATTATACTCTGTCCATTCCTTTATTATCTTTTTGACAGTTCAACAAATTTTGAAATTAGTGACGCCCTCACACATCACCGACTCGATTTAAAATCAAACTCAATCGATATAATATTCTTTAAGGCAGTATTGTGAAAAAATAAAATGTGCACTAGTATGATATATAATTGGCCCAGAACAAAGAAAACTTCCTAACACAGTCACTTGAAGGTCGGTTTAGTAAGTACTATGTGATTTTTCAAATGTATTTTCCCATAACTTTGGATTTAAACGTTATTAGCCACGCGTTTTAAAATTAAATTTTACTAAAACGTGCACAGTTACATTTTACGTCAGTGGTCCAAAAATAAATTAATTAATGCACAGAGTTATTGTTCTTTATTCTAAGTTTGAACATAAATTCCAAAATTTCGACTTAATTCTTTGCAAATGATCAATCTTGAAGTCATACTATTTTAATTTCCTTTTTATTTTATTAAATTTACAGAAACAATACAAAATCAAAAATCAATCAAAATCAAAACCATTTTATTTCAAATAAACCATACAACGGCACTTTTGAAACGTCAAGTAGTCAGTCAGTAGTCAGTCGTGAAGCTAATCGTCTGTTCCAATTCGTAGATCCTATGGAGAAGAACAGACAAGAAACTCCATGGACACTCTTTTCCAACATTGTTTTTACAATTTTTGGTTACATTGTTTAAGGCATTTTATTAAATGTGAGGACAATGTAACGATGCTGATATTTACACATGTAGTGTCCAAAAACAATTAAACAATAAATAGAAGTTGTGAGATGACCAGCCCCGACTGGCGGCGCCCGTATCACGAGCATGACCCATGCACCAGCCATCGTCCAGTTCAACCATATCGTAGGGAGCCGAACGACCCGCTACACACGCCACCGCCAGCAGGACTTTTAAGCGAGCATGACATACTCACAACCGCCAGTCAACAAACTTATGCTACCAGTGACTACAAAGTGCTCACATGTACAATTCAAAATGTTCGCAGTTATACAATAATAAAAACCATTTATAATTATGCCACTCTCTAAGAATGCGATAAATATTTGGATCATGTCAATAAAAAGTAATTTATTATGCAATAATGATATTACAAAAAATAATAATAATAATTTAATGTCAAACAAGATACAATTAAAATATCAATAATCCATGTCGGAAATATGGATATCCAATGTCAAAAAAATCATATAACATATGTCAAAAATACAAACTAACTTCTAAATAATTTGAGAATTAATCATGTGGCTGTGGAGCAGGACTAGCATTAAGCCAAGCATTCTTGTCGGCAATGTAATCCTCTAATTTGTAATATGCTTGCTTACATAGTGTGCGTTTTACAACATTTTTAAAACGTTTCTCTGTTAAATCTAGTATGTTTTGAGGTATTTTATTATAAAATTTAACACAGTACCCCATAAAAGATGTATGCACTTTTGAGAGTCTAAAACGTGGTTGAATTAATTTATCTTTATTCCTAGTATTATACCCATGTCTTTGATGTCTTTGATTGAAGAGATGTAAATTTTTTCGAACATACATTATGTTTTCATAGATGTACTGACAGGGAACTGTCATGATATTGATCTCCTTAAAAAGGCCCCTAACAGAATCGCGACTGCGGAGACTATATATAGCTCTAATGGCTCTTTTTTGCAGAATAAAAATTGACTCTATTTCTGCCGCACGTCCCCAAAGCAAGATGCCGTATGACATGATGCTATGAAAGTAACTAAAATAAACTAATCGTGCGGTTTCCACATCCGTTAGTTGCCGAACTTTTCTAACAGCATATGCCGCTGAGCTAAGCCGCCCAGCAAGTGATTTTACATGCGGACCCCATTGTAATTTTGCGTCTAGCTTGATTCCCAAGAAAACAGTTTCGTCTACCAATTCTAGCTTCTCTTTGTTAACTAAAATGTCACAATTACTGCTTTTAACATTTGGCAAAGAAAATCTAATGCATTTGGTTTTCTTTCCATTTAGCAATAAGTTATTAGTAGTGAACCAATGATGTACGTTATTAATAGTATTATTTATATCAACAAAATTTTTTCAGCCCGCCTATCAACTTTAAAGATCAATGAAGTATCATCTGCAAATAATACAATGTTCGGTTGATCTTGCAATATGTGTGGGAGATCATTAATATACACCAGAAACAAAAATGGGCCCAATATTGAACCCTGCGGTACTCCCATTCTGACCCTTGAGCCCAGAGAATTTACGCCATTTACCTGTACTTTCTGCTGCCTATCATTGAGATACGACTCAATCAAGCTAAGTGCTCGTTTATCTAGTCCGTAGTGATTAAGCTTTTTTTTTTTTTTTTTTAAATCTTTATTTACGGAGCTTAGCCACAGTTATGACTATGTCGCTCCATCATAGCCCCAAATTAAGCTTTAATAATAATGTTTCATGACTTACGCAATCAAATGCTTTCGAGAGATCACAGAAAACCCCGATAGCATCCTGTGACGCTTCCCATGCATCAATATGCATCAATACTTACATGAAGTCAAATTATTTTGATCATAATAATATGATTTTTAATCATAATATTATTTTTAATCGTTTAATCGATTTATCGTATTTCAAGAACTGTTTTTTAAGTTGTTTTTTGCTATGCACACTGCCCACTTCCCTACTCGTCTACAGAAGCCGCTAATGCGATCCTGGTGTTTCGCCGCCGCGGGGTTTAGTGGGTAAACCGGTTGCCCAGGAGTCCCACACACGCCCTTCGCATACCCCACGAAGGGTATGGTCACAAAAACATTCATAAATTAGAAAAAATGATTTTACTTAATCTTTTTAAACTTGTATTACAAGAAAAGATTATACCGATTATACCTCTAAAAACAATAAATATTAAATATTATCCTTAACAACGTCACAGTCCGGTAACCCAAGTAGACACGTCCATAGAGAAGGAACTGAAGACCAAGAGACGACAGCTCGACACGCTACTGTCACGACCGGTCTACCCGAGAGGGTTCTCATTCAAATACCCCACGCTTAACGACCCCAATGCTCTTGTAAACACAGAAGAAAATGCGTTACAGGTAATTAAATAACGTTGTCCATATGTAGATATAATAATTGCCTCGTTGGTCTAGCGGATAACGTATGCGACTGCTGATCAAGAGTTCTCGGGTTCAAAGCCCGGGTCGGGCTAAAAAGTGTTTTTGGGTTTTTCTTAGGAAATTCCTAATAGCAGCGCGGAGTTTGGAAGTTTGGCGGTGATTATAGGTAGTAGAGCCACGCTGATTTCAGCACGAATGGGCCGGCTCGACCCGGCCAGTACTACCCTCACACAGAAGACCATCCTAATAATGACAGCATTCTTGCTGTCCTATTTCGTTGGTGAGTGTGAGACCGGAGGCCCAATCATTCTGCATCATTCTCCCGCCCTTCGAAGGCCGGGAGAATGATGCAGAATAATCTAACCAGGCTGCCATGGTAGGGGTCACCATGCTACATTGCCTACCCTCACAATAAGCATGGTGACCGCTACTCCTGGATTCTACTCATGCTTTCCATCAGGCAGAGTAGAGTCACTTTGGCAGGCTTAAATATATATAAAAAAAAAAAAAAAAAAAAAAAAAAAAAAGATTCACACCCGTGCCTCGGAGAACACGTTAAGCCGTCGGTCCCGGTTGTCATGATCATCTATGGCAATCGTTATTGGGAAGACAGTGCCCTCAAATTTACTGACAACTAGTTTAGGTTGCCGAGGTCCGATGCCAATCGCTCCATGGAAAAACTGAAATTCAGGTAAAACCGGTTGAACTAATAGCCGACCCCAAATAATATTGGGAAAAAGGTTAGGATGTTAAAGTATATTTAATATAGATCCTGTAATGAATGCGGACTAAGCAAAAAAGTATGTCAGGACCATGGTAAGAGGAGATCAATTATATCTGCCGATACCATTAGGGATTAGGCGTGATTTTTAACCGACTTCAAAAAAGAAGGAGGTTCTCAATTAGGCTATTTTTTTATGTTTGTTACCTCGCAACTTTCGATTGAGTGAACCGATTTTGATATTTCTTGTTTTATTTGAAAGCTGGTGCCTCCCTTGTTGTCCCATTATAAAGAAACCAGAATCTGATGATGAGATCCTGGAGAAATCAAGGGAACTCTTCAAATATCAAAACAACTTTCGCGTTTGGGTATTCGAAATAGTTTTTCTTTGAAGTCGGTTTTTTTTTGTTACAATTATATGCGCGTAATATGGAATACAATGGACCGATCTAAACCAGCCCTTATTTAGAGAAGGAATGAGAAGCAGTCAATATCTTGTTAATGTTCGCAAAAAATAAATAGATATTTCGGACATCTTACACACAACAAATATTTGTGATTCACACAAATATTTGCTCCGGCACGGAAATCGATCCTGAGACCTCTTGATCAGCAGCCACGAACGCTAACCACTATACCAACAAGGCAGTCAACAAACACAAACAAACATTTTGTATCACTAGCTAAATGTGTTCTTATTTTTATTTATTACAGGTAATGAAGAAATCAATAGAATCAGGACAATTGAAGAAAGAAAAGCGAAAAAGTAAAAATGCTTCGCTATTGCAATTGCAAAAGAAATTTAAGAAAAAATAATGATGTATTTAAATTAAATAGTTAATTTATAATAAAATTAATTTGTTTTCTTTTATTCGAGTATTTGGGGCGACGCCAAAATGCTTTGGGCAATGTATATATTTTTTTTCAAAGTCTAACAAAGTGATTCTGCTCTGCCTGATGGAAATCAATAAAATATATGTTTGTGTGTTCCTCTGTAGCCCCTTAAATACTAATAATACTAAAAATAGATTCGTAATAATACCACTGGTTACATGAATAAAATTGGAGTATCTAATTATATATTATCAAATGAACAGTTTTTGCTAAATGCCTATTAAAGTTTATATCGTAATAACATCAAATAGGATTTTTTTGTTTGTTCCAGCTAATCTCTGGAACAGCTGGACCGATTTTGACGCGAGTTTTACTAACAGATATTGATGACATAAGAAGTATCTTGGGCTATTTTTATAAAATAGCTTCGCTTTGTGGTGTTACTCGCGATTTACTCCATTAAGCGCGGGTAACCCCGCGGAATACAGTTAGTAGGCTATATAAATGTTATCAAAAGAATCGGGTCACAGTTTTAATTTTTTTTATGTTTTTATACATGGTTAGTTTTTAATTACCAGAGAAAAACTAGGGGCAGATACAGAACTTATATACTAACATAAAACACCATAGAACAAATACCCAAAAAACAACAATAACTGAGTTATTATGGTTTTTAAAATGTTAAAATACGCCCATAATTTATTGTCACCCAAATATTTTACACACGCGTATCTTAATTATCAATGAATAACATTTTCTCTTTCAATGTGTACGACGCATCGCCAAATACTGTCAAATCAGTTCAAAGCATGCCGCCATTAAGCGCACGCGTCGCATCGTAGGTATTAGGTACCCCGCTCGCACCCGCAACCCGCAGGCTAGGACATTGACACTTTCTTGTTAGGTAATATCATGTGAATTATATCATGCGTTATGAACAAAAATTTGGTAGTTTTCGTTAAAATATTAAAATGTATTCTTTTTTAATTACATAAATATGTTCAGTATCGATAGCTGAATACCACATATTTTTTTCTCTGGTCATTAAAAATTTGTCGTTTATATGACCCTGCCAAAGTGACTTCTCTGCCTGATGGAAAGCATGAGTAGAATCAAAGCTCCCATACTCATATTAAACTTAACGTTAAGTTGGCTCTTTTTATACACATAATTTACTTGAGACTTCAATCTACAAAACTGATATTTGGTCGTCACTAGATCATCGGAGCCCCGAAAATATCAATTTACTAATCACTCGATTTTAGTGATCGATGCTCCCGATACTGGACCAGAGGTCGTGGGTTCGATTCTTATCCAGTTGAAATATGACCACAATCATTTGTTATCTCGATGTAATTAATCTAAATATGTACCTTAATTAGCCGAGGATGGAACTAAGTGGCTTGCAATTGGAGAGGCCTATGTCCAACAGTGGACTGCGGTGATGATGTTACATCATTATTTTGGTTAGATTACCGATGACCTATGAAAAATTATTTCCTTAGTTGTTTTTTTAAATTATCCGTTTACGCAGCGCCCGCAATGGAATATTTTTCTCTGTTTTGGCAACAATTATTTTTAGAGTAGCGAAATCATCATCAGCATTATCAGATCATAAGATCGTAGCTTTATTAATATACCTTTAGCCTTCTGTCATATAGCCACTGAAATAATTCACCAGTACTCCCAAAGATCAGCGCTTCAAGCTACAAATCTTCAGTCTTAAAATATTTTGATAGGTTGCCTGACAACCAACTTGAGATCAGACTCCAAAGATATTTTGAGGTCCGTCATGGCAACATTGGAGCATGCATGCTCCATTAAACATACAATTTCGAGTAAGTTGGGATGGGAAAGGGTTGATAAGTAAAATCAAACTAAAATATAGATTAGAATTATTTGATATAATTACCGAAAATTGCCGTCCATTTGTTTTTTATTCTGATTATAACTTTCGTAATAAACTTAGAAGTACAATTCATTTGATTTTATTCTACACAAATTGTGGCCGAATGTGGACGGCAGTGGTGAAAAGAAAATGAAACCTCAGGCCGTAGCCTAGAATACTCGTGACCTTATCAGGCCATTGTCCAAGGCCTATTATTGAAACGACTAGCTTTTTATCTGTATTTCACCCCGCATGAATCTTAAACTTAAACATTAATTATTGCTAAATTCCACCAAGATTTTTCATAGTTCAAATACTTACCTAAGTCATTAGAGTTCATATACATCTGGTATATACCTCATATCCCCAATACCTTAGTTACAGACATTTTTTTTTTAAATTTTAAATCTATCTAGCATGATAAAAGCTAATATCCAAATTAAATGATTAATATGCAGGCCAATTCCAGTTTTCTAGGCCACAGCCTCGCCGTAGATCACAAAGAGTCTGGAGGCCGAAATAATATAAAAAAATCACATAATGCTGCAATTATTCTGACAAGACGCACAATTAAAACCTGTATATTTTTATGTAGTTTTAGACCGTACTTTTATATACTTCATTAGTGTAGCCATAATGAAATAGTGATGTGAAAAATACAAGCACAATTTAATACACGATGACGTTATCAGTGCTATCCTTAGCTACAAATAAATCCTTATTTAACTAGTCATATTAGTTTTGGAACAGTTTAAATGTGAATTATCTACTAGTGCGCTTTCGTAGTAAATATAGGAACAATCTCCAATACATAATTTCCTGTAGTCATTAGAAAAAAAAACTAAATTGTTCTATACTTCTCATACAGGCTAACTTTAGGTACATACAAAATCAAATGTGGTATTAAGTAAATCAATTTATGTATTTTGAACATCTGAAAGACTGGGTACTCTAAAGATATTATTGTAATATTACATCTTTGCTTATCAATCATGCTTTATGTCCACTTTAATCTTTAACTAACCAGCCTTTCAAAATCAAAAAGTTGAGTGATTTTAACTATTAACCATAAAGGTCTTGTTATGCCTTTAAGACTTATATAAAAGATTTTAGTACCTTGCAGTATTGCAGAAAAAATACAAAAATAATTATTCATTATCCATGATGTTATAATAAGAATTAAAACACGGGCAGTTTTAATTCTTAATATAAAAAAATGGATGGATGTACGGATATACAAAAAAAGACAAATCTGAATTAAGACCGAGTGTGAGTTTATTTCACGTCAAATCGTCATTTGGCGTTGTGATTGGCAGAGACTTTAAAGCGGGCCAATCGCAACGTACAACGGGGTCAACGTGACGATACAGTAGATGCGAGTAAGACTCACACTAGGCACTCTGTTCTTTACATCATATTGTTTTCATATATTCGTTTACAGAGGATTATACACAACCATAATGTGAATTGAAATGTTGCAAGTTGTTCGTATTTACATCATCAGTGTCGCTAGAAATGAAAATTTAATTTCATATTTATTTTAAAAAAATACACACAAAATGTGGGGCCAAATAGAACTATTCTTGTTGACAAAAATAAATGATTCTTTATTTTTAAGTTAGCATGTGATTATTCCGACTAGTGACTCCTACTGGCTTCCTAGTTTTCTTGAGACACCAGTTTTTGTTAGTCACCAATTTGCCTAGCATCCAGACACCAATAACTAGACTAACTAATCGAAATTGCGTATCTCTCACAATCACTACGTTAATATTTGTCTAACATTAGTGAGTAATTGATCTAATATTTTATTGTAAAACAATTTTCAAGAGTAATTTATCACATGTACATTATGCTTAAATCCTGAAGGAGAATGAATATTACAGATTAAATATTTTATATATTTGGCAGTGTATAAAGGCTTGTTCAATTGTCAATTAAAAAGATATCCGTTATGGTAGACTGCGTAAGTTGGTGTGTGTTTAACCAAGAGCTCGATTAGGGTTGTTAGTTAATTCAACAACAAAAACGAATACAGGCGTACATAGGGGCACAGTTCTTGTAGGCGCTCTGAAAACAAACTCACTGCTACCGAAATTACCGCTTGGCGGAGTGGCAGTCGAACAGCGGCTGCTGTCTCTCTCTCTTACGCATTGCGAAAGCGAAGGTGAGAGCGGGAGACGAAACACTTGTAAACAGCACGAAATCCTTAAGGTCTGCGCTTCTATGTATGCATGGACAATACATTAGGGTTTGTACACACCAACAACTACATAAGTCTCAGGTCAATAACCGTTTACTAAAATCTACCTGTCAATTGAGAAGAAAATATTTCTTGATTTGTCCTTGTATATAACCTTTTATTAAATGATTTATTCTTTATGTAAACATTTACAAGTTATTTTAGTAAGTATTAACACAATTCAGGATCCACAAGTATGCATATGAAGTTATCACATGTCTAGAAATTGTTATTACATATTGACACATCTAATAACCTAGTCGTGTTTCTATCCGACACCATAAATATACAACTGTTTCAATCATCAAAAAGAAATTCCAGTTAAATTTTCATTTCTAACTGTGGACCTAATCATTGGTGTATTCCTAGTGATCTAACACTTAATTAGTCAAGGGAATATAGACTCTATGACATTTATTACAAATGTGAACTTCATATAAATGGCAAGTGTTAATGGCATCAAACACCAACGCTGCAGGACGGGGTGACTGGTAATAACTCACGTACATATATATACTGACGTTTTCACTACATAATACAAGTATCAATCAATATTTATTTCACAAATAATTAAAGAAAAAACAATGTTGCTAGAATTCTCACTCTATCTTACACCCCGCCTGCAATATTCGCTTACATAAAATGATGTCAGGATATCCAAAGTGCGGTTATTTAAATAAGGCCTGCTACACATTGCCGGAGGGTGTCACGGCCGAATCACGGCCAAAACACCCAACCAGACCGCTGGCATGGTGTGTAGGGTACCTAACCTGATTGCAAATGGAATTAATTGTTTTTCAAAACATGTTTACTACACACTAATTGGGTGAACCGACATTGAAACATACCTATATTTGAGTATGAATTACATACGTAAAGTCACACTTTGCATGAAGGGTAGGCAGTGTAAATTGATCATTTTACTGTGGTCCTAACACAATTCTTTTGCTTCATCCATATTCATCAATTGATGCATACATGCTCGTCCATTCATTGTGCTTTTCACAGTGCTTTTTTTAATTTTGTCCATAAATGTTTGCCGTGAACGACCTATTCCAACACTTCACACATTCGCTCTATAAATTCCTTTCGTGAGTCTTCCAGCATGCATCTTATATGGCGAAACCATCGACCTGTTTCATACATACATCTTTCCATCCGAAACATTCTGTTTAACGGTTTTCCCTTTCGAAGATCATTACTTTCGTTTTCATAACATTTATTTACTATCAGACTTTTTAAAAATGTTCTATAGCTAAAACAGCTATTTAAGATTCTTCTTGGACAACATCCAACTAATCTTCAATGAATCAATGTTGTTATAAATACATGTGAACACGGTTTGCAATTGTAATACACGTTTAAACTTTTTTTATTCCGTTTGCAATCAAAGTTGTGGCAACTTAATCAAATTCATGATACAAAATTGACATGAAATTATCAACTAATCAGCTAAGATTCTTGCGAGCAATTCCACAGTTTAACATCAAGCAAATGTATGCATTAAACTTGACATCTACAAAATATGTGTTTGATTTTGCTCACAATAATGCTTAGCACATTTTTGCGATACAATTGTCTGCCAAATCTTGAGGTAGTCTTGTTTTTTTCACCTATGTTTTGTGCAGAGGATTTAAGCACCCATGTGTTGATAAACTCTAAGCCACGGCTCGACGCCTAAATAGCACATCTTGTTTAAGAAAATAATCAGTCAAATTATATATGTCAATGTAATTTAAACCTAAATTCTTTCAAAAGTAAGTTAGTTTCAGTTTGGTAACTGTTAAGCCATGTGAATTGTCATCACATTTAAGTATAACAAATTAATTAAACCATGGTTTCGTCCATTATTTTTCTTTTTATATTCTGTAATGAAGCTGTATTTTTGGAGATTTGTGTTATTTGAAATCCAGATATATTCTTATTTTAATAATATAAATATTGCTAACTCCAAAAGAATAACAGGTTCCTCTATGTAAATACTGGAAAATACTCTATGTACATTTTGGTTTTCTATTTGTAGCTTTATGCATGCAAGGCTGTCACTATTGTGCTTATTACAGGTTATCTCTGTTATGCTGGGGCCACACTTACGGGAAATGCCATTAATTATCGCGATAATGGACGTTTACCGTAGGTGTAGCCACGACTTAACTAGATAATTTGACAAAGGCATTAACATTTGGCGTTAAATCAATAGCTCAAGTGGCGGTACATCAAAGAGAATTAATGCATTGCAGCGGCCACACTAAGTAGTGTCAGTGTGCGTCGTGAGCGCGACGGGATCGCACGCGTTTATCTTTAAAAACGTACAATGTCTATGGAGAGGAGTAACGAAAAAGTAATTGCGTTTCTCGAGATACTCAAAGTTTCAAGAATCGTGGAACGCAAAGTAATGCTTGGCGACAAATAATGCAATTATTACCTTTTAAAACAACTATTGAAGAAATGAATAAGTTGAAAATTAAAACATTCATCTTATTTTATTTCAAGTAAAATTAACGCCTTTTTTTTGTAAAGTGGGTGGCTACACTAGCCACTTTAGCGCGTTAAAAATTATCGCAATAATTATCGCGTTATTGGGCATTCACGTTAGCCGCTACTGTGGCCCCAGCATTAGAGTTGTCACTGGTGTCATTTTAGAATTACAAGGTTAATTATAGGTAAAGATCTTAAGGTCTAGCCCACTAGACATTGAGATGTCCCATGATCGTACAAGTGAATTTTTTTGGTAACAGTAATTCATTTTCTGTATTTTTATATTTTATGTATGTTAACACAGTATTTATAGTAAAAGCTGTCAGTCCCAATAGTAATGGGACTTCTGGGACTGAAATACTGGTGTCTCTTGTCCTATAAGACCACTGGGACGAAAAACATCTCACTTGTTCCATCATGGGTCAACTCAATGGGACTAGAGGGATAGACTTGAATTTTTATATTTTCAATGAACTGCACTTCATTTGTGACAAATAAAATCATCTGTTTAACATTGGTTTCAAAGTCCTCAGTCAGAGAGAACATGATTTCAAGCACTATAGAAGCATTTACACTCAGAATTTCGTGACATTCAATCTTTCAATACAGAAAACAAAGTGTAAAAAAATGTGGCTTATTTTACCCTATATTTACAAAAATCAAGTTTACACAATTTGTTACTAAGGTGCAGAGTATAAAAATATTAGAATTAAGTAAATTTTCATAATTGCAATCACTAGTGTTGACTGGCAGACAAAGTATCATGGACTGGATCAACTGGCTAACTAACTAATCACTGAGCCTGATTCCAATAATGATAAATGAGTATTGACAATGATAAGCATTATCATTAAAATCAGCACTTATAGCTTACTCTAAGTGTACTTGGACTATATTAATAGTACAGTGTAGCAGATGAGCTGCCGAGCTCAAGAGGGTTCTCTCCGGGTAATATTACCATTGAGCAACCCATCTATAGAATATTTACATCAAATTTCACGTATTCCAACCACCTGCTGTATGGGCAACAACACTTATAAGTATTGTTGAAACAGCCAAACTAAACACAGTTTTTGGTGCACCGAAAAGGTATCACTTATTGCCTTTATTACCACTTTTTACTTAATTTACAAGGCCTGCAGTTTCTAGTTACATGATTGTGTCACTGTGATGTATCATGATAAATAAGTCCGCTTACACACTATAGAGTCTGAACGGAAGATAGTTCACAACCGATTACGGCGGTTCCTTAAAGCCCTAAGGCGCGCACGGCGCGATCTCTCGGATTATATGTCCCCATTTTGACTAATCCCGATCCTCTTGATGAATTCCTCCTGCAGCATCACTGTTTTGATCATGTTGGGATGTGCTCCATATGCAATAGTTTGGTCTGGTGTAGTGCAGTACTGCTGAGATGCATCTGTCAACATCACACCTTGGCCGTTTGTCAGAGTAGCAGTTGACTCAACAGAGTTCCAGTATGATTCACTCGGGGAAGTGTTATTGACACCTGGAGGAGGCGCCGCTGGCGCTCCAGTGTACCTGAAGTAGGGATTCTTCAGATCCAAGGTATTTGATGATGTAATATTTGTGCCTTCTAGATTTATGTCCATAGTGACATCATAACTTTGACGCTTGTTTGCCAACAACAATACTCGGCCAGTCAGTGCTTGGCCTTGCTTGGCAAATATTGGTGTTTCCAGCAAGCAGCGTACTTGGTACCAATGAGTTAAAGGCTCGGTGGGAGCAGTCGAAAGCCATATATGCTGGGTGGCACCAGCAAATAACACATCAAACCAGAACGCCAAACCATGACATGTACCCGATTGAGTTAATTCAAACCTAAAAGGTATTTCGATTTTGTGTAAATCTGTCTCATGTGCATTTAGGAAGTCAACTACATGCCTCTCTGATCTCGACATACAAATGCGGATATCAAAAGTATCTACAATAGGTTGTCTAAAGTATTCTTTCATTGCAGCAGTGCGAAGAGCACTCAAGTCAACACCATGGAAACATGTCTGATACCAGAAGTTGGCCTTATTATACTGCTCCATAAACAAAGCATCATCTGTGAACGGCGCTATGTGGAGATCTCCTCTCGTTGGGTACATATTACCATTAGGTTTTAACCACTTTTTGGCATGCAGGTATGTTTCTAACATACGCTCATTGTACAACATGTAACCCATAGGCTCAGAGATTATCACATCTACCGTCTCAGGTAGTTCAATTTCTTCGATTTTCCCAGCGACAACCGTAATACGGTCTTGGAGGCCGTTAGCTCGCACTAACGCTTGAGCGTGGTGAGCCATGTTACTAGCCTCTACAGCGTAAACTTTACGTGCACCAGCTTGGGCAGCAAAGAATGACAGAATACCTGAACCCGCTCCTACATCCAAAATCACTTTGTTCTTGAAATCGTTAATGTTGGACAGTATGGCGCGCTGATAGGTACTCGTTCTCACGTAATCCTGCATCATGTTTTGCTGTTGACTCAGGTACCCGTAAAATTGAAAGTATTGCATCGCTGAAGAATCTTCCGTGCGCACAGTGAACACTGATGACGACCTGCCCGCCTTAATTTTGGTGACGAGCAGGTGAAAAGTCTGGCAGTCGGCATCAGACGCGAACTTGAAGAATAAAGTTTCATTGTCAATCGTAAATATGTACGATTGTCCAGCAACGCGTGAGCCCTCACTCTGGCTGTGGACAGGGAACTCGAGCACCTCTTGGGCCAGCACTGGGTCAGCACGTATCACTTTTACACTCAACCCTTGCGGGTCATAATCCACGTTTACGTTTGTAGGGAAATTGAAGCGCGGCGAGAGCGCGCCGTCGCCGCTCACAGCCGACACGGTCACTGCGCGAAACATGTTCGCCATTTTATTGATGTGTACACGGACTTACAGCTACAGTTGATATTGTCCACGCGCGTAACGGCAAACAAAGAAAAATGTCGTTGAGATTTCAGGAGCCCGGCGTAAAATCGATCATTCACAAACTTCCTCCCTCTATTGTCGATGGTTGGCAGCGTGCTATTTTACTTTTACTTTTTTTTTAAGAGCACTGTCATCATCACTGAAAAGCTTAGAAAAGCTTTAAACATTCTCGAGCTGGATTTATTGTGATCTTTGTAAGAAATTAAATTAATTTATAATATAGCGGAAGTAAACATTGTTAAAATTACTTGAGTTTTGATTTCAGTAGTAAAAAATTTCAGATCAAAAACAATTGGATCTTATCTATTATTCATTCAAATTCATTTACATGAGTTGCGTTATTTTATTTTGTCCGAAAAAGCAATATTTTAATCAATATACTTTCGGATTGAAATTAACAACGATGGGTCTAGGATTTACTAAATATTTTCTTTTTAAATCTCAGTAATTATTGGTGGATAGTTATTATTTGCAAGGATTTTCTATTTGAACTTATCATTTTTAATACTACACATAATAACACTTATTTATTCACAAAATCCTGCGGAAAATTAATAATACCTGTGTGCGTAACAAAACCCAGTTAAAATGATAACACTGGCAACTTCTTTTGACAATGGCAATGACCGCCATTTTACTACCACATTCGTGTTCTACTTATGGCGCTATAATTCAATCTGTTATTGAATTATTTTTAACCAAAATATCTGTAATTGACACCAATGGATGTTAAATTATGAGATGGAAGAAAAATTTAGGTCACTTTAAAATGTTTTCACTCTTTAAATATTTAATATTATTTTATACTGACTTATTTACTTTTGATATTTAATATCGGTATACATAGGGACATCTTTGCGATCAAATTATAAGTAAATTTTACTTATTACTAGTTAGATGACTTAGACAAATTAATCCGGCCTCACGCGAGACGCTGTAGCCCATTTTCCAAGATATGAAGGGAAACAGGAATTTACTCGTACTTACTAAGATGATCCTCCGGCAGAGGAGTCTCTAGCCTATATTGCGCCCGTGTGGAATCAGTAGGTACTCTAGCGCCTTTTATTTGTTTTGTTCGAGCGCCCTTTCTTACATGTTTACCTACTGAAATATAAAACCTAACTCCCTTCAAATCTTTCTTTCTTCTTAAATTACGTAATAGCGGAGCCATAGAACTCAAAGTACACCTTATAGAGTAAGAGCCCAGAGCGATCAGACATAACTTATTTTCACATGGATGAAACCTTAACTACTCAGTAGCGTCTAGTGTACTTTTAAATACCTGCGTGTTTGTGGAACTAGATCTGTGACACCTGGGCAGATATCAGGTGAGAAAGGTAACGAAAAATAAGAGTTATCTAACTTAAATTAGTATGGCTGATCTTTATATATATTATGTAGAATATTATTCTAAACTAGTTTCATAAAGTGTCAGACACTTTTCATGGACCAGAGCTTGTGTCAGACGCTTTAAAGATCGACAAAAAATTAATGAACTTTACTTATTTTTACATGTCTAATTTTTTAATATGTTATTAAAGTAACTATTACAAAGTTACATTTCATCAGTCAGACAAATTCAAGTGACCAAACATCCCTTAAACACAAAAATTATTCAGCCGGGAGTGCGATCATCATGCTATTTCAGAGCGAGTGAGACGTCCACAGCAACTTGGATCCCGTTTTTAGGGTTCCATAGCCAAATGGCAAAAAACGGAACCCTTATAGATTCGTCATGTCTGTCCGTCCGTATGTCACAGCCACTTTTTTCGGAAACCATAAGAGCTATACTTTTGAAACTTGGTAAGTAGATGTAATCTGTGAACCGCATTAAGATTTTTACATAAAAATAAAAAAAAAACAATACATTTTGGGGGTCCCCATACTTGGAACTGAAACTCAAAAAAATTTTTTTCATCGAACCCATACGTGTAGGGTATCTATGGATAGGTATTCAAAAATGATGTTGAGGTTTCTTATATCATTTTTTTCTAAATTGAATAGTTTGCGCGAGAGTCACATCCAAAGTGGAAAAATGTGTGTGTGTCCCCCTCTAACTTCAACAATAAGAGAGTGATAAAACTAAAAAAAAATTATGTTGTACATTACCATGCAAACTACCAACGAAAATTGGTTTGAACGAGATCTAGTAAGTAGTTTTTTTTTAATACGTCATAAATCGTAAACTGCAATTTACTGCATTTTTTTTTTAATTTATTTATTTATTTATTCTAATGACTGCGTCGATGATTGCGATGATTAGGAGATATTTGCTGTAATTAATCATAGTGATATTTTTGTGTTAGTGGTAATATTTTGTTTATATCTTATTCTAACTGGTATCTTTTTTACAATAATATAAAGATATTTCCTTATAAAATAAAATGGATCCTCATATATTCACCTATCACACATACATGCAATAAATGAATTCACTTTAATATTTAATAATTAACAACTTAATGTTGAAGCCCATGTTATTGAAACAAGAATGCGAAAATCTTAGATTGAAATTAGTAAGTATTTTCATTACATTTATTTTTTTTACTCGATGGGTTCGATGAAAAAATTTTTTTGAGTTTCAGTTCCAAGTATGGGGACCCCCAAAATGTATTGCTTTTTTTTTATTTTTATGTAAAAATCTTAATGCGGTTCACAGATTACATCTACTTACCAAGTTTAAAAAGTATAGCTCTTATGGTTTCCGAAAAAGTGGCTGTGACATACGGACGGACAGACAGACAGACATGACGAATCTATAAGGGTTCCGTTTTTTGGCATTTGGCTATGGAACCCTAAAAAACGGGATCCAAGTTGCTGTGGACGTCTCACTCGCTCTGAAATAGCATGATGATCGCACTCCCGGCTGAATAATTTTTGTGTTTAAGGGATGTTTGGTCACTCGAATTTGTCTGACTGATGAAATGTAACTTTGTAATAGTTACTTTAATAACATATAAAAAAATCAGACATGTAAAAATAAGTAAAGTTCATTAATTTTTTGTCGATCTTTAAAGCGTCTGACACAAGCTCTGGTCCATGAAAAGTGTCTGACACTTTATGAAACTAGTTTAGAATAATATTCTACATAATATATATAAAGATCAGCCATACTAATTTAAGTTAGATAACTCTTATTTTTCGTTACCTTTCTCACCTGATATCTGCCCAGGTGTCACAGATCTAGTTCCACAAACACGCAGGTATTTAAAAGTACACTAGACGCTACTGAGTAGTTAAGGTTTCATCCATGTGAAAATAAGTTATGTCTGATCGCTCTGGGCTCTTGGACCATTACGAATGATCCTCTTTTAACGTGGGGTGGAGTTATAGCGCTCAGTTTGTAATATTAAATAAATAGTTGTTTAGTTTACTAAAAGTTTACTAAATGCTCAGCGTGTTATGGAAAGGACTATGCTCGGCGTTTCCCTGAAGGATCGTTATATATTGAAGTTATACGTCAGAGAACTAAAGTCATCGACATAGCCCACCGGTTTAGCAAGCTGAAGTGGCAGTGGGCCGGCCATATTAGCCGCAGAACTGATGACCGTTGGGGTAGAAGAGTTCTGGAGTGGAGACCGCATCTCGGCAAACGTAGTGTAGGACGCCCACAGGCCAGGTGGAGTGACGATTTGCGCAAGATGTCTGGCAGGAGCTGGATGCGAGAAGCCCAAAATCGATCAAAGTAGTGCACAATGGGAGAGGCCTATGTCCGGCAGTGGACTGAGATAGGCTGATGATGATGATGATTACTAAATGCGTATGAAAGCATATAAGGTACATATACATCTAAAATGCATTTAAATATAAATCTGCGGGATTGCTACCATGTACCTTTTTGTTTGTGAGTATCCGATATTTCGGCGCTGTTGCAAGCGCCATGATCACGGATGACGTCACTAGTACGTTGTATATTTAAACAAAATGGAGCGGTTTCCTAGAGAGCGGTAACTGACACCGTAACGTCAAAAACCGGTGCCGCCATTTGCAAGACGGCTGTGTTGTCGGTGTCAGATGATTTCGTGAAAGTTTTATTGATAGCATTGATTACGGCCGCACATATATGACGGCATCGCTATCCTAGGAAACCAAAGCTTAAGGGCATATGGGGCCAGTGCCCAGGGTCCACCATCGTGAGGGGGCCCTCCATCGTCAGGGGGCCCAACAGCGTGATACTCACAAACAAAAAGGTACATGGTAGCAATCCCGCAGATTTATATTTAAATGTTACTGACCATGAAAGTTTAAAACAATCTAAAATGCAATATTTAAATTTTTGACTATTTTTTGGGGCTAATATCTTAAACGGCTGAACCGATTTTGACAGAACTTTCACTATTTACGACATTAATCGGGGTAGCACTCAGATTGTGAAATAAATAAAAACGTTCTCCTGTACTAAAAAATATAATCACAGATAGAACAATAACATTAAATTGGTGCTAGTTATTAAAAAACAATACTTATTATTACCCATGATGTTAACATACAAATTAAATTTCTATTACATGATTATACTTGAAAATTATTATTTAATTGATTTATTATGAATAATTAATTACAAAATATATTTCAATATTACATTGGCTACATAGGTTCATTTTCATTGACATATGTAGGTTCAAGTGAAATGATCATTTATTGCTGTCAAAGGACTACAGTAATTACTAGAAATTTATCAAATCAAACACATCCCCATGCCACAGGACGACAAAATTGTCTCAACAGTTTAATTCAATTCTTTATGATTTATCAATCATTTCAGATATATACGCATTACCGTCTTTACCATAAAGCTTTGGTTTCCTAGGATAGCGGCAGTCATATAACGGTGAATGACGTCACTAGTACGTTGTATATTTAAACAAAATGGCGCGGTTTCCTAGAGAGCGGTAACTGACACCGTAACGTCAAAAACCGGTGCCGCCATTTGCAAGACGGCCGTGTTGTCGGTGTCAGATGATTTCGTGAAAGTGTTATTGATAGCATTGATTACGGCCGCACATATATGACGGCATCGCTATCCTAGGAAACCAAAGCTTAAGGGCATAGGGGTCGCCAGCGTGAGGGGGCCCTCCATCATCAGGGGGCCCCAACAGCGTGATGGAGCCCTCGATCGTGAGGGGCCCTCCATCGTCAAGCGGCCCACCGGCGTGAAGGGGCCCACCAACGAACCGCAGTTTGTTTCTCTCACACATATAGTCCCGAAATATATTGTTAAGCACATTACATTTTTTTCACAAAAAGTTACTGATTAGATTCGTCTGGATAATCCTATTGTTTTAAGAAAGGTCACACGAAAAAATCCAGTTTGACGACTATGAGACGCAATAGTTTAAAATAAAGAATATCCATATTCATAAGATATTTTGAGACTACGATTAAAAGGCATGATGATTTAAAATTGTATTTTATAACCATATTTCAGTTCCTAATTTCATTTAAAATGATATTAGGTATTACCTAATATTATTTAAATCACTGCACGAAGAATGCATTCGGGTAAATAATGAATGAGGTCTGCTTCCTATTGGTATGCATATGTATTTTCTAAACTCAGGTATGTTATGAGAAACTACTTGAAGCAAAATAAATGTTGAAATTTAAATAAACTAGAATAAATTATATTTTCTTGCACTCAGTACTTTAAACGACTGACATTTGAGTCAGGTGCCATCTTAGGTCGATCGATTAATATTTAAGATTGATATTTTTATTAGACGCACAAACATTTGGGACCCTCAAACTCTTGTGTGCCCAGGGCCCTCCGCATGTTTAAAGACGGACCTTTATATACGACATCAAAACGATTTATTTCGGACTAGCTTCCAACTAAGCAGAGCTTGTAATATGAAAGCTAGATTAATTTTATAAATACTATCAATTACGCATAGAAAAACAGGCAAACTTCAAAACATTATTTCATATGACATCCTACAAACGTTTAGTCCGACCCGGGAATCGAACCAGGAACACAGCAGTGGCATACGCTACCATGCACCGCCTATGTAGTTTTTCTTTATGCATATGCAAAGAGAACCTACAATTGCTGAGGTTTCACAGATCACACGAATACGCTAATGGACATCTATTCCTGACCAGAATGCTGTTGGCATTTAAAATATATCTTATGTTATTCAGAATACAGAAATACTAAGAAACTGTGAGATCAGCCTGTGTAAGCAGGAGCTATAAGAAACCATAACACATATTTTACTGAATAATAAATATCTCGGACATCTTACACATAACGCCATCTAGTCCCAAACTAAGCAGACCTTGTATCATGGGAACTAGACAACTGATATAAATACATAAACATTTTTTTTTGTAAATACATGGATATTATACATTAAAAACACCCAAACTCCGGAACAAATGTTTGCGGATCACACAAACATTTGGTCCGGCCCGGGAATCGAACTCGAGACCTCTTGATCAGCAGCTGCGAACGCAAACCATTAAACCAACGAGGCAGTCGAATAGCTTTGAAGTTTCTAGTACTTTCGTAAAGATGAAATGACAACAATAAAGGTTGGAAAACCGACTATTCAAACTTTTGATCACTTTAGACTATGTCCCCCGGGCTATTATTACGAATTAAAAAAATATATGACATTTGAATAATTAAAATCGGTTCAGATGCTACTGTTGAACATATAAACATACATGTGCCCGTTTTTACCAATGTACTCTAAATTTAAGGGGCCACTTAGAGAGAGTTAGATAAGCCGTAGTGATATTCTGGTTTATACCAACATTTGTCACCTAAGTGCTTAGATATCTCTTAAAATTTAGGGGCACAAATTGTCGCCTTACTTGGAGCCCCCTAACGTTGGTACATTAGGGGGCTCCAAGTAAGGCGACAATTTAAGTACAGTTGATAAAAACGGGCAATATACTCTGAAAAATATTACTTTTCCGTTTGGTTTGCTGTAGTCGGGTAATTAACTAAACTAAATTGATTTACTTAACAAAATTCAAGTCTAGCCTAACTTCAAACATTCTAGAACATTCGGTATGGTATCACTCTTATATTTACACAGCATTCTCAACAGAGTCAATTTCTTCTCATGTGTTTTAGACGATTCTAGTTCGTACAGTGTACAAAGATTGATAAGTAAGGACTCATTTAAGCCCCGTTGTGGATCCGAGTTGATTGCGTTCTGGAGTACAGTAATAGCTTCCTTTAGACGACCCATGTAGAGAAGGCAAACCGACAAGTTGTTTGCTACCTTAAATAGAAAAAAAATACACTTATAAACAATATTATAGATGTCAATGTTTTTTCTTTGTGTTTTATTTTTACATGCTTAGGTTCAGTATTTTAGACCTACTGTCTGTGCACAAACTGTCGGATAAAAATAGTTTTGTTGGGTACATTAAAAAAATACAGTTGATGAAAATATATTATAATATGCTTCTGTGTGTATGCATATATGTGTGTGTGTATGTGTCTGTGTATAATTATTACCATAATGTTGGTTGGTTCCTGGTAGGCGGTCTGCTCCGCATTAGGGCATTTATATGTGTGTGTGTGATGCATGTGGATGTGTATGTCTGCATACGTGTACGTATGTGTGTGTATGTCTGCATACGTGTGCGTATGTGTGTGTATGTCTGCATACGTGTGTATGTGTCTGTGTATAATCCCTACTAATATTATAAATGCGAAAGTAACTCTGTCTGTCTGTCTGTCTGTTACGCTTTCACGCATAAACCACTAAACCGATTTTGATAAAATTTGGTATGAAGATAGAACTGAACTTGAGAAAGGACATAGGCTACTTTTTACCGCGATAACCGACATACACGCGGGCGGAGCCGCGGGCGAAAGCTAGTTATTACCATAATGCTAGTTGGTTCCTAGTCAGCGGCCCTGGCGAAGTTGTTGTATGCGTCTGCTCACGCCTTAGGGCATGTATATGTGTGTGTATGTCTGCATACGTATGTGTGTCTGTGTATAATTATTACCATAATGGTTCTTGGTATATGGTATGGTATCTTGTTGTTTGACATTATATTATTATTATTATTTTTTGGTATTAACATTATCGCATAATAAATTACTTTTTATTTACATGTTTCAAATATTTATCGCACTCTTAAAGAATAGCATTTATAAATGGTTTTATTATTTTGTTGTAACATTTTGAATTGTACATATGAGCACTTTGTAGTCACTAGTGGCATAAGTTTGTTTGTTGACTGGCGGTTGTGAATATGTCATGCTCGCTCAAAAGCCCTGCTAGCGGTGGCGTGTGTAGCGGGTCGTTCGGCTCCCTACGATATAGCTGAACTGGACGATGGCTGGTGCATAGGTCATGCTCGTGATACGGGCGCCGCCAGTCGGGGCTGGTCATCTCACAACTTCTATTTATTGTTTAATTATTTTTGGACACTACCTGTGTAAAATTCAGCATCGTTACATTGTACTCACATTTAATAAAATGCCATAAACAATGTAACCAAAAATTGTAAAAACAATGTTGGAAAAGAGTGTCCATGGAGTTTCTTGTCTGTTCTTCTCCATAGGATCTACGAATTGGAACAGACGATTAGCTTCACGACTGACTACTTGACGTTTAAAAAGTGCCGTTGTATGGTTTACTTGAAATAAAATGGTTTTGTTTTGATTTTGATTGTTTTGTATCCCGGTCGGTGGCCCTGGCGAAGTTCTTGTATGCGTCTGCTCACGCTTTGGGGCATATATATATATATATATGTGTGTGTGTGTGTGTGTGTGTGTGTGTGTGTGTGTGTGTGTGTGTGTGTATGTCTGAATGCGTGTGTTTATGTATAATTATTACCATAATGTTGGTTGGTTCCTGATCGGCGGCCTTGGCGAAGTTGTTGTATGCGTCTTGATATTTACCGAGCGCGATGTCTATTAGACCGAGGTCTACGTACTCGCGGACGTCAGGCGTCGGACAACTGTGAATACCATATTATTTACATATAATTATATTAACTATAAAATTACAGGTATGTTTTATGGTCAAACAACAATTTTTGATCAATGTATAGTTTTGAGATTTTTATTTCTAGTTGTGGCCTATAATTTCTTGTTTGACTGCCTTGTTGGTCTAGTGATTATTGTATGCGACTGCTAACCAAGAGGTATCGGGTTCGATTCCCGGGTCGGACCAAATATTTTTATGATACACAAATATTTGTTTCGGAGTATGGGTGTTTTCTATGCTTAATAATGAATGTATTTACAAATATCTGTGCTTATATCAGTTGTTTAGTACCCATAGTACAAGCTCTGCTCAGTTTAGAACTAGATGATGTTGTGTGTAAATGTCCAAAATATTTATATTTTATTTATAATGATATTACTTGTCGAAATTCATAGTTCTAGATCTAGGTCAATGGGGTCTCTTTTATTCACGTAAACTTAGAGGTTTCATTTCTTCAGAGAGCCATAGACCTGGGTATACGGTTTAAAATTCAACTCGAGACCTTCACGCAGTCCCAATAATAACAGACAGAAAAAAAAGCGGCCAAGTGCGAGTCGGACTCGCCCATGAAGGGTTCCGTACCAGCAAGTAACATCATATAAAAGTTCTTGTAGTTCGTTGTAACTTTCATCGATGTTTTTATACTAGTGTATTGATTGGATGAAAGGTATATTGCGTGTTACGATTTATGACGTATTAAAAAAAAACTACTAACTAGATCTCATTCAAACCAATTTTCGTTGGTAGTTTACATGGTAATGTACAACATATATTTTTTTTAGTTTTATCACTCTCTTATTTTAGAAGTTAGAGGGGGGGGGACACACATTTTTCCACTTTAGAAGTGTCTCTCGCGCAAAATATTCAGTTTAGAAAAAAATTATGTTAGAAACCTCAACATCATTTTTGAAGACCTATCCATAGATACCTCACACGTATAGGTTTAATGAAAAAAAAAATTTTGAGTTTCAGTTCCAAGTATGGGGACCCCCAAAATGTATTGTTTTTTTTCTATTTTTATGTAAAAATCTTAATGCGGTTCACAGAATACATCGACTGACCAAATTTCAACAGTATAGCTCTTATAGTTTCGGAAATAATTGGCTGTGACATACGGACGGACAGACAGACAGACTTGACGAATCTATAAGGGTTCCGTTTTTTGCCATTTGGCTACGGAACCCTAAAAAGTGATTTTATAAGGGTTCCGTTTTTCCTTTTGAGGTACAGAAGCAGGTTGTGGTGCAGGTGTACAGCACACTTTTGATCGAAGTGTCACCATCTCTAATCATCACATCACAGAATGAATAGAGGAGGTGATACACCATAGGTGTCGATTGAGGGACTAAATTATGCAGGATATAGCCAACTTATATCTTCAAACTTGTTCCGTCGTCGGGGTCAACAATTATAGCGAACTTATGGGTGGAAAGCGAATCACAATAACAGTATATATGATAGCAGCCATGTTTATTGTTTAGGCTTTTTTACTAAGGTATATGTTAGGTATGGTTATGTTTTGCTTTTACAGCTACATTATATATTCTAAAACCTATCGCTACACTGCATTTAATCACGTCTTGATCTTAACGAGGAAATGACTGCCCGAATTCTACGTGCTCGATGATAGACACATATCTGAAATATGCTGACCAGGCAAATCTCTGTATAAGTTTCATCAATTCCTTTATACAATACATAATAATTAATAAATAAATATTTCTGACATCTTACACACAACGCCATCTAGTCCCAAACTAAGCAGAGCTTGTATTACGGGTACTAAACAACTGATATAAATACATAAACATACTTTTTGTAGTGTAAATACATACATTTGTTTTGTAAATACATACATATTACACATATAAAACACCCAGACTCCGAAACAAATATTTGTGAATCACACAAATATTTGGTCTGACCCGGGAATCGAACCCGAGAACGATCGGCAACCGCATACGCCAACCACTAGACCAACAAGGCAGTCAAATATATGAAGCAGGAATACAGGACAAGATGATTATGGAAGATGATGATTACAGGACGACAGGAAAATTTAACACAAAGCCAACTCGTCTGGCCAGCGTGTTATAGTAGGCCATCTCCTTTGTAAGGATAGACCTTAGACCAGCAGTGGACAGGCTGTTGATGATGCCGATGACGGTGATACTCACATGTGGTGACGCGCATCCTGTGCCAGCTGTAAGGCTTCGCGTGCAGCTCGCATGTGTCCAGCTCGCAGCCACATGCGGCAGAGAGCGGAGCTGGCCGCTCGTCGCGCTGCTGGACTGGTGGAAGCTTCGTGCAGCTCAGAAATTATGCGTGCAGCTTGACGGTAGTCCTGAAAAAATATATATTTTCAAACATAACTGTGAGTAACACCGCAGCATGAACCTAGTTCATAAGTAAATACAATAGCACAATTTTCTTACCTTCATAGCAAGAGAGCAATTGACAATGGAATGTAGTACTCTCGTCTCTCTGCCAGACCATAATCGGATAGATTCAGCCTTGTCTTGTTCTGTGATAGTGCCGGTCCCATCTTCCGTCTTACCCTCACGTAAATTTGCTAGCATCTGTAAAAAATAAATAAGAATTGTGACTTGAATTTATATAGTGAAAGATCTGCACAAACATAAATTTAAAAACTAAAACCTCTATTCGAAAAACTAGGTCACAAACTCCGATGGGATGACGGCTCGTGCGGGTGTCCTATGGTAAAAAAAGTACGTCATAAGAAAACATTAACTTTTGACTTCACTTATGAACAGTTTACGTTACAGTTCACGTGTCATCTTACACGGGAACTGTTTTGTCAACTGTGTGCTGCCGCTGTCTCTCTTCTACTCGTACGCAACGGTAGATGGAGTTAAACAGAGATGGAGATATGTCGCAAGCCGAACGCTTGGACGCTCGGCTTAGGCGGAAAGTGACAATGAGTCATGCTTTTTCGAGCGTGCAGCCGGCGTTCATCGATTCATAAGACGTCATCAAAAGATAAATTATATAAATATTGCCTAAAGTACCAGGTATCTTTAAGAATTATTAAACATTACTGCGTGTATGACATATTTTTATACTGTTTCTTTGCTTGATGTTTTTTTTGAAGAGTTATGGGTCCGATCCCCGATACTACACTTTGTGTTATTCATGAATTGTTGTTTCCAGTCTGGGTGTTTTTTGTGTTCGTTTCATGTGTGCTTTTAAAGATCCCCGTGACAGAATATTCATTACTGGTTATTGTTGTTTTGTTAAAATAAAAATTTAAAAAAATACGTCTTAATTTTTTGACTGCACGGTTGGCTTTGTGGTTTAAGTGGTGGACATGACGCCATGTGGTGTTGGTTGAAATCCCAAATGGAACAACACTTTGTTTTTATAAAAGAAAAATATATATTACCGTTTGTACAGCGCCGTGAATTGCATACAGTCTGTCGAGTGCTTCCTCCGGCTTGTCGATATATTGAGGGAGTTCGGCGACTAACAGCCGCAGAGAGAATGGGACAAGGCTTCCTGTGCGATTCTCGTATGCTTCCGGGTAGAACTGAAATATATTATTTCTTTTAATATTAAATATTTCTAAAAAAAAACATAAATAATAAATAAATAAATATTTCGGACAATTAAACACAACGTCATCTAGTCCCAAACTAAGCAGAGCTTGTATTGTGGGTACTAGACAACTGATACTTTTTTTTGTAAATACATTTCACATTACATATACATATTATACATAGAAAACACCCAGACTGCGAAACAAATATTCGTGGATCACACACATATTTAGTCCGACCCGGGAATCGAACCCGAGACCTCTTGATCAGCAGCCGCATACGCTAACCACTAGACCAACAAGGCAGTCAAAACACACCATCTTTATTTGCGTTTCACAAGCAAGGGCAGACAGACAAAGGTGTTTATAATACCCCTTTCGTTTAAGTTGTGCCTAGTCGTTTTCAGACCCGTCTAATCAATAATTAAAATTTTCGGATATTTTACACACTACGCCATCTAGTACCCAAACTAAGCAGAACTTGTATTATGGGTACTAGGCAAATGATATAAATAGATAAAAATACTTTTTTTTGTAAATTACATGCATATTATCAGAGATCGGAATTGGGTGTGTAAAACTACCTAAAGTTTGCAGTAAGTTTGCAATAATAATATGGAGCTGTTACAACCACTGTTCTTGCAATTGAAATAAATGTTTTTAATTTATTTTTTTATGCAGTGCAGGTTTAATAATTTAAAAAAAAGCCGACTTCAAAACTATGTAAAGACGCGAAAATGTTCGTTTTCTTTGCATCAACCTGTAGCAAAACTTTTTAACTTAAGATACAGATCAAAAAAGAAATTAAAACCGCATTAGCATTTTGCAGATATATAAAATTCTGTGTTTGACCGACAAAGAACAATTGGGACTAAAAGACCGAATTTTAACCGGAAAAGTACAAAAAAAAAAATTATTTAGAACTGTATTAGCAGAAAATTTATTTAGAACTGTATTAGCAGCTTGTAAATGTTTATAGTTCGGTGTTTCAAAGGTAAGGAACATGTAAAAAAAACAAAACATAAAATTCAAACCCGGTTTAACTTAAGTGGTTGTAACAGCTCCATATTATGTCCCGCTGCAAACTTTAGGTATTTTCACACACCTAATTCCGATCTCTGCATATTATACATAGAAAGCACCGAAATTCTGAAACAAATATTTGCGGATCACACAAACATTTGGTCCGACCTGGGAATCGAATCCGAATTTCTCAACCGACTTCAAAAAGGGAGGTTCTCATTTCGACTGTTCCTCATATATTACCACGCGGAGGCGCGAGGAAAGTGTAGTTATACCATACAGTTCAAAATCGCTTATCAATAGAAGCACTTACCTGATAAAACATATCAGGCTTGTTGAAGTCCCCGAACGGTTCGGCCTCTTTCACCAACGTATCGTAGAGTTTGATTCTCGACATGACGGCGAAGCGCGTCAGCCACAGTTGGAGACTCCTTGGAGTGTGTTTAGTGGGACGGTGCATTCGGCCAACACCTGTACAAGAAATACCATTATATTATCACATCTTCATTGTCGGAGCCGAACGAAGTTCACTGCTAGAGATGGTAGGTACCTATCTATACAATTAAATAAAATTGGAGTGTCTGTATGTAATATCAAATTAACAGTTTTTTACTAAATCCATATCAAACTGCCTGTATAATGGTTAGCGTTACTGATCAAGAGGTCTCGGGTTAGATTCCCGGGTCAGACCAAATGTTACAGAGTTTGGGTGTTTTCTATGTATAATATGTATGTATTTACCAAAAAAAAATGTTTATAACAACCCATTATACAAGCTCTGCTTAGTTTGGGGACTAGATGGTGTTGTATGTAAAATGTCCGAAAAAATATATTTATTTACTTAATTATATATGATACTAATAAAAAAAGCAACTTTCAAAATATTTATCTATTTGTTCCGGTTAATGTTTGGAATGGCTGGAACGATTTTAACGTAACTTTCACTGGCAGAAAGCTGATGACCTAAGGAGTAACTACACTAGCTTTGCTTTGCGGCGTTACTCGCGATTTACAACAATAACGGTAACACCCCGGTACTCAGCCAGTGTAAACTAATATTATAAAGTTGAAAAGTTTAGTTGTTTGTTTGAACGCGCTAATGTCAGGAAGTACCGGCCCGATTTGAAAGATTCTTTCAGTGTTAGATAGCCCAGTTATCGAAAATAGGCTATAAGGCTATATGTCATCAAACTAATATCAAAAGGAGCGAGTATCATAAGAGTAATATACGAGTATAAAGTTATTCCTTTTGAGCTCTTTTATTGCATGCTATAATAACTGTCCTTTTAAAAGTTTTACAAAACAAATTTCTTCTTTGTAATTTCCCCCCGTTTTTTTTAATATTTTTCATTGATACTCCTGTTGGTTTTAGAGTGATAATAAATAGCCTGTTGTCTTCCTTTATAACTGTGCTATGAGAGAGTTTGGCAGCACAGCGACCGAAATGGCGCGAGATTGTGAAGAAGCGAATCCGCGAATGAGAGGAACAGCGTTTAGCTGACTTCGACGCCAAGCGCGATGAGCTTAAATCCCGTCCACTATAATTATGAGAGCGGAAGCTCACTTGCCCACTTTGTGTAAGTGAGTTTGCTGCGAAAAATCGGCTATATATAAGCCATCTCCGGGTGCATCAGTGCCAAGTCGTAGGGGTAGAAGTGGTCGCTATGGCCGAAATCGGTTGGATTATAATTATCTAACACAGAAAGAATTTTTCAAATCAGACAAGTACCTACTTCGTATGATTAGCATGTTCAACCAAACAAACATGTCTACTGCCATCTGCCATACATATGAAAATATAACCTAACTTTAAAACATAAGATTTATTAAGGCTGCAATCGTCGACAAATTGCGGCCTATTTCAAGACAAAGTAATTAATTGTATATAACCACCATTGTAACCAAGTGAAGAGCTAAGATCTTGACCAAGTCTTATAGCATCGTTGTGAAATCTTTAATATCTCGTTTAAAAATCAAATCGCGACATCTATCGAGAGTTATTGTAAAATAAATATAAGTAAGTACATTTATCAATTTTGTAGGTAGTTTTAAAAGTGTGGGTAGGTCAACATTGTTGTTATGTCAAAACGTAAATTCACAATAATTCACATTGCACTTGATACAGCAGAATTGTCGACATCGGCACAGTTTGCAATTTATTAAGAAGAATGTAGAATAAATCCTTTGACAGTTTGTTCTTCTAGCTGTAATACATGACATTGTAGAAATTGTCGTCACACTTTACCCCAAGGCATCAGAAAACTAAAATTGAATTGATGAGGTTATAATAGTAATATTGAAAATTAATTTGATTGTCTTATAAATCTTTTTTTTATATATTGTATATAATGAAGTCGCTTCTGATTCCTGTTTGGTATTTTAAACTGTTCGATAGTTTTAATGCAGTTTTCGACAATAAACAGTGTCTCAAGAAGAAGGTATAAGAAGGTAAAGGAAAATAAGTAGTGTGTTTATAAGTAATCTTGCTCAGACAGGAACATATTACTTGGAATACATAAAGTTTGTTATAAACCTCTATCAAAGCTATATAGGGCTTCAGCTTTAAATAGGAACATATTTTGATATATATTTTTTTAAGTTATAACTTTTTACAATATCACTTGAAATAAAATAAGTCATGCAACCCTCATTAGCATTTTCTAAGTAAGAAATATGGTGATATCTATATATATAAACACAACAAATATTCGTCTGCCTGTTTGTTCAGGCTGAACTTTGAAACTGCAGGATCAATTTTGACAGGACTCAAATAGCTATCTCACCAGATTATGAGAGGTCGGGAACAAAATACAATATATCTCTTAAGTAGTTGGCTGGCCGCTACGTCTGAAATCGTCTAGACGTACATCATAGACTTATTCGCGATAAAAATTGTTTCAATTTTATGCGATACAGGCCCGATGTTTCGAACGGGTTACAGCTACCACACGAGCAGTATAACCCTCTGTAATCTATTGAACAATTTTATCGCTAGTAAGTCCATGGATGTAACAAAAATTATGTGTAAGTGTAAAAGTCGCGGTCTAAAAACCGTAAAAAATAAAGTTCATCGACTATCAAAATCAAAACAGTTTTTTAATAAATGCTTATTAAAGGAAATGCGGTACTTACATCAAAATATGTAGTGATTTTTAAATTTTTTGTCTGTCGGTTTGTTGGTAATCTCAATGATGGCTGGGCCAATTATGATGAAACTTTCACTAGCATATAGCTGATGACATAAGGAGTGGCTTAGGCTAATTTGTTTTTAGACAAGCTTCGCTCCGCGGTGCTACTAGCGATTTAAAACAATAACCACGAGTAAGACTAGCTAGTAAAAAATAAGTTTTTACCTTGTCCTGCAGCACTTAGCAGCACAGCAGTCAAGTTGATGGCAGCGCGCAGGTATCCAGTACGGAGAAGCTCCCTCAATCCAGCCTCATCCCGACTAACATGTTCGGCTCTTACGACACCTCGACTTCCAGCTGAACTCACCCCCAAGAATTTGACGGCCACTTCTTGCAGGGCGTCAGCCTAAGAGCAAATAAATCAGTTCTATTTAGTTCAATACAATGTAGTAGAGCCATGTTGAATGGGGTGGTACTGCCCTCAAATAGAAGACCAACCTAAAATGACAGCATTAATGTTGTAGTGTTTTGTTGGCGAGTATGAGACCAGAGGCCCAATGATGCAGATGCATCCCACTAAGCCACCCTAGTGTGATTCATGACCATGCTGCATTGCCTACACTCACAATGAGGATGGTGATCCCTACTAATGGATTCTACTCATGCTTTCCTATGCCTAAGTGTTATTTTGATATATAAGCTATAATACTGGAAAGTTTCATCCAAATCCGTTCAGTAGTTTTAGCAAGAAACAGCAACAAACATACATACTCACACACTTTCGCGTTTATAATGTTAGTATGATATGTAATTATATATTTACCAGTTCTTCTTCTAGAACTATTCCAGGCATCGTAAGCACCTCTCTTTCGGGAAAGAATGAACCTTTCGGCGAAGATTGGACCTGTAGACAAAAAAAATATTTTTATAGTTCTTGTTTAGTATCGGTTGGAAAAATCTTTTACTGAAAGTCCTTTTAATTACCCATAACATCATGCTACGACTAATAGGAGCGGAATACCAACAAAAGGTGTTGTAGAAACAGGAAACTTAGTAATGTATGTATGTAACACAAAATGTATCATTACACACAGTACAAAATGTATCATTATTTTGATAATGCTACCATTCAACACAAACCAAACTTTAAACTATAGTTTCATATGAATAAAACTCTTATTTCTATCTATTGAATTAGTTGCATTGCATGCTTAAATGTCATTAACGAACATATGAGCAACTGAGCTATAAATTCTCCTGTTTTCAAATTAAAGCAGCAATATATCTTATAAGGTTAGTTTACTACAACCTTTTTTTCAAGAATCCAGGACCATCTTTAACTATGATATCTTTAACTATCTTTAAAATGCGAAGCATTTAGGGACCTCAAATTATTCGTATTTCGAATTGAACTGTACTTAAATATATTCTGAAAAAAAAATTTTTATGCCCAACAATATCTTTTGAGACAATCGATATGAGAGAAAGAAACTGTTAGTTGAACAGGGGGCCTCCCTGACGATGGTGGGCTCTGGGAACTGGCCCTAACATCATAATATAGGCGTTGCGACGCCAACGAAGTTGCGTAGGTCAGCTAGGCCTTATGTTTATAGTCACTATAATGTTGTTGGTTGTTGATGGGTTTAATATTGTTAATGTTATAAAAACAAAATCAGATTAATTTAAGTTGAGAAAAGTCAGAGAGCAACCTGTAGAAAAACGCTACATAATTTAATTCAATTTTCATCAAATTATTGGTTAGATCTTTTCTGCTTAATAGGGTTCAATTGTTAAAGCGTAACATAAGATGTGATCTTATCTAATGCGCCTAATATATCCCCAATCGTGTTGGATAGCCATCCCATCGGATTATAGGAATGAGGGAACAGATAGTGCGCCTGTTTGCACACATTTCTGCACTATAATATCTCCTGAATAGTTGGTTGATCTCCGTTAAAAGAGTCCACCATGAGCGAAATCAGTTAGGAAAACATTATAATTATAAGTAAAAAAATATCATGCCTTCATGAGTGTCTTCTTAGCATCATCATTTGGTATCCAAGCGTCTCTTCTTCTATCTGCTTCTTTATCTACCGGTTGATTCTGAAAGCAAGGAAAGTAACTTATTTGTTAAATTAACTAACTTATTTATTACTGCGCAATAGCAGTTATAAAAATTATTGTTTTAAAATATATGTTAGCTGCTAAAATTACTCTGCCCTGCCTCATCAGGCAGGGCAGCAAGTATGCAAAGGGAAGCAAAGCATGAACAGAATCTAGGAGTGGCTGTCACGGTCCTTACTGCCACTGCAGACAATGCAGCGCAGTAAACCGCACTATGGCAGCCTAATAAGATGCTTGGTTTAACAAGATAAGCCTCACAGTCTGTCTGACAGAACTGTCCCATATGTCCCACAAGTGGTACTGTTTTCGTCAATCTATAAGGAGCTTATGATGAGAAGTATTCAGTTTGGATCTGTTAAAATAAGCATGTTTTACTTTGAAACTTGCTATTGCTTAAATATTACTGTTGTACTTGTGGCAGTTTAATATTATTGGTAAATGCTATATTTAGTACGATCAAATTTTTGTATTACCTACATTTTTGTTTTTGCAGCATTTGGGTGTTTTCTATACATGGTATGTGCATTTTTACAAGTTTTGATATCAGTTGTCTAGTACATGTAGTTCAAGCTCTGCATAATTTAGGATTAAATGGCTGTGTGTCAGATTTCCGAAATATATAAAGATAAGTACAACTTACTTTAATACTTAATCCATCCATAGCTTCAGTCAGTAATGTCGGGTTAGTAACTGCACTGCTAGATTTTGAGGGCATAATCTGTGGTTCCGGACCAATAGTGTCGAAAAATGTTGAAGGATCCGGTAGACTTGCTGCAGGAACTGATGCAGAAGTACTCACAGTTGGTAGGACACTGTTGAAAGTAAGCTCATCCGTCATTTTGTGCTGTGCGAATGAGTTACTTATATTTTGAGGAAAGAGATTCACTCCCTGGTTGCCTGAATAATAAAGAATATATTTATAATCACTTAAATACAACTTTCCAACAAAGAATTCAAACAAAGATATTATCATCAAACCTCCTTCAGTTTCGCCTAAATAAATACTCTGTATCATGTCAGACGGCGATGTCCCAATTTCATCAAAAAACTGAGAGGCCGGCTCCGCTTCCTTATCATCGAAATATTGACTCAAAGATGGTTGGTTAGGCATCTTTCTGTGCTTTTATCGCTTCTTTATTAATATTGGCTCATTAGGGTCAGACTGCAGACAAGACATGTCAGACCACAATTTATATGACATCAATGACATGACAGACCACTAAAGTAGGTAGGAATAGGGTGCCCGCACACACACAATAATATTGTACAATAATATTGTGACACACGGCCCCGCACACTATAATCCACAATAATATTGTACAATACGGCCCGCACACACACAATATTATTGGCAATACGTACTTTATTGCCAATATTATTGTGTGTGTGCGGGCACCCATAGGAAATTAAACGTCAACAAAAAAATCGTGCCACTGTGACGTCATCTGCGCGCTAAACATGGCGGTTTTGGTGCTGCCCAGAAGATTTTAATTTTATTAGGTTTTATCGATAAACGTTCTAGGCTCATTTTATCCTACTAATATTATAAACGTGAAAGTTTGTGAGTATGTGTGTATGTTTGTTGCTCTTTCACGCAAAAACTATTAAACGGATTTGGATGAAAATTTACAGTAATATAGCATAAATATCAGAATAACACATAGGCTACTTCTTACTGCAATAATCGAGATAAACGGGCGAAAGCTAGGCTATTATAAAATTATGTTAAATCGTAGATGTCAAAATATATCACTGTTTATCTCCTGTCAAAACTTCACAGGTTGCTAGACATAACAAACTTGCATAGTAACGCGGGTAACACCGCGGGGTGCAGCTAATTTTAAATATTTTGAGTATTGACCATTTGTAGAATTTATACTTTAATAGCAAGTAAGTATATTGTTATATGCTAACATACTTTGATTTAGATGTGTGAAATCTAAGACAAGTTCGTGCTTTAAATTTACCAAGTAAACGATATGATGATTTTTAAAAGTTTCTACACTTATTTTATAAAGTTGTCGTTTGACAACTAAGTGACCGCAAAACATAAGCATATGGCGTAGTACAGTGCCATCTGCCCATCCCCAGCATGCAAAATTTTATCGTCGTTTCGTATGTTGCCTTCTCGCTCGCACTTGCTTATATGCTGGAAAGGGATGGGAGCTTTATGTCGGCGATAAAACGTCAATATGCTAGATATGCTGTTTTGGATATCAAAATAAGAGCACGTGTTTTTCTTAGGCTACTTACCTTTCTATTAAAATCTATTTTAATTGTGTTGCTGACTCTGAAGTCAGCCATACCTGAGAGTGATTAAAATGTTAAACTTATCAAGGGACAGCGTGATTAAAAAAACAAAACTCTTATCATTCATTTAATTACAAACGTCATTTCTTATGACTTCCGCTCTAAAATCTGTCGAGATACACCTTCTCACCGTGTACACGATATTTTAAATACCAGCAACAGCATTAGGAGCAATATGTGTACTGGTATTGGCAACTTTTAGAGGGACCTGTAAATAAAATTGTGGTGTAAGATAAAGTTTACATTTATCATCATTTATGTTATTAGTAAGCAAAATAAATATAAATTATATAAGCAGTTACCAAGGTAGAGGTGTCAGGACCGACCAAAACAGGCATGTTTTTCAACTGATTTTATTTATTTTATTTATTTTATTTTATGTTGCCTGGCATGTTGCTGCAAAATATTGAAATATTAGTTTAGAATAATAGTGTACACAGTATTTTTTTCATAAAGTTTGCTTAAATGATGACATTATCTTATGTTTTTTGGATGGAATCGTAGCCACAAAACCGATAAGTTTTCTATAATAGTTACAAAATGAGAATGACATAAACCACAACTAGTTTTATATAGCATATCAGTAATAATGTAGCAGCAACAAGTATATCAATGGCTAAAAGTAAAAGTACAAATTTCAACTATACGAGCAGTCTCCATGAGGGTGAGAGGCACGAGAAGACATATTAATGCCTTCGACTGCGAAAACGGAGCAGGAATTGTATAATAAGCCGACCGTCCAACGACTATCCTTCTGATTATTGTACTACCATAAAAAACTTGTATATTAATTTTGATCCTTTTATAGCACGTTTTGTTGTAAAATAATATACATGTATGTATTAAAATATATTTATAATAGAAAAAAGTATATCAATACTAACTATAAAAGTATATTAAACAATATTAACTTACTCTTGCAAATTTGAAGGGCACGGCATCATCTTGTAATGGAGTCACATCCAGAGTTTTGTTGAAACATTTATCATCTCATTATCATATCTTTACATCCGGCTATATATTTTCCATTCTAATGGCTTCCAGCCACTTTTTCTTATCACGCTCATTTCTTGGGGTCCTATAAAATATGTTTTAATTATTATTTTAAGCGGGGTAGCATGATAAAATAAGAAATTTTATATAAGCAATCATATTCAATCGACATCAAAGTCGATAAATAATGTACAACACCAACTAATAAATTAACATTATATAAGCGTAAAAATATACTTAAATAAGTCAAATCCATTCACGACCTATAACTGCACATAAGAACCTTGCTAATTATAATGTAAATAATTCTTTATTTTACCGGCAAAATTAACAATAACCAATATTTTTAATGTTATTAATAGCGTCTCTTTGTATGGTTAAAGATGACTGATTTGGTATTTTCCTTATGCCGTACCCTATTACACTACACACTGGCATATTTGCGACGTAATTATTTACATTTGGCCTCAATTATTTTAAACGACAAGCAAAATATTGAAAGATAATTAGTTATTTTGATCTAAACCACGACTTTTTGACAAGACACGTACCGGCTGATCTGACTTACAATGACATTTGGTGCGCTAAGCATGGAGGATTTTCGGCCTCATTAGGTATTTACGTATGTACGCACGCGTGTCATGTTTTACTTTATGTACGCACTGAAATACTGCTATATTGTTTTCCTACGAGTTACAGTGCTGATTAAGAACGAGATAGATATATGTTTATGTGTGTGCCTTAAGAATTGATGGTATTTATCTATGCAATTGTACATAAAGAACAATTATGTCGTGTAGGCAGGTCTATGTGACAGACTGACAGAGTGACAGAGACAGACAACAGACAATTAAACGTCATACATTAAAAAGTTGACACCTCAGAAGACATAAAACTACCCAAATCGTCGTTCGATTGATCGGGATCGATCTGTCGTTGTCTTGTCATACAGAAAACTGTAAATGCCTTACATTTTTATGAAAAAAAAGGTTGTAAGCAATAAATAAAAACCAAATGTAAGGCCACGCATAGAATTAGGTGCCGTAATCACCCAAAATGGCACTCGGATTTAAAGTCTTGCCCAATAGATATTGGTTTCGTTTACTTAATATTTCATTATTTTACTACGAAATTTTCTTTACACGGGTATTTTGCAAGTTAGGCCTCTATAACTCCTGAACTAAGTTATCTAAGTAATTATAGTTTTTCTTTAAAGTTCATCATGTGTACCACCACCATATCTAAATTCGATTTTTTTTGAAGAAGGGGCCACCTTGTTTTTTTTAAATAATTCCGTTTTAAGTCGAAGAACTCGGAAATGGATACCTAAATAAAAAAAATATAAATAACCTCTTAATGTTTTTAAAAGACCTATATACTTTACATTAAAGGGTAGAGGCGAGGAAAAAAATCATCCCTACTATACTGGTATGTAAGTGATAGAAACACATATTCATGCGAAGTTTCATCTTTCTGTTTTAGACCGTTTGACCGTAAGTCAAAAACGGACGGATGGATTTATTTTGTTTGAACTGAAATGTTAGAACTATAAGAACTGAAAATACTACTAATTTCAAATCGTAAAACCGTTATAGCAACACTAAGAACTTATGTCAAGGAAGTCTTAACTGTTTACGATCGTGCAATAAGATTTTTTATTAAATTTCCCTTGAAAAACGTTATCACTGGCTTCGTTTGCCCTCAGTACACAACACAGGTGCGTTGCGAAATGTTCCTTCGTCATTTAAGAATTTAACAGTTCATATGGAGCACGTAGATCACCCTTTTCTGTATATTTGGTCGAGTGTTAGTAGGTGTTACAACTTATTGGATTTTTTTTTCTGAACAGCTTTTTTATATGTTTATGTTTTTAGGCACAGATGACGAATCAAGCTTCCCCAGTGGAGGAGCAGGAGAAGCTCTTGGACGAGGCGTTGAATGTTGTCAAAGTTCAGGTTAGTGTCCAATTGAAATAAATTGGTTAATTTATGGTTGTAGTGGACAACTTTTTTTTTGATGATCACAAGGTCATTTATTATTTCATTAAACTTGATGTTGTGAACTACTATTATTGTATTCATGGTTCATAAAGAGCAAGCATTTCAATATTGAATTATAAAAGAGCATTTTAGAAGTTCTTGAATATATCGACACCCCCAAGGAATATCATGGTATCTCACTTTTTACCATTTTACAGGGGAGCACGTCAAAGTTTAAAAAAATTCTCAAAATCTTTGTGTGAAACATAACTTCAAAATAACTTTTGGTTATTCATCTATAGGGACAGGAGTATGTAATTGAGTATATCTATTAATTGAAAAACCCCTGTATAGTGTATTTCCATGACTTACGATGTATTTTTTACTAATTTTGCCATGTAATTTCCATCGAACAAGATGGTAACTAGACATTCGAACTAAAAAAGAGCAAAAACGCAGAAATTTTGTCGTTAAAAAAATTGTATGTCTGAGATATCATGTTAAGAATTTGTTTAATTTACCATGCTGAAGAACGAAAAGACATGAAATTCTTATATCTTTTTTATTTTCATAATGCATAAAAATCAAACACACACAATTATTAAGCATGGAACATAATTATTTGGTGGCAAACAAACAGTTTTGGTTAACTTCAATTTAGGTAGGCGATAAGTCTGTATCAGAAATATTTTCAGAGTTGGCATTGGCATTTAGCTAAGGTAAACATAGTGATCATGGTAGATGACTGGGACTGCTAAAGATATTGACAAAACCGCGTTGTATGTCTTCGGAATTTCCTTCTGTACATTAGTATTGATCGCTGGAACTTGGTTTTTGAGTTCTCTTGGAACGGCGTGGCCGCAGACCAACTACTCTTTGAGCAAGAAGATCAATGACCATCTGACTGTCGCTTAAAAAGTCGTATTAAAAGTTCAACACGTTCGGTGAGTGACTATCATGTGACATCTATGCATAATTTTGCTCCAGGTGACTTTTTCCATATTTGACGTCATGCTCCCAATTATTGTATTGCTGCATATCTATTTTGAAATTCAATATCATGTCTTGATTGACTTCGTTTACCACATAGGGTTCACCAGTAGATTTTGCGCATCTGACTAAAGTCACCCATTGCTATAGAACGTAGATTACCTTAACTGTATTTAGACTTTCGCGACTTTTATACATACTCATGTCTATATATACCCGTGACCACGAGCGGTATAACCCGTTCGAAACGACAGAAATTTTTATCGCGAATAAGTCCCATTAACAGTAAAAAACATGAGTAGATTACCTTGTTCTATATTTGCGTTCTATCAGAGCATGCATGGAATCACCTTCCGACTGTGAGTGAAAAACTTCGAAAAAGTTATGCGTTATACTTAACTTAATTTTTTTGCAAGCATATGCATACGTGGCAAAGACTATTCGATTCTGATACTGTCCTCCAGCTGTCAGAATAAAAATTGAATTCTTTGTACTCTGAACCTTGCATCTAATAAAGTCAAACACAAAGCTACTTATTTCGTTAAATCCTTTTTGTCAGATTGTTTCATCCCATATGCAGCAGTGGCCTCTACGTTTACCTACATCGAATATTGCGAAGTTATACGTAGCAAGTTTTCTTTTGTAATAAAAGATGGACACTTCAAATTGTGTGTTCAAGATATTTTGTAAATTATAACAGGCTGTAAGGTAGGTAACCACAGAATCAGACTTCTCGCTTCTCCTCTTGTTGATGTTTTTAATGTTCTTACCATATTTTTCTTGACTATGTGTAAAGTCAGCCCGTATTCTAATTTAGTTTTACCATCCCCAATTGCATGTCTGCACAAGTCTCATCGTGGGCATAGATCTTTCTTAGGCTTATTGAAGTCTATATTAAATGCATTGTAAAATACTTGTCTGTACTGCCTTGAAGTAGCCACCACTTTGTTGCAATGCTTTTCTTTCATCCCCTCCAAATAAAGACCCTGAGGTTTCGGGAATGTTAGCTGTTCATCCAGATGCAATTTTAATGACGGTTGTCTAACATAGTGAGATTCTACCAGTGACATTCGTGCAATGTGGTCTCGAACAGATTGCTTCACTTCTTCAGGAACTATATTTTTTGGTTAGTGCGAAGGCCTCTCATATCAGATGCAATAGATCCTCCAACAGATTCACGTACCTTTTTAGATAAAGTTTGTAACCACATGTCGCTTATCGATAGGGCATCCAGAAACATTGAGGTTAAATAAGTACGAATATGCAAATATTCGTACTTATTTACCCTCAATGAACAAATAGTACTCGTTGGAGCACGTACGACGGCTGGGTGAGCCCACAGTGATTTGTTTTTTAGATACCTTTTTGACGAATCGGTTGAGAAACTCCGAGAAATTGTTTGTCATGGTCTCCTAGTGCTCAAAACTCAAATTTTAATATTAAATTTCTTTGGGATTCCATTATATTTTCTAGAAATTTGGGTGAACAACATTGCAACTAATCTTACAATGACAGATATGATACATCATACAAATAATACATACATTAAAAAAATTGTAACTCGAATGGACATCTTTTTCGTGGGAGAACAATGTTTTGGAACTTAAATATATTTTGCGTAACTCAAAATGCCATTTTAATCACTGCGAGGAATGTAAAATGATGCTTAGTTACCATGTTTTAACGATTTCTAACTTTTAAACGCAAAGGGTTAGAGATACCAGAGTGAGAGTAAAAAATAGTTTTTTTAATTTTTAACACGAATATGAATGTAACTCAAAATTGGCAAAAAGTGAGTTACCATGTTATTCCTTGGGGGTGTCGATATCTCGTCTACTCTCTAGAACTGCTGGAATGATTTTGATAGGGCTTTCACTAGCGGATAGCTGATGATGTAAGAAGTAATGTTTTTTTTTGAAAAAATAAATTTATAAAAGAAAAACTTACTTTAGTACAAAATTAAAAGCAATGACATAGTGAACAATATCTGATTAAAAAGTAATACAAACTGTGGCCTTTGAGGCACAGCTTCATCATCTTTCATGTTCATCATCTTCCTAGCCTTTATTCCCAAGCTTATGTTTGGTCGGCTGGTATAAATATATATCTATGAAAATGAGAACAGTATTATTAAAATAGTTTTTTTATATTCGATCAATACTGGCAGTGTTTATTTATCTATAGGCACAATAATATTTATGTATTTTGTTACAGGCATTTCAAATGAAAAGATGCTTGGATAAGTCGAAACTGATGGATGCCCTAAAACATGCCTCCACTATGCTCGGAGAGCTGAGGACCTCTTTGCTGTCACCAAAAAGCTACTATGAGCTTTGTATCCTTTTTAACATGATGATGATCATAGTATTATAGATCTCGGAAACAAACTTATTGTTAAAATAATCTATTATATGTCTTTTGTATATATTCCCGTAACCTGCACTCGGCCCAAGTGGTGATGTACAACCAATAGGAGTGGAGAATCCATGAAAAAACATCCATAAACAGGGTAAAATGACTTCTTTTGAGAGCTGCCATTGCATGCATTGCGTAAATGGTTAATTTTTCGTGAAAACAATGTATGAGAGAATTGTTGCCCATGACAAGTTCTAAAAATTATACAAAAAATAACACCTTTTCCAAAAAAAACCAGTTTCCTTATCATGGGACCACATTGGAGGCAACAGCTTTAAAATAAAATAAAAATTATCAAAATCTGTTTACCCAAAGTTAATGGTTTGAAAGGATTGAAAGTTCTGCGGATCTGAGAGTCTGACATAAAAAAACAGTTGAATTGAGAACCTCCTCCTTTTTTGAAGTTGGTTAATAAGTCTTATAAAAGTTAGCTTACAATAACCCGTTTTATGTTACGGCCGGAAATAAAGTCCGCTTCGTCTTATCAGTCGGACGTAGCATACAGACTACACGGTCTACTAGCCTACGTTACGAGGAAACGAAGACGCAGATAGAGCTGCATGGGTTAGCTAGTCATTAAATATTAATATGCTCTCATAGCTTTTAATTTTCGTTCAGAAATAGTTAGTTAATTTTAATCAAGCATTATAGATATCGACGGTTACTGTCGCTGTTTAACGGAACTAGTTGTGATAATATATCAAATGAACACACGCCCTGTGTAATATACATCTTATCTTGTCATATCAACTTACAGCTCGAATTTGATCATGAAGAGTGAAATCTCATTAAATTATTATAAGATTTTGCTGTGGTAGCCTATTATTATGGCGACAGTTACTGTGTTAGGAATCAAGATATTAATTCGTGAAACAAAAACTTTGTACCCCTTTTTAAGAAAATTACGCAGATGGAGCTTACTAAGGAGTATGAAATTTCGCACACTTATAATGTACATACATAAAATTATCTACTGCCAGCCGTTAAATCAAATTAAAATGCTTCATTAATAACACCCCGAAATTTGGTACTTGGGTCTTATCGCGTCGTGTAACCGTCCAGATTGTGAGAGTGAACGAACAGAGAATGCACTTGTATTGAAACATATATCCTGCGTAGTTGGCTGGTCTGAATTAAGTCTAGATGCAGTCTTAAAATACACTGTGAAGGGAGTTCATTTCCTGCCCCTCCAACGCAAGGGATGACAAGGCGAATTGATCGTGTCTTGCGGACAACGGTTGGTGTTAGGGTATTGTATATATGTATAGTGCTAATAGAATATCGACCAAGCCAAGTCTATTTCTTTTGTTTCAATGGCTAATAAATATTTTGTTTTGATCATGCGACTGAGTGACCTTAGATAATGAAACAAGTGAATAGGGAAATATAATAGAGAATAAATTAGGAAACGAAAAACGTTTGCAACTTGGCTAGGGGGGCTGGATTAGTAGTTACTCCGTATAGTTCGTAACTCCGTGATTCAGTGTTTCTTCGGTAGATGGCGCTGTTGTCTGTATTAGCTTGCGCTGTGTGTGGAAGTCGCCACAACATCAACATTACCTTAACTCTAGTTCAGATATGGCAATAACAGATGAGCTCCGTCATCTAGAGCTGTACCTTCTAGAAGAGTTCCAAAAAGGCCGCAAAGTGGCGGACTTGTATGAGCTGGTGCAGTATGCGGGTAACATTGTACCGAGGTTATATCTGCTAATCACTGTTGGACTTGTATATATCAAGACTAACTCTAACTTGAGGAGGGATCTACTCAAGGTAATTTTTTACAGAGCAATGGTAATTTATAACTACTGTTCTGTAACTCTAAAACGACTACTCCTGCTTTTGTCCTACCTGTGTCTTGGGGAACTTTACAAACATTACAACAAGATAATAATAATAGATAATAGCAATTTAAGAATCACACGAGTGTTATCGCGTACGATTCGAACACATAACACTTGGCGAAGTAAGAAGCGGCGTGGTGACCGCTTAAAGTGTGTGTCACGCTGATTTCAGCACGAACGGGACCTTTTAACTAAGGCGGTACTACCCTTCCATAGAAGACCAATAGAAGCATCTCACTAGACAGTAATAGTGTGGGTCACCATGCTGCATTGCGTGCTTTCAATGAGGATGGTGCCCACCTCTTGGATTCTATTCATACTTTCCATGAGATAGAAAAACGACATTTTAGCTGGTTTAAAAATTTATTTTTTCCGACACATAACGTTTATCATCGCAACGCTAAGAAGAAGAATATAAATTTTTTTTTTGTTATTACGAAACCGATTGCCCTTTAAACTGACAATTTAGTGAAATGTCAGCATTAAAAGAATAGAACTGAACTAAGATTTAGTAATAACAAAAAAATAAAACCACACTTTCTATTTGCCAGGACTTAGTAGAGATGTGCAGAGGAGTCCAGCACCCATTGCGTGGACTTTTCTTGAGGAACTACCTGCTGCAGTGTACGAGGAATGTACTGCCTGACACCTCGGAGCCCCAGAACGAGAGCGAGGGCACAGTGAGTCTACAAAATACTGTATTTTCTTTAGATTGGACATGAAATCTTATATATAAAATTCTCGTGTCGAAGTGTTTGTAGTTAAACTCCTCCGAAACGGCTTAACCGATTCTCATGAAATTTTGTGTGCATATTGGGTAGGTCTGAGAATCGGACATCTATTTTTCATACCATTAGGATGCGAGCGGAGCCGCGTGCACAGCTAGTTGTTATAAAAAAAATTAGTCCTTTCCAGACTTTAGACTATCTGGGTACAAAATTTCTCTGGGTGTAATATTTTTTGAGTTTGTGAACTGACAGACAGACAGACGCGGCGGAGGACTTTATTTTATAATATGTAATGCTAGTGATATCTCTTTAAGATTTAGTTTTATTAGTAACAATATAGTGTAAGTATTTCGGTTTGGACAAAGGACTTTAAATTTGTAGTGATTACAGAAGTATTATATTAGTATAAAATAAAGGAATTTACTTTAGCATAATTACACATATAGTCACTTAGTATTGCAGATAATATGAATAATCCCGATCCTAACTAATATTATAAACGCGAAAGTTTGTGAGTATGTATATATGTATGGTTGTTGCTCTTTCACGCAAAAAGTACTGAACGAATTTGAATGAAACTTTACAGTACTATAGCTTATATATCAGAATAACACATAGGCTACTTTTAAATGCAATAATCGAAATACACGCGGGAGGAGCCGCGGGCGAAAGCTATTATAATATATGTAGTGAAGGGTAAGCAAAAATGTAGATTACTGTTTAATGTAGCATAAAACTAAATATTTTCAAACACTAAAATACTATTCTGATATTTTTTAAAAAGTATAATTATTTTTAATGTGTTAATTAATTAAATAATTAATTAAATAAAAAATGTGACTGAATTATGTATGTTTCTCACTGTACAGGTTAAAGACGCTATAGACTTTGTATTGATGAACTTCGCTGAGATGAACAAGTTATGGGTCCGGATGCAGCATCAAGGACACTCCAGGTATCTAAAAATTATTCTTTACAACTGAAATCGATCATGTTTATCTAATTTTTTCCTATAATGCACTGTTTATGTAATTACCTACAAATTATACATAGAAAACCCAAACTATATATTGTCCCTTTCAGAGATAAAGAGCGTCGTGAACGAGAACGATCTGAACTTCGGATCTTAGTTGGCACCAATCTGGTGCGTTTGTCCCAACTGGAGTCCGTGACGGTGGACGACTACCGGCGGCTGGTGCTGCCTGGCATCCTGGAACAAGTGGTCAGCTGCAGGGACGCGATAGCCCAGGAGTACCTTATGGAATGTATTATTCAGGTATGATTTTATGTTGGTCTTTTGTGTGAGGGTAGTACTGCCCCGGTAGAGCCACGCTTATGCTCCAGAAGGGCTTTTTCCCGGGCCCTTTCCCTTTTCCAAAGACACAAGGGGGCGGCGAAAGGAACGCGCTAGAGGCCGCTAGCTGCCCAATCGTCGCCTAAGGGTTGCTGCGGTCACATCCTGGAGAAATGTGACAGAAGAAATGCAAACGACTCGAGATAGTTGCGGCCGGGGGGTGTCGTCTAAGGCGGGTTGATGTTTCGCCTCTTACTGTACAGAGCGGTGAGAGGCTCAACAACGTTTTGCCCACGGAGTTGAGTCCAGTCACCCCGGGTAGTACCCCACTTGCGGGGTATGGCAGGGGACACACCAGAAGCCGCTGATTCGATCCTGGTGTTCCTCCAAACTGCCGAGGTAGGCCGCCGCCGGGTTAGTTGGTAGACCGGTTGCCTGGGAGTCCCACACACGCCCTTAGTTTACCCCACGAAGGGCATGGTGCAAAAAGCATTCCTTGCGTAAAAAGGTAGAGCCACGCTGATTTCAGCACTTTGGGCTGGCTCGACCGGGGCAGTACTACCGTCACACAGAAGACCAACATAAAATGACAGCATTCGTGCTATCGTCTTTCGTTGGTGAGTGTGAGACCAATCATTCCGAGTAATTCTCCCGACCTTCGTAGGCTGGGAGAATGATGCAGAAACATCTCACTAAGCCAACATGGTGTGAGTCACCATGCTGCATTGTAGACACTCACAATGAAAATGGTGACCCCTACTCCTGAATTCTAATTATGCTACAAAACCTATATGTACCGTTTGAGCTTAATTTATGACATGTTTACTATACAAACCGCTTCATTTTTTTTTTAATATCGTTTTTTATTTCTCTTTGATCCAATCACAGTGATAAAGTACAGTTAATCACTACATATTGTTTTCCGCCACGTCTGGCTGTCTGTTTGCGATAAACTCAAAAACCACTGCAGCAATTAAATAGGCTATTTTTTTACCGCGATAACCAACATATATGCAGTCGCAGCCGCGGGCAAAAGCTAGTAATTAATATCTTTTTTTTATAAAATTGCTTATAGGTGTTTCCTGATGAGTTCCACTTGGCGAATCTGCAGCCATTTTTGAAGTCTTGCGCAGAGTTGCAGCCTGGGGTCAATATCAAGAATATCATTATAGCTCTGATTGAAAGACTCGCTACTTACAGCCAGGTAAGTAGCTCATGATGTTAGATCAAATCTCGTCAATTTATTTGTTCCTAAAGGTACGTCGGGTGTACCAATGTTCTTTTTTCCTTTGAAGGATGGTATAATTTGTTTTTTGTTCTTACTTTATTTTTATATTTGTTTTAATTATTTATGTTGGTTTGTTTTTGTTTTGTGATTACCATAAACTGAAAAATATAAAATTAACGTAAATATAAAGATCAATATTAATATTTTTACAATTAAAGTTTATAAGTAATCGTACACTAGTTTATAAGTAAGGACGAACAGACGAAATGTTTTTTCTTATTTTTTACGTAAAGTAAGGAAATTGAACGAAAAACACTTATTAAAAATGCGCGTAGTGCAGGGGATCAGTCCTTCCGTCATGGCGTGCGGCCTCGACCGAACCTGCGCTGCCGCCTACTACGTTCGACTCCTTCCACTCGCCACACACGATAACCTCGTGTTCGTTCGTTTGTCACAAAATCTACGAAACTAATTCACACATACTACGTAACTGCGCGACAGTCCCAGAAAATATGAAGAAATTCAATGGTTTTATTATATTCACAGCGAAACGAAGGGAACATAAACTTGAGTGTAGTTCTAGAAGATGGAAAAGAACAAGAGGTTCAGCTATTCGAAGTGTTCTCGGATCAAGTTGCTGCCATCACACAGGTATGTACTTTATTTAAAAAAAATATATTTTGTTTTTAGAGTATCAGAATTTTAAAATTTAAAAAATAATTTATTAATCTCCGAGTACGGCCCTGTTTTAGATTTGCACTGCTTTTAGTTTTGTCTCACATTGCATACTTGAGGGTATCTTAGTAGTATCAAAGTACTATATTATTTTTTAATAACTCCTTATACAATATAACATTAAACTTTTTAAATTAATTAGAGAACTATTATTAGAAATAATGTAACTACAATATCGAATTGGAATAGTTTGTAAGGATATTGTAAGAAAAATGAATAAAAAAACATTATTTGGGCCCTATATAATTTACATCTTTTGATATATAATTTACACGTTTTTATTATAGAGTCGCACAGACATGCCCCCAGAAGACATGTTAAGCCTCCAGCTGGCCTTGCTCAAGTTGGCTCAGCGGTGTCACCCGGATAAACTCAACTATGTCGACAGGGTACTAGCTCACACCGACAAGATATGCATTGACATACATACTGCTAGGTATGGAACACAAGTAGCATTGTAATTTGTAATAAGTAAGTAAGTAGCTAGAAATTTAACTCGGTTAAACTGAGTCCAGCGGTATTACCTGTTTTTGTTGTTGTACTGTTACAGTAACTGAAGAAAATAGCTTAAGTTACTCCTTATACCACCACCTATCTTTCAGTAAAAGTATTGTCAAAATCCGTATAGCCATTTGCTTCTTTGTTATAAGTACCGAATATACTGGGTGTTTTTCTATGTTTAATATGTATGTATTTACAAAAAAAAAGTATGTTTATGTATTTATATCAGTTGTTTAGTTCCCATAACACAAGCTCTGCTTACTTTGGGACTAGATGACGTTGTGTGTAAGATGTCCGAAATATTTATTTATTTATTTATTATTATTTATACTTTCAAATGAATTTAATATAAAAGAATGTTTATTTGATATTACAAACAGACAGATATATTATGTATTTGTGTATATTACGAGTAGCCGAAGATCGAACTAAGTGGCGTAAAAATATTGGCATTCATGGAACGTGTTACCAGAGTACCAGAGTTGTATGTTGCATTCATGTTACCAGAGACCATACCTCGTAATCTTGTGCGTTAACTTTGAGTTGAGATAAAAAGGGCCGTAATGCCATTTATAACCATTGAGTTGTCCGCGTTCGACGGTGCGAAAAGCCTTTACTGATATCTTTGCTAATCGCAACACGCTCACCCTCGAAACGTGTATTGATACAAAGTAAACTCACACTAGGCCCGCTCTTGATCTGTCTACTCGTTTACTCACAAAAATACAGATATCAATAGCCTACCATATAGCCTCGATGACGCAGTGGTTGGCGTATGTGACTGCTGATCAAGAGGTCTCGGGTTCGATTCCCGGGTCAGACCAAATATTTGTGTGATCCACAAATATTTGTTTCGGAGTCTGGGTTATTTTCTATGTATAATATGTATGTATTTACAAAAAAAAATGTTTATGTATTTATATCAGTTGTTTAGTACCCATAATACAGCTCTAGCTTAGTTTGGGAGTAGATAGCGTTGTGGGTAAGATGTCCGAAGATATTTATATTATTAGTTACCATCACTAATATATTTCTTACATCTTTCAGTGGCAAAACCCACCTAGAACACAACACACCCGTGTTCAAAGAACTGATGAAGATCCTCAAGCTCCCAGCTGATCATTACAAAAACATACTGACACTGATCAAACTCCAGAACTACTCGCCCCTGATCAAACACCTGAACCATCCCGGGAGGATCATGATTGCTGTACATCTGATCAATGATGTATTGGAGAGCGATTGCTTGATATCTACGCCTGAGGATGTGAGTATAGGCCGTTTAGGGATTCAATAGTAAGATTGGAAAGAGATATTGCTAAGGTAGATCAATTGGATTAGTAGTCAGGGTCGGATACTTGTTAGTCAAGCTACCTGTGCCAGCAAATCGCTCAATAATAATTTATAAATATTTAATAGACTAGGAGCTTAAAGCTGATACCTATCTAATTGCGAGTACCTGTAAATGGCTTTGTTGCTAACTATGTTTAATGTTTATCTATACTAATATTTTAAAGAGGAAAGGTTTGATTTTTTGTTTGTTTGTTTGTTTGTATGAATTGAATAGGCTCCGAAACTACTTGGCAGATTTGAAAAATTCTTTCACTGTTGGAAAGCTACATCATTCCTGAGTGACATAGGCTATATTTCATTTTCAAAAAAAATAGGCATCCTTACTAAAATTACGATAACGTAATCCAAGGTGTGAAAAAAATATCAAAAAACTACCTTACATCGCGTGCGCTGCGAAAACTATTGATGATAGAACAAAATGATATACTACATTTTTTTAGAACACACCATTATCTACAAAAAATCAGCGGCAGCATATCTCTAACTATTACAGTCATGTCACAATAAGCGTTTTTTTATTGAAAAAAAGAAATTAAAATACCACCGCTACAAAAAGCTCTTTATTTGTACCTTGGTATTAACCCTTATCAAAATAAATGATGTATTATTTAAGACTGCTTCAATATCTTTATATTACTTTTTGAATTATTCGATTCTGACAATCCATTCAAAAGATATCACGAGTTAAAAAAAAAATTAAAAAATAAACTGTATTCGGCTAGCTATGTATGGCGAAGCCACAGAATATTAGTAGTTTAGATCTTTACACGGCTACGTGATTAAATAATTGTTTTACTGAAGTTAACGTACGTGCCGGCAAACAATAGTAATATTATAAATTATTTAATAAGGAAGAACAAATAACATATTGTCAATTAAGCAATTAAGTAAATAATATTTCCTAGCGCCCCACCTAAACCTGTACATATTACATTGTATATAAGCTTTAGTTTAAGTTAAATTAGATGGAGTCAATACGGAGTCAATATAGAGTCAAGATAGAGTCATAATGTAGTCATAACAGAGTCATTATTAAATACTACAAACAACGTGTCGTCTAATTGGCTCCCTGGGTAAACACGCAATAATTGGTGACCCCGACGTGATCTATTGGTTTCTAGTGCTGATATAATACCGGGACGACCGGAACCCTATATGGTGTTCAGCAGTGAATCTAGAGAACAATAGCATTACGAAACTATCACATCCCAAAAATGGCTCCAACAACAACACCTTCAAGAGACGACACGGGTGCCCACCCAGCGAAAACAAGTACTCCACCATCAAGGAACGTCTAATAAACTGCTACGAAGAGAGCGAACACCGACGTTTCCACAGACTACTATCAGAAATGGATCTTGGAGACCAGAAGCCCTCCCAGCTCTTGAGAAAAATGAAGGAAGCTGGATGTGGAAAAATAAACAACGACACTATTCGCCTGCTGTGGCTAAGGCAACTCCCCGCTTCACTAACAGCGATATTATCAGTCACAAACAATATGTCGTTAGACAACTAGAGCGAGTTAGCCGATAAAATATACGAGAACTGGACCTACAACAAGAGAAATACTCAAGAGACAGCGGTTGACATTAACCTAGTTACAAACATATCGTCACAACTTGAAGCCATGCGAATAGAAATAAATGCATTACGCAGCATACGCGAGAATCAACCTATGCAAGCAGCAAATACCAAACACGACATACGCCACATTCACGGTCAAGGTCGCGCCACAGAAACTCACATAATGGATTATGTTATTTCCATAATAGTTTCAAGCAGGATGCATATAAATGCAATAAGCCTTGTTCTTGGAATATAATTAAAAATAACAGGCTATCGGAAAACTAAAATTAGCACAGAATACGACTGGCCTCTGTGCTATCCACCCAACAAACCGTCTAACTATAACTGACTCAAACAGTGGTTATAGATTTTTAGTCGACACGGGTGCTAACATTTCGGTTATAAATAGCACAAATAAGGAGAGCCAAGCATGCGAATACCAATTATTCGCCGCAAACGGGACCCCTATAAATACATACGGGGAACGCACTTTAACGCTTAACCTAGGACTGCGCCGAAGCTTTAAATGGACATTTACCATTGCCGATGTCAAGATGCCAATCCTGGGAGCTGATTTTTTGAATCATTATCAATTATTAGTGGATATACACGGAAAAAAACTGATCGATAAAAAAACAGGTCTGAAAACGCCTGCCAAAATAGTAAGAACAAAAATTGCATCCGTGCGATCTATAAACGCTTCTCTACAGGAACCAATAAAGGGATTATTAGAGAAATAGGAAGATATTACAAAGGCCTCCACAGGGACACCACACGCAGGACGCGACGGCTCCAGCCTGGTTACCCCTACGGCCTCATCAGCGGCTAGGCACAGCACACTGCACACACGGTCCAAGTAAGAAGAGCAACTCGCTCCCGTCAACGCAGCAGCCAGCCACTACGCACGCCCGACTCACTGGGATCAGCGGATATCAGCCCCGACTCACTGGGGACTTCACCGCAGCACCGCGCATCGCACGCCCGACTCACTGGGATCAGCGGACTTCAGCCCCGACTCACTGGGGACTTCACCGCAGCACCGCGCATCGCACGCCCGACTCACTGGGATCAGCGGACTACAGTTCCGACTCACTGGGATCAGCGGACTTCAGCCCCGACTCACTGGGGACTTCACCGCAGCACCGCGCATCGCACGCCCGACTCACTGGGATCAGCGGACTACAGTTCCGACTCACTGGGACTAGCGACATACAGCCCCGACTCACTGGGACTAGCGGCACTCAGTTCCGACTCACTGGAACTGCTCACTCCTGGCACTGGCAAGCTCCGCAAAAAGCACAGACAGCCGACTTCCACATACCGCGCGCAATCTAAAAGCGCCTACATAAAAACGGCATAACAATAAATGCAAACAAATACGAATTCGCCAAGTCGGAGATTGATTTCCTCGGTTATCATACAACGAGCCAAGGGTTGACTCCTACTATGGAAGAGATTACAAGGTATAAGGATATTTTCTCTTCAGAGGGGGAATATCTATGGCGAAGCCACAGAATATTAGTAGTTTAGATCTTTACACGGCTACGTGATTAAATAATTGTTTTACTGAAGTTAACGTACGTGCCGGCAAACAATAGTAATATTATAAATTATTTAATAAGGAAGAACAAATAACATATTGTCAATTAAGCAATTAAGTAAATAATATTTCCTAGCGCCCCACCTAAACCTGTACATATTACATTGTATATAAGCTTTAGTTTAAGTTAAATTAGATGGAGTCAATACGGAGTCAATATAGAGTCATAATGTAGTCATAACAGAGTCATTATTAAATACTACAAACAACGTGTCGTCTAATTGGCTCCCTGGGTAAACACGCAATACTATGCGTTGTAGGCGTCACTCGGGCAGGGGTACGGGAGGGGGGTTAAGATCACGAAATAAACTTGCCGCGCGGCTCACTCGCGCGGTCGGCTCCCTACGTGATGGACGTATGCGGAATTTACGCTTAAAATATTGTTCACTTAGTTAATAACCTAATAAATTACTTGAATATTTTTCATGATTTTCAATTTAATTTTAATAAATAGTAGGTAGTTGTGTACGTTGTAATATAGTAGCATATATAGCTTACAGTTATGCTAATTTAGTTCAAAGGCATTTTTTCTTTTGTCATTTTGAAATGCCTAAAAGATCAAGATCTCAACTTTCTAGAAATAGTTCCCAGGCCAGGGCATCAAAAATACGTCGAAATGAAGAATCTTCATCAGAAACTGAAAATCGTCTTTCAATTCATAGACAATATGTGGCACAATCGCGTGCTAGAGAGTCGAGTACCGAGCGTTCGCAACGGCTCGCTGAACAAAATATGAGAACCGCTCAAATACGCGCGCGAGAATCCAGTTTGCAGCGTTCTCAACGGCTCGCTGAACAAAATGTGAGGACTTCTCGAGTCCGCGCGCGAGAGTCCAGTCTTGAGCGTTCAGAGCGACTAGCTGATCAAAATTTGAGAACCTCTCAAGCACGCGCGCGAGAATCGAGTCTTGAGCGTTTACAGCGTCTAGCTCAACAAAATTTGAGAACCTCTCAGGTACGCGCGCGAGAGTCCAGTCTTGAGCGTTCGCAGCGCCTTACTGAACAAAATCTAAGAACCTCTCATGTGCATGCGCGAGAGTCAAGTACTCAGCGTTTGCAGCGGCTTGAAGAGCAAAATATCAGAAATATTCAATCTCGCACTAGGGAATCAAGCCCTGAGCGTTTCCAACGCCTTCAAGATCAGAGAGAACGACAACAGACGTCAAGAGCGAGAAGTCGCAATCAAGTTTTACCCCACAGTAAAAGATCGGCTTTTAGATACGATCCACAGATTGATTATGCTCAACAGTCTTCCGTCCAAATCGGCGACATGAATAAGATCTGCCCTAAGTGTTCAGCCAAAAAATGGGTCGATGAAACTAATGGCATGTGCTGTGCTTCTGGAAAAGTTAGTCTCCCCAGTATTCAGGAACCACCACAGCCAATAAAAAATCTTTTGACAAATAATCATTCGCTATCTAGACATTTCATAACCAACATCCGTAAGTACAATAGCCTATTTCAAATGACTTCGTTTGGCGCCAAAGAAATAAGAGAGGGTAATTTTATGCCAACTTTTAAAATAGAGGGACAGGTATATCATCTTATTGGTAGCCTTTTACCACCACCAGGCCAAAATCCACAATACTTGCAGGTATATTTCATTTCAGACGCAGATCAGCTATCATTGAGGTCAAACATAGCTCCAACGCTGAAAATAGATTTAATTAACGAACTACAGACCGCACTGAATAGCCACAATGTATATATACGAAGCTTTAAACAAAACATAGAACGCAATTCTTCGGATAATTTAAAATTAATTATTCATTCCGACCGCCCACCACAGACAGCACACCCGGGTAGATACAATGCTCCAGCTGTAAACGAGGTAGCCGTTCTCTTGGTTGACGAAGAAAAAGGCCCCAGAGATATAGTGCTCCACGGAAGAGACGGCCAACTTAAAAGGGTCTCTGAGTTACACCGATCGTATGATCCACTACAGTATCCCTTAATGTTCGTGAAAGGAGAAGACGGTTATTATTTAACCATTCCGCAGGAAGGTACAGCGCGTAACAAAACTGTGACGTGCATGCAATTTTATGCATTTAGGTTGATGGTTAGAGCTAACTGTTTTAATGCATTACATTATTACAGGGACTTATTTAGTCAATATATTGTCGATATGATGGCAAAAATGATATCGGAACGATTGAATTACATATGTCGTAACCAACAGAGACTAAGGGCTGAAGAATACATTCATCTCAGAGATGCTTTAAATCAAGACGGAAATGTTGACCCATCAAATATCGGTCAACGCGTAATCTTGCCATCTTCATTTACAGGTTCTCCGCGTTACCTGCATGAAAAAACCCAAGACGCGATGACTTATGTCCGAAATTACGGGAGACCAGACTTATTTGTCACATTTACGTGCAACCCCGAATGGCCTGAAATTAAAGCGGAACTACTACCTGATCAGCGATCTTTCGATCGTCATGACATCATTTCAAGGGTGTTTCATTTGAAAATGAAGAAATTCTTAAATTTATTCGTTAAAAATGAAATATTCGGCAAAGTGAAATGTTACATGGCAAGTGTAGAATGGCAGAAGCGAGGTTTACCACACTGTCATTTGCTGTTTTGGCTAGAAACAAAAATCCAACCAGACGAAATTGATAGCGTCATAGTTGCGGAACTGCCCAACCAACAAAACGATCCGATATTGTACGATATCGTAACAAAAAATATGGTGCACGGACCATGCGGAGAACATAACTTATCAGCACCATGTATGAAAAACGGTATTTGCACAAAAAAATACCCACGACGTTTAGTCAACGAAACTCAGACTGGAGAGGACGGATATCCAGTTTATCGTCGTCGTGATGCCGCAAATGGAGGACTGAGCGCTTCGCTAAATATCAGAGGCAGAAATTTCACTATAGATAATAGTTGGATTGTCCCATATTCTCCACTTTTGTGCAGGACGTTTAATGCTCACATAAATGTAGAGTACTGTCACTCAGTTCAAGCCATCAAATACATTTGTAAATACATAAATAAAGGATCGGACCAAGCTACATTTGGCGTCAGAAACCCAAATGATGAAGTGGAAAACTACGTAAATGGCCGTTACATAAGTACTTCCGAAGCTGCTTGGCGAATATTCGAATTCCCGATCCATGAGCGGCATCCTACAGTTTTGCAGTTAGCTGTCCACTTAGAAAATGGCCAAAGGGTGTATTTTACCACAGAAACGGCTGTACAAGTGGCCCAAAATCCACGTAAAACAACATTGCTGGCTTTTTTTGAGCTCTGTAATGAAGATGAATTCGCAAAAACACTTCTTTACCACGAAGTCCCGCAATACTACACATGGGCCAATAATAAGTTCACCAGAAGGAAGCGTGGTGAGAATGTAGTTGGCTATCCAGGCATAAAAAAAGATTCCGCTTTAGGTAGAGTCTACGGTGTCCATCCTTCTCAATCCGAGTGTTTCTATCTTAGGATGTTGCTGCACCACGTACGCGGTCCAACTTCATTCCAGTACTTGAAAACCGTTGACGGAGTTCTGAAAGAAACGTATCAAGCTGCTTGCCGTGCTAGAGGTTTGCTAGAAAACGATGACCATTGGGAAAATACTCTCAGAGAAGCTTCGCTTTCTCAATGTCCATTACAATTGAGAGAATTGTTTGTGGTCATACTTTTATTTTGTCAGCCATCGGAACCATTAAAATTATGGAACATTTTCAAAGACGATTTATGTGAAGATATTAGACACAGAATCAGACAGCAAAATCAAGACATCACCTTACCATAACTGTTTTTAGACTTTCGCGACTTTTACACATACTCATGTTTTTACTGTAAACGGGACTTTGAAGAAGACTTTTGAAGAACACTTTGAAGAAGTCATTAGCCCACAAACGTCCCAGGTAAAGTTATGGAAGCGGTACGTCGACGACGTTTTTTGCATAATGAAAGGTGACCATCAGCGAGTAGAACAATTTTTAAGTATGTTGAACTCCACACACCAGAACATCAGGTTTTCATACGAAATGGAAAGAGACAGATCGTTGGCCTTCCTCGACGTAAAATTAATCGCAAAACATAATGGAACGCTGGGACACACTGTTTACCGAAAGCCCACGCATACGGACAGGTACCTGCACGCCAATTCCCACCATCATCCACTCCACCTGCGGTCCGTAGTTACATCTTTATATAACCGAGCTCACGACCTCTGTGACCCTGAACATCTAGACGCCGAGCTCGCTCATGTTCAGGAGGTACTAAGACGTAACGGGTATGGGTTCACTACAAGCCGCCCCAAGGTGACGATGGCGCAGCCTAGGGTAGACCGAGTACCAGCCTTTCTACCGTTTATAAAAGGAGTGACGGACAAAGTTGGCACGCTACTGAAAAAGTACGCCATAAAAACTGTGTATAATCCGCACTCCAAGGTAGTAAAGTGCTTAAGGACACCCAAAGATGTCATACCGCTGCAGACACCCGGAGTATACAAGGTGAGTTGCAGTTGTGGTAGTTCCTACATCGGTCAGACGAAGCGCACAATAGCGGAACGAACGAAGGAACATATCGCAGCTGTAAAAAACCGCCAAACAAACAAGTCTGCCATCGCAGAGCACCTGCTGGAATCAGGACCGAACCACTGGATTGAACTACACGACCCGCAGGTCCTCTCCACAGATCGGAACTATTTTCGCCGAATAGTACGTGAAGCGGTTGAAATCAAAAAACACAAAAATTTCAACCGGGAAGACGGATACCGACTATCAACATCGTGGAATCCAGTCATCAGCGGGTGTAGTCACCATCGGAAAGATGAAATAAGGCGTGCAGATGTTATAAGTGTGGTGTGTAGGGGTATCGACACTACAAGAAATCAATGTGATCAAGTGCGGGTAGACACAACCTGCACATCACGAAGGCGACGCTAAGCTCACATCAGTCTACCCGTGACCACGAGCGGTATAACCCGTTCGAAACGTCGGAAAATAGAAGGTATCGTAACCTTTATAATATTATCGCGAATAAGTCCCGTTTACAGTAAAAACATCACCTTACCATACAATGAGGACATTTATAACGAAGGTTTGATACAAATAGAAAATAAACTGTTGCAATTAAATGACAAAAGCCTAAGTGATTTCGGATTACCATCATCAGTTCGTACAGAAAGCAATGCAGCAGAGACTATGACTCATCGCTATGATACAAATAATTTGACCGCTTTTGTCAATGAAAACCTGCCAAAGTTAGTCCCAGATCAAAGACATGCTTTTGAAACTATAGTCGATAGCGTCATTCATGACAAAAGAAAAGTTTTCTTTTTGGATGCACCTGGTGGAACGGGAAAGACGTTTCTTGCAAATTTGATACTTGCTAAGATAAGACAATCAGGGAAGATAGCAATAGCAGTTGCTTCCTCAGGAATTGCTGCAACTCTCTTGAAGGATGGCAAAACTGCTCATTCTACTTTTAAACTTCCACTATCCGTCAATCTTGAACAACAATCTACATGTTCCATCCGCAAAAATGGACCTATTGGTAAATTACTACAAGACGCCTCATTGATTATGTGGGACGAATGCACGATGAGCCATAGAGCACATATAGAGGCCGTGAACAGAACCTTACAGGATCTAAGGAACTCCTCTGCAGTCATGGGCGGGATTACTTTTGTATTTGCTGGAGATTTTCGACAGACTCTCCCCGTTATTAACAGAGGCACGCGAGCAGATATCATCAAGGCATGCTTGAAATCGTCTCCCTTATGGACTACGATTGAAACATTAAAATTAAGGACAAATATGAGAGCTCATCTTCATGGAATCACTGATAGCGATTTCCCACAGCAACTGCTAAAACTTGGGGAAGGAATTTTTCCAACTCCAAATTTAAGCGGTCATTGTGACATTCTTCTGGATGAGTCTCTAGGCCAAATACTCCATAATTTGGAAAATTTAATAGATTCTGTATACCCTGATATCGAGAATTTGCACGAAAGAGACTTCCATTGGCTGTGTTCTCGGGCTATAGTATCACCTAAGAATGATACTGTCAATGAAATAAACAATCTGATTGTTCAAAAAGTCCCCGGCCAAACAAAAACATACAAATCGATCGACACTGTAACGAATATTGAAGATGCAGTCCATTATCCACAGGAATTTTTAAATTCGTTGAACCCTTCTGGACTGCCACCCCATGAATTGACGTTAAAAATCGGAATCCCAATCATGCTTTTAAGAAATTTAAACCCTCCGAGCATGTGTAATGGGACGAGGCTGCTTATTAAGGAGTTAAAGGACAATTTAATAGTAGCAACTATTATCACTGGCCCAGCAGGTGGTCAACTAGCTCATATACCGAGGATACCGATGATCCCAACTGATCTGCCAATCCCATTTAAACGGCTTCAATTTCCGGTAAAAACATCTTTCGCATTAACAATTAACAAGTCCCAAGGCCAAACCTTCGAATTAGTAGGGATCGATCTGCGAAAGAAATGTTTTACTCATGGTCAACTGTATGTTGGTCTATCGCGAGTCGGAGCCCCTGAAAATCAATTTATTTTGCTGCCACAAAATAAAACAACATCAAATATTGTTTACAGAGAAGCTCTAACAAAATAAATGTATTTTCTTTTAGGGTTATGACCTCAATAATTGAAAAAAAAAAAACAAAAAATTAAAAAAAAAAAGAAAAAAAACCCCAAAAATATACAAAAAAAAACACATAAATACAAAAAAATCATTAAATGATATCTGAATTTAATTATTCTTATTTTTTTTTATTTACTCTTTTTTTGGAGCTCGACGCAAAAAGGGATGAATATGTGTCATATTATTATTATTATTATGAATGTGTTAAAATTAACAAATCTAAATGTAATGTTTAATGCCCGTGCGAAGCCGGGACGGGCCGCTAGTTTTATAATATTTAAGCTGTTGGTATTCCGAACAAAATAAAATAAAAAAATAAAAAATAAATAACTAGCTTTCGCCCGCGGCTCCGCCCGCGTGTATATCGGTTATCGCGGTAATAGCCTATGTCCTTTCCCAAGTTCAGTTCTATCTTCATACCAAATTTCATTAAAATCGGTTCAGTGGTTTAGGCGTGAAAGCGTAACAGACAGACAGACAGACAGAGTTACTTTCGCATTTATAATATTAGTAGGGATAATAATAAACTCTTTATTGCATAAAATCAAATTTTACAAATTGGATGTAAGCCCTGATTCCTAAACTATCTTGAGCTGTATTTTGGGAACCAATATCTTTTCGAAGTAGCTTAATACTTCTGAGTGCTTTGAGTACTTTCTGTGCGTGTATGTATGTATGAATGCTCGTATGTGTGCGTGTGTGTACACATACAACATACGTTACTGAACTAAGTAAGAAACACATTCTGTGTACAATCTCGTAACGGATGTCATAAGCCCAAAACTTAAAGTATTAAATAATATACACACAATGAAGTAAAGCATTCGAAATATAATCATATTCGATGTTTCAAGACATAGGTATGAAATTTGTGAGACACTACTGCTATGGATAAATTGAATGTATTTATATACAGGTGGAGTCGGTATTATCCATGTTGGACGTTCTTGTGAAAGACCAGCCGGACCAATCCACTGCGGAGCCAGATCTTGAGGACTTCATGGAAGAACAAGGATTACTGGCAAGGTACGAAAACAAAACGTTAATGTCTTTTTAACCGACTTCAAAAAAAAGAGGAGGTTATCAATTCGTCGGAATCTTTTTTTTTTTTTTATGTATGTTCAGCGATAATTTCGTCGTTTATGAGCCGATTTCAAAAATTCTTTTTGCATTGGAATGGGCGTAGCTTACAGGTGGTCCCATCGTCACCATATCGGGATCTGATCATGGGATCCCAAGGAAATCGAGGGAACTCCTCAAATATCATAGACACAATGTCGCGATTTGGGTACTCGGAATAGTTTTTCATTGAAGTCGGTTCCTTTTTGATAAAATTATACTTACATAATTTCAACTCACCTATTACTGTAGAATTTTCTAGTTTTTTGCAATTCGTGATTCAGTAATTTAAAATTTAATGTATGTATGTATTTCAATTAATAATAATAATATTTCGGAGATACACAATATAGAAAAACTGATATTCAGGTAAAACCCATGGAACTAGTAGCCGACCACAAATAATATTGGGAATAAGGCTAGGAAGAACACAATACTATTTAGTCTAGTGCTATGAAAACTTTATTTGTATTAAAAATTTATAATAATATCAAATTTTAAGAAAAAAAAAATGTTACTCTGATAGATTACTTGATAAAAATAAATAAAAACTAACTAATAATATCATTTAATTTTAGATTAATCCACCACTTCAAATCCGAGTCAGCAGACCTCCAGTACTTGATCCTGAGTGCGGCTCGCAAAGCTCTCCAGGGCGGAGGGGCAAGGAGGATACAACACACCTTCCCTCCAATATTGTTCCACGCGTACAGGCTCGCCTTCTTGTACAATGAGCTCAAAGATCAGGTAACAAAACTAAATAGATTTATCAATTAGATTAGAGTGATAAATACACACACCCTTCATAACTCTCGGGGGATGTACTCCGAGAATAGGGGGATGTACTCCAAGAATATGCATCAGAAATCACGTAGTTTCAAGTGATATGTCTACTGTGTCCCTTTTGCCTTAAAATTTATTCTCTCTGTCCTGCTGGCGGTGGCGTGTGTAGCTGGTCGTTCGGCTCCCTACGATATGGTTGAACTGGACGATGGCTGGTGCATAGGTCATGCTCGTGATACGGGCGCCGTCAGTCGGGGCTGGTCATCTCACAACTTCTATTTATTGTTTAATTATTTTTGGACACTACCTGTGTAAATATCAGCATCGTTACATTGTCCTCACTATTAACTGTTGTCTTAATAAAATGCCTAAAACAATGTAACCAATAATTGTAAAAAGTATTTTGAAAAATAGTGTCCATGGAGTTTCTTGTATGTTCTTCTCCATAGGATCTACGAATTGGAACAGACAATTAGCTCCACGACTGACTACTGACTACTTGACGTTTCAAAAATTCCATTTTATTGGTGTATTTGAAAAAAAAAATGATTTGATTTGATAAACTCTTGTTTCATTTTCGGTTTCAGGATGAGATGTGGGAGAAGAAATGTCAGAAGATATTCCAGTTCTGTCATCAAACTATCAGCATGCTTGTCAAAGCTGAACTTGCCGAGTTGCCTTTGAGGTAGGATATATGTATAGGGTTATAAAGTGACAGTAATGTTGCGATTAAACTAAAATGATGAAATTGATAAAATGCTTTTTTTTAGTAAGTACTCGTACTAACCAAAGTAATAAATTAAATTGAAGTGTTCAAATGAACTGTTTTTTACTTAACGCATATGAAATATTTTACGGTACTTACATAAAAAAACAATTAAATATTTTTTGTCTGTCTGTTTGTTCCGGCTGGATTGATTTTGACGGGACTTTTAGTAGCAAATAGCTGATGACATAAGGAGTAAATTAGACTGAATTGTTTTTTAGTTTGCTTTACCCCGATTATTGCTATAAAAAACACCGTGGGACGTATGAAATAAATACAAATTCTTATTTTAACTTGCCCGAGGCTTGCTGTTATGAAGCAATCACAATTGACACATAAATCCGTTTTTTTTACATCTATACTAATATTTAAAGAGGTAAAGGGGTAATCTCTGGATCTACTGATCTTTGAACGGATTTTGAAAATTCTTTTCCCAATAGAAGGCTACGTTATTTTATGAGCAGAGATCGGAATTGGGTGTGTGTAAATACCTAAAGTTTGCAGCGGGACATAATATGGAGCTGTTACAACCACTTAAGTTAAACCGGGTTTGAATTTTACCGGTTTAGTTTTGTTTTTTTTACATGTTCCTTACCTTTGAAACACCGAACTATAAACATTTACAAGCTGCTAATACAGTTCTAAATAAATTTTCTGCTAATATAGTCCAAAATAATTTTCGTTTTGTACTTTTCCGGTTAAAATTCGGTCTTTTAGTCCCAATTGTTCTTTGTCGGTCAAACACAGAATTTTATTTATCTGCAAAATGCTAATGCGGTTTTAATTTCTTTTTTTGATCTGTATCTTAAGTTAAAAAATTTGCTACAGGTTGATGCAAGGAAAACGAACATTTTCGCGTCTTTACATAGTTTTGAAGACGGCTTTTTTTTTAAAATTATTAAACCTGCACTGCATAAAAAAATAAATTAAAAACATTTATTTCAATTGCAAGAACAGTGGTTGTAACAGCTCCATATTATTATTGCAAACTTTATGTATTTTCACACACCCAATTCCGATCTCTGTTTATGAGTGACATAGACTATGTATTAACCCTAAAAATTAATACTATATGTCCCCGTGAGGGGTCGGGGCAAACGCCTAGTGAAATATAAGTTTCAAATTATTAAAAAAATACCGCAGTGGAGGTACTTTGGTTCTGGACGAAGGAAATAGTCTACTATTTACCGCGATAACCGATATACACACGGGCACAGCATCGAACAAAAATAATACTTTTAAATATATTTTTTTTGCAGATTGTACCTGCAAGGAGCCCTCGCTATAAGTGAGATCGGTTTCGCGAACCACGAGACGATTGCTTACGAGTTCCTGTCGCAAGCATTTTCGTTGTACGAGGACGAGATATCAGACAGCAAGGCTCAGCTCGCTGCTATAACATTGATCATTGCTACCTTTGAACAGATTAATTGCTTCGGTAAGCTATAGGCATTATAGTTTATTAGACTGCACGGTCGGCCTAGTGGTATAAGTGGTCGCCACGCGCCAAGTGTCGTGGGTTCAAATCTCATTTAGATTCACAAATTGTAGTTTTGAGTTTGGGGGTTCTTTGTTTCCGTTTCATGTATGTTTGTAAAGTCCTCCGCGACACAGAATTTTAGGTTTAAGAACCTAAAATTCTGTGTCGCGGAGGATGTCCTAGGAAGTCCTAAAATGCGGGAGTTGTCCATTTAAAAAAAATCGGTTGTCTGTAAAGTCGGTTTACTGACGATAGTTGAACGTGACAACGTCATATGAAAATACTGATGGAATGGTTGCATTTTTGCTTCCTTGTCGCTCGTTCCGCGCTCTCGCTTGCACTTCAAGCCTTAAATGGAACAGAATGATATAACACCGCATGAGTCATGTTTCTTCGTGCGTGCAGCCGGCTCCATCGAATTATAAGACGTTGTCACGTCAAAAAAAAGTTTTTCAAAATTCAAAAGTATTGGCCATCAATCATTGTGGTGCAGACAATGCAGTGTGGTGATCCACATGCTTCTGTATCATTGAGCCACTTACATTTGCCAAAGATAGACGACAGCAAGAATGCTGTCGTTTTAGGGTGGTCTTCTGTGTCAGGGTAGTACAGCTCCACAGCTTTGATGTGATGTTTTTAGCCCTTTTTTAACCCCTCCCTCCGCCCTGGTGATACGTGTTGCGGTTAAGGACAACCCTTACTAAAATCACATGTAGTATTTAGTACCCTAAAAAGTCTTAAAATTTATCCTGGAAACAGCGAGTCAAGGGGACACTGCACGCCGTTTTCGATTTAAAAATCGCGTGCTTGACCTCCGGCAACCCCTTGTGAGAAAGAAAACTTGGCAAAACAATTTGATCAGGGTGATATAGTAAGCCAAATTCTCTTTTACAAGTAGAGGCCTATGTCCAAATAATGGTCAGTTTAAGACTGTTGATATGGTGACTGTTGTCCTAGGTGCGGAGAACGCTGAACCGATGCGTACGCAGTGTGCGCTGGCGGCGAGCAAGCTGCTGAAGAAGCCCGACCAGAGCCGAGCTGTCGCACTCTGCGCACATCTCTTCTGGAAGGCACCCAAGGACGGGAAACAGGTAACATACGTACTAACATACTTTTATATATGTACTAGCTGAGGCCCGCGGCTCCGCTCGCGTTTTAGAGGTATCAAAAATAAATGTTGGCCGATTCTCAGACCTACTGAATATGTATATAAAGTTTTATAAAGATCGGTCAAGCCGTTTCGGAGGAGTATGGCAACGAAATCTGTGACACGAGAATTTTATATATTAGATATATATATGGTTAGTTTTTAATTACCAGAAAAAAACTAGGGGTAGATACAAAACGTAATATACAGTCACGATAACGTGGCTTTGGCCGCCACGTTGTGCACATTAGTAAGAAATTAGAAACCAAGACAATGGTTTACAAAGAATTTATTATTGCGAAAATGATTACATAAAGTGAAAAATTTTGATAGCGAGCACAGTAGGGCGAGGTTCTCGAGAGTTGCCTTCGATGATGCCTCCCAGATCAAGGAGTCACTGCAGCGGTGAAAAAGGGTAGGTCTTCAGTCAGGCAGAGGCCGCCATGCCACAACCGAAGCAATTGATCTGTTCAAAAATGGCAACCATCACGGCTAGCAGGGCCTAATAAAAATATCAATCAAATAATACAAACTAAGTAATTATTTCGATTATTTCGCATTGAACTGTAATTTTTGTGAAAAAAGAAATGTAACGTGCCTAACAGTATATTTTGAGACTATAATTATGTGTCAGAGAAACAAAATGTCGGTTCGCTGGAGGGCCCCCTGACGATGGTGGGCCCTGGCCCCGTGTAATGGCCTTAAAAAGATCCTACGGCATGATTACATAGCCACACGTGTCTTACCAGTACTCAACTCGCACTCCGCCACCGTAGATACCTATTTGCTTAACCATCTCCTGAGAGGAGACATCGCACGTGCCCAGTGTGCTCAATGGGGAAGAGGGGTTTGACGTCTAGGATGGACAGTTAAACGCTTTCGATGTGATATTGTAAATGTGTAATCGTTGTCAGTGGCCGCTGAACGAGGCGTCACGCGCGCTGGACTGCCTGAAGAAGGCGGCGCGCGTGGCGCAGCAGTGCATGGACGGCGGCGTGCAGGCGCAGCTGCTGGCCGAGCTGCTCGGCCGCTACGCGCTGTTGCGGGAGCGCGGCAACGCCAGCCTCACCACCAACCTCATCGACGCCGTGAGTACACCTAACACTACACTTTTCTACCTTTCGTGAGGCTCGAAGGAGGGGGGGAGGGGTTCTCAAAAAATTACGAAATATCACAAGAGGGAGAGGGGTGTAATAATATATCACGTGTATTTATTTTTTCCGAAAATTTTCGCATTTCTATCATTATTTTTATGTCAGTCAACCTGCAACCTTTCTACTCCACCTCTGAACGTAATTATTGTAGTCTTTAATTTTTTATTATAAAATTAGTTGATACTTATACCTGTTTTTTATTGATACTAAAAAAAAAAATAAGATTCTTTGTAGTTCCTAAAAATACACGTGATATAGGAGGGGTAAGGGGGGGTAGTCTTAAACCTCACCAAGGGGGGGGGGGGGGGTCAAAAAATGCCCAAAAAAAACCACGTGATTAATGGACGGCTTCCGAGTGCAGGGGTTCGGTGTGTTGGAATCTGACCGACTAAAACCACTGCCAGTTCCAGCTACTGCCGCTATTACGACATCTAGACCCCATCCATCGTCTGCCTGCCGCACTAATGCTGGCACCATCATCTGCTGAAACTCAATTTAGGCGACTTCGGGCACACGTGAACATCGCGGTTGGCCACTGAAGAGGATGGAGGGGAAAACCCGTCCCGTCCATTCTCGGCCGCACATATGACGGCATGAGGTGTTAATATGCGCGCGTCCATCGCCCGTTGCGCCAGCGGTATACATATCCACCCTGTATTTTTTTTTCGTTTGGAAAATCGTCATGGACCGTCACCCCGCCGGGGTTTTCGATTCGGTGGGGTGGTGTGTCGGACTCGAACCAACTAAAAACCACACGATGTGCCCTCTCTGCGCATCTCTCCGTCTGGACTCCTCCCAGCGCCTGCCCGCTCCTGGTGCGGACACCGTCTTTGTACGACGACCCTCTCTTTACATATCTACCCTACACTAATCTGACACATACGGGACATAGGAAAATTAATTACCATTTCCATGAACGTTCACAAATGAAAAGAGAACTAGATAAAAACCCTATCCAGACCCGTCTGGCTAGGCTGAAACAGTAAACTAATGGCCGTTTTCACCAACATCCCCTAAATTTAAGGAGCCACTTATGTATATAGAGTTGGGTAACCCTTAGTGCCATTTTCGCTTTCACTAACCTTTCAGACATCTGCCACGCTTGTCCTGAAGATATTCCCACCTAAGTGCTACAAATGTCTTTTAATTTACAGGCTACCTACGTTAGAAGACTCCTAGTACAGAAACAGTATAAGTTTTTTGGTAAAGACGGACATTAAACTTCCTTACTAAGGAGAAATCTATAACCAGCAGTGATACCCATGCTTGTATCTTGTATTGTTTAAATTTAATTGAATATATTCTATAAAAAACTTGTAATATTAATGAATCTACAAAAATAAAAAATAAATATTTAATACCCACAGGTCATTCAAAAAATCAGGGAAGAGCTGGCGAATCTCGACCAATCAGAGGAGGTGGAACAGATTAGCAAGCACTTCCACAACACATTACATCATCTCAAGAACAGGATGGAGTGTCCTGACCCTGAAGGTTTAGGCTACGAAGGTCTCACACTCTCTTAATACTATTAAAAATCTGGCTACTTTGCCAATAGAGAAATTACCACTTTGGTAGGATTACCAAATACTGGCAATACTACCAAAATGTTGGCAATATTGGAATGTAAATAAATGTACATTCCTATTTTACAGTAATTGTAGTTAACAAATGATTTAATCTCAGACATATTGTAAGTGTAAATATATTATAATGAAATAATTATAATTAAGTTATGCAATACAAGTTTTATAGAAGCAATATATTTCATGTTATTTCACGTTGTTGTTTTATTATCCTGCGTAAATTTACACATCGTATGGTGTCTTTATGCCTCCTCCGGCGTAATGGTAGCGTGTGCGACCACTCTACTCGAGGTCTTGGGGTTTGTTCCTGGGTCGGACCAAATGTTTGCAAATATTTATTTCGGAGTTATTCACGAAAAAAAAATACATTAGCACTATTTCTATTAATTAATCTAGCTTTCTTAGCACAAGCTTTGTTGCAAACATTTTACGTTATGCAATCACTGACGAATCTATTCTCTTGTTTGATTGGCTCACTCAGTCACGTGATCAAACTAAACGATTGCAACTTGGCTAGGTCTAGGATATTTGAAATATTAAAAAAAAACTACAGCCTTACTTAAAACATAAATATATTTATTCCTATAATATAAATATCACGAGACTTTAAAATATTCGATTCCCTTGAACATTATTTCTGTTATTCATCATAATCTTTTCTTGTCTCTTCTTCTCTTCTTTAAACGCTTCTTTGTTGGCCTTCTTCTCTATTCTTCTCTCTTTTCTGTACTCTTTGAGTAGACGCTTTCGTTCTTTTTTCTCTTCAGGTGTTTCTTCTTTGGGCCTAAAAATGAAGTACATTTTTAGAACTTTCTATTTAACATTATTTATGTAATTGCCTCGGTTGCGCAGTAGTAGTGAATGCGACAAGTCTATTAGATTCTGTTCTATTAGTGTGTCTGTGTCTATTAGATATTTGCTTCGGAGTTTGGGTGTATTCTATGTATGACGTGTAAGTATTTACAAAATAGTATATAAGTATCCTATCAGACAATCTATACTTTGTCCATTCGTTTATTGTCTTTTTGACAGGTCACGCCTATAAATTACCGGTATTTGTTTTCGTAATAATGTACTACAGTAATGTCGTACTTTATGGACGGGTAGGGAAGTGGGCATTGTGCATTGCAATAAACAACATATACAAAAGTTCTTGAAATTCGATAAATCGATTAAACGATTAAAATAATCTATCATATTATTATGATCAAAATAATTTGACTTCATGTAAATATTGTTTCTGTAAATTTAATAAAATAAATACGAAATTAAAATATGACTTCAAGATTGATTATTTGCAAGGAATTAAGTCGAAATTTTTGAATTTAAGTTCAAACTTAGAATAAAGAACAATAACTCTGTGCATTAATTAATTTATTTTTGGACCACTGACTTAAAATGTAAACATGCACGTGGTGTTAGTAAAATTTAACTTTGAAACGCGTGGTTAATAACGTTTAAATCCAGAGTTATGAGAAAATACATTTGAAAAATCACATAATACTTACTAAACCGACCTTCAAGTGACTGTGTTAGGAAGTTTTCTTTGTTCTTGTACAATTATATATCATAATAGTGTACATTTTATTTATTTACAATACTGACTTAAAGAATATTATATCGATTGATTTAGATTTCAAATCGAATCAGTGACGTGTGAGGGCGTCACTAATTTCGAAATTTGTTGAACTGTCAAAAAGATAATAAACGAATGGACAGAGTATAGTTTTCATAATACGAGCTCTGCTCAGTTCGAAACTAGATGGCGTTGTGTATTACATGTCAAATTATCATCATCATAGGCCTCTCCTTTGTACACCATTTTGATCGATTTTGGGCTTCTCGCATTCAGCCAGCCATCTTGCGCAAATCGTCCTTCCACCTGGCTTGTGGGTGTCCTACACTAATATATATTTATTTATGTCCATAAATGTAAGGCCTATTAGTCCTTTTTAATCCGACTACGGCGAAGTAATCTTTTTGTCAATCTATGTAAGTTTGTATGTATTTTTTATTTAATTAATTGCATATTATGGAAAGCTAACTTATAATTCCTTCTTCACGACATACACATAAGCGGAGGTGCGGGCAAAAGCTGGCAGCTAAATATTTAAGCTCTAAACAAATAATTACCTTATAGACAACACGCTAAGTGTAGACAGCACTGATTCAGCGCAGGTTTTCCCGTCCTCATCACCGCTAGAGTCGCCGTCTTGTTGCATCGAATTGAACTTAGCCAGAGATTTGGCCGTCAGTTTGTTATCGTTGCCTAATACGTCTTTTGGGAGGCCAGTTTTGGGATTGATTTGTATTTTCTTTTGTCTCTGTTGAGAAATAAAAAGTACATGTATAATTGCTGAAATGATGTAAAAAGAACGAAAGTTTTTTTTTGCGTTTATAATAGTCCACGGAATCCATTCGATAAATTAGCGTTGACTTAGTTATTATTTCATCGCAGTAACAATTAGATGCAAAAAGTCAACATCTCAGAATGCCAACTTCTCGATATGCTCGTTGGGCGCAATAAGTCAAAATGCTATCTTCTCTAAATGGACTGGACGTAAAAAGTCGACGTCTTATAATTTCCACTGGACGTAAATAGTCAACGTTTTATAATGTCCACTGGACGTAAAAAAGGTCAACGTCTTATAATTTCCTTTGGACGTTAATAGTCAACGTCTTATAATGTCTACTGGACGTAAAAATACAACGCCTCAAAATGTCCACTGGACGTAAAAAGTAAACGTCTCAAAATACCAACTGCTAGAAATTCCAGCCGAGTATGACTGACAGATAAACATAAGAAATAAAACTATTGAGTGATAAAACGAAGCAGGTATTTATTTATTATAACTAAAATTCAACAAAAAAGAAACTAAAAATAAAATTATATTGTTTCAGCCGAAGCAAAAAAAAATTACCACTTAGGTATCTTCTAAAGGTTGTTAAAAAATAAAATACTCGTGTTACTAAGGGTTACTTAACGTATTACTATGTGAGCCCTTAAATTTAGGGGACGTTGGTAAAATCGGTCTTTAGACCTTGTAGGGTTAAGTGTAACTGTCGTTTATCAGTTGTATTCTTGTGTAATAAAAATGTAGATATCATGTATATTTATGTATGTATTTATTCGTATATATTAACTAGCTGACCCCGCGAACTTCGTACCGCTGAACAGTCATCCAACGTCACTCAATTGTTTTGTTAACTCGGATTTTATCTATGTTTTTTCCCTAAGAACCATCCTCTTCAAGGAATATTATAAAAAAAATAATTAGCGGAATCGGTCCAGCGTTCCCGCGTGACCAAGGGAAATAGGGATTAATTTTTATATATATAGATAGATGTGTATTATAATTAATAATTTATTATCCGATTCATTTAATGTTTTTTTACAATTTTTCTTTTTCCAACATCAAAACATTTATGAGTGCGTTCTTTAACGTTCCATTTGTTCCATACAACGGTTTCCTGAAAGAAATTGCTTTAAATTATAGACCATGTCTTCACATTTAATAAAATGCCTTATACAATGTAACCAAAAATTGTAAAAACAATGTTGGAAAAGAGTGTCCATGGAGTTTCTTGTCTGTTCTTCTCCATAGGATCTACGAATTGGAACAGACAATTAGCTTCACGACTGACTACTTGACGTTTCAAAAGTGCCGTTGTATGGTTTATTTTGATTTGATAGTCACCAGACTCATTGTGAATGCAGACATAGCAGTATGGTGACCCACACACTATGGCGGTGTATTGAGACACTTTTGTATCATTGGGACTCTTGTCTCAATATATGCTATCTGTACATGCTCATTCAACTGCGTCGTTGGTTTAGTGGATAGCATATGCTACTGCTAATCAAGAGGTCTCGGGTCGGGCCAAAAAGTGTTTTTGGGTTTTTTTTTAGAAAATTCCTAATAGCAGCCCAGAGTTTGGAAGTTTGGCGGTGATTCACACCCGTGCCTCGGAGAGCACGTAAAGCCGTCGATCCAGGTTGTCATGAGCATCTATGGCAATGATTATTGGGAAATCAGGGCTCTCAAATAAACTGACAACTAGTTCAACCTTCGAAATTCAGTTCCCCCTCCCATGTAAAAACAGATATTCAGGTAAAACCGGTTAAAATATAAAGGCTAGGCAAATGAATCCTTTATTTCTTACCTTAGGTTCTTCAATAATTTTAGGATGGTTGTACAAGTTTGAATATGTAGATAGTATAGTTTCACAATCCCACTTCACTTGAGGTTTCACTTCTACTACATCCACCAAGTCTTCATCAGACTCCTCGGTTATTTCTTGTAAGTGTTGCATTCTAGAATAATAATAATTATTATTAGTTCAATATTTTTTTTGCATTTAAAGTCAGGACAGACAAATAAGAAAGAAAGAAAAAGAAAGTAAACATAGTAGAAAGTAGTATGTACACAGTGTGTCTGACACAGTAGGATCTGCATCAAAACTGTGGTCAGAACGGGTTAGCATCTCAGCAAAATGCTACACGGTATCCGTGCTACCCTGATTTTAAAATGGCGCCCTCAGTCATTTCATGGTAGTTCGAAAGTAACTTTGTTTGTTTGTTACGCTTTCACTGCTAAACCGCAGATCCATTACAATGAAACGTAGTATGCGGACACTTTGATTCTTGAGGAATTAGATTACTCTTTACCAAGATACCCAACATAAACGTGGGCGGATTCGGGGGAAAAAGATAGTTAAACTATGTAAAGTTTAAATTAACATATACATTTGGAACCACCAAATTATACCTTGCAATTTCCTTGGCCTTATCGAGCTGGTACCGTCTCTTCGACTCCTCAAACTCCTCAGCGGCTTTCAACAACATGTCGTGGGACTCAGGCATAAACCCTTCTATGTCTTCCATGTCTAAAGCTCCCAGTTCAGCATCATCATATTCAGCGAACATCTGAAATATATTAAAAATTAATGTTACGGATCCCTCGTAGACCCCAACCAGCACTCGGCCAGCGTTTTGGAGGTATGGCCTTAACCTTCTCTTCTTCTGCCCTGCTGTGGTACATTATGGGTAGTTGATGGTGAATTTTACTAATACACAACGCCATCTAGTTCCAACAAATCATCACATTAACATTATCACTTTAACAGTCCACTGCTGGCCTTAGCTATCCCTTTCAAAAGGAGGCCTTGGCCTACGGTACCACGTTAGCCAGATGGGTTACCATAGAGTTTGTTACAAACTTTCCTTCTATCTATCTCTATATTACTTTCTACTCACCTTTTCGAATCTGTCGTCCAGTAACGTGAGCCCCTGATTTCGTCTAATCACGCTGGAAGACATGGAGTACTGGGAGAAGCGAGACTTCGTCTCTTCTTTGTCTTTATCCTCCCACGTAGGCATACGGCCACCTCTCACCTTCTTGCCTACCTGAAAAATATTCATGTACTCGCTGAGTCTCGCGGCGTTAATTCAAATTTTTATTCCAAATTTTACAATAATAATTTGTACATGGACATAATATTGTGGGTGAAGTTATGTCACAATAACAACTGTGTCCGTGTGTGTGTGTGTGCGCGCGTCTCTCTCTCTCTCTCTCTCTCTCTGTGTGTGTGTGTGTGTGTGTGCGCGTCTCTTTCTCTCTCTCTCTGTGTGTGTGTATTAAGTAATAATTTGAACAAAGAAAAGAATAGTTTATTATGGCAAAATTCGTTCCGATTTATCATGTTTTATTTTTTAGATACGAGCTTTTTTCTTAGTAAACGAATAATTGCATTAGTCGACATCATGGGAGACCAAAGAGCTGGCAGCTAACTCGGACAAAGAATTAGTCTAACTATTCAAAGGGGGACCGCTGCCTGTATCTTAGGAACCTTGCCTAAAGGGACTCCTTTTAATAATATTTTTTAGTTATTTTATTAAATTTTTTAAGGTTTTTAGTTTTAGATTCAACCTAAATTATGTTTATGAAATACAAATTATTTTTGTAAATACATGAAAATGATAAAAAAATAATTACATACAGAATAATATGTACACAGTGTGTTTAACACTTTAGACTAGCTTCGCCTGCGGCGTTACCCGCCGTTGTAGTTGTAAAGTTACTATTACAACGGTGGGACTTAGGAAATAAGTCGGACGTAGGAAAAAAGTTGTCTAAGTTAATAGTTACAACATCAGCTATCTGTTAGTAAAAGTCTCGTTGAAATCGGTTCAGCCGATCCAGACAGGACAGGACAGGACAGCCGGAACAAACAGACAGTCGTTTGTTTTCCTGTCAGAAATTTATTGGACACTTTTTTTTCGATATCCGACATACACGCGGGCGGAGCCGCATGCAAAAGCTAGTTATTTATATATTAGCATAAATATCTAACCAAACTTAAATGTTTTTAAAAACAAATATATTAAAGTATAATTATGTGATGATAAATTAAGACATGTGAATACCACTTACCTGTGAAGTGCTATCAAAGTCATCATCAGAGTCCAGATCTGAAGCAAATGCCTTGTCAGATTGATTACCACTTGACATATCATCACCCTCATAGTCATCATCTTCGTCTCCATCACCTGAGAGTTTTTAATAAAAATAAGTAATATGGTCAATGCGACTGTCAATCAAAAGGTCTCAGGTTCAATACCGGGTTGAGACAAAAACTTTAAGATTATAGTTGTCGTAACAGCTTGGAGTTTCGACGCTATTGACCGATTTCGGTTATTCGCTAATCGATAAACATACCGCTTGTCGCACATGTCGCGTCACGCCATTTAATAAATTTCGGTGAGCAATTGACGATTCGTATGAAGCTCCATCATTCGCACCCTCAATTGAAGCGGTCAATGACGTAAAAATTAAAGCGAATGACGGACTCCGGGGCACTTAAGGGAACAGAGGGTACACTGACTGGTCTCCATAGAGACTGATACTCTCACTGACCATGTGCTATGTATACAACACAACTATTAATTAAATTTACATACCTTCAGCCATGGCAAGTTCAATAAAGTTGTCTTCCAGCTGATTATCTGGATCTTCAAAATCGAAGTCTTCATCTAAAGCAGCCACCACCTCGGGGTCCAAGTCAAGACATAAACCTAAAAAGACAAACACGTAATGATTAGATCATATTTATTTTACTACTAGTTAAACCATGCGGTGTTACTAGCGAGTATTGCTGTAAATCGGGATTTAGTCGAAAAACAATTTTAACATTAGTTTTTTTGATGTAAGTACCGTAAATACTTTGATAAGACTAGTATAAAATTGTTCATTTGATATCAAATACAGACAGACACTCCACTTTTATTTATTGATTTAAATGTCCGCGGCTCCTGCACGTGCATATCTTTGCTATTATATCTATTGCAGTATGGAGAAGCACAAGACCTTCTTCAACAATCAAAGTATCGCTATGTCTAATTTCCTTACAATCGGTGCAACAGTTTAACTGTGAAAGGGTAACAGACAGACAGACCTTTAAATCTATGCAAATAAATTTGGAGTGTCTGTATCATCATCATCATCAGCCTATAGCAGTCCACTGTATGTAACGTCAAATTAACAGTATTTTACTAAAATTTTTGACTGTCTTTTTGTTTGTTCCGGGTAATATTTGAAAAGACTAAACCGATCTAGACCGGTATTTCATTGGCAGAAAGCTGATGACATAAGAAGTAATTTAGGCTAATTAGTTTAGACTAGCTTCGCTCCGCGGCGTTACTCGCGATGACTTAGCTAGTTTGCAATAATAGTATGGAAGTCTGGTTAATTTGAAGCACAACACTCACCTTGTGTAGCAGCCTTGTTCAATAGACCTACGTCTTCTTCCACTTCTGATGCAAAAACGGAACTAGGTAATGTGAGGGACTCCGTCACCGGTATTAAAGCTGGTTCCTCATCTTCTTTTGGAGCTTTCTCTTTCCTTTTGTGTATCGGTTTCTAAAAATAATCAAATATGGTGTATCAATATTTAAGGTCACAATTAATAATAATGATAGTCCCAAACTAAGCAGAACTTGTATTATGGGTACTAAACAACTAATATAATACTTTTTTTTTGCAAATACACACACCCTATACATAGAAAACACCCAAACTTCGAAACTTTTTTTAATTTTTTAGTAAGGTACTTACTAAAAAATAAAAAAATAATCCTATTTTTTTTAATATTTATAAAGAAAAGGTATAATGTGATATATTACTACACCCCCCTCCACCCTTGTGATATTTCGTGATTGTTTTTGGACACCTCCCCCCATTCGAGAATTATGTGATTAATAGACAGCTCCTTACTAACTGTTAATTAGTAACAATGTTTTCTTTAGAGCCTTGTGTAAATGTTACGGATACTTACAGGCTGTACAACCATTGTGACTTCTCTCGTATCTTTGAGATGTTGCAGATAATTGTAGTCATCGTCAAAGTATATCCCATATTTTAACTGTTCTTCTCTACGTTGCTCTGCGGTTAATTCCTGTAACAAAATAATGGAATTATATATATTATATTTTTATTCTTCAGACTGTTAAAGTGACTATTTAGTCAGACGGTAAGTATAAATAGTGGTCGCTATACTCACTGAATGAATAAATAAATATTTGGGACATTTATCTTTACGTTCTAAACTATTATCTATTCACTCAAGGTTTGCTGGAAGAAAACTCAGGTTTGGGTTAAGCTCGCACTTGTAAATGTAACCCCTCATAGCTTAAATAAGAAAATGTGTGTACAATAAAGAATAAATAAAGCCATCTAGTCCCAAACTAAGCAGAGCTTGTATTATGGATACTAGACAACTGATATAAATGCATAAACATTTTTTTTGTTAATACATACATATTATACATAGAAAAAAATATTTGCAGATTACACAAACACCTGGTCTGACCTAGGAATCGAACCCGAGACCTCAGGCAAATTGTATATGCTACCACTGCGCCACCGAGGCAGTCATTCCAAATGCCTGCCTTGCCTGCATTTCTAATGCAGCATGGTGAATGACACTATGAAGGTCTATTTGAGATGCTTCTGCATCTGGAACTCGCAATGAAATTAATCAGAAGGAAACTGGACTAATTGAAAATAGAGTGTAAATTAAACCTAATGTTATTATCTCCGTGTATATAAGTCATATATTATATGGTTAACTGCATAGTTGGGCTAGTGGTTTAAGCAGTTGTCACACCACTTTCTACTACGCCAAGTGGCATGGGTTCAAATCCCAAACACTATGTGATCCACAAATTGTTGTTCTGAGTCTGGGTGTTCTTTGAGTCCGTTACATGTATACTTGTAAACACGAAAATGCGGTAGTTGTCTTTTTAAATGAAAAGAAAACCTTAAAAAACACTAGTTGAGCTACATGATGTATGGCTTTAAAGATTGTATTAATGTGTTTTTAATCACCAATACATAAAGAGCATTGTTACCAGTTTCAGTTCTATGATTGTTTGTAGCTAAGAGCTATAATCTCTTAAAATACTTGACAAACTAAGATTGTTTTCTTTTAATCTTAATTTTGTTCCTGATTATTCATAAATTAGTACTATAAAAATGCAACCTAGCATTGGTTAAGAGGTTTATGCCATTTTATAAGCATCATGACAAAAAAAAATTCACAGACAGGGATATCTAAATTTAGCCTCCTTTCAAATGTTAACAATATTTTAACTATGTTGAATAAGTAATCTCACGTTAAGCAACCTCTTTGTATTTTGTTACTGGCAGGTTTTTTTTATAAAGTTTGAATTATTCTTTAAGAACGATATGTATTTTAAATTAGAAAATTGTGTAGTGAAATAGTTGATTCCGTTGATTTTTCTAGAAGCACAAACATGTATCTGTAAATTCTAATACTGTATTAAAATTCTGAAATATGGATTCTATTCATCAAAGTTTTATTATTTCTTGAAAGTATCCTTTAACCAAATAATGATTTAGCCACATCGACCGTTTCCAAGAGGTTATGGGCCCAGCAAGATATCAGCACGCTACCAGGAAAAAGAATTTTTTATTAAAATTGTAAAATGAAATTACGAAATTGAAAAATGAACAAAGTGAAGAAACTAATGTGAGTAATGAGGATTTTTTATTAAAGATATAGAAAAGAAAGGACGAATTATTTTAAAAAATAAAAACAATTGAAAAATGAGACCAAGAGGAGGAGACGGAGGTTGATGTTCTTCGTGAAGCTGATGAGAAATGAGAAGGAGACGGAGGTTGTTGTTTTTTGGTGAAGCTCATGAGATAAATGAGGAGGAGACGGAGTTTGTTGATGCTTTTGGTAAAGCTGGTGTTTTTTAATGATCATGATGGAGGTGATCATGAAGATGTAGAAAGTGATGATGGATGTCACGATAGCGATGGTGGAGGTGATGGTGTTGAAAACGAAGATGAGATGGATATATTGTTGTCACGATGGAGATGAAGATAAGTGATGATGGAGGTCACGATGGTGTTGATGGAGGTGATGAAGATTAAGTTAGTTGGTGTTATTCTCTCGTCATAATATATATGTATGTCATTAGGTCTTTTTAGGTATTTTTATTCTAAATATTTGTGTAAGTATGCTAGTTTAAGGGGGTGTGAGATAATAGCAGAGTCGCGCAGTGGAAGCGTGTGTGTGAAATTGGTGTAAAGGGAAAAATAATTTAATTTTGTTATTCAATTAATTTAAAAAAAAACGGAATATTTTAGATACATTTTTCACAGAATTTTTTGACAGAATTTTTGACATTTAATTTTTTCCTTTATAGTGTATTTTTGTATTTTAAGGTTTGTTATATTAAAAGGTTTTGGTTTCAGCTGAAAGAGTATACTGTTTGGTGTTTAATAATTTTAAATTGTGGTTGGTTATTATAAAAAGTTTTGGTTTTTGTTGAAAGAGTTGAGATGATATGATGAATGTTAATGTTATAAATGGTTGATTTGATTTGATTAGCTGTTTGAGTTGGAGCTGTTTGTTGGAGTTGGAGCTGTTTGTTGGAGTTGGAGCTGTTTGTTGGAGTTGGAGCTGTTTGTTGGAGTTGGAGCTGTTTGTTGGAGTTGGAGCTGTTTGTTGGAGTTGGAGCTGTTTGTTGGAGTTGGAGCTGTTTGTTGGTATTGGAGTTGTAGGAGTTATTGGTGTTATTGGAGTTATTGGAGTTATTGTTGTAGGAGTTATTGGAGTTATTGTTGTAGGAGTTATTGGAGTTATTGTTGTAGGAGTTATTGGAGTTATTGTTGTAGGAGTTATTGGAGTTGGTGTTGTAGTTTTGTTGGAGTTGGTGTTGTAGTTTTGTTGGAGTTGGTGTTGTAGTTTTGTTGGAGTTGGTGTTGTAGTTTTGTTGGAGTTGGTGTTGTAGTTTTGTTGGAGTTGGTGTTGTATATTTGTTGGAGTTGTCGGAGTATTTATTGGAGTTGTTGGTGTTTGAGTTTGTTGATGTGGTTATTGGAGCTTGTAAGAGTTTGTTGTTATAATTTCTAAATTGTTGTTGTCAGGATATAGGTGTTCGTAGTTGTGGAAGTAAGAATGTGTAAGAATGTTTGAAATCTTTTTTTTTGTTGCTTAACTGAGATTAAGGGGGTGTGTTGAATAAGTAATCTCACGTTAAGCAACCTCTTTGTATTTTGTTACTGGCAGGTTTTTTTTATAAAGTTTGAATTATTCTTTAAGAACGATATGTATTTTAAATTAGAAAATTGTGTAGTGAAATAGTTGATTCCGTTGATTTTTCTAGAAGCACAAACATGTATCTGTAAATTCTAATACTGTATTAAAATTCTGAAATATGGATTCTATTCATCAAAGTTTTATTATTTCTTGAAAGTATCCTTTAACCAAATAATGATTTAGCCACATCGACCGTTTCCAAGAAACTATAGATTATTTTATGTAATTTCCTATAAAAAAAATTTTTCAAAAATTCAAATTCAGATAAAACATGTGAGTTAAAATATACTACAAAATAGAGACCTGACCCGGATTTTCAGAATTCAGCTACTGTAATATAAATATTTTATAATGACCTACCCAATTTGCACAGAAATTTTATGCAAATCGGTAAAGGTTCAGCCGTTTAGGAGTATGGTTATTAACATTGTGACATGAGAATTTTATAGATATGAAGATAAGCCTATGTGCTAAGCAGAACTATCTTCGTGGTATATTTACATTACTACTTACAGTTTGACTTTCTTTCTTCTGAGGTATATTAGCGCTGACGGGCACCAAAACACGCTGTGGGGCAGTCTCATCGGCTGTTAAAGGATCCCTTTGAGAACGATGGACTAGGTTGAAAGTCACTGCATTCTTCCGATCTATGAATTTCTTTTTTGTCTTAGGCTGAAAATAGGTTATATAGGTATAGAAAACACTCACTATAACACAGAGGTAACTTGTAGAGTAAATAATAAAGTTATAATTTACCATTTTGAACAGTTTTTTTGTTTTATGATTTGGAAATAACTATTTGAGAATTAACAAGTGACAAAACTTTCTCAAAACATGTGTTGTGTTGTTTTGGAAGGAATAGGATACGTCAAAACGTCAAAAGCACAAGCATGAATGAAGCAGATAATATACAGCAGTGTTACCAGTTCTTAAAAATACCTATGTTGTCATAGTAAAAAAATCATGAAAATGTCACATTCGTACTTGAAAATTTCTAGAAATCATACCCAAATTGCGACAATCGTTGACCATGATATTTGAGGAGTTCCCTCTAGAGAGAGAGAGAATTCTTGGAATTCCATCATCAGATATGGTGACGATGGGACTACCTGTAAGCTATGCTCATTCCAATGCAAAAATAATTTTTGAAATCGGTTCACAAACGACGAAATTATCGCTGAAAATACTTCCATGGGCCTCGGAAGGCTACACCTCCTGGGTACCATATTGTGGTTGGAGGCGTCTACATCCCTATCGAGCGCACAATTAAGTACCTACCGGGAACTCGTCCTCGATAGCCGATGGACTTTTGGGCCGCACTTTCAGCCGCTGGTCCCCAGGTTTTTGAGCGCAACTGCAGCACTCTCACGGTTCTTTCCCAACTTGGGGGGCAATACATCTTAAAACTGTATACGGGGATTGTGGGGTCGATAGCACTCTATGTGTCACCCAGTGTCACCAGTATTGGCAGTTTGTTGACCCGAAATATCGCGATACTGCGACGGCCGCAACCGCCAACACCAGACCATTTGCCAACCCTGATTTATTTGTCATTGAAAAATAAAACTTGACTAAAAGGTCTTAGTTACCAGGTCATTAAATTCCAAAAAAAAAAAAAATTAAAATATATTAAGCAGCTGTCAAAGTAAAATAACCTCAAAAAATGGTTTTTATTAGCAATTCCAATATTTTGAAATTTTATTACAGAAATAATGTAACAAAATGGGCAAGGATAAATTATATCCGTTTAGAAAGCACCGCTGCACCAAAAACGAAAACATATTCTCACACTATTCTCTCTCCAAATACAAAATTCCCGGCTAGATCTAGTAATGCTCTAAAAGAACAAATTCAAAAGGTAAATAAATTACTAACGAGACGAAATACACAGAAATTACATTAAGAAGTATCATATTAATTAAAACAAGCTTGAAAAGTATTCTAAAATTAATTTAAAATTGGTATATTGTTATTAAAAAAAGTATGGGTTTTTCAGACTGCACAATTCGCAGAACTCTATAATTGGCAAAGAGATAATCTCAAAGGGCCAGAATTTGTTCTTCATGATGGTCCACCTTATGCCAATGGTGATTTACATATGGGTCATGCTGTTAACAAGGTAAATTAGTTAAATACCACAAAATCTGTGTTGAAATAGTTTAAAAAAGAATTATAAATCCTAAAGTACTGTAAGTACGTTAAGTTGTATTAGGATTTATTTTCTCAATATTTGCGTAATAATTTGACCAAAATGATTTACTCATTATTCATTTGAGCAAAATTTTTTTTCAGATAATTAAGGACATAAACAACCGCAGTCAAGTTCTTCAAGGCAACCGGGTCCATTACATCCCTGGGTGGGACTGCCACGGTCTTCCAATAGAGCTGAAAGCCTTACAGAAAGCCAAAAAGAGTAAAAAAGACAAACAAATATCAGATCCAATTCACGTAAGAGAAATTGCGAGGGTGTTTGCATTAGAAACGGTTCAACGGCAAAAAGATGCTTTTAACAAATGGGGTGTAATGGCCGATTGGGATAAAAATTGCTACTTAACACTAAATAAAAGTTATATACAAAATCAATTGCATCAGTTTTATAAGATGTATAAATCTAAGTTGATATTTCGTGCGTTAAAACCTGTATATTGGTCTCCATCGTCTAAGTAAGTTTACCTTTTTTAATTATTATGTCTGTGATTATTTTTGTATTCGGGATATTGTCTCACTGCTGGGCTCGGGTCTCCTTTCAGCATAGCATTAAGACCATACATCCCCAGACTTTCCGCTGATTGCAAGTTAACGAACCCCACACTTTCTGAGTGCAGATTGGGGTCTGTGGGTTGGATTTCCTAAATATTTATTTATCAATATGTCTCTCGGGCTCAATGTACAGCAGTGTACTATTATAAGCTGTTGATGATGGTGAAATATAAATATAATACATTTTATATACTATTGTGTATAGTGACGATTAAAATGCTATTATAATGAATATGATTGCCTCTCTGAAGTTTTCTTCTATTTTCAGGACTGCATTAGCAGAGGCTGAGCTGGAATATGATCCGCATCACAAAAGTGTAGAGGTGTATGTCACATTTCCAGTGGAGAACTTACCTAGTGTTGTACAGAATGCTGCAAAAGGGTACTTTTATATTCATAACTAGCTGAGTACTGTGGTGTTACCTGCTATATATATATGTAAACAATAATTACATAGTCTAAAAAAATGCTTTAGATACTCCTTGTGTCATCAGCTTTCCTCTAGTGAAAATTCCGTGAAAATTGATCGAGCCGTTCCAGAGATTAGCTGGAACAAGCCGACAGACAGACAGGATACCCTTTGATGTTAGTGCCGTATATACTTTGAAACTTACACTACTTACACAAAAAAAAACATTTTTGAAATGTATGTTCTCAATTCGACAATTCGACAGTTTTTTTTTTTTGTATTTTTTCTTTTATTTTAAAAAAGACTACTCCCGCATTAGGAATATGAATTCCTGTGTCGCGGGGGACTTTACAAACATACATGAAACGGACACAAAGAACACCCAGACTCAGAACAACAATTTGTGAATCACACAAAGTGTTATCCCACGTGGGATTCGAACCCACGACACTTGGCGCAGTAGAGAGCGGCGTGGCGACCGCTTCGACCACTAGGCCAACCGTGCAGTCTAATGTGTAGGTCTATCTATCTATTTATCTATCTCCATTTATCAGTCTTTGTTTGTCTGTCTGTTTGAATTTCCCTGGAAAGGCTCAACTGATTTTGATGGGAATTTCACTGGCATATGATATGATATAAATAAATTTGGCTACTTTACACAAGCTTGGCCTTGCCTTCCTTTTGTTCTGGCTGCCTCGGTGGCACAGTGGTAGCGTATGCGAATGCTGTGCTTGAGGTCTCGGGCTCAATGCCCAGGTCGGACCAAATGTTTGTGTGATTCACAAATATTTATTACGAAGTTTGGTTGTTTGGGTGAATATGTATTTTATGAATGTATTAAAAAAAAAAAGTAATAGTATGTTAATGTATTTATGTCAGTTGTCCAGTACCCATAATCATTAGTTTGGGACTAGATGGCGTTGCGTTTAAGATTACTGAAATATTATATATAGTTATACCTTACAACTTCTTTAGCTAGTCAATAATGAGTTTTGTCCCTCTAGGAGAAATGTATCTGCAATAATTTGGACAACTACACCGTGGACTCTTATTGCTAACAGAGCAATCTGCTTCAACTCTGAAATGAAGTACAGTTTAGTTAGTCTAAGCAACAGACCTGGAGAACTGTTCCTGGTTGGCAGTCCACTTATTGTAGACTTAGAGAAGATACTTGCAGTTGAGATAAGAAAAGAATTTGAATTCAGTGGTAAGTGAGGTTGAAAGACTTTGGTGCTGCTTTTTTTTATGTTTAAGCTTACCAAAATGACTACTCAGCCTGATGGAAAACATGAGTAGAATCCTAGAAAGCAGGGGTCACCATCCTCACTGTGACCCACAAAAATGTTTCTGCATTATTCTGCCGGCCTCTGGAGGCCGTGAGAATGATTGTTTCTATTGTTCAAAACTTTCTAGAGGAATTTACTTACTTATCTTATAAACTAGAAAGTCTCTATCTGTTTGTTTGTATGTACTGTATTATGGCATATAGATACTTTTAATTCTGAGAAGGTCATAGGCTACTTTTTACCGACATACAGACGCCACATAAAACGGACATACACAGTGTACTATATTTGTCAGACGAATCGTACCTAATCCAAATAAAATTGGATCAAGTTTTGTAGAATACATCTATGTCTATTTAGAATGCACGGTTGGCCTAGTGGTTTAAGCGGTCGCCACGCCGCTTTCTTCTTCGCCAAGTGTCATGGGTTCAATTCCCACTTGGGAAAACACTGTGAGATTCACAAATTGTTGTTCTGAGTCTGGTTGTTTTTATGTCCGTTTCTTGTATGTTTGTAAAGTTCCCCGCGACACAGGATTTATATTCCTAATGCAGGAGTAATCATATAAAAAAAGAAAAGGAACCACAGCCAAGCAACATAGTCCTTTTTTGATTAATCTGAAGTTACGAAATGGATGTTTTCTTCATAACTTTTTTGTTTAAATGAGTCTATCAAAGTGACTGTACTCTGCCTGATGGAAAGCATGAGCTGAATCCAAAATCAAATACTCATGTTGAGTTCAGACAATGTAGCATGGTGACCCACACCAGGGCGACCTAGTGAGATGCTTCTGCATCATTGGGCCTCCGGTCTCACACACACCAACTAAAAACAACAGCACGAATGTTGGTATTTTTAGGTTGGTCTTCTGGGAGAGGGTAGTACCGACCCGATCGAGCCGGCCCATACGCGATGAAGAATTTTATGAATATTTTTACAATCACAAACGCATGTTCCAGGACAGCATCTCCAAGGAACTCAATATAGGAACAAGTTAGTTGGCCAAACGCTTCCCTTCCTCGATGGAGACCACGTGACAGAGGGCAAGGGAACGGGCCTGGTACACACGGCGCCTGCGCACGGCCCTGACGATTTCCTCATGGCTTTGAAGAACAATATGACAGTGGTGAGTTGTTAATCTATATCTATGATTTTAAATAAATACAACTGTAATATCAAAGTAATAGTTATTACTCAATGCATATGAGAGTATATTATATGGTACTTACACCATTCACGCAAATTAAAGGTCTGTATGTCTGTCTGTCTGTTTGTGCTCGCTTATGTAACGGCTGTACGCAACTTTCACTGATAGATTTCAGATGACCTAAGGAATAATTTAGTGTGTTTTTTTGGGTCTAGCTTTGCTCCGCGATTTTTCTCACGATTTAAAACATTAACCGCGGGTAACACCGCGGTATTCATCTAGTTTATAGTTAAATAACACATACATAGCCATGTCCAGAAGAGGTGCAACCTTACTCTTGATTTCAATTCCGATGGATCGGTATAAATTAAAAAAAAACATACAACGGCAAGATTACGTAGCCACAACGGTTCTTGCCAGTTCCCAACCCGCACTCGTCCAGCGTGGGGACACATGACCTTAACCCTCTTCTGAGAGAAGACCCGAATCCAGCAATGGCTGGCATTATGGCTTGTTGATTGATTGGTTTTTGAATTGTCACATTTATAGTCGTCACATAATAAGAAGCCCGTTTTGACATTTGTCATTTGATATGCCGCATGTAAGAAATTGAAAAATCAAATTCATAATCCTATTTAATTACTATGTTACCCATACACTATCACAACGCATATCTTAAATAAGCATCAAGTTTAACTTGATATTGAAAAATTGCACTCAAAAACACGAATTAATCGTATTATTTACACCACGATGACAAATGTCAAACCGGGCTTCTTATTTTGTGACGACTATAGTACTCTAGAATTCGACACTATGAAAGTAATTTTATTTTGAGATTGGAAATGAATTGGTATTAGATTGAAATTAGGATTAAATTCAAAAGTAAGGCCGGCGGGGTATTAAAGTCTCTTGATATGACGATGATAATCACAATATCACAACACTCAAGTAAATTATACTCCTTATAACATAAATTATTCAACAGGAATGCAACGTAGATGAATCAGGCCGCTATTTCAATTTAGACCCTGAAATCAATGGTCTATACGTACTTTCGGAAGGCCAAGAGGCCATCATCAGCCGGCTAGGTGATGACGTCATTCACCGAGGGGAGTATGTCCACTCATACCCTTTGGACTGGAGGACCAAGAAGCCGGTGATCATCAGAGCTAGTCAACAGTGGTTTATAGATACGGCTGCGCTGAAGGAAAAGGCATTGGTGAGATTATTTATTATTAGTTGTGAATTTTGAGTTGCAGATGGTGGATGGTCGTTAAGCTTAGTTGGAGGCCATCAGGCGGCTCTAAAACATCCAACGGCAAGATTACGTAGTCAAAACGTGTCTTGCCAGTCACCAAACCGAACTCGGCCCAGCGTGGGGACGTATGGCCTTAACCCTCTCCTGAGAGGAGACCTGAGCCCAGCAGTGGGACATTATGGGTTGTTGATTGATTGATTGAGATGGTTGGTGATACTCACTTACCATCAAGTAACCCATCTGCTTCTTTGCTCACAATTTATTATTACATAACTCCTTTTTGTTCCAGACAGCTCTTGAAAAAGTAAAGATCTTGCCTCCTTCAAGTAGCGAACAGTCTCGTCAAGGGTTCAAGGCACTGTTGGAGAAGCGGCCATATTGGTGTATATCCAGGCAGAGAGCTTGGGGCGTGCCTATACCCGCTGTGTATAACGGGGACAATATTATCGTGGATGAGTAAGTGCTATTTATTAAATGTTACTGTAATACCAAGGTTTTTTCAACCAGGACAGGCTTTTGTGCCTAACTTTGAGACTTTAAACTTGATTTAATATGACTTTATGACTACCTTGGTGGCGCAGTAGTAGCGTATGCGACTGCTGTGCTTGAGGTCTCGATCTCGATTCCTGGCTCAGACTTCCGAGTCAGAGTTTTCGATGTATAATATGTATCTATTTACAAAAAAAAGTATGTTTATGTATTTATATTAGTTGTCTAGTTCCCATAATACAAGACTAGATGGCGTTGTGTAAGTTGTCCGAAATATTTATTTAAAAAAAAAAGTTTAAATCGCATTTCAGTGTCATGATATCCTAGCCTATCTATAAGGAAATGTCCTGAAGAGTTCAGTTACTATTTAACTTTTGTAGAGTTTATTGCGAATGCTATCAACCGAGTTTCGGCATTGTAGTCATCTCCAGGTGTAGTACATATTTTCAAATATTTAAAATATAACCTTCTAATAGGTAACTAGCTGTATCCCGCGGTCATCAGCCTTTTGCCAATGAAAGTCCCATCAAACCGATCGGTCCAGCAGTTCCAGAGACTACCCAGAACAAACAGATATACAGACATAAATACAAAAAAATACGAGTAGTATTTAAACGTTACATACACCAATAGATGTATGTAACGTTTACACTTTGATTAGCATTTAATACAAACTGGTCTAACTAATTTATTGGTCCTTCGAGCATCAGATGAAATCGATATCTTTCGCTCACTAAAAAATATATCATAGCATACCTTTCTCGTATGGTATTGATAAAGGATCTTTAACTAATTATAAATATTATTTTTAAGACGTATCATAGACAAGCTGTGTACCCTCATAGAGACTGGAGGTCCCGACGTGTGGTGGACGTGTAACGTCGAGGACTTATTACCCGATGACGTCATTAAGGAACATGAGATAGATACGAAACTTGTACATAAAGGACAGGTAAGATTTATTTATGATTTGTAACAAAACACACACACATATGCATATACAACACATACATAAAACTCGGGATCATAGGGGCTCATATGTCAAATCAAATAGCGTATGTTTCCATAGGTTGCTGTTACTCACTTGCATTTCTTTCACGAAACCACTCCCGTTGTTTCCAAGAAAATTAGAGCAAAGTTTTACTTATAAAAATATCTTTAACAATTTAAAGTCAATGATAAATTAATTCCCAGAACTATGACTGTGTAGCAAGCTGATGTGAGTGGGATACAACCTATTCAACCATTCACTCACTCACTCACACCAACACTCGCTCGTTTACTCACTCACTCGTTCACTCTAACACTCGTTTACTCGCTCACTCATTCACTCACCCACTCGTTTCCTTCACTCACTCAACTATTGTATTACAACATAATTTTGGACTCTTAGGATATAATGGACATCTGGTTTGACTCCGGTATATCCTGGAGCACGCTGGAAGGCCGCACTGCCAGTTTGTACTCCGAAGGAGTTGATCAGCTCACTGGATGGTTCCAAGCTTCTCTGTTAACTTCTGTGGCTCTTACGGGAGAAGCGCCTTACAAGTGAGTTTTAGATATGTATCTCTATTATACTAATTATTTTGTAGTTGTGTATCGATTTGAGTGGAACTTTTGTGTTTGTTAAAGAGCTTTCTGATTGGTTTAGAAGTACAAAATCCCAAAAATGTCCATATTGATTAGATACGCTTCGGTGAAAAGGGGTCGGCTTTACCAAGGTCTGGAAAAGTTGTCGTAGAAAACCGATGTAGTAAGTGGATAGGTAGTAGAACCACTCCGATTTTATTTTCTACGTGGTACTACCGTGTGACAGCATTATGTCGTGTTTCATTGGTAAGTGCAAGACCGGAGGCCCAATGATGCAGTCAGTAGACCGCCATGGTGCAATGAGTATTGTGACCACTCTTGGACTCTACTCAATTTTTTCATCAGGCATAGTACAGTCACTTTGCCAGGCCCAAATATAAGAAATAAATAAAAAACGTTTCACCGAGTGAGTAATATTCAGTCACTGCTAAACAGAACAGAACAGTGCCCTGAATGTTACTGCTAATGTCACTGCTGCACACACAGCCTGGTGGACATAGGCCTTCTTTTTAAGGAAAGACTTAGGAAGGTAATTTTGGCCTGCCATATCACGCTGGCCATTAGGGATGGTATAGTTTGTTTCAAGTTTTCCTTCTCTTTGCAGTGATGTTGTCCTCCGTAGTTTACTCCCTTAGTTACCGACACCCACGGGATGAATAAGGGTGGTGACAATTCGTCTTCTTAATCCGTCACCTCACGGATAAGGATAATGGAATGAGTAAAGTTGTTGAATAAGGTCGGAGAGAGTAGTCTATAAACGGCTCTTACTCTCCATAAAAACGAATTCGTACAAGGAAATTTACCTGAATGCATTGTATAAACGCTATAAGGTATAAAACTTAGTCCTGACCACCTTAAGCTATCCAATTTATATCAATAACATCATCTGACTCTGTCTGGGTACGTTCCGCACGTTCTTGAAGTACTAATATCTTTTTATTTTCAGGTCTATTTTCGTCCACGGTTTTGTGGTGGACGACAAGAAACGCAAAATGTCCAAGTCTATAGGGAATGTCATAGATCCAACCACTATCATCCAGGGTGGCAAGGATAAGAACAATCATCCAGCGTACGGCGTGGATACGCTCAGGTAAAGCTAAGACCATCACTGTGTATGAGAATGCTTCGTGTCCAAGATCCTGGCTTCGATTACCACTCAGTATCTATATATTATATTGGCTGCCTCGACGGCACGGTGGTAGTGTATGCGAATATTGTGCTTGAGGTCTCGGGTTCAATTATAATCGAGTGAGATCAAATGTTTGTATGATATGCAAATCATATTTCGAAGTTTCCCCATGGTAAAGGCGATAGAGGACTGCCATAAAGGCATGTCGTCTTTATGGCAGTCCTCTTCGCAACTGCAAAGGTTCCAGGAACTCGATGGCTTCGGGACTGTCTATGAAGCGAACTGCTCGCCTCTGCAATCGATCGAGAACGTCAAGCAAATACTGCGCAGATCCATCGCAAAGATGAGAACAGTACTCCACGCAGGAGCGAACCTGGGTCTTATAGAGAAGACACAGATGCTCCGGCGAGAAGAACCTTCTCACCTTGTTTAGCACTATTTTTTAGCACTACATTCTATTTTAAAGTTCAATGAGTCTTTTAATGATCACATCTTATAAAACTAAACAAATCAAAATCAATCTTTCTATATTGCTAGCAGTGACATAAAAATCTAAAAAAATATTTTTTACAGATGGTGGGTAGCAAGTCATTCTACACAACACTCTCAAATCGTAATCAGCAAGAATCTTTTAGACGCCTCTCAAACTGAACTGATTCGCATTAGAAACATGATGAAATACCTTCTGGGCGTCATCAGCGATGTTCCCAAAACTACTTTTGTCACGGAACCAACCCTTAACTACTTTGACAGCTATATGGTAAAGGAAACACAAGAATTTGTCAAGCAAATCAACGATAATTATAATAATTTTAGATACAATCACGTAGCTCAGAGCATTCTGTACTTTATAAGTAACAAAGTGTCAGCCTTGTATTGCCAATGTATAAAAGACAGATTGTACTGCTCTTTAAAAAATTCTAATGAAAGAATTGCCGCGCAATTGGTTGTTCATACGATTTTAGTTTCTCTTTGCAGAACTATAGGGCCTATTTTACCGCATCTTATAGAAGAGGTGTGGCAACATCATCCCTTGTATGAAAAACCTTTCTATTTTACTGAAAATATTTCGCTTGTAAAAGTAAACGATGTTGACACATCATTAATGGACGCCATTTTGAATTTGAAGCGTGACATTTGTGTGTTAGCGAAAAATGAAAGCTTAAAAAAGTTTTCAGCAAATTTAATATTAAATGCAGATTTTTATGACAAAATGAGACCTTTAAATACTTCTGATGATATAAACGATAGTGTATTGTGTGAAATTTTGGAGCTGTCATCTGTCAGTTTAGAAGTTAGAAATGGCTGCAAAGAGTGGGAGATTGCATTATCACAGAGTAAAAATGGTCAGTGTTTACGGTGTAGAAAATATAACGTAACAGATGATGATGATAAGTGCATTCGATGTGATAGAGTACTAAATAACACTTAAAATTTGTAAATATATATCTAAAATATTATTATAAAATAAAATTAAGCTTTAAAGTACTGTTTAGAATAGCAGGAAGTTGTGTAGTAAAGTGGTGTAACTGTTAATTATTAATAATAAATAAGTTAATATAAACCATAAAGTATTTATATTTTTCTCTTGTATAGAGAAATTCTCGCGCCAATTAATATAATATATACAACACCCCAACGTCAACCGTTGGGCAGTGGCCCGCCAGGCATGATCACCTCGCCTAGTCAGAGGATCCACCATTTCTGTTGGAGGGACTCGACACCCGCAACGTGGTCGTGACCCTTGATGCTGTGTCTAACTTTTTACCCTAGCTGATTCACCCTATTCGTTTTCCTTACCCCTATTTAATTTCCTCATTTGTTCTGCCTGTATTAATGCCCATGTCCTTCATGAGTTTGAAGGTAGAAGAGCCACTCTGAGTTCAACACGATTAGGCCGGCTTGATCGGGGCTGGACAACTCCTTAGGTATAAATATGTACTTAAGCGCCATTTGAAGAAGTGCAATATGGAGCCGTCAAAGTGGGAGCAAACGGCGGCTCAGCGATCGGAATGGAGGTCTTTGGTGAGGACTAGAGTCGAGAGCTTTGAGGACAGTCGCTGAGCTGAGTTGGATGCTCGGCGCGACAAGCTGAAAGCTCGCCCGCCTAGTGCTTTCACTTATAATTACTACAATGGTGTGCTCACCTGCCGTACTGTGCGCGAACATTCTCAAATAAGATCGGCTATATTAGCAATATATACGAGCACACCAAAGACTGTGATCGGAGTTGAAGAGGTCGCCGTGGCCGAGGAAGTTATTATTATTATTATTACTACCCTTTCATAGAAGACCTACCTAAAAAGACAGCATTTCGTTGGTGAGTACAAAACCGGAGGCCCAATGATGCAGCAGCATCTCAATAGGCCGCCATACTATGTACCAGAATAGTAAACAGAGTAGAGTAACTTTGGAAAACGCATTTATAAAAGTATAAACTGTAGTCTTCATTCCATAATACACGATATTTTATCCTACTATATTTTCTTCAACTATAAATGGAACCAAACGAGAAATGAGAACCCAAAAAAACTTAAAAAAAAACAAACAATACGGTTTAATTAGAATCTCATTTGTTTAAACCTTATACAATGTGTCCGTGCACCAGTGTCGAAAACTTGAGGGGTGAATGATTAAATCAGTGCAGGCGCCTGAGCTGCGAAGTAAAAAAAACAAAATGGCTGCCATTCTAGTATGGAGAAGCCAAGAGAAAATTGGGATAGTGATATGTCGATAAAATATTCCTATATTTTACCCCCCTTAAGTTTCCGACACTAATGCACGGAAAGCACGGACACATTGTATAAACGCAAGTAAAATATGACTTCTTTGTGTGTGTAAAAATAAGGTTTATTCAAATCAATGGCAAATTTCCAGAATATCTTGTTTTATCACATTTACGCGTTTAATGAAAGACATATGGACACGTCCTCTTTTTCGTTTAGTCATTAATCAAGTAATGTGGCCACAATCAGTAACTTTGGACTTTTCTTACAACAAATAGTGTAGCGCGGCCATTCATTCCGTATCTCATCAATCAGAAAAAAAGCGGGAAAAGTTGGATAGAGCATTATCTCTATTGTTTGTGTCAGCGATTCTTAACAGAGGGTTGTTTTACGTTATTTTATTCAGAGCAACATAATTGCAGAATGAAAGCTTAACTAGATCTATATATTTAATGTCTTTAAACGAGCAATTCTTGTATATATATGTGTATATATATTTATATATAAATTTGTGGTCTTGTAAATGGCTCTAACGATTTCGCTGCAATTTGTTATGTTGGTGTTTACGGGGATGAAAAAGTGATCTTAATTATTAGTCTTTGGGAAAACGCGAATTTTCGTGCGTTTTATAATTACTCTTAGCATTGCTTGCGACATCTATACCTACTACTCTTTCAATGACTCTTGGTTGGTTGGTGGTTAGTACTCCAAGAAAGCAACACTACGGCTACTTGAAAAAATAGATGGCTATGTTAAACAATAAATATGATAACCGAGCAAAGCTCGGTCTTCCAGGTACTAGACATGAATCGTTGAAATTGAGCAATTGTATTCAAAATTGTCGTACGCGAATGTATATTAGAAATTTTCTATATAATATGTTTGAAAAAAAAGTAGCACTATAATATTTTCACACATATAACATAGCTATCTTAGTATAGACTAGGCAAAACTTTACCAAACATACTCATTTTCCTACTTGAGCCTGCAAAAATGGCTACTCTCCATGATGGAAAGAATGAGTAGAGTCCAAGAGTATCTAGTGATCACCATCCTTATCGTGAATAAATATAGACAATGCAACATGGCGACCCACACTAAGGCGCCTTAGTGAAATACTTTTGCATCATTGAGCCTCCGGTCTCGCACTCTTCTCGAAAGCTGCTATAAATTAGGTTCGTCTTCTGTGACATCCCCGTCAATCCGGCCCATTGCTGAAATTAGCGTGACTCCCCTAACTTGAGTGAGTGAATGAGGCTATCAGAGGCTCGCTTTAATTCTAAAGAAGTGTGGCGACTTCCACATACAATACACACACTGAACCATGAATCACGAAAAAACACGGAATGAACTATACAGAGTAACTACTTTTCCTGAATCACGATAGAGAAATTCTCGCGCTGATTAGCAATATATGTATACGACATCCTAACATCACCCGTTGGGTCGTGGCCTACCAGGCATGTTCACCTCGCCTGGTCGGAGGATCCTCCCTTTATGTTGGAGGGACAGACACGATACCCTTTCCTCTACAGAGGATTTAAACCCCGAATAACCCCTAATAGGTGGGAAGTCACTCAACAATAAAAATACCATAATTATAGAACTAAATGTATTCTAATGTATCCATTGTATCCATCACAAATGAATGAAATCGAAGTGTCTGTAAGTAATATCAAAGTAAAAGTTTTTTATTAAGTGCACATGAAAGTGTATACGGTAGGTACTTATTCAAAAAAGCAATTTTTAAAATTTCGTATGTCTGTCTGTTGGCTGGACCGATTTTGACGGGAGTTTCACTGACAGAAAGCTTATGACACAAGGAGTAACTTAGGCATTTTATAAGAGTAGCTTCGTTCCACGGCGTTACTCGCGATTTACAACTAAAACCGCATGTAACACTGCGGGTCGCATCTAGTTCTAAATAAGCATCGACTTCATTTCATTCTTGAGTAAGTTTGTAGACATTTCTCTCTGTTATTTACTCTACATATTATTTATTGATACTTGTTTGATCAATCATTCTCAAAGAAGCTACGAATATCAAAACACTATTGAGATATATTTGTTTACATATTTCATGAGTTCTCTTTACCGGTACAATATTTCGTACGCCCTCAGGGTTTTGCATGGCACTTTAGAACTGATATTACAATTCGACTAGTTGCTTTGGAAATAATATGTACATACGTATTTTTACAACTAATGATGTGCATAATTTTATTATGTCTTTAGATTACAGTGGAGCCTACCAAAGTGACACTATTTAGCCTGATGGAAAGCATAAATAGAATAGAGGAGTAGGGGCCACCATCCTCATTGTGAGTATGGTGACCCACACCAGAGCGGCTTAGTGAGATGTTTCTGCATTATTATCCGGAAAAGATGAGTCATCATCGACGTTTTCAATTCCACGGTATAACATCAATAGAAGATGCAGACGGGGCTGTGATGGTCAGCTAGTTATATTACATTTAAATAAATAATAATAATAAATATTTCGGCCATCTTACATTTACATTATGGGTACTAAACAACTGATATAAATACATAAACATACTTTTTTTTTGTAAATACTTACATATTATACATAGAAAACACCCAGACTCTGAAACAAATATTTGTGGATCACATAATCTTGATCAGCAGCCGCATACGCCAACCACTAGACCAACAAGGCAGTCAGTTTTAGTTATAGTTAAATGTTTGTTTGTGTTTCTAGCTATAGTGACCCAATTTGTAGGATGGATTGAGAGTGACTGGTGCACGGGAGCGGTGCATTGCTAGCAGCGCGATTATCTACGATAGTACGTACATTTGAATTAGTACCGGGTCAATGACGCTCTACGCTCGTGTTGTATGGATAGCATACAAATGTTAATTAAACTTTTTTATAGAAGTATTTTTTTTTAAATTTATTATTAATTAGTTTCCGCCCACAGCTCCTCCGCGTGTATGTCGATTATTGCAGCAAAAAGTAGCCTATTTGTTATTCTGATATATAAGCTATTTTACTGTAAAGTTTCATCCAAATCCGTGCATTAGTTTTTGCGTGATACAACAACAAACATACATACTTACAAACTTTATAAATATTATAAGATTAGTAAAGAATAACCCTCTCCTGAGAGGAGACTCAATCCCAGTAGTGGGATATAATGGATTGTTGATTGATTGATAGAATTAGTAGGCAAATTGTAAACGCGTCAATTGATAGTGAGAAAAAACCAGAGCTCATGAAATTGGTAGCTCAAAAATCACAAGTATGTTGACCATTTCTTAGTGTTTCCTCAAGATATCCTTCGAATTGCAACTGCCATTGATTGGATAGTACAATCAATCGCATTTACGATAACCTGCGGTCCTAGGTGTGTTTTCTGACTTAGGAGGTTTTTTATGGTATTACGTAATAGTCCCTTCCCTCTTTATCGTAATTAATCCGTTTGACTTTCTATAGAGAGACTACGGCTACGGCTCCCCAACAGCGAGCTGTTACAGGATTCTGTAAAATTTTTAAATGTTAATAATTAATTTATTTGAGTTTCAAAATATTTGGCTGACGGTACATAGCCTATACGTAAATTGAGCGGCATGACTGCACGCGAGGATGACTCTGACTCCTAACGTTCCAGTACACGTCAAACATAATACCTATGTACATGAGCATAGCTAGGGATTTTCACCAGGGGAGCTTTCAAATAGCTGTCATACTTGGTGCTGCCAGCATGCAGGAAAAAATGTAAGTATACTTTTGTAGGGGGGCAAAGAGTTAGCTAGAAGGGGTAATGTCCTATCAATCTAAGCTGATGCCATGTACAAATAGAAATACAATAATCTTTTAGGTTTTCATAAGCTTTTTCAAACTGCCATTTCTTAATTATTAAAAAATCTTTAATTGATAAACAAGTAAATTGATAATATTTTTAGAAAGTTTAATTGTATGGGTCTTAGCCTATATAAAAACATTATAATTAAACACTGTAAATGTGAAATAAAAACGTCAGTTTATTGATTATTCCTAGACATCGGATAAATGCACTAATGCAAAATGCCAAAAGATCAATCATTTCAACCCCAACATAACTTAGAAATAAATGTTTCAATAACCCATGAAATTGCTGTATATTACACGTATCAGTATTAAACAAAAAGGGGTTATACTGTAAGATTATCATTTCTGAACAAAGTGTGAGCACACGTATAAATTGAATTATCTCGTAAATTCTCGTACGAGTGCAAAAGCGCTTATGAGCTCTTTAGGTTTAAAGCGTTTAGTATTTCTATTCAAATTTCGATACAATGTATGAAAATTACCGTGTCTTATAGCAGTAATAAAATGCGAGGGGGTGGCTACATGTATTACGATGGAGTCGAGTCCCCACTCGGCCACATGTTTTTACTGCATTCAATGAAACCGAAAAGAGTAGACACTGTGGACGACACCGTGGACATTAAAAGTGAATGAGGACTTGATACAAACCCAGGTATGTACCAACTCGTCTGGCCAGTGTTGTGCAGTAAGCCAAAATCTTCCTTCTATGGAAAGATATTGATGGGATGTGAAAGAAAGTGAAGTGCTCATAGCCGGGTAATCTTAGGTGATTGGTAACAATCACCGAGGGTAAGTTAGCGCGGTCATTCCTAGATGGGTGACAGTCTGTTTGTATGATATGTTATGAGCGTTTCCGTGATTCGCAGGTCACGTTAAGCAGTCAGTCCCGGTTGCTATCATAAGATAGCAGTTATGTAGCTTAATTGGAGGCTTTCAGGCGGCTTTAAAACATTCAACGGCAAGAATTACGTAGTCACAACGTGTCTTGCCAGTCCTCAACCCGCACCTGGTCAGCGTGGGGACGTATGGCCTTGACCCTCTCCTGAGAGGGGACCTGAGCCTAGCAGTGGGAAGTTAGTGAGTCGTTGATAGAAAGAAAGAGCAAAATTACCGCTCATGAATACAGAACATATTTTTCCCTGTGCAGAAATCTCCCCAGATATCACCAACCAACCAAAACCCGCACGCTATCTCTATTACTGGAAGCCGGGAAATATCTGAACACTGAACACCAGTAACTTGGAAATCTGACTAAACGGTTACACAAGTTACAAGTTAAAATGCACTACAAACACAACACAACACAAGTGCATCTCCAACTCTTGAACCCCTCTCCAATGAGGGGGATAAAGAGGTTTGGGCTACATGAAACATGTAATACAAAATAAAACCTTATAGCTTTTCTGAACGATGCATTCAAGCTAGTCAATATATACCGTGCAAAGACTGTCTAAGCAATACAAAAAATTCCACATTCACATAGAAAACCCACATTTGTAATATTGAAATACCTAAAAGAGTTATTTCAATATGACATTTTAATATTGTTTGCTATAATGTGAGTAAAAGGCAGAACAATTCATTAAATTACATTGTTCTGTAGAGATGTTTCTTTGTGGAACATGGATGTACATATATTTTTACTTGGAGAATTAATATGTCAAACATGCTTGTTAATGTTTTAACAGTTCATTTATTTATTTATACAACTTCATTGCACACCAATATAGTTAAGAAATCAATACAGACATAAATAGAAATTTAAGTTTGGGATTACGGTAGGTGATCTTTTTGCTCACGGTGATCTCTTTCAGACAACTTTTTTACGGATATCGTAAAATTTGATTTTGGCTAGTCTGAGGTGTACCTAAGTTTAAAAGAATCTATATACTTAATAAAATATATACCTACTACAGGTATCTATAGTAGCAGCACTAATACATATCAATGCAATTATGATTTTCTTCGTAAACACATACCATTGAAATACATATTATACATAGAAACCTCCGAACTCTGAATAAAATATTTGCGGATCATATATGCGAACATTTGGTCTGACCCGGGATGCAGCCGCATTCGCTAACCGCTAAACCAACAAGTCAGGCAAAACATCACAAGTGTATACTGCGAATCACACACCAGCAACGACCAAAATTTCCCAGAAGCCATTTATATTGTCAAGTTATATTTAGTTAGGGTTTAGATAGTATTGTTTTAGTGTATTTTTTTCATCAAACCATTTTCCTTCAAAGTTCTTCGTATTAGACATCTGGAGCGCCACAAGATGAAACGATCGGTCTTTTTTTATGTTTAAGCCTAGTAACTCTTCTCTGCCTGATGGAAAGTATGAGTATAAACTAGGAGTAGGGGAACCAGAACCATAGTAATTGCGAGTACATGCAATGCAGCATGGTGACCAACACCGGCTTAGTGAGATTAATGATTGGGTCTCCGGTCTCACACTCACCAACAAAAGACGACAGCACGAATGCTGTCCTTGTCTTTATTGGTCTTCTGTGTCAGGTTAGTACTGCCCCGGTCGAGCCGTCCCATTCGTACTGATATACTGTGTGCTTAGGAGATCGATCCCCACATAACATAATACTTTACTTCATCTGCCTGTTAACTGGGTCTGAATATTATGTTGCAAGCTTATAAACCCCTTCGTAATAGAGAATAATATCTTGCTAATGTCAAAATCATCTTATAATTATTCCTTTGAAATAAAATAATTTCTTTCATCTAATCTCATCATCAAATCTTACGCCATTATTTATCCATAACTAAATTGTCATCCAAAAGTTTAGTTTGACCTTCACACAACATCTTACGCCCAGCCTCCATAAATAGTGTGTATCTAATTACATTACTCTGTGACAGATACATCTACCATAGACAAACTAGGGTCAAAATGAGTGAGGTTACAATATCAACGTCAGGGCGGATTAGCTGAGGGACCGAATTAATTAGACACATTTCGCACAGACCACTCAAACGGTCCGACCCTCTTTACAAGAAAATAGGTAAGGAGTACTATTATTCTGTACTTGTTTTAGATGAATAATCTATACTAATATTAGGGATTCGTAAGTATCTCAGTCTGTTATGCTTTCAAAGATAGATCACTGCTCCGATTTTGAAGAAAATTCGCATAGAGATACTCTAATTTTTGAGAAAGTACACAAGCTACTTTTGACCGCGAAAACTGTCATAAATGTGGGCAATGACGCGGGAGAAATAGCTAGTGTCTAATAATTATAGCACGCAAGTTTTAATTTGACTACAATTAATTATGTTATCGATACACATACTTTTACCGAAGCTAGAGAGCAGTTACTATAGTACATTATTCACCGAGGGAGGAAAGGGACCGATTACTAGCGAGGGAGCAGTTTGTGGCCCGAAGGCGCAGCCTAGGGCCACAATACTCCCGAGGTAGGAATGGGACTTTCACCCGAGTGCTACACAGTGCTTTATACTACACCTGTGAGGAACATTTAAAGTATTTTTAAAATATAATCAAAACTTAAGACACAATTTAGCTTAGAATTTGACAAATATTTCACGCTTCTTTTGTTTTTTTTATTCTTCACAAAAGGATGTCAGTGGCACGGCGATTCCATATTTAAATTATATGAAAACTCCTTGACACACAACACATGAGAAATGAAAACTCATACAACTTTCTCTCCCGCTAAAACACGTTAGAACTGGATTTTCATACATTTTTTCCTCCCGCTCATTCAGGTCAAGGAAAAGACTAACTTTCTCTTTTCATTTTCAGGGAATATTGACTACTGTTCCGATCAGGTGTAGTATAAAAGATATTACTCATGAGGATGTCCTGTTGTTTACTGCCTCGCTGTTACATGTGTCGCAAAGTTTTTTATTATTACCAATATTGTTTATGGACGGCTACTAGTTTGACCGATTTTACCTGAACACTTACGGAGCGACTGGCATCGAACCTCCACCACCCTGAAGGCGAACTAAATTCAAAGGTTAAAATAGTTCTCAGTATATTTGAGGGTACTGACTTCACAATAAAGATTGACATGGGCAATCACTTTTTCACTAGCAGAAAGCCTAAGGAGTAACTTAGGCAATTTTTTTTAATCTAGCTTCGCTCCGCGTTGCTAGCAGTTAACAACTATAACCGCGGGTAACACCGCGGGTCTTAGATAGTATATCCTACAATATTAAAACGTACTAAACTAGGTCGAAAGCGAAGCAAAATAAAAAGATGTTCGAAAACTAAACATGGGCAATAAAAAGTGCTGAGTCACCTGGGTTATTGCTTTCCACAGATGCGCTGAGATTGCTTATTTAACTACTTGCAACATACTGTGGAAGAGTAAAAAGGGTTCCAAAATTTGTGATTTGTCCTAATATTTATAATAGGATATATATACTAAATAACAAGAATTTTGACCATTAAGGGACCACCTTAGTGGTCTAAATTCGACACAATTTTTGTATCTTTCTGCACTCCTCCTCCACATAACATTTTTGTTAAAAGGCATTCCATATTTTGGAATTATATTTTGTGAGTCTTATAGGTTGTATATATTACTGAAAAAGAAATCATCGTGATATCTTACTCGCGGGCAGAGTCGTGGGCAAAAGATACTCAGATATAGATGTTTTTTTTTGTGATAGAGTTTATTAGCACTTGTTGGAGTCCAGGTAAATATACTTGAGAACACATACATATCTATTTGTAGTCAGACTTGTTCATTAAGCATATAGCTACTCAACGGCCCCTTTGGTCTCTAGCGGTTAGCGTATGCGTTTGTCGATCAAGAGGGTCCGATTCCCGGTGCGGACCAAAAAGTATTATTAAGTTTTTCTGCCCATAGTTGAGAAGTTGGGGTCTTTACCTCTGTGCCTCGGAGAGCACGTAAAACAGTCGGTCGTTTTTTTCACGCGTGGAAACACCCCCGGGCCGACCGGAGTTTGCAGTGGGGCAGTGTATTGGAATCGAAACTAAAGCCACTCTGCATCTGAAATAGGAGGAATCCAGGAACTGCTGTTATTACATCATCTGATTATATCATTCATATGATTATATAAAATCGTGTTGGTTAACTGTCCTATTATAAAGGTGAGGATACAGAGAGTGTACCTGTATTTACGTACACATTTGTGCACTAGGGGTACTTATCTAATTAAATAAGGGACAATCAGTCGGTTCCATTAGCTCAATAACATTCAACATATTTAAAATTAGTAGGTATAAATATAAAATTTTCAAAGTGTAAAACAGGGCTCACATAAAAAGTTCGGATATTAATTTTAATTCGTTTCTTTATTTAAAAAAAATATACATACATAGATAAAACAGAATAAAATTTAAACAGTTGAATTTATTTATAAACCGCCATTAAGTTTACCTAGCCAGGTTATCGGCGATAAATATCAGTAAAGATCTACCCTTACAAGATATATTGGATTTTCACTAATACACTTAAGGGATCCTAAAGCGCAGGGTTCGCAATGTACGACCTAATAAAGAAACATGTAAACATTTACTAAAACTACTAAGTGACAAGTGTTGCTAGAGTTTAAAATTATTACCATTTTCTTTTGTGAAATTGCTTTTACAAATATACACAATTTAAAACTTGTGATTATTAAAGGGTTTTTGGAATCGAAATTATAGAGGTTTAAAGTCCTGATGTGAAGAAAGAATACAATCCAAGAGTAAGGGTTACCATTCTCGCTGTGACTACAGACAATGCAGCATGGTGACGCACACTATGGCGGCTTAGTGAGGATATATATTCACCAACGAAATACGACAGCACGAATGCTGTCATTTAAGATTGATCTTCTGTATGACCACCCCAGTCAAGCCAGCCAATATGTGCTAATATCAGCATGGCTTTGGAAATAGTAACCATAATATCAAACTAACACAGGACCTTTTTTTGATTCTAAAAGGTATTCAATCACTTATAGCAAAAAAATAGTCAATATTTCTTTATTACAGTGCTATTACTATTATTAGTATGCATAATGAAAAAAATAGTTTGGTACATTAGCCTTCCATTATACTAAAACTTGTTGGATTGGTACGTTAAAACCTACCAAATTTTCAAGACGCGTTGAACTGGTAACACTACGGACTTAACACTTGTAACGCGATCACCAAACCGTGGCCCATAAATAACCCGTCCAACGCTTATTAGATTTATTCGGGCATCCGCACGAGTCCAACGGACCGCTCAGCTTCTACAAATCACCTCAGTGGGCTTTTACAAACTTAAATTACTAGGGAATTAGGTATATTTTGATATAGCTTTAGTTTGTAATGTTTAGTCCTGTACAATGTTTATATAGGTTCATGTTAAGTTATATTAAGATAATGTACTTTAGATGATTTATATTAATCTATTATTTTTAGCGATGAAGCTCTGCAGCTGTGACGCGCTCATAGCCAAGGTCTTAGGTAATTTGAAACATCACCGAGGATAAGCAACTAAGGTGCGGTCAGTACCTAGATGGGTGACCGTTTGTGGCATGCTATGTTATGATCGTTTCGGTGATTTAAGTCGTACCCGGTTGTTATCATAAGATAACAGTCGTGAAGCTCAGTGGGACGAGTGAGCAGTCAGCAGTGATACGTTATCGGTTGTTAATGATGATGATTGTTGATGTTGATGATGTGTCCATTTAATGTAAAAGTCAATTATCATCACGCCTGTCTGCTTATATACAACACAAAAAATACATAATATATTTATATTACTTTTTCCTATAATCCTCTAATTCTAACAGCGCATGTGTTCACTATGATCTTGTGCAGCGCATGTGTTCTTGACTGCTTCGTTGGTCTAGTGGTTAGCGTATGCGGCTGCAGATCAAGAGGTCTCGGGTTCGATTCCCGGGTCGGACCAAATATTATTTGTGTGATTCACAAATATTTGTTTCGGAGTCTGGGTGTTTTCTATGTATAATATGTATGTATTTACAAAAAAAAAAGTATGTTTGTGTATTTATATCAGTTGTCTAGTACCCATAACACAAGTTCTGCTTATCTTGGGACTAGATGATGTTGTGTGTCAGATGTCCAAAATATTTATTATTATTTAAATATTTATGATCCTAAGTCCCTTAAGCGAGGCTTTGTCTGCATACGCAATGAGCATGGGGACTTTCATTCATACATTCTGCACATGCTTTCCTTCTTCTTTTGATGAAATGACAACTAGCCGAATATCAGCTATTTCTGCCAATGTCAAGTAATTAACGTCTTCAATTGTAGTCTTCTAGTCTTCAAGTCGTCGTCGTAATGAATTTAATGTTAAAAAGAATTTAAACAAAAAAGCCGACTTCAAAGAAAAACAAAAAAACGACCTCCCTCATGCTTTCCATTAGGCAGGGTAGAGTTAGGGTAGAGTCATTTTCATCATCATCATCAGCCTATCTCAGTCCACTGCTTCACACTGCACACCGATTTTGGGCTTCTAACAGCTCATTTTGACAGCTTTTAATCTGACAAAGTAGGTTTCGTTTTGTAGAGGTGTGCTAGAGGTGTCTCTGGTAAAAAATTATGTAAGGTATGCAAAAGACCATAAACCGTCTCTGTAAAGCACACTAAATTACAAATGCAGGTTGTTAGTTACTTTAAAATGCACATCGTCAATAGCTCGACTCGTGGGTTTCCTGATCGCTGGCGTTCCGAATATCTAATCTGGTTTAACTGTGTACTCTTGTGGTACAACCAATCCAGTAAATGCTATGCTATGATATTAAATAAAATAAATATTTTCGGACATCTCACACACAATGCTATCTAGTCACAAACTAAGCAGAACTTGTATTAAAGCTACCAGACAACTGATATAAATATATAAACATACTTTGATTTTTGTAAACACCTAAATTCCGAAACAATAATTTGCAGATCACACAAAGATTTGGTCCGACCCGGAAATCGAACCCGACACCTCAAGCACAGCAGTCGCATACTCACCCACTGCGCCACCGAGGCAGTATTGGAAACTTATTGGTAATTGTCCGTGATTTTAGAAATTGACTATGGACGTATGTACGTCCTCATGCTGGCCAAGTGCGGGTTGGAGACTGGTAAGACCACGTTGTGACTGGTAAGTAGTACGAACGTAGTAGTAACGTAGTCTTATCGTTAGGTGTTTTTAAGCCGCCCGAAGGTCTCCAAATAAATTTCACGATTGTTATCCTATGATAACAACCGGGACCGACTGCTTAATGTGACTTCTGTGTCATGGATCGTGAATCGCGATGTGTTAGACTAGCCGACTAGGCCGTATGGGTTTATACACGAAAAAAAAGGTCTACTGAGAGTCTAGTGTATTCCAGTATTTAAGCCGCCTTTTGTGCTTTTCGGCCAAAGACTAGAAAAAACTCTTATCGTTATTTTGCAAAATAAAAAACTACAAAATTGATTTTAAATCTATCGCTTAAATTCCAGTGTACCACCTTCTTGTTTAGTTGCGTGATACGTACAACTAGTTCACATGTTCGACTTGGTATCTACCGGCGCCCATTGTGGTATTACCAATTGATTCCTGTGGAGATTGGCATTGAATTGAAATTAGAATCGATGACGTCTAGCGGTTTTGAAGGAAATTCAGGTAGCCGTTTGCCGATATTCGTGTGTTTGACAATCATGCAGATGGATGAATTATTTAATGAACTAGCATTGTTAGTTTATTTGTTGGCTTGTAATGGTAAACTAATATTATGAATGAGACAGTGTCTTCACATTTATCTATGTTCGTTTTTTTTACATATATGAGCCTGTCAAAGTGACTACAGTCTGCCTTGTATAAAAGATACCAAAAGATCGTGGGTTCCATTACCATCCCAGACAAATCTTTGTAGGGTGGACACTATCATTAGTTCTAGTTTTGGGTGTAATTTATTTGTAACTAGCTTAGCCCCGTGTTGCTTTCCACAGTTGTAGTTAAAAAAATAGCATTCCTTATATCATCAGCTATGTGCCAGTGAAAGTCGCGACAAAATCGATCCAATTGTACCAGTGATCAGACAAAGATTTTTTATAATTGATTTTTATAGTACCTATACTTTCATATTCATTTAGGGAAAAGTACTACCCGCACTTGGTCAGCGTGGGGGCGTATGGCCTTAACCCTCTCCTGAGAGGAAACCCAATCCCAGCAGTGGGAACTTATGGCTTATTGATGAAAAGTTGTTAATTTGAAATCACAAACAGACAATTCAATTTAATTTATTTGTATAGATTAAAATTAAACCAAACTTTACATAATTCCTTAAGCCATGGAATTAACAGAACCATTATTACTCAGTCACAGTTATAAAACCATAGACTGATAATCGCAGTTCCTCATTGAATGAATAATTCAATTGGTTTAAAGCAACGGACTCGCTCGCGAAAATGAATCGCCGTCAATTAAAACGTATCCATTTTGAATATAGAACAGTACCTTTTTCAAAATTAGAACTTGGACCAATTTTGAATTTAGAATCTTGAAGATGTGCGTTCCGTGATTCGAATTTTAGCGGTATTGTTATAAATTGCTGTATTGTCTATCTCAGTTTAAGTTTCTCTGTAGTACGTGAATTTGGATGAAGAGATTTCTAATGGTATTTGAATATAATTATGTAAATATAATAAGTTTTATGGACTAATATAACTATGGTTTCTATTCAGTTTTAATTTTAGGCGGCTACACGTAGAAATGTTATTGAGAGCCTCGGTGGCTCAGTGGTAGCGTATGCGACTTCTGTGCATGAGGTCTCGGGGTCCGTTACAGGGTCGATTCAAATTTTTGTGTGATTTTCAAATTTTGTTTCGGAGTTTGAGTGTCTCTATATGTATAATATATCAGTTGTCTAGTACCAATAGTACAAACTCTTCTTAGTTTGGGACTAGATGGCGTTGTGTGTCAAATATATTGATCCAAAATTTTATTTATATTGTCTATGCGTTGTTAATGCTTAACCAAAAACCTCTGTTGTAGAACCTGTTTGTTAAATTTGTTTGTTTGAATAATAAAACTTTTTGGTATTTTGACTAAACTTCAAATTAAAAAAATCAAACGGACATTTCATGTATCGCGTGTCATCAGTAACAAAAATGATACATTAATAATTACAAAAAATTTCTAAAATAAAAAAACAAAAATAAAAAAAGAATGTAACCACTTATTACAAGATATAGAAATTAATAAGTTTTAAAGTTGATTCGTTTTTGGAAAATGGGTAAGCCAGCATACATGTACACAGATTCGGAAACGGAAGAAACATCATGCAGTTCTGTTGCTTCGGAGAATTTTAAGAAGAGGAATAAATTTTCGTGGGTATTACAATATCAATTTTATCACACATAATAAGTTGAATTTACAAAAGCAACACAATTACTTGTCACAAGATTCTGTCTAAGGAATGTAGGAGGACGTTATACAATTCACATTTCAATTTATTATTCTTTAAAAATACAATGTATTTCTGTGTATTGTATGTGTCTAGTAATTTTGGTTCAGAAACCTTTCAAAAACTATTCCAATTGCTTTTCCAAATAAGACTCCTTATATATACACAGTATTCTTATTATGTTTAATGTCCTCCACAAAGATTACACCAGTGTGCAAATTTTCATAACGCGATTCAGGATGGGTGATTATAACTTTCTTCTTCAGGGTTGATAGGTACGTCAATTTATTGACACTGGTGAGTTCAATTATAAGAACACGGGGACAGTTTAACTTTGTGCATGTAGGTAGGTGCTTCACTCTAGGATTTTAAAATTATCAATCGTAAAGTACTTAATGGTAAACTTTGTCCACAGCATACTAAAGTCCAATAATAGCAACGTGAAGAAAAAGAAATGCAAAATTCACAGCAAGTCTGAACCCGAGGATTCAGACTATAGAAGCCGCAGTCGCAGCAGAGTCAGGTACAGGTTGCCAGGCATACTGAAGCACAGTGAAGTTAGAGATTGTAAGTAAAAGCTTTTTTTAAATGTAATATTAGATGAGGAACTAAATAATGAAAAAAGAGAACTAGATAAAGATTTTAAATTAGATAAAAATCACACTATGCCACCATGGTGTGGGTATGCTTAGCCGCTATACTGTATTTTTTTATTTATTTAAATATTTATGCTTAAATACAGAAAAGGCGGACTTAATGCCGTAGGCATTGTCTCCCAGTCTATTCAAATTGTAATTTAAAAAGAAAATAATATATACATATACTAGCTGATGCCCGCGGCTCCGCTGGCGTCCTAGGGGTATGATAAAAAGGTGTTGGCCGATTCTTAGACCTACCCGATATGCTCACAAAATTTCATGCAAATCGGTCAAGCCGTTTCGGAGGAGTATGGGAACGAACATTGTGAAACGAGAACTTTATATACAAGACTAGCTGATGCCCGTGGCTCCGATCGCGCCCTAGGAGTATAAAAAATAGATGTTGGCCGATTCTCAGACCTACTGAATATGCATATAAAGTTTCATAAGGATCGGTCAAGCCGTTTCGGAGGAGTATGGCAACGAAAACTGTGACACGAGAATTTTATATATTAGATTATATACTTATACTAGCTGGTGCCCGCGGCTCCGCTCGCGTTTAAGAGGTGTGAAAAATAGATGTTGGCCGATTCTCAGACCTACTGAATATGCATATAAAGTTTCATAAAGATCGGTTAAGCCGTTTCGGAGGAGTATGGCAACGAAAACTGTGACACGAGAATTTTATATATTAGATATTATATATATACAATACATACATAAAAATACATACAATACAATCTAAGAATACACAATATATTACAATTTTAGAAGATGAGAGTTCAAAATTATGATGAATTTGATAGTGTTTTATATTTTCGCAACAGGTATTTGAAAGTTGATTGTGTTTTTGCCATCCAGATCTCGAGTGCACTCACAATGAAGATGTTGCCCCTCTCAGATTCTACTCACGCTTTTCATCAGATAGAATAGAGTCACTTTGGTAGGCTCAACTATTTAAAAAAGAATTACCTACTAATATTATTCTGGTTATGGTATATATCTCAAATTTACTATTTCTAGCCGAAGTCAATTTTCTAGCCAAGCTAATATGTTCTAGCGTCCGACGATGAGGAAGACAGTGAGCCAGCGGCCAAGCCGTACAGTCAGTCGAGGTATCTCGTTGGACGCGTGCCTCGTCCCGCTGGAGCGAAACCAGGTCGGGGTGGAGGCTTAGCTCTCATTATTAAGAAGAATGTTGGTGTAAGTTGTACATCGGTGATATTATTTTTAACTTTGTGAGACGATTTTAGACACTGATAATCCTATTAACTGTACTGACGAACAACAAATGTGAGTGAGCGAAGTGAGTGAGCCAAACAGCGGTGGCAAGTACCCCTAGTGAAGTTTCAATCCTTTTTCGTTCTGCAATATGATTGGCTAATTTGTTTTGATCGCGTGACTTAGTGACATTATTCAATCAAACAAAAGAATAGTAAACGTTTGCAACTTGGCTTTGCAACGTCGTTCGTTTTCTATTCTATTCTCCATTGTACTTCTCTATTCTGTTGTCATTGGCTAATAATTTGTTTTGATCACATGGATGAGTGATATTAGCCATTAGAACAAGAGAATAGAGAGAGAATATAATAGAAACGTTTGCAAGTTGGCTAGAGGGGCTGGTTAGAATAGTGACCAACAAAGATGAGCGAGCGAAACGGGCTGAATAAACAGAGCGGCCGATAAGCGCTATATAGTTCTATTGTTAGTGAATTGAGGTTATAACAGCGTGACAGATATTTGTCGCAAATATATTGTTAACATTAAAATTTCACTTGTAAAATCTTCGGGCCACTCATGTAATTGTATATCCTACTAATATTATAAACGTGAATGTTTGTGAGTATGTATGTATGTTTGTTGCTCTTTCACACAAAAACTACTGAACGAATTTGGACGGGACTTTACAGTGATATAGCTTATGTTTTAGAATAACATATTTTTTTGTTGTCCTGGGCGGTTTCCGCACTTAGTCCCTACTATTGGACCATTGTGCGTGAATAACATATAGGCTACTTTTTACTGCAATAATGTAGATACACGCTTGAGGGGAGCACACTTTGGCTCTAGCGATCATCAGTTCGTCTGGAGACATGACCAGCCCACTTCCACTTCAGCGTACTGATTCTCCGTCCGATGTCGGTTACTTTGGTACTCTGTCAAATAAACTCATAAAGAATTTTGTCGGACAGAGACACCCAACATCGCGCGCTACAGCTGCTCGCCAGCTGAGGCACTATTTGGGGTCGGCCACTAGTAATTCTATAGTACCTAACCCTCTATTTTAAACTCAATATTGTTATTCGAATAGCTTCCTCAGTCCAAAGTGAATTCTGACTTCCGTTACGCCCTACTTCTTCTGTGACAATTGGTCATTTGTTTGAATTTTATTAGCAAAATACTGTCGTGCACATTGGCTCGCTGTTAATGATCGCTTGGACTATTTACATAACTCGTTTTGCGAAGCTAGTAACAAGACCAGTTGCATTTAATACGATGTCAATTCAAAATAAACATAGTTTCTTATTATCACTTAGTAAGGTTGCGTACAATATTTACTCGTCAATTTGCGCGCAAGGATTCCTAAGGAAGTTCCGTGGAAATTCAAGAGGGTTCCGTGATTTTTTATATACATATTTAGGTACTTTATTTAAACTGCGTTGTTACTCCTACTGTTGGATTCTACCACAGATCATAGAAACACAGGAGATTAGCTGTGTACACAAATTTATTTGTGTTCAGATGTCTCCGCGTTTCCCCCACTTACTTCACTAACACAAAATCAAAAATTGTAAGCACGGCACACACGCTCGTATTTCTCCCGCACACAAAGAAACTTACAGAGACACCAATAAACCCACTAATTAAACACATGCGAAAAGAAGGCGGCGCTTCTACCTGTAGCTACGGATTTCGTAAAACCACACATGTGCAATTTATGCAACTAGTGATGCGAAGTGATAATCATATAAAAATATCGAATGAAATTCAGTTAGCTGTATTATCTGCTCTTTCTCCTAAAGTTTTTATTGACTGTGAAAAGAAAAATAAACACGAGTTTCCCTCGAATATACTCTATACAAGCGATGTTTTATCATAATTGGAATATTTACTAATTAACTACCAAAAAACCGGATATCATCTTCTCGAATTTAGACTAGAACACAGGTAAAACTGCAACTCTATACAAGCGATGTATTATCATAATTGGAATATTTACTAATTAACTACCAAAAAACCGGATATCATCTTCTCGTCCATCCACCAGATATCATCTATTTTTGTTGGGAACCAGCTTGGACCCCTTCCTGTCGCATTTATCCACATTTTTTTACCTTCGGATAGCTAAAATTTTGAAATAAAATCAAGGTATAAATGATGCTTGAGTACCACAATAAATTAAAAATCATAACTTTATCCACTTTTTTTACGTTTACATAATTATAATACTACAATTTATTTATATCTTTATTAATCATTCGCACTTAATAGGATCGTATAAAATATCGACAATCATAAACATCACATCACATCTCTAACCCAAAGGCCGACAGCGGCCGCTTCCCGAAACTATCGTGTGAGTGAGAGTATCAATAAAATACTTATCCATTGCGCTATTAGACCAGCTGATTCATTGACCGATTTGTACTAAGCAAGCAATGGTTTTAGTTCCTAATGAAAGGGATTAATTTGGTATTTCATCATTTTTCTAAAATATTTTAATTAATTCAGTATGAAAAACTATAATATTATAATATTTAGATATGAAATGAGATGCCATCTTTCTTGTAATTCACAATACAGCTGTTATTTTTGCAAAAAATCACTGAACAACGCGACATTTTGTCGAAAATCAAGAGCAGTGAAGACGTCGCAAGTTGACATGCGACTAATGTCCGAAAATGGCATCAAGCCGCTTTGAGGCCAGATGCGTTCGCAAGCGACACGCCTCAATTGCATATCTCCTGTAGGTATTTCTATGATCTGTGGATTCTACTCATGGTTTCATCAGGCAGAGTAGAGTCCCTTGTGGGCTTAAATATAAAAAAGTTGAACTGAACAGAACTGACGAACGAAAACGCTCTAAAGTATATCTCGCAATATGTTCGTTTGCTAAGTCCCCGGGAAGCTAGCCCGTCAAAAAAGGCATAGGTGTCCGTTTTTCATGTGAGATTGTACGAGGCCCTATAAAGAGAAGACCTAATCATCATGATCAGCCTGTAGCAGTCCACTGTTGGACACAGGCATCTCCAAGTGCACGCCATTTGGTACGATCATTGGCTTCTAAATAAAGACCCAATATTGAACATAAAAATGGCCTTAATGAATGCCCTGATGCAGTTTTATGCGAAAGGTAGTAATCGTATAATTATGTTACTTAGACTTAGATATTTGCACTAATTTTTCATTGATCCACGCTAAAATACTTTTTATTGTTATAATAAAACATCCCTCCTTACTATGTAAGTACCTAGTTGTTTTCAATAATATGAGACGGTACGGCCGGCTATGCTCTTTCTAACGGAGACACAGATACGCCGCCCTGCCGACACGACATATCTCCTCTATCCTGGATACCTGCTTGAGGAGAGCTTCCTCGCGAAGGCTGGGGTGTGTCTTTTCGTCAGGGCGGATGTTTGTTGTCGCCGTCTGCGCTGCCTTGAGGATCCATCCTTCTCCATCCTCGGGGTGCACGTGGATTTCGGCTCTACAAGCCGAATTTACGTGTGCCTTTACCGTTCCCACACAGGAGACTCGGAGACAACTCGTCTATTCGATCATATAAGTCTGGCAGTGGATAGAGCGCAAGAGCAGTTCCCAACTGCCGAACTGGTGCTTCTGGGAGACTTTAACGCACACCATGAGTCCTGGTTGGGATCTCCCAGAACTGACCATGCTGGTCGAACCGCCCACGCATTCGCTCTCACGCAAGATCTCACGCAACTGGTACTCCAGCCCACCAGGATACCAGACATACCGAGCCAGGCGCCCTCCTTGCTTGACCTTCTGCTGACGAGTCACCCAGCGCAGTACAGTACAACGGTTCTTGCCCCCCTGGGATCCTCCGATCACTGCCTGGTGTCTACCGCGGTGCCCCTTGATGCTCTGCCACGACCTGTGACTGCATCACGACGACTATGGCACTACTCGTCAGCAGATTGGGATGGAATGCGGGAGTACTTTGCATCCATCCCATGGGCTCAACGCTGCTTCAAAGAAAGAGATCTGTCGCAGAGTGTGTCTGCCATTGTTGATGAGATCACTGTCGGTATGGAATATTATATTCCCCACAGTGATGTCGTCAGCACGAAGACCCGTCCCTGGTTCAATAGCGAGTGCTCTCATGCGGTTGCACTTAAGCAATCAGACTATCGTGCATGGGCTAGGGCCCGCGCTCAAGGCGACCCTGACATCGATCACTTCAAAGCAGCGTTTAACAAAGCCACAAGGAATTGCAAGAGGGCTTACAAAAGAGCGGATGCTCAGCGCATTGCACAGATTGGCCAGGAACTCATTTCACACCCTACGGGTAGCCGTAAGTTCTGGCGACTGGCTAAAGCTGTGCAAGCTAACCACTGCCAGCCCTCGCTACCACCACTGAAATATCCCGACGGAACACTCGCTCATGAGCCGCAAGAGAAAGCGCAGTTGCTTGTCGATCTCTTTGCGGCTAACTCCCGAATCGATGACCGTGGCGTGCATCCGCCTACGATTCCGATCTGCGACTCCACTATGCGGGACATTCGTATTCGACAAAGGGATGTCTTTGTAGAGCTGCGGTCACTCGACGTTCGGAAAGCCAGTGGACCCGACGGTATCCCAGCGGTGGTTCTCAAGAACTGCGCCCCAGAGTTGTCTCCTGTATTGACGCGCTTGTATCGGCTGTCTTATTCCTCAGGAATTGTCCCGGAGGCCTGGAGAGAGGCGAATGTTCAGCCTGTCCCCAAAAAAGGCGAGCGCTCCGATCCGGCCAATTACCGACCAATAGCCATCACTTCCATTCTCTGCAAGGTGCTCGAACGGATCATCAACAGACAATTGGTCAAATACCTAGAAGATCACTCCCTACTAAATGATCGGCAATATGGATTTAGGCCGAACCGATCTACGGGTGATCTTTTAGCGTATGTAACACACCTTTGGGGTGAGGCTATTGATAGGCATGGCGAGTCATTGGCAATCAGCCTCGACATGGCCAAGGCATTTGATAGGGTCTGGCACCGGTCGCTTCTCTCCAAACTTCCCACATTCGGCCTGCCCCGCAAACTCTGCGACTGGGTCGCCGCCTTCCTGCACCAACGCCGCATTAGGGTCCTTTGCGACGGCGCGGCCTCTGATTTTAGACAGGTAAACGCTGGTGTACCTCAGGGCTCCGTCCTGTCGCCCACACTGTTTCTTCTGCATGTCAATGATATGTTAGCCCTTGGCAACATACATTGCTATGCAGACGATAGCACAGTTCATGGGCGATATTTTGGACACCCTACAGCCAAGCTAGCAGACATTGAGGAAAAACGGCGGGAGCTTGTCGCTGAGCTTGACCGGGTTCTCGGCCGCATCTCTCAATGGGGAAATGAGAATCTGGTCGAGTTCAACGCCAAGAAAACACAGGTATGCGCGATCTCTACCAAGAAGTCTCCCTTTCTTCCCCTCCCTACTTTTCAGAGCTCTGAACTGCCACTGCAGGATAGGCTCAGTATCCTGGGGGTGGATATCTGTCATGATCTCAACCTGCGTGAATACATTGAGAGCGTCATTAAGGCGGCATCGCGAAAGTTGGGCGTACTGAATAGGGTGAGACGTTTCTTCGCGCCCGAGCATCTGTGTCTTCTTTACAAGACCCAGGTTCGTTCGTGCGTGGAGTACTGCTCTCATCTTTGCGATGGATCCGCCCAGTATTTGTTTGACGCTCTCGATCGGTTGCAGCGGCGAGCAATCCGCATTATCGACAGTAACGAAGTCACCGAGTCCCTTGAGCCCCTGCAGCTGCGAAGAAATGTCGCCTCCATGGCAGTCCTCTATCGCTTACATCATGGAGAGTGCTCTGAAGAGTTGTTCCAACTGGTCCCCCCTTCCCCTTTCCTATACAGGACAACACGTGCTGGCCTCGGAAGCCACCGCTTCAGAGTGGTTGACATACGCTCTCGAACTAAACGGTTCGGCTCTTCCTTTCTGTGCCGAGCAGTTAAAACCTGGAACTCTCTACCAGCGCATGTGTTTCCTCCCTTCTATGACCCCGGGTCCTTCAAGCGGGGCGTGAAAAAGCATCTTACTAGGCCGCCATAGTGTGGGTCACCGTACTGCACTGTCCGTTGTGGCAGTGAGGATGGTGGCCTTCACTTCTGGATTCTGTTCATGCTTTCCATCAGGCAGGGCAGAGTCATTTTGGCAGCTAATATAAAAAAAAAAAAAAAAAAAAAAAAAAATATATAGTTTAAATACTATTTAGAATCCTTCTACCACAATTACAACTTCAGTAACATTTTAGTTTCAGTAACAAAGGGGTTTGTTTTTAAAAGATACATTATTTTACACCTCCACACCATCAGAGCATACATTTGAAAGTTCAAGTCGCTTACTTCAAAAACATAGGACTTTCATACAAACTTCCAACCCCCATTTACCCATTTACGGCCCATTCACGACCTTTCCGCTGTGAGCGGCAGCTAAGAGCGAAACGCCGAGCGGTAATATCAAAAGTATAAAAATGTACGGGGCACGCCACGAGTCGCCGCTCATAGCGAAAAAGCTAGCGGTTTTTGCCGAGCGAATTGCTACAGCGGCGAGCGGTATGGAGAGCGGCAGGAACAAAGGCACAAGTTAGTATGTGCGACGCCACGAAACAGAGCGGCGTGGACAGCGGTGCAGGAGTGACGGACTCAGCGGCGTTAAATAAAAACAAAAAATTTTAGACGATTTTATGGCGGTAATGGATACCGAGGCTTTTATAACAGAAATTTAAATAGACCGCCTATATGGATGTCAAAATATCCCCAACATAAATATAAAAAGGTTGTGGGAAGAAATTAAACAATGTTTTCCGGAATATAATGGTACTTACGTTTAATTTAAATTGATAACACAAAAACATAGAACCTAGGTACCTACCAAACGAAGCTACTGATATGTTGACAAAACTACTGGTATGTTTACGTAATGTAGGTGGATAGTTGACAAATTTTAAAAGTTATTTTTTTTTCTCTGTCAGTAGGTACCTAATTAGCAAAACAGTTTACATATCAGTAGTTTTGTCTGTAGATATAACTACACACGAAACTACTAGTATGTCTTATACGCAATGTAAGTAGTTGACAAGTTTTTAAAGTTTTTTCTCTCTGTAAGTACCTACTTAGCAAAACACTTGGAAACATCAGTTACTTCTTATAGGTAGGACCTTCGTATAGGTCACTAAATCCACCATCTAAATACCGATCTTTATTTAGTTCGTGCACTCATTCTATCATATTTAAAAAAAAAAATGTTGTTTCTAAACAGACAGGGGATAATTTTTATAACGCCATGATTTTTAACAAGTTTCGACTACCTAAATACGTCCACCGTCGCCGCTGCAACTAACCGCTACTAAGGTTCGTGGCGTGCAAAAAGCACCGCTCACCGACGCCGCTCCGCTTTTCGCTAAGACCAAAACTCGTGGCCAGGCCGTTAGGGATGCAGTTTAGTATAAGTCGTTTCAAACGGATGTCTACACTCTCTAAGGAACCTACCTGCCAAATTTCAAGTTTATAGATATAGATAGATTATACGTGCTGGGTGCACAAATGTCATTTAAATTAGAGTTACTTTTAAAAAGATATCTTTACAAATACAAATTGAAAATAACAAAGTTCTCGCCTATTCAACGTGATTCGCTTTCCACCATTACTTTGAAATCATTACTTTTGTGTCCAATCCTTTGCGTGCTTCTCCTTTGAAATGAAACTTTCCATTACGAATGCGATTAAACCACGAACGTATAGTAGTCTTATTGGTCGTATACTGTTCCACCGATGCAGTAATTTAGGAACCTCTATGTGATGAGAAAACCTCGACACATTATGTATTTAAATGTATAAGGTCTTTAGTTCGAGTGGAAATACAGGGGCTTAGTATTAAATCTTTTTGTTTCATTAGATAGTATCTTTTGTCTGCGGTCCCGTCTGCGTGTATGTTGGTTATCGTGACAGAAAGTAGTCTATTTTTCTCTAAAGTCCAATTTATCTCTACATCGAAATTTATTCCAATCGGTTTAGCGGCTTAGCTGTGAAAGCGTAATAAACAGACAGAGAGAGAGAGAGTTTTAAATTGTTCATTTTGATAAGTATAATGAGTTTCTTTTTTTTTTTTTTTTTTTTTTTTTTTAATGAGGTCAATATCTCGACCTCGCAACTTTCCCCCGTCCGTGAGTACGACAGGCCCTTGTTTAACAATATTTACATATAAGCTTTTTATGTTATTATATATCGCAATCGGGTGTCCCGATATTGTGATAATTATTATTATCTAAGTTATATTTATATGATTTATTATATTTAATGCATGCTCTTATCTTATACATTATATGTTTGAAACATATTTCGTCTTATTCCTTGTTAATTTTTAACATATATTATATAGTACAGTTCAGCTTATGTTTTTGTTTTTAATATTTACAATTTATTACTGCATGCTTATTTCTTGGTCTGTCTATAATTATTTTGTTTCAGTTTTATTAGGTGTGTTTAATTAATATGTACTGGTTACGTGTTGTGTTGTGTGGTGTTGTATGGTGTTGTATGGTGTTGAAGAGTGTTGAGGAGTGTTGAGTAGTGTTGTATGGTGTTAAGTGGTGTTGTATGATGTTGTGGTGTGTGATGTTGTGTAGTGTTGTATGGTGTTGTGTTGTCTGGTGTTGTGTTGTGTAAGTTTTGTTAGTTATGTAGATCACTCCAAGACGTCACACATGAGTACTGGCTCCAACCTCGCAATACTTATAACCGGTGTTGTGTTTTGTGCATGTTTAGTTCGTGTAGTATAATGAGTTTAGAATGTTATAATTTCGTTACACAAATTTTCACTAACGTTTAGTATTTATCACTGTGCATAGTTTTATTGATTTTATTGAGGAACCAAGTAAACTATTTATAAACACAATATTTATGCAAATAAATTAGACCCAATGTGCCAGAGTCTATCCATGGCTAGCGATAACAATTCGTAAGGATTGTATGAATAAGCTTCGAACTTGGTCTCCATAGTGTGGGTCGCCATACTGCCTTGTTTTTCAGTGAGTGTGGTGGCTCACGCTTTTGGATTGTTCTCGTACTTTCCATCAAGCAGAATCTCCTTGCCAGGCGTTTAATAAAAACATGTGTCAGTTTCATGTTTGTTTGTAAACCGCGACAGGATGAATATTCCTAATGCGGGCGCTGTCGTTTGTATAGATAGGAAGAGCTATAAATATTCTAAATAGCAATTGTAATAACTAGATGTCAGTAAACAAACGCACTACATAACATTACTTAATGCTTTATATTGTCTGTTGGCAAGAATATGATTTAAAGTGAAAGGAGAATGAAAAGAGAGAGAGTTCAATTAAACCGATTTCGTTATTAGCCTACCATTGCCAAGCCCCAACTGTTATTTCGTGCAACTTAAAAAAAAACCTTGTACACCGACTACTGAGAAATTAAGTTCTAAAATTAAAAACCTGTAACTTTCATGTCCCTGTCAGTTGACAGGTACTGTACGGAACCCCATCTGTGCACTATCTATTAAGCCGCAAGCTCAGAGTAGAAATAAAAGGAATACAGCTAAACCGTATCGTCGGGCGTCGAACACAGACGCTGCTGTGCCTCAGGGCTTTGAAGCGTTGGGTTTTACAACTAGTGGGTACATTACGGACATATTTTAAGTTTCTGTTAAAGAACTCGTTGTTTACGATTAATCTGTATATTTGTTGTACTGGAGGTGTTAGTAATAATGTAATCGATTTGTAAACTATCGATTTAGGAATGTAAACTAAATCTCAATAGCTTTGGCATGCAGCCTCGCCCGCGTGTATGTTGGTTATCGCGGAAAAAAGTAGCTTAGTACTTTTTTCGGGGTCTAGGTTATATGTGTACCAAATTGCATTTAAATCGGTTCAGTAGTTTTGCGTGAAACAAACAAACAGAATTACTTTCGCGTTTTTAATATTAGTAAGGTTTAGTAAGGATAAGAACTAGTATAAAAAGTTTGCAAAACTCGAGTGATTTTAAAGCCTCTCCTTACACAAGTATTAATTTAATATCATAGGAATGACCCTGAACTTATCCCATAACATTTCATACAACAGTCAGGACAGGATACTTATAAATTATACATTAAGTTGATGTAAATGATGAAGTGAAGTCCTATTTCGTCACTGTAGCATCAAGCTCGTTAGATCCAGACATAAATCTATTTTCTTTATAGGCTAGAGTTCAAACCTAACTTGTCCAACACAACTTTTTGTGTTATTTTTTTTGTTTTTTTGTAAATAGTGTACCGTTATTTCGTCGTCTCTGTCATGGGACTCGTTAGCTCAGCAGTTTAGAGCGCTGTTCGGTGTAGTCTCGCCCACCGTTCTATGTTGTTTGGAAATGGTCTTTCATGGTCGGTCTGGGATCATTTCACTTTCGGGGCCGGGACACACCGACAGAGGACGGAGGTGCAAATCCTTCACGAGTCAAATATTTTACTTTTGTTTTCCTCTAATACATGCTCCATTTATATGGACTAGCTTTGCCTGTAATTCACTCGAGATAATGTGTTTATTCGTTTCGAATTTTAGGTTTTGAATGTCGTTTTACTTTAGTGTAATGTAAGATCAGTATAAGTTTATTCTTTTAAATATATATATTTAAACTTAGCTGTGTTTATCTATAAGCAATAGAGTGCCATTTTTAATTGACTTCTACATCATTTTACAAATTTTAATTTCATGATTTATTGATAAATATAAATTAAAAAAAAATCTTTTCGGTCTATCTCGGCAATCTGTTTACAAAAGTTCTAGAGGTCCAAAAATACTGACATGTAAGAACTATTTACCTTACGTCTGTTATATTTTTTAACCTTTTATAGTTACATAAAAAAGTCTACAAGCAATACCTGCCCCCCTAGCCAAGTGGCAAATGATTTTCGTTTTTTATTGTATATATTCTATAATATTTTGTTACTGATAATATTTGTTTTGATCACGTGACTGACCAATGAAACAAAAGAATAGCGAAATTGAAAAGAGAATAGAATAGAAAACGAAAAACGTTTGCAACTTGGCGAGGGGGACTGGTACAAGAAAATCCGAGAACGTAACCGAGAACGCTCGATTAGTGCTGCTACCTGAAAATAAATTCACAGAGTCAATTGACATTTGTTATAATAAAACAGAATTATTTGCAGATGTCCTTTGCGGGCAACCCTTGTCAGTGGGCATTACGCAGGGTCGCCCCAAGGGTTCCTGTAGTATTGAAAAATGTACCAATGCTTCGTAACTACGGTAGATTAGTATAAACGGTAATATTGCGGCGGGTTAACTTCAGTTTGTTTTATACAAAGTTGTATTAGCTATGTATTATTAAGTTAAATCAATAGTTTAGTTTCTAGATGCTGCTACTGATCTACTGCTATTAGTTTTTATGAAGTCTCTAGAGGTCCCTAAGAAGACGAAGTTCTTGTGTTTATTTTTGGATTCCGATGTAACGTTCATATATAAGTTTCCACTTAGACAGGTGCGAGATGTGGTGTTGTCAGCCAACAATAACAAAGTTCATTCTATTTTTATTGAATTGGATTTTTTTTTAATTCCCTCTTTTTGTTTTTTTTTGTCAGAATGTAAGAATTTTTTTAACAACTTAAGCGATCGTAGCCAAGTGGGTTTAGGTGTTTGGAAACAATCATCGAAAGTAAACAACGATAGCGCGGTCAGTACCTAGATGGGGTGACCGCTTACGGCTTGACAAGTCATGAGCGTTTCGGTGATTTAGAGGTCACGTTAATTAATCGGTCCCGGTGGTTATCATAAGAGGCGTGAAGCTTAGTTGGAGACCTCGGTCACGTCATTAGGAATGTACTTGCTACTAATACTGTATTGCTATGTATGCTTGTACCAGAAGAATGGAAAACTGCAGTTATAGTTCCTGTCCATAAAGGAGGTACAACAAATTTAACAAACAATTACCGGCCTATATCTCTGTTACCAATATTTGCCAAAGTCATGGAAAGGATAGTAAACAAGCGCCTTGTGAAGTATGTAGAAAGAAATAATTTGTTAACGGCCTCCCAGTTTGGTTTCCAGAAGGGAAAGTCAACTGAGGATGCTGTAAAAATTCTAACTGATGAAATTGTTACTCACCTGGACAAAGGTCAAGCATGCGTCGGAGTCTTTCTTGATATAGCTAAAGCCTTCGATACCGTATCCACTCATATCCTATTAAAAAAGCTTGAAAGCATTGGAATACGCGGCATTGCTTTGGATTGGTTTCGAAGCTATTTAACAGGGAGAAAGCAACTAGTTAGAATGGACTCCTGGATGAGTTCTCCAACAGAAACAGACTTCGGAATACCGCAGGGAAGTGTGCTGGGGCCCACGCTGTTTTTATTATACCTAAATGACTTGGCTTCATTGCCACTACCAAATGCAAAAATTATATGTTACGCAGATGACACGGCTCTTATTTTTCATGATTCTACTTGGCACGGGTGTTTGCTGAAGGCAGAGCAGGGAATGGCCCTGGTAACTAACTGGCTATGTAATAATCTTTTGTCTCTCAATACTGATAAAACAAAGTTCCTCTGTTTCCATAAGACCGGTGCTTCTTCTCCTACATCCTTTCCGAATATCAAAATCCATGATTATAATCTACACCAAGCTACCACAAACAAAACCTGTAACTGCAGTGAAATAATGCGAACTAAATCCATAAAATATCTTGGCGTTGTCATTGACGAGAAACTATCTTTCCATGAACACATAGCTTCTCTATCGGCGAGATGCAGAAAACTCATTTACGTAATGAAAGGACTTAGAGATGTCGCCAATATTGAATTACTTAAAACCGTTTATATATCACTCTGCCAGCCAATTCTGACATATTGTTTGAGTGTTTGGGGAGGAACAGCTTCAACGCACCTTATACAGTTGGAGAGAGCCCAGAGATCAATACTCAAAGTAATACTCAAAAAACCAACTAGGTTCCCTACAGTGGATGTCTATAAGGCTATTGGTTTCTTGAGTATTCGACAGCTGTATATATTAAATGCAGTTATCTACACGCATAACTTAGTACTGGGCTCCGTTAACTATGATTCAATGGTGAACGCAAGGATTTTTAAGATCAATACTACAAAATTCAAAACTAGTTTTGCAAAAAGGTTTCCTAAATATATGTTTCCCTTCTTATATAACAAATTGGCGAAGACGTGTGACCTGCGGCACTGCACAAAGTACCAAGCTAAAACTAAAATTAAAGAATTTATCTCCGGTTTGAATTACAGGGATACAGAACTACTTTTAAAACATATAAGCTGATGTGTTATACACTCACTCACACATACATACACTTACACACTTGCACACCCACACACACACACACACACACACACTCACACGCACACGCACACACACACTTGCACTGAGAATTTTAAATAGATGTATTATTAGTATTAACAAGTAGATATAAGCCCTAGGCATAAGATAATCTTATCGTTTGATAGCCACAACACAGGCTCCGCCTAGTGTGGCTGTCACAGTAAATGTTAACATTTTTGTATCGTATTCTTGAAATAAACATTATTATTATTATTATTAATGCAGAATGTTCTAGCAGGCGTTTCATTGTGTTGATGGAATAGCCTTTATCTTTGATAAAACCATTGAAATAGCTTTCTTATTACACTTTGTTTTATATTTCGTATTTAATAATGATAAATTGTTACTAATACGACATTACTTATTAACTGTTATTAACGTTTGACCAATATTATTTCAGTAGGTTTGTATTGTCATAGCTACAAGAGTCACCATAGAGGACCTTCCCTAAGGAAATTATTTAATAAGTTAATTATAAAAGTAAATCTCGTAACCTTTGTTTTTCGACACAGAGTGTACCAACAGCCCCCGTGTCACAGATTTCAACCACCAATGCTAAAAAGAAAAGTTGGTGCCGACGTCTTTCAAAGAAAAGGTCTTATTAAGTGAATATTTCGTCTATGGTCCGACCTAAGGTAAGAAATAAGAATTCTATTGAATACTAGCTATATATACCAGCGTGATGTTATACCGCAGAAGCAAATTTGTTTCCCATAAATATTTAGTATTTCGGACATCTTACGGCCCGTTTACGACCTTACCCCTGTGAGCGGTAGCTAAGAGCGAAACGCCGAGCGGTAATATCAAAAGTATAAAAATGTACGAGGCACGCCACGAGTCGCCGCTCATAGCTTACACACAACGCCATCTAGTCTCAAACTAAGCAGAGTTTATACTATGGGTATTAGACAACTGATATAAATACTAAGCATACTTTTTTTTTGTAAATACATATCTACATATTATACATAGGAAACACCCAATCTCCGAAAAAAATATTTGCGGATCACAAACATTAGGTTCGATCAGCAGCCGCATACGCTAACCACTAGACCAATAAGGCAGTCCATAAAAATGTTTGTAGTGAGCCAAGCTTAAAAGATAGACATATGCTGTCTCGGATTTTTTTTAGAACGTTTAAAGGGCAACAATCCTGTCATACATGATTTTTACGAAACTTTAACCGTTTACGCAGCGCACGCAGAGGAAGCTCTCAAGTGGAAAAAACCCCAATTTCGAAACATTCTTCATTGGTCCTCCGCTCCAATTATTTTGTTTATTGACTGACTTGTTGGTCTAGTAGTTAGCGTATTTGGCCGCTGATCAAGAGGTCTCGTGTTTGATTCCCGGGTCAGACCAAATATATGTGTGATCCACAAATATTTGTTTCGGAGTCTTGGTGTTTTTCTATGTCTAATATGTATGTATTTACAAAAAAAAGTATGTTTATGTATTTATATCAGTTGTTTAGTACCCATAATACAAGCTCTGCTTATTTTAGGACTAGATGATATTGTGTGTATGATGTCCAAAAATATTTATTTATTTATTAAATATTTAATAGGTTTAGCGTGATGATATATAGTTCATAGTCTGCCTCGATGAATGGGCTATCAATCAAATCAGGCCAGTAGTGCTTGAGATTAGTACTCTAATGAAGTTGTTTATGAGAAAGCATCATGGTAGAAATAAAAATCTTTGTAAATCTATACAAATAAATAAAATTGGAGTGTCTTTATGTCATAAGAAATGAACAGTTTACAAACAGACACTATAACATTATTTAATGTTGGACTCACATATTTTAATGAACGGTAATTAAATTCAATGAACATTTCTAACATAACTCCTTTGTATTTCCTGATAGAAGATGAAATTAATTTCATTGTACATGAAACTGTTATTAATTTTCCAGGTATCGAGAAGATTTACCTAGAAAGAGAGCTCAAATGGGCTTCTTGCAAAAAGAGAGAAGAGAAAATGGTAATGGACCAGTCTCAATGTTACGTATGTAATGAAATAAATTGTTCGCAACACACATCAGTTTTTTATTAAAAGTTTTTTTATATGAGTCCGCCAAAGTGACCACCCTTTTTTTTTTCTTTTTTTTTATGCATGGAATAGTTTACACTATACTCTTCGTAGGTAAACGAGTTCTTAATGAGGCCTAACGAGATATATCTGTATCATTGGGCCTCTGGTTTCACACAAATCAAATCAAACCAAATCAAGCTATTTTTATTTCAAATAAACCAATACAACGGCACTTTTGAAACGTCAAGTAGTCAGTAGTCAGTCGTGAAGCTAATTGTCAGTTCCAATTCGTAGATCCTATGGAGAAGAACATACAAGAAACTCCATGGACACTCTTTTTCCAACACACACACACACACACACACACACACACCATCGAAACACGAAAGTACGAATGCTGTTATTTTAGGTTTGTCAATAGTCAAACCAGGCAGGTATTAGCTTGACTGGCAACTCAAGCAGAGAATATAATCTACACAGTTATGCAACACACAAGCTCCAGTTTTCATTAAAAGTTGAACTATGTCCGGTATATAATGTAACGGGTGTAGTAAAAATCAATCCATTATTAATCCAATAGATGCCTTTAGTTACCTGTATCTCGCGTTCTATATACAATCCACGATGTATACAGGCCATCTATATCAACCTGATCGGACTTAAGTCCATTCGGGTTTATATGGGATGGCCTTAGGTAAAAACCTTCACCAAAAGTTTACAAGTTTCATCAGGTTTTTTTTATGTGGATCTGAATTCCGTACGATTTCATATTACCGCCAGAAAGAATGACAACTTAGTACGTCACCGTATTCTAAATATTCTATTGAAGTCTAATCGAAGTACACCAAAATTTGTAATCAATAAGAGTTGTGGAGGTTAGTGAGACCCATTCTAACTAAGAAATGATCTGTTAATATAAAGGAAGAAAGCTTCTAGTACGAACGGTTCGAGAAACAATAATTTCCTTGCAATGCATATGTGTCTTCAAACTCAAGTCCTTAACCTGTCTTGATCCAGTTCTCAAACAAACCTCTTGAGGTCATCTCCAAGGCTCTTAGCAAGATTGCTATGGCAGATTGAGGATACTACTATCTTCACAACGATAAACAAATCCGTAGATATATTCAACAATATGTTTGCTTATTGATTGATTGATTGATTGATACTTCATATAAGTTATATCTGTATATTCATCGAACATACAAGAAATAGATACAAAGAACACCCAGACTCAGAACAATAATTTGAGAATCACACAAAGTGTTATCCCGTGCGAGATGTGCCAACACTTGGCGTATAAATTTTATTTATTAACATAGATTACTAGAAAAATAAAAGAATGGCATTTCTAAGAACAGTACCTTGTATTTAATTTGCTTCCAAGTTTCTTCTTTCTATTTATTAATATGTATTATGTGCAGAAAAAAAAATGTTTGGGTATTAATGAGAATAGTTCAGGCAACACCGAAACTATATTCATAGCAACATGTTGCAACGTAGCTCCGTTGAGTGGTAATTATGGAGTACACTTTATATTTAGAAGTCCAAAGCGTTAGAAAATATTTAAAACATAGTTTCTTTGAGCACAGCATTTAATAAACATGAAGTATAAAATTGAGTTGAGATTGTCGTCATCTACACCTTATAAGAGTCGGTGTTAAATAAATATTAATAAATAATTAATATATATTTCGGACATCTTACACACAACGTCATCTAAATTTTTGGTCAAACTACAACACACTAAGTTGTCTAGTACCCATAGTACAAGCTCTGCTTAGTTTGGGACACGTTTGGAACTGGACAGCGTTGTGTACCAGATGTACTAAATATTTATTTATTACGGACTGACCCACGTAGCCCCTATACGTGCTTTATTGCCCGTAGCATAATTTTATACCGCGGAAATAAACTTGTTTCCCATAAAAAAAATATAGTGAGCTAACCTTAAAAGATAGAACAATTTATTCTGTAATACATGATTTTTGCGAAACTTTAACAGTTTACGCAGAGCACGCAGCGGTAGCATTATCGAGGAAGGAGATAGGCGATATTTCATCACGCTAAGACTAATAGAAGCGTAGCACCAATTTAGAACGTTTCAAAATCGGGTTTTTTCCTCTTGAGAGCTTCCGCTGCGTACTCTGCGAACTTTAACGGTTTACGCTAAAGTTTCGCAAAAATCACAGTATCTAATACTGAAAGTTTTTTTTTAATCGGACTAGTAGTTCCTGAGATAAGCTGGTTCAAACAAACAAAAAAAAAAACACTTTACAATATTAGTAAAGATTATTTTATCCTATTCCATTTTATCAACAAACATGAAACGGTCACACAGAATAATAATCAGACTCAGAAGATCAATTTGTGCTTTTTATTTACTTATTTATGATTGAAATTAATGTAGGTCTTCCAACTCAAATATAATTTAAAGTGATGATGAAATTGATACACGTCTTCGTACGAAAAACCCATTATCTTTGCTCTCGAACGAGTCAAGGCTTCACAAGGTTATATTGTATAAAATAAGCTGTTATCGAATTCTAATCGAATTTTAACTTATATATTTTTATAAATTATCTGCCAAAATGACTCTGCTCAACCTGATGGAAAATATGAGCACAATCCAGGAATGGTAGTCCCCGTCCTCACTGTCAATGCCAAGGACATATCAGCACGGTGACGCACATTGCAAGCTGAAGTGCAATGCAAACCTGTCTGGGTAGCGTGGTTGTTGGTTGTTGAAGACTGCTAACGTGGGAGGATAGGGTAACGAGTAACACAAGACCCCAACCTGCATTTTGCCAGTGTGGGAACATATGGATTTGGTGAGACATTGGTGACAGTATTGAGTTGATTAGAACACAAGGATATGAACCCATAACGTCCCGCTGCTAGTCTCGGGTCTCCTCTCAGGAAAGGGTTCAGCCATACATCCCTACGATGTCCGAGTGTGGGTTGCTGACTGGCAAGACAACATTGTGGTCATTTAATGTTGCCGTTGGATAGTTATAAGAAGCCCGAATGCCACCAACTAAGCATCACGACTGTTATCCTATGATAACAACCGTGAATCACGGAGACTCTCATGGTATGCCACTAACGGTGACCCATTCAGGTACGGACCGGGCTGTCGTTGGCTACCCTCGGTGTATCTAATCACCTAAGGTAGGGCTATGAGCTCCTCAAGTGTGCGTCTCTTTTTAACCGACTTTAAAAAAAAGGAGGAGGTTCTCAATTCGTCAGAATCTTTTTTTTTTAATGTATTTTCAGCGATAATTTCGTCGTTTATGAACCGATTTCAAAAAAATTTTTTGAATTGGAATGGGCGTAGCTTACAGGTGGTTCCATCGTCACCATATCGGGATCTGATGATGGGAACCCATAGGAAATCGAGGGAACGCCGCAAATATCATAGGCACAATGTCGCGATTTGGGTACTCGGAATAGTTTTTCATTGAAGTCGGTTCCTTTTTGTTAAAATTTTATATGTATGAGTATGCCAAAGTGACTCTACTACGCGTAAAGGAAGGTAACAGCAGAATCCAAGAGTGGCGGTCACCATCCCCACTGTGAGTGCACACAATTAATAGTATTTGACTGCCTTGTTGGTCTAGTGGTTAGCGTATGCGGCTGCTGATTAAGAGGTCTCGGGTTCGATTCCTGGGTCGTGTGTTCCACAAATATTTGTTTCGGAGTCTGGGTGTTTTCTATGTGTAATATGTATGTATTTACAAAATATCAGTTGTTTAGTACCCATAATACAAGCTCTGCTTAATGTGGGACTAGATGACGTTGTAAGATGTTCATAATATTTTTTTTTTATTCCTATCCTATTCTTGTTCTAGATAAATTTAAATCACAAAAAGTATCTTCAGTAATAAGGAGCAATAAGGAGCACAGAAAATCATAAAGAAAATGAAGTAAATGAAATATTTAGAATCCAATCCGATTGGGTTTCATTCTGAGAAACATAAAATGGTTCGTAAAAAGTTAAATAAAGTAATATTGTATTCGAGAATATTTCATATTGGAGGTAGTTTATGGTAAGCAGGGGAATACGAGGTTTGATTGAATGCGTGTTTAAGGTGAAGTACAAGGTCCTTTATTGTTTCTTTTTCTGTCGATAGGATAGTTTGACATTATATTTAAATGAAAATTTATACGTTTCACTTTCTACTGCGCCAAGTGTTGTGGGTTTAAATCTCACATGGGACAACACTTTGTGGGATTTACAAATTGTTGTTCTGAGTCTGCGTGTTTTTGAGAGCGTTTCATGTATATTTGTGAAGTTCCCCGCAACACAGGATGGTATATTCCTAATACGCGAGTTGTCTATAAAATATAAAATGTACACAGTAAGTTGTATTTATGCTGCCTCGTTGGTCTAGTGGTTAGCGTATGCGGCTGCTGATCAAGAGGTCTCGGGTTGGATCCCGGGTCAGACAGATGTGTATAAGATGTCCGAAATATCAATTATTATTAAAACGCGTCATGAAATGTACTTTAATATTTTACCAACTTATTTGCATTTTACAAGAGCTGCCGAACCGTAACCGCGGCAAACGCGGATAAAAACCGCTTTGTGAAAACAGCCTACGGGAACAAAATGCTCCGCAAAATAAACCAAAACTGTTCTACTCGCCTGACCACTGTGGTTTAGTATGTCAAAACCTTCTTTCTAAGGAGTTTGTTAGAAGCTGGTAAAATAATATCATGTTAAATATCTAGTATAATATATGCTTACGTTCTATGGTGTACTATAGTTACTAAATAGATAAAACTGTTAGACGCTGTTAATTTGTAGATAAAGTCGTGAACAATAAATATTAAAAAGTGATTTTACTTGTAATAATTCATAGGAACTTTGAGTGTTTGGCATCGCTCTGATAATATCATGTATCCGTGATGAAGATGGAGTCTTTACCTTAGTAAGGTCATAAGGTATATTCTTACATTGAAAATAAAACATTTAAAAAGTGTTTGTATATTTGCACTTCTACTAAATACAATCGTTTGAATAGTTATTTATTACTGTCTGGTTAGATCTGGAGGAAATTAGTATGCAAAATGTATGTATTTACACAAAAAGTATGTATAAGTATTTCTATCACTTGTTAGTTTGGGGACTAGGTGGATTTGTGTGTAAGATGTCCGAAACATTTAAACATTTCATTTATAAGTTATTTTTCTGTAATATTTCATCTAAATCCGTTTAGTAGTCTTTGTACAGTAACAAACAGACAAATATCACAATCTTTCTCATTTATGATATTAATATGATAGAATATTAATGGTTATTATATTAATTTTTTCTTCAAAATTAAAATCTTAATATTAGGAACATATAAACGAAATATGTAATATAAGCGCTGAGTCTGAAATTTCATGTAAATAAAGGCAAATTAAGTATTTACGTATAAACTGGATCTTCTCGATCTCGGCAAGGCAAAGTATGACAAAATTTTATTAAAGAAAAACATGTGCACTCACAGCTGACTGTGAGCTCTCTAATATCCAGCGACCGCTTTACACTGCAATGTGTAACAATGAATATATCCTCGTTGCTTTTATCTTAAAAACAAAAAATAATGTTATTTCTAGCCTTATTCTAAATATTATTTGGGGCGGTTACTAGTTCAACCGGTTTTACCTAAATATTAGTTTTTCCACGGAGCGACTGGCGGACCTCCACTTCCCTACGCTACTTCCCAATAACGATTTCCATAGATGTTCATGACAACCGGGACCGATGGCTTTACTTGCACTCCGAGGCACGGGCGTGAATCACCGCCAAACTTTCAAACCCAAAAACACTATTGGCCCAACCTGGGATTTGAACGCTAATACGCTATCAAAAAACAATTTTTAATTTTAAAGAAGGTCTTTGGGGCGCCCTTTTTCAGTATTATTCATTAGTTAGCTATCGGTCCGTTATACGTACTGTTAGATAGTCCTTTTCAGCACTTATAAAAAAAAACACAGCACTGAAATTTTACGACTATTTATTTACTGAAAGTTTTTTACTCACACAGAATTTCTACTTAAACTTAACACTTATACACGCGACTTGGATTATAACGGCGCGGATAGCCCTAGCGAAGGGCAGAGTAGACCCGGAGTGTATCCTTAGCTTTCACTGATAGCCAGCCGGCAGGCAAGAACCAGGTCCGTAGCTGGGGAGCAGTTTAGCTAGAGAATAACCAACTGAACTGATTTAGTAAAGTCTTACGTATTTATAGTATAATTATTGCTGATTTATAATATCATATTTAGGTAAACCAGCAATAATTGCAAGTCAGCATTTTACTCTAACAAATAGTGATGTGACAGTGAAAATAGGGATGTAACATCTCCCCCCTTTAAAACGGAACATACGGAATAGAAGAAGTATGTGAGTATAATCCAAGTAACGATATAGAAATTAACATGATTAAGAAATAAGAAGAGAACATTTAATTAAGCAATAAGACTTATAAAATATAATATTAATACAGTGGAAATTAGATTATACATTTAAGTTTTACAATAACTCAAGGTTTCGCCTTGGTGAACTTATATTAGAATCAGTACTTTCTGTATCATAATTTGTATTGGCCATTTCAATACTAGACCTTGCACGAATATTTGTATGAGGTTTAGTCATACAAGTATTGACAATTTTAATACAACAGGATGTACTGTTTCTTCGATTATTACAACAGAGACATTTATACAATTTATAAGAAAAATATACAAATACAGAGATAGATAATAGGGTAGTAATTATACTAAAATAATAGCTATACTTAATATGGTAAGGTTGATTTTCTATTTTAGTTAATTCGTCTTCATTTTGATTTAATTTATATGAAGCATATTGCAACGAATCAAGATTTACATGAGATAGTTTAATAGGAGTCAAATATGGTAATGTTTGATTTACAGTAGCCTTTGAACAACAATCATCTTCTATAATATTAAAATTTGGATTAGGAACATAGAATTTAGTTTCGAATTCTTGAGACGGAACAAACTGTAGTAGCTTATGATAAGCTTTACAATATTTAGGTAAGTCTAAGATACCTGTCCCAACAATATTATAGTCATTCATTTTACCATCACAAGTTATGGATATCTTAGATATATCTGATTGAACATATATCCATCTATTATTACTAAGTCTTTGCCATAAATCTATTTCACCTAATATAATCTTATAATTACACGATTCTGGGATTCCTTTCACATGTTCGGTTAAAATAGTCACTTCACAAATAGGATTTCCGACACTATATTGTATATTTCCTAGTTTACACAAATAGTAATTATTATTTATCACTTTGCACTCACTTAAGTCTTGAAACGCGGAATATGTTAATCTATCTTGTGTCATAGCTAGATATTTTGCGGATGGATTTATTAATGCAAAAGTATTTGGATTTTGAATATCGTGTGGAGTTGGTAAAGCATATATGTGATATAAATTATAATCTACAAAAGTAACTAGAGGAATTCTAATGGCAAATATTAGTTTATTTTCGTTAATAAATGAAGATATTTCTGCGACATCTATTATTGTATGAATATTCTCAAGAGATAAATGTAAAGGCAAACTAGAAAGAATATCATTACTTTTTGAATTCAGTTCATTATACAACTGTATTGGACTTAGCACTGATGGATGAACTATATTCTGTTTCCCAAATAGAATAGCATCGATTAGATCTTCAAGGTTAAAATTAAGAATCATTAATGAACTTTCTAAGGCACTAAAAGTCATTGATAAGTGTGATATTATTTCTAACTTATTGGCATTAGTTGAAACAGTGTCTAAAATTTTGCCTAAATTTTGTATATTGCTATTGAGAATATTTTCGTTTTCGTTAAGTTTGGCAATAGTATTATTAAAAGATGAAATGGTAGAAGTTATTAAGTGAATATTTTCTTTCATAATTGAAGCTAGGTGTCTTTGATCGTCTTGAACCGCATTAATAGCATCAGTAAAAGCCTTAGCGTCATCTTCGTCTAAAGAACCAAATAGTTGTTTTAAGATTGGACCACCTATACCAATCCAGGCAGACCTTTTAACTTTGTGAGTAGTATTAGAATTAGTTAAATGGGATAAAGAGATGTAATTATTTTGAACATTGATAAAAAGACTTTCTAAAGGACTTAGGATATTCCAGCAATCAGTTTTGACTTTAGTAGATTGATGTGTATTACAGATTAGTTTACATTTTTCTAGAATTCTTTGTAATGTTTCTATATGAGGCTGTATATAAGATAGATCAGAATATGTAACTATCTTCCAATGGTTATTATAATATTTCAATGTACCTATCGGATCGTAGAAAAGACCTGGACTATTAACTATCGGTGTAGTCATGTTTGATCCTGCGAGGAGTCCTGGCGCGACGGCCCTGGAAGGGAATTATCATGGGCTAGTTTAATTTCATCAAAATGATGTCTAACATGTTTACGATTAATTAAAAGGGTAACGTTATTATTATTATGTACTTTAATAATTCTATATGGGCCTTTCCAAATGCTAGAAAGGGCTTTACGTAATCTATGATGTTGCTTTAAATATACCATATCTCCGACATTATAAGTAATGTTTCTAGTATTTTTATCATAATAATTTTTGGAATTCTCTTTACTACGGCGGATATTCTCTCTGGCTATGTTTCTAGTATTTATAAGCTTTTGTTTCAAAGTTTTTATATAATCAGGGTATGTGACTGTTGGTTCGATATCATAGATAGAACTTGGCAGGTTTGGTTTACAGCCAAATAGTAATTCATGTGGTGTAAAGTTAGTAGAAGTGTGAACAGATGAATTGTAAGATACAAGAGCAGTTGGGAGATATTTATGCCAATCATCTTGATTGTCATTCACGTAAGATTTCAAATATTCTTTCAATGTGGCGTGACTTCTTTCAAGTGCGCCATTAGTTTGGGGGTGATATGGAGTAGAAAAAAGATGTTTTATTTTGAAAAGAGAAGTAATTTGTTTGTATACTTCGGCAATAAAATGAACACCTTGGTCGGATAAAAGAGTTTTAGGAATACCGAAATGAGAAATAAATTTTATCAAACAGTCAGCTGTTTGTTCAGCTGTCGAATTAGTAATGGGGTAAGCCATGGAGTATTTTGTTAAATCATCCTGAAACGTTACGATGTATTTATATTTTTCCAGACCTGATTCTGGTAAAGGGCCAACAATATCAGTTGCTATTCTTTGGAGAGGTTCCTGGCATGTAGAAGTTATCTCCATCGGAGCTTTATTGCAAGCACGTAAAGCTTTATTTTGTTGGCACTGTGGACATTGTCTAACATATGATTCAATATCATTCTTCATACCTTTCCAGTAAAAAGAATCTTTGAGTTTATTATACAAACGTGTGGAACCAATATGTCCACCAATAGGAGAGTCATGATTATCTTTTAAAATCGTAGGAATTTCATTAGGCTTAGGATAAATGAGTTTATTGTGGTAGATATTAATTTTGATATGTGTGTTATGAAAAATAAAAGATATGATTTCGTAAATTATAATAAATTCTAGTTTGTCAAATGGATTGGAAAAGTCAGACATAGAAATTTCTTTTACATCAGGATGAAATATAATTAATTCATTTCGGAGGCAATTTAACACCTTAAATAATTCTCTATAAGTACAAGAATCATAGTGATGAATTTTAGTAAACATGTGGACGTATAATTTATTATTAATATTAGTGTACTTTAGTGAATATAGTTCTTTCTCGGAGTTTATAAAAGATTCTTTATCATCTAGGAGGTTAACAATTTCTTCACAGTAAGGATTAGATGAGTCTAGATCAATTGAAGTAGGATAAGCGATTGTAGAGCAGGATGTTTTTAACAGACTTTGGTTAAACTCACGGATTTCAGTACTAAATACCATTGGATTAGAACGAGATCGAAGAAAGTTGCCATATGTAATGTCGTTAGTAAGATCGATATCATTGACAGGACATATTATAGGAGGGCGAGATAGTGCATCAGCGTTAAGGTTAGTTTTGCCAGATTTATAAACAATTTCATAATCATATTCTTCTAACTTAAGTCTCCATCGAACTAATTTACTGCTAGGGTCTTTGCAATTAAATAACCAAACAAGAGGACGATGATCAGTCACAATTTTAAATTTGCGTCCATAAAGATAGGGTCGGAAGGTTTTCACACCAAATAAAATAGCTAAAAGTTCCTTTTCTGTAGTGCTATAATTGCCTTCGGCTCTATTGAGGGTTCGAGAGGCATATGCGATTGGAAGATCTTTGCCAATTTCTCCTTGTGAAAGTATTGCACCTAAAGCATAGTTAGAAGCGTCAGTAGTAAGGATAAATTCTTTAGAAAAATCAGGATATTGAAGAATAGGAGCACTAGTTAACATTGATTTAAGAGTATTAAAAGCATTTTCTTGATCTTGAGTCCAATTGAAAGAAGTATCTTTACGAAGTAGTGAAGTTAGGGGTTTAGTAATTTTTGAGAAATCTTTTATGAATTTTCGATAATATCCTATTAGCCCGAGAAATGATTTTATTTCCTTTGGATTTCTGGGTGTAGGGTACTTGGATACGGCCTTGACTTTATCAGGATTTGGAGAGACACCTTTATCAGTGATGATATGACCAAGATACGCAACTTCTCGTCGTAGGAATTCGCATTTATCTGGTTGTAATTTCAGATTGTGCTTTCTGAGAGCATCGAAGACTAATTTAAGTTTTTCTATGTGTGAAGAGAGGCAGTGGGAGTATATAATTACGTCATCAAGGTAAATGAAGCAGTGGAGACCTTGAAGACCAGCGAGAACTGTATTCATAAGTCTTTGAAATGTGGCTGGCGCATTTTTTAAACCAAAAGGCATCCTAGTGTACTCAAAATGACCATTAGGAACAGAAAAAGCTGTTTTAGGGGCATCTTCTGGATCCATGCGAATTTGATGGAAACCTGACACCAGGTCCAATGTAGTAAAATACTTGCTATGACCTAACTGATCCAGGATGTCAGTGATATTAGGAATAGGATAAGCGTCTCCGACAGTAACGTCGTTTAATTTCCTATAATCTACGACTATACGCCATTTCTTTTGACCAGAAGCGTCTTGTTTTTTAGGAACTACCCAAATGGGAGAAGACCAGGGGGAATTTGAAGGTTTGATTATATTTTGATCGAGCATCTTTTGTATCTGTTTATTAACTTCTTCTTTATGACATTCAGGATATCTATAAGTTTTGACGTGAATCGGTTGTGAGTTAGTAGTTTTAATTTTGTGTTCCAAGGTACTAGTAGAAGTAAGAGTGTCTCCTTCTAAATAAAACAGATCGGAATATGCAGAGCACAAATCAAATAAGGCTTTCGATTCTTCAGAATTAAGATGTGAAGTTCGTATTTGTTTCTTAACTTCATAGGATCTATTTGATATAGTATTCTGATTGAAGGAATTAGAAAGATTTAGAGTGTTAATATTATGCAGATAATCATCTAATAAGTCACAAGGGTTTAGTACTACGCAAAGAGATTTTATTTTGACATCTTCAGTATTAGTGTTAAGAACCGATACAGTGACATGATTGTTTTGTTTAAGTGCAACGAGACAACTAGATAAAAACACACCTTTTTGAATTTCAGACTTATCGATATATCCAGTAGCTACTTCGGGATTTAGAACATAGCATTCTACGATCATTTCAGAACGTGCAGGAATAGTATATTCTGGTTTGGAAAAATGAATTTGTAAAACATGATCGTTTAAGTTTAAAGTCTTATTCCTATAATCTATTTTTGAATCATGAGATTTGAGATAATCGTTACCTATAATGCCATCAAATTCTACGTCGACACAATCTGGTATTAAATGAAACTTGCCGAAAATAACGTCATTATTTGGAAATATAAAATCTAATTGAAAGTGACCAAGACTTTTTAAGTATTCCGTATTTTTGTCGATTCCTTTAAACTGAACAATTTCTGAAACTAATTTTGGTTGAATTTGCATCGAGGATTGTTTTATTAGTGATACACCTGCACCGGAATCAACTAAAAGAACTAGTAATTTATCAGAGTATTTAGATTTAATATACACATGAGGCAAATGTATTTTATTGTTATAATTAATTTCAAATAAATTAGAATACGAATCAGAAACGTTATTTAAATTGTTATTATTTGATGGGCAATTGTTATTTTCATTGTATGACATGGTAGGTAACATAGATGTATTGTACTTAGGAGATTTAGTAGAAGTATTTGAAATAGTAGATTTGGTAGACTTATTAGACATAGGAGTAGAGTATTGATTGGATTTGGTAGATTTAATATTAGATTCAGTGGATTTATTAGATTTAGTAGACATTGTATTCGATTTAGAGGATTTTGTAGATTTTGTATTAGATACAGTGGATTTCCTAGGCTTAGTATTAGATTCAGTGGATTTAGTAGACTTGGCATTAGATTCAGTGGATTTAGTATTCGATTCAGTGGATATAGTAGATTTAGTATTAGATTCATTGGATTTAGTATTAGATTCAGTGGATTTAGTATTAGATTCAGTGGATATAGTAGATTTAGTATTAGATTCAGAGGATTTAGTATTAGATTCAGAGGATTTAGTATTAGATTCAGTGGATTTAGTATTAGATTCAGTGGATTTAGTATTAGATTCAGTGGATTTAGTATTAAGAAATTGTCTCGAAAAGACATCAAAAGCGTCGGTTTGAGTTGAAGATTCCGTACGACGCGTAACCGGAACCTTATTTAGTTTAAATGTTCATCTGGATCAGAGTTTGGATTATCAAATTTATTATCAAAATCACTTATTGGTGTGAGATTATGTACTTGTTTTTTAAATTGATTGGTAGAGTTATTACTTTTACGCGAGTTATTAAATTGACGTTTACGACATTGAGATATATCATGACCAATATTTTTACAATATCTACAGAAGGTATTATTTTGCGAGTTTGAAGATATAGAAGGTTGAGCCGTATTTGGGATTTCATTCTGAAAATTGTTAATGTGACGTTGGCGATTTAAAAAACATGTTTTTTCTGAATGACCTATCTTTCCACAAATTTTACACTTTGGTCTATGTTCAGAAGATCTAGTAGATTGCATATAATTTTGTAATTTTTCTTCTTGAATAGCAAGATTAATAGCTTCCTGTAAAGAGGTAGGATTACGACACCTTACTATATTTGATATGTGGCTAGGTAAGCCCAGTAAAAAGGTGTGTAGCGCCAAGTCTTCCGTACTGGCGATTCTACCTCTTAATTCACCAGGGTCCCTAGTGGAATGTGTAATGTCCGTCTGTAAATGAGTGAGGTATGTTTCTATTCGTAAACTATACTGTGTGACAGACTCGTTTGACTTTTGTTTGCAACTCTGTAAGTCTAGGAGTAAGTGATCCCTATGTTTGGTTTCACCAAATGTGGATTTTAAAAACTGTTTCAGCTCAGACCATGTTTCAAAAATTTTAAGTGAGAAGGCGGACTCGGCCTTGCCTTCTAGTTGGGAAATAATGTATTTGAATAAAATGCTCTGTTGCGATGCAGTAGCTAGGTTTAAAGCATTTTCGCAATTCCTAATAAATGGTGATAATTTATTCCTATCGCCATCGAATGGCTTAATAAATTTTGTAAGGATAGAAAAATTTAACTCCTCTACGCCTACAGTCTGTAAACTTGAACACGACTGAACGCTTTTCTTTTCAAGTTTACTACTTTCGTTAACCATTTTAAAGAATGAATTTAATTAATTACGCGAAACGGAGAAGGAAATTAAGAGTATAATATAAGTATATTATTAAGAATCCACACGCAAAATAATGCAAATGACAAAAAATAAATCAACATAAATCGAATAAACAACACTCACAGTATTATTAGTAGATACAGCGATGTCATGGAAACAGCGGCAGGTCGGTGACGTCGGTGTCGGGTGACGGTGCGGCGATGCGGCGGAAGCGATGGAATGTGCAGCGTTTGCAGTTGGTACGGGTCAACGCTCAAACCAAGTGTCGCGATGTATTTTTTTTGTAGAAAATTGGTTATTCGTGTAGCCAATAACTCGGTGCTGGGCAGAAAACCCTCACGCACAATGGAGCGATGCTGACACGTTGTATGCGATGACTAGGGTTGACGGCGGCCTCTTACAGCGTCAGGAAGACAGGCAGGGACAGCAGGTGGCCAACTTACTAGTTCAGGATCGCAATATGGACCAATTTCTGTGTGGAGCTGGTCGTCGTCAGGAGTAGGCGACCCGAGGGACTTCAGAAATCCCACTTCTGACACCAAATGTCCTTTTCAGCACTTATAAAAAAAAACACAGCACTGAAATTTTACGACTATTTATTTACTGAAAGTTTTTTACTCACACAGAATTTCTACTTAAACTTAACACTTATACACGCGACTTGGATTATAACGGCGCGGATAGCCCTAGCGAAGGGCAGAGTAGACCCGGAGTGTATCCTTAGCTTTCACTGATAGCCAGCCGGCAGGCAAGAACCAGGTCCGTAGCTGGGGAGCAGTTTAGCTAGAGAATAACCAACTGAACTGATTTAGTAAAGTCTTACGTATTTATAGTATAATTATTGCTGATTTATAATATCATATTTAGGTAAACCAGCAATAATTGCAAGTCAGCATTTTACTCTAACAAATAGTGATGTGACAGTGAAAATAGGGATGTAACAGTACGTACGTTACAGTACGGTGTAATGGACATCCAACTTTATCACAACCTGACGTATGAAGACGCCACACAAAAATTGCATTTACTATAGCGAGCGATATAGCGCTTTCTTCCCCTTTGAAGTATTTTATAAATGTTGTGAAATCTTGGGAACAAATTGTACACATACATATTTTTGTGTTTTGTGTATTTATGTGAATGTTCTGTTATACATACAGTTTCTTTTTGATATTTAAGTGGCTGCTTATATATGCCCCTATTTTACCTGATGGAAAGCAAGAGCAGAATTCAAGAGTGGTGGTCACGATCTTCGTTATGAATGTGAATAATACAGCATGGTGACCCACAGTATGGCAGTCTAGTGTGATGCTTTTCCACAACCCGCTTAAAGGACACGGGATCAAAATCTAACAGCTTTTACTTCAAGTAAACCTTTTCAGGCACTTTCGAAACGTTACATTAATGACTTTGGTTGATATTGTTTAGAAAGAAATTCCATGTGTTACTCTTTTCAAAAGCTAATTAACTGCTTTTATTATTTCAAATTTCGTGTACATTATTATTTACTAGTTGACAACACAGGACCGGACCCCGCCACCCGGACTAGAGAGGAGTAGTCGTAGCTTCTTTTTCCGACATAAATAAATAAATATTTCGGCCATCTTACACACCGCCATCTTGTCCCAAACTAAGCAGAACTTGTATTTTGGTAACTAGACAACTGATATAAATACATACATATACTTTTTGTTTAGTAAACTGATACATATTATACATAGAAAACACCCAAACTCCGAATAAAATATTTGCGGATCACACAACCATTTGGTCTGACCCGGGAATCGAACCCGAGACCTCAAGCACAGCAGTCATATTTTGAGAAGATAAATCTTCACACATACACATTTTCGACTCACATACAAAAACAATAATATGTCCATGTGGTGTTGGTATCGTTTGTAGTATGAACAATGTTTGTGTATATGTGAAACTAATCAAAAGTACTGATTATACCATAAATATCAAAGTGCACAGATTAACAAACTCGATAGCGATTTGACCGAGTGCCCTCTGCCTCTGTGTCACTTTGACCTTTAATAAAAGCTTCTCACGAAGAAGTTTCGACTATAATGGCGTTAGTTTTTCTATTAATAAGACTTCTAATAGCTTTGTTTATTGTAGTAAATATTTACAGTTTTGCCGACATTTTGTACGACTATGAGTACAAGCTAAGGACACGACTAGATTAATATTCGACTTCACTGTTGGTATAGTGGTTTAATAAAACAATTTGTGAGATCCACAAATTGTTATTCTGAGTCTGGGTGTTCTTCGTGTCTGTTTATAAAGTTCCCCGCGACAAAGGATTACATTGCTAATGTGGGAGTTTTTCTTAAAATATATTTCTTTTTCTTAGAGCTTAAACAACAAAGATTTCGTTTGTTCTTAATTATATACATATTATATTTTTGAGTATTTAATACGGTCCTACTCATCTCATCAAAAATAACAGTCACTCAACAAATAAACACATTGTTGAGAGGACCATAATACCGACGCTGTAATAAACTAAAGCTATAATGCTTTACTGCTACGACGTAGTAGTCTACGACGTAGTAGTCTACACCGTAGATGGTCTACAACACCTCCAGACTTAAAATTTTAATGTCAGGAACCACCCGATAGTATTAAGATGAGTTGAACTTTGTTAAATTAAACGAAAGAATGCCTTTAATTTACTTGTTGACCAATATTATTTGAACTATCATTATTATAGACTTTCAGTATCATGGCATGTCCATATTACCGGTACCCGTAAGTATTTTGAATCCGTTTTCACCATATTTGAAGGTAAAAATATACGATAATAGAATTTCAACTTGTTTTCTACTAAATCACTACATATTATAAAATAAATTCCTACGCCGCGTCTGTCTGTCTATATGTCTGTCTGTTCGCTATAAACCCTAAAACCATTTGCACTGATTGAAATGATTTTTTATCCAGATAGTCTAATGCCTGAGAAAGGACATAGGTTACTTTTTACCGCGATAGCCGACATAGACGCGGGCGGAGCCGTTGGCGAAAGCTAGTAAGATATGAAATTCCAAATTTGACATGCTTCCGTGTTAAACATTTTGCTGATGAGGAAAATACTTTTTTTTAGCAGAATTAGGCAACTGTAGGCGTGATCATCAATATATATTCCTCGTTCCATCAGGTGAGTTAGAAGACAACAGCCTATTTCATTACTCGATAAAAAATACCATATCGTGATATCACTCGATAAGGCTTTGTTAGCGATAATATAACCTTCAAGTCTTTTACGAAAAAAAGGAGCTGAATTTTAAGTAATTGCTGACTCAGCTCCCCTATCTTTTATCCAGCATCTGATAAAGTAATCTAATCAAACTTTATTCTAACTAATTACGGTTCAGTCTATAACATTTTTTGGAAACGAACCTAGAGCCGAGATCAAACTGACATTTCAAATACAACAGGGATAATCGTTTGGGAAATAATCTTTTTCCACTATTTTTGTTACTTCTTCTCACAGAAGAAGGTTAGGGCCATACGTCCCCACGCTGACCGAGTGCGGGTTGGGGACTGGCAAGACACGTTGTGGCTACGTAATCTTATAGTTGGATTATTTTAGGCTGCCCGAAGGCCTCCAATTAAGCTACAGGTCTGATATCTTATAATGACAAGTGGGACCGACTGCTTAGCGTAACCTCCGAATCACGGAAATGCTCATAACATATTGTGCAAAAACGGTCACACATCTAGGTCTGACCGCGCCGTCGATTGCTTACACTTTCCTACTTAATATGTAGTATTTGTGTTTGTTATGGCACGACGACATACGTAAGGGGGCTGGCAGAGGCTGGGTGCAAAAAGCATCAGACCAGGCTCTGAGGTGTGCCTTGGGATAGCACTATGTCTAGTAGTGGACTGCAACGGGATGATGATGATGTAATATTTTTAAAATTGTCAACTAAAGTCACGTTATTCTGCATGATGGAAAACTCGAACAGAATCTAAGAGTAGTGAACACCATACTTATTATGAATCCTGCTTCTACATGATTGGGCCTCCGGTCATGCACTCGCATGGAATGCGATAGAATTCTGTCATTTTAGATTGTTTTTTGTTTTAGTTTAAATTTAGATAGATACTGTAATGTCGATAAATTGATACACCGGGTATTACCCTCATTAGATACACCCCCAGGATAAAATTGATCAAGATGTTTAGACTACAGAGCGTGCCAAAGAAGACATGTATACATATAATTTATATGTTTGTGCAAACTAAAACAACATCGTTACTGAAAGTTTATTTCAAATCTTTTATTTGTTTGTACATAACTCCGACTATGGAAAACGGAGATCATTTTATAACCTGGTCATTTCTAATTCCTTTAGCCCTGCTTCTCCATTTCATTTGCAAGCTCGCAGAAGGAGACAGCGGAGTTTCATACGCTCTCGATTTGTACTGTGACCGCAATCATGCAATAGAGCTAAAGAATTTCGACTTCGATGACCGCCACGAGGGCACGCCTCAAGTCCAATTATACCTGACAATCAATAGAGCACTGTATGCACGGTCAGATTATGTTCGGTTAGGGGAGCTTCTTCGGTTAGGGGGGACGCAGCAGATAGCCAACCCATAGTCGTTTTCAGTGATATGTATGAATATGATTCAAAAAATATATGTCGTTAACGATATAAGTTGTTTAACCTTTAAATTTCTTATAAAATAATGCTTCATAAAATAGGCCAGCAGCATAATTTCCCGAGGGCGAACCCGCTTTGAACGTGATGTTAAAAATTGCACCTAAATAATGTACGAATGAGGTTTAAGATGACTTGTTATATAGGCTTTAAATTGGCATAGAAACTCAAGTACTAGGTATGTATATTAATGTAAATTTTGATTTCTATCTACAAGTACTTATTAATACTAGCTTTCACCCGCGACCCGCGCGTATGTCGGTTTTTGAGGTAAAAAGTATCCTATGTTCATTCTCAGGCTTTATGATATCTGTGTCATACTCATGTTTTTAGGGTTCCGGTGCCAAATGGCAAAAAACGGAACCCTTATAAATTCGTCAAGTCTGTCTGTCTGTCTGTCTGTCCGTCTGTATGTCACAGCCACTTTTTTTCGAAACTACAAGAGCTATACTGTTGAAATTTGGTAAGTAGATGTAATCTGTGAACCGCATTAAGATTTTCATATAAACATGGACAAAAAACAATACATTTTGGAGGTCCCCATACTTGGAACTGAAACTCAAAAAAATTTTTTTCATCAAACTCATACGTGTGGGGTATCTATGGATAGGTGTTCAAAAATGATGTTGAGGTTTCTAATATAATTTTTTTCTAAACTGAATAGTTTGCGCGAGAGACACTTCCAAAGTGGAAAAATGTGTCCCCCCCCCCCTCTAACTTCTAAAATAAGTGATAAAACTAAAAAAAAATATATGTTTTACATTACCATGTAAACTACCAACGAAAATTGGTTTGAACGAGATCTAGTTAGTAGTTTTTTTTTTATATGTCAAAAAGCGTAAACAGCAATTTACCTTTCATTTAATCAACGAACTACAAGAACTTTTATATAATGTTACTTGTTGATACGGAACCCTTCATGGGCGAGTCCGACTCGCACTTGGCCGATTTTTTACTGCACACGGGACTTATTCGCGATAAAATTAAAAATGTTACGATACCTTTAACTTTCGGACGTTTCGAACGGGTTATATCGCTCGTAGTCACGGGTAGACTGATGTGAGCTTAGCGTTGCCTTCGTGAGGTGCAGGATGTGTCTACCCGCACTTGATCGCGTTGATTTCTTGTAATATCGGTACCCCTACACACCACACTTATAACATCTGCACGTCTTGTTTCATCATTAATAAACAATAATAAAAAAACCCGTATACATTAAAAAACATGAGTATATATAAAAGTCGCTAAAATCTAAAATCTGTGTCAGTCAGACAGTTCATTAGTTTTGGCATAAAAGACAGACAGATAGACAGAGTGATTTTTGCATTTATAACATTAGTAAGGTTTATAAATTCGACTGTAATTGTATTTTTGTTACACTTTCATGGCTAAATCACTGCACGGATTTAAATGAAATTTATCATGAAGATACTTTGATTTTAGACTCAAGAAAATCAACTTATCTAAATTTATATTCTCGATTGTCGGTACTTGATGAACTAGTTAAAATAGCTTGTTGGAATTGGACTCGCTTATGCTTTTGTCCCACTAATTGAAATTCTTAACAATTTACTCACGGTAATTTTAAATTTTAATTCGATTTTTTTATGTTATTTAATGATTCTATTAAACGTTAATAAATTTTTCCTAACGTTTATTATTTTCTTAGAAACACATTTAAAAGCAGTTATAATATCCTAGTCAAATTAACAATCACCATAAAAGATGAAACCAAAGACGTATAAGGTCATGAGTTCAACCCGAATCCCTTAGGCCTGAATCAACTGCGTGTCAAGTTAGATCGATTACGTACTACATCCGATGCGAACCCGATGCGAATCCGTGAAACACAGAAATTGTATAAATAAGGCACTGATGATGTACTTCTAGCCGATTTCAGCCTCGCTATTAGTGTCAATGGATACCAGCATATAGTGTGTTCGCATACGCAGGTGCGCTTTCTGTTCTCTTCTCAGTCGTCGTCTCAACCGTTTCTCATTGTCACTTTTTATTAACAGCTCCCTCTTTTATCATCATCATTATCATCAACAGCCTTAAACAGTGCACTACTGGATATAGGCCTCTCCTTTGAAAGGAGGTTCTGGTCTACTATATACTATGAGCTATCAAAACCAGGTCATTCCTATTGGTAGACTCTTTACTCTACTATATACTATAGGCTTCCTCTTTAGGAATATACATCTTGTATCGGGGGGTACATTACAAACATACATACAAGGGATACAAAGAACACCCAGATTCAGAACAAGTTTTTGAATCACACAAAGTGTTGTCCTATGTGGGATTTGAACCCACAACACTTGGCGCAGTAGCAAGCGGCGTGGCTTAAACCACTAGGCTAACCGTGCAGTGCAGGCAATATACAGATGTCTATTTTATCAGGGTGTCATCAGGTATAGGATAGATCATTCAGCATATATACTATATATACAGTTTGTAACTGCGTCGTATGCGATTGCTGTGCTTGAGGTCTCGGGTTCGATTCCCGAATCGAACAAAATGTTTGTGCAAATATTTGTACCGGAGTTTGGGTGTTTTCTATGTGCAATATGTATTTACGAAAAAAAAAGTATGTTTATGTATTTATATCAGTTGTTTAGTACCCTTAATACAAGGTCTGTTTAGTTTGGGACTAGATGACGTTGTGTGTAAGTAAGATGTTGTGTGAAAATAAGATGATTTTATATTAGTTTAAACTCCGCACTGTTATTGAGCATTGCTTCATTAGAAAAACTTTATTCATTTATAAATTTTCTTTGGTCGAAACATATGCCAACCACTGGACATACAAGGTCATCGACACCAGTAGCGGCATAAACACGTGACCTTGTGTACAATGACATGACGACAGATATCACGCGTGACACTTCTAGTCTTACTGTTACGATTTCTGTGCTTCACGAATCCGGATCGGGCGTAGTGCGTAACCGCTCTTAAGGTCGGGTCAACTGGTTGGGTCTTGAGAGGCAATCTAGAGAACTGTCTCCAATCATGCGGGATGAAGGATTGACGGATCAATAACTCCATTGGGTAAGGTGGCAAGATTGAAAGTAGAGAGGTTAAATCGACCCTGTTTAATAGAAGCCTACTTGTAGATGTACTGGAGTTATACTGAAGCGAATTGAATGTAGTAGTGGATAGGATACATAATGATAATTGTATTACATAATGATAATTGTATTACATAGTGATATTTGACTGCCTTGTTGGTCTAGTGGTTAGCGTATGCGGCTGCTGATCAATAGGTCTCGGGTTCGATTCCCGGGTCAGACCAAATATTTGTGTGATCCACAAATATTTGTTTCGGAGTCTGGGTGTTTTTCTATGCATAATATGTATGTATTTACAAAAAAAAGTATGTTTATGTATTTATATCAGTTGTTTAGTACCCATAACACAAGCTCTGCTTACTTTGGGACTAGATGATGTTGTGTGTAAGATGTCCAAAATATTATAAAAATAATAATATATATATTTGGAATATGTGGCAATGTTATCGTCACTAATATAATAAATGCGAAAGTAACTTTGTCTGACTGTTGCGTTTTCACACCAAAACTACTTACTAGTTTTAAATGAAATTTGATTGTCTACAGCGTGAGAAAGGCTTCTTTTTAACGGGATGATCGACATACACATGCGAGGGATGTCGCCGGCGAAATTTTGTATTGCTTATAATAATAAAAAAAACCTTTTAGACAACTCTTTTAGATAAAACCGTAAAGCTAGGTTTTTTATTATAGTCGGAACCAACAGACAGATAGGCAGACAGACAAAAAAATTGATCTAGATATCGCAAATACCATTTGAATTTGGTGAAAATCTGTTAATTTGGAATTACAAACCGACTCTTCAATTTATTGATTTGTGTTGAGAACCAGATTAAAAACTCAACAAACATTGTCACATAATCCCTACTTCCCTACTAATATTATAAATGCGAAAGTAACTCTGTCTATCGGTCTGTCTGTCTGTTACGCTTTCACGCCTAAACCATTGAACCGATTTTGATGAAATTTGGTATAAACATAGAACTGAACTCGGGAAAGGACATAGGCTACTTTTTACCTCGATAATCGACATAAGCCGCGGGCAAAAGCTGGTATTCCATATCTATGCTTAATACAGTCACATGATATTAATAAATTGAAGTGTTATGTATCTTCACGTAAACATCTGTCACCGATATGTATGTGTGACGTCACCGCGGCATGGCGTATGAGTGATGTGTTGATAAATTTTATAAGGCTAGCACTTTGTCATATCTGTGAAGATTATACATACTTAATTAAATGATTGAAAAAGAGGACGTTCGCAGTGCATTTATATCCCTTTAAAGTTTTTTTTATTCATTTACGAGAGTATGTTTCCAATTTGATCTCAAGTGGTGTTGGATTTTTCTTACAAGAAATTGTTAATAACAGCTCGGAGTACGGAAGTTTGGTGGTGATTTACGCCCATCCCTCGGAGAGCACGTTAAGCTGTCGGTCCCGGAAGTCATGAACATCTATGGTGTTGGTTATTGAGAAGTCAGTGCTCTCATATTGACAACTACTTCAACATTCGAATTCCAGATCGCCCTCAGGGATGCGACGCTTTGTGTTATACCGATGTCAGTCGCTTTGTTTTAAATCCGGTTGACTTAGTAGCCGACCTCAAATAGTTTTTGGAATAATAAAGACTCTCAAGATGATCATTTCCAGTTTGGGCCTCTTGTCTCTCATCATCAACCTAAAAAATATTATAGCACGAATACATACGTTGGTCTCTTGTGTGAGTGTAGAACCGCCCCGGTTGAGTCAGCCCATTCGTGCTGAAAGCAGCGTGGCTTCCTGAAAAACGCGACACAAAAATTATATGAAAAAACCTTTGAAATGAGTTTTGGATATATCGATAATATCATCTTATTACACGTTTTAAGAACTATTGGCTTTAACACCTGTCAAAGAATTCTCAATGCTCCTAACAAGTATTTCACTCATTTTATTCTCAAGTATTACCTTCAGAAGGTTTACTATAAAGGCAGCGGTGTTGGCTTAGGATAATGGTACTTTATGTCGGACGGCAGCGAGGGAAATTGAAAAAGTTTCCACTTCACAAGAGTGTGCCTGAACGCCTGGACCGACTGCGCAGCTGGCTGGGAGGGTACAGAGTTTATCACGTGAACTGAAATGAATAATAGTATGAACTATGATGTACCTACAGTTTGACTTATAAATATTATTTAGAGCATTTTTGGCATGTAAAACAAATATCAAAATCAGTCTATGGGGTAATATAAGCGTTATTTGACTTCAAGCAGCGGTTAATATGTTATTTTTGATGTGACAACGTCTTACAATTCGATGGAGCCGGCTGTACGCACAAAAAATCATGCCTCATGCGGCGTTACCTCGCTCTGAGTCGTTCTATTTAAGGGCTTGAAGTGCAAGCGAGAGCGCGGAACGAGCGACAAAAGGCAAAATCAGTATTTTCTTATGACGTTGTCACGTTCAACTATCGTCAGTAAACCGACTTTACAGACAACCGATTTTAACTTTAAGAGATGGTGACCCACACTCTTGGGGCCTATTGAGATGCATCTGCATCATTAGGTCCCTGGTCTCTCACTAACCAACGAAACACGACAGCACGCATTCTGTCATTTTGGATTGGTATTCTGTGAGAGGGTAGTACAATGACGCTCGTGTTGAAATCAGTGTGGCTCTACTATCTAGCGCTATGGTCAGATCTTAAACACTATCTAAATATCATTATTTGTAGAAGATAAGAATTATCTAAAAATATTTTGAAATATTTTGTTTCAGTTTTCGGGTTGTTAAAATATGATTTTAGATTTCAGATAAATATTTTTTACGGACATCTTATACACAACCTCATCTAATTCCAAACTAAGCAGAGCTTGTACTATGGGTACCAGACAACTGATATAAATATTACAAACATACTTTTTTTGGTGAATACATACATAATATACATAGAAAACACCCAGACACCGAAACCAATGTTTGTGGATCACACAAACATTTGGACCGACCCAGGAATCGAACCCGAGACCTCTTGATCAGCAGCCGCATATGCAAAACCTCTAGACCAACAAGGCAAAGTGCATGTGTACAAAATTAAGGACTAAACAGAAATACGACTTCATTTCAACTATTTTCATCATTTTTTGTACGTAAATGAATAAATGTTTTAATATTATACAATTTTTCTCTCATCTGAAACATAATACTATGATCCATCTACTGTGATAATACTTTGCAATTTATATGCTGTGAGCATTTTGTAGTGTGACTATCAATAGTAGTCATTTGAGACAGGTGTCAAAGTGATATATATTGTATACAAAGTGATATAATTGTATTCATCAAATTATGAATAGAACCTCTTCGCAGTATCATTTCTTCAGTTTTATTTAAATGGTTTAAAGTTTTATTAAAATTTTCTAAATTTCCAGTATTAATTTTATAACTTGTATCTTGCTTGAATTTCGCAAAATTATAAATATATTTGTTGTACTAATGTACTAGCATATTGTATATTACATATTATTTTTTCTTCAAAACCTTAATTAAACTATTACGAAACACAATATTTAATAAGAAATAGTAAAAACATCTATAACTCAACTAACTACGTAAAGAAAACTTTATATTTATATGCCTGCATTAAAATGAGTTCAGTAGTTTAACTTACAAATATACATGAACTGCCAAAAATACTACACTTCTTCTTAGTTTTGCCTTAGTATAGAAAGTTTAAGTTATATATTTGCCAACGAATTTAGTTATACACTCGTTGAAATTTATTTTTATCAAGTATATAAAATTCTCGTGTCGCCCTATTTGCTACCAAACTGCAGGACTGGTTTATATATAAAAAAAAATGCATATCGGGTAGGTTTGAGAATCAACCAACATCTGTTTTCATAACCCAAAGACGCGAGTGGAGCCGTGGGCATCAGTTATTAAATATTTTTATATTTACATACTCATAGATCTATGATAGGACTGTCCTCTTAATACCAAAAATAAAAGACACCCCACAATTCCTATTTATACGTCAACTGGGCATAGACAGGAAAGTTTTACTTTTTTTACCAATAACCCAGAGGAAAGTTATATTAGTTCGTGTTAAGTGAACGAGATTTAAGGCATCGCGGTCGCTCCGTAGAATAGGAAACACTCGAAGATTATGGAATTATGGTAATTCTTGTTTTTTATGAAAATAGTGGTGGGAAAACGCTTGGGAATTTGTAAGTTTGTTTGTTTATATTGAAGCCTGGGGTTTATAGAGTTTGTTAAGTTTATTGTCTATTGGGTGAATTGTAACGTATTCGACTTAAAAAGCAATGTACTCGTATTTATGTTTTTTTAATCTGATTGAACAATAATATTTGTAATGCTTATCATTTTAAAGAAATTAATAAATAAAATAAAATAGCAAAACCCTTCACTATTCTATTCTCAACAACAAGAAATACGAATCACACTCCGAGTGTATGTTTAATTTACCGACTGCATACTTGGTGCAGTATGCAATATCAGTGCTCTATGTCTCGAGTTCGATTACCGGGTCGGACTAAATGCTTGCATGATAGATGCAATCTCTGTTTACCCACTCTTACAAATCGATGGCATGGTTTTTCAACATGATATGACATGCAAAGGAGAGTTGCTTGTAAAATAAATAAATATTTCGGACCTCTTACACACAACATCATCTAGTCCCAAGCTAAGCAGAGCTTGTGTTATGGGTACTAGATAACTGATATAAATACATAAACATACTGTTTTTTGTAAATAAATACATACTATACATAAAAAATACCCAAAATCCAAAACAAATATTTGTAGATTACACAAATATATGGTCCGAATCGGGTATCGAACCCAAGACCTCGATCGAGACCAAGACTCGATCAGCAGCCACATACGCTAACCATTAGACAAACAAGGCAGTCAACTTGTCAAAGGTACGAACAGCTTTTCATTAAATGCACAAGAAAGTAAAAATGGGACTTATATCAAACAATCTATGAAAAAGAAATTGTCTTTCTGTCCAGGAAATCTCTCGAACGGCAGGACCGAGTTTGACGAGACTTTCACTGAAAGATAGCTGATGATAAAAGGAGAAGCTTAGGCTACTTTATTAGATTAGCTTCTCCCGCAACTTTACACGCAGTTTTTGTAAAGGAACGACAAAAACCTCAACATCAAACTACCACAGTCCATAGCTGGACATAGCCACTTTGTTCGATCCTGCACCCGTAGCCAAGTTGCAAATATTTTTGTTTTCTATTCTATTCTCTCTACTATTTCTCTATTCTCTTGTTTCATGGGTAATGTCACTCAGTCAAGTGATCAAAACAAAATATTAGCCAATATGAAACAAGAGAATAGAATAGAAAATGAAAAATATTTGCAACTCGGCTAGGGGTTAAGGGCCACAGCACACTAGCTACTTTTAGCATCGGCGATCGGCAACTAGTCGCTTTTTAGAAGCTAAATACGGCGACCGAACGCTCTACACCGCACACTTAAAAACGCCAAACGCGAAAATTGAGTCGCTTTTTAGAAGCGCGACACAGCAGCTGAACACTACTCCGCACACATTCGGATGCCGGTAGCATCGATTTGGCATCTGAGCAGTCGCTAAATCACGTGTTTCCGATACCGCGATTAAACGCAGGAAGTTGCTAAAACGCGATGCAGCATCGATGCAGTTGCCAAATCGCCGATCGCCGATGCTAAAAGTAGCTAGTGTGCTGTGGCCCCAAGTTACGCAAACGAAAGAGTACCAAAAAAGTATTCTGTTATTGTGAATACAATAAATACCTCTAAATTAAGCCTATTAAGTAAAATATAATTGATACAAATACTTCAAAAGGTATAATATTAAGCAGCAGTTTGAATACAATCTCCTGCCGTACCAGGTCATAATGAGACACGTTTGCGAGTGAAACGAGGGAATCAATAAATAATGCAGGATTATTAGTGAACCCGTTTGTGTGTAACGTTTGTTCATTAACTGTACTCATTAGCGGAACACAGAGTAGTGACAGGCAGAAGCAACAAGTATTATGTTTCTGTGATATAGGCTTTGTCAAAGCGATATCGATTCGTAAACAGATGTGGTTAGATTCCATTTATTATATTTATTTATTTATAAAATGCATCACAAGACCTAATTTAATTCATCCTAGCCATCGCCATAGATACACAGACAATAGACTTAGGAAATACCCCCACACTTCACATACATGTATAACACAAAGCCAAACATACATATTTAGCTAGGCTGTGTGTTAAGGGTTAGTATTTAGAATAGGCCAAGGTATACAGTGTAGTTTATTTTTGTTACTATTAGGTAAAGCCGAGGATCAAATAAAGTAGTTTGCATTTGGAGAGGCCTATGTTCAGTCGATAACCTGATGTTCATTAAACTTTAAATTTTCTTCTTCCTAACCTTAATCCCAATATTATTTGGGGTCGGCTACTAGTTCAACCGGTTTTACCTGAATATCAGTTGTTCGACGGAGCGACTGGCATCGGACCTCCGCAACCCTAAGGGAGAACTGAAATTCAGAAGTTGAACTAGTTGTCATCAAATTTGAGGGTACTGACTTCCCAATAACGATAGCCATAGATGTTCATGACAACTGGGAACGACGGCTTTACGTGCTCTCAGAGCTTACAAACTCCAGGCTGGGAATTTCCTAAGAAGAACCCAAAAACTCTATTGATTAAACTTTAAATACAAAAAATATACTTAGTTTCAAAGAGTCAACATGTCCAAGATAAGACAAAGATAAATATGGCAGAGGAAACATGAAAGTATAATGAATAATGTTGAAGAGCAGTCAAAAAAATCTAGATGGGCCAAGAACAATTGACTTAAAGCGATTGATAAAGATTCTTCAAGCGATATAATATGGACAGTCCACAAAACATAAATACACATACACAGAAATTGTTCATATCAGCAGTCTACTGCATGTGGTTCAATCGTCACAGAATTTTTTTATATTTCAAATAGATAGTTATACTCCCAATTCATACTTGCTCTGAATCAAAATGTGGCTTTATAAAATAAACATCACATTTTAAACAATATACCTACATACACGTCGTATTTTAAAACAAAAAATAACAAGGAATGTATGAAAGAGAATAATTAACTGTGACCTCTGATTCTTCTCTACTCTACGTCCAGTTGAATAATTAACGTTGTAGCACGTGACTCTGTCCAACTGCTTACGGAGACCATAAGGGATCATGCACCACTTACCTAATGGACTGGATCAAATGTCCACGTCACTAGCTTGCCATCAAAGGGAAACCTTCAGTTATGTCACGCACGAGGATTACATAGAAGGACCTACATGAAGGGATGTTTTATTTCTACTTTTTGATGATTTCTTTTATTTCATATTAGTTAGTCTGTAGAACTCTTTAAGGCGAACAATTCATTCATACATTGTGTTAGTGAAACTTTAATCAATTACGCTTGGCACGCGTTGAAAGCATTTTTTCTTCGTTTGTGTATCTTTTTTCATTGATACTTCACGCCTTTTGTTCATAGTCTGATGATACATTATCTGTATCTTAGTTAATGGGCTATCTAACAGTTTAATATTTTCCAAAAGTTAGCCATTAGTCCGAAGCGTTCCAAAATGCAACCATGGAGTTTCTTGCAAGTTCTTCTCCATGGATGACTGCATTTGCGAAATTGCGGTATTTTTTCTGACCTATTACAAGTGCCCGTGATTACTTACGTGAACAAAATTTTATTACTAATTTTTTCTCATCAAACAACAAACTTTGCAGCTTTATAAAAATAGTTTTCCAAACTCCATAAGTTACTTTTCAAAAATCTGATTTATAACTTTTGTGTACATTATTATTTATGATCTGGATGTTGATAAATATTTTTATATAAATCTGAACACATACAACAACATAATGTCCCACTGCCCGGCTCGGATCTCGTCTCAGGAGAGGGTTAAGGCCATACGTCGCCACGCTGGCCGACTGGCAAGACACGTTGTCCACTTGGCTTTGAGCGCTTTAGTTCTCTCTCTCTCAGCTATGTACTGAAGTTCGCCAGGCACAGTTTGTGAAATGTAAGGAACACATACATATGAGAGCTAAATAATACCTATTTATAGAAAAAAATGGTTACCCTTGTCACGCAATCGTTTTCGTGTCTAGAAAGAAACTGACGACCATCAACTTAACAGAAGATAACCTCTAAATCAACAGTCTAGTGGGCGACTGACTGCGAATGTTATATTCACTTTAAAGTTTATCTTTTCATAATTAGGTTAAACTCTTTTGGGTTAGGGTATGATCTGGGGGCAGAACAGTGAAATCGTAGTTCCTGTCCTGGAAGGTAAATCTGCATGCCGATGGCCCGAATACGTCGGGATTCCAGGCATTTCTTTTCTAGGGTACACCTGATTCCCGGTTCACCTTTAGTCGGTTCGAGTCCTACATAACCAACAGTAGGGGTATCCAACGGGATTTGGAATGGCAGTTGTTTCATACCACTGGTTATAAGTACTAAAGCCACGCTGATCTCAGCACGAATAGGCCGGCTCTACAGGGCTAGTACTACCTTCAAACAGAAGACCAACCTAAAAATGACAGCTTTTATGTTGTTGTATTTCGTTGTTGAGACTAGAAACCCAATCATGTAGAAGCATCTCAATAAGCCGCCATAGTATTGGTCACCATTCTCATTATCTGTAAACACATGGTGATGTCACTTTGGTAGGCTTAAATGTAAAGAAAGCAACGTGAGAATGATGTCAATACGTCAGCATACTCACCCACGCAACTACGAGACATAATGTTGTCTTTACGAAACATTACGTTCAGCCGGTGGCTTATAGTACGTACATAAACAGGGCGAGATACAGTGCAGACGTACAGGAACATACGAGTCGATATTGTATCAAGCCAAATCTGTCCAACCAGTGAACATAGAAATGATATAATAGATTGAAAATGTATCTTCAAGGTAGTAACAGCCAAGCTGATCGCTTAGGAACAACTCGGAAGTACTACCCTTTCACAGAAGACCAGCCTAAAAGGACAGCATTTGTGCTGTAATGTGTCGTTGGTGAGTGCGAAACTGGCAGCCTAATGACGCAGAGACATTTCAACAGCCAAGTATAGTAAGCACTCTTGGATTATTTATGCTTTCCATCAGGCAGAGTAGAGTCACTTTGGCAGGATCATTTCATCATCATCAGCCCATCTCAGTCCACTGCTGGACATAGGCCTCTCCCATTGCACACCACTTTGATCGATTTTGGGCTTCTTGCATCTAGCTCCTGCTAGCCATCTTGCGTAAATCGTCACTCCACCTGGCGTGAGCGTGGGCGTCCTACACCACGTTTGCCGAGACGCGGTCTCCACTCCAGAAGTCTTCTACCCCAACGGTCATCAGTACTGCGGCTAATATGGCCAGCCCACTGCCACTTCAGCTTGCTAATTCAGTGGGCTATGTCGATGACTTTAGTAGTAGTAGTAGTAGGTTTATATTAAAAACAGAAATTCGTAGTTTGATAGTTCATTAACGTGAAATACTATTATTATTATTATAATTACTATATTCATGTACCTAAATGACCACATTCTTTTATATTCATTTGGAACAAATTAAAACCCCTGTGTTTCCACAAGATAATGTAAATGCACATCGGATAGCGTCGCTGTTCAATAATGGCGAGCTTTTTATCACCACACGCGTGTGTATACGTGAATTATTCTCGATTACATTTCATTTGCGTGCGAACAGTCGGTTTGATGTTTACAGGATGCCTTATTAAATAATATATTGAAAAAAAAAACGTAGGTTATAAATAAGCACTAGCTTTTGCTTTAGCGTGTATGGCGGCTATCGTGGTAAAAACTAGCCTATGTCCGTCTTCCGGACCAATGTAATTGCATATCTCATTAACAAACCATAATGTCCCACTGCTGGACTCGCATCTCCTCTCAAGAGAGGGTTAAGGCCATACGTCCCCACGCTGGTCGCGTGCGGGTTGGCTGGCTGGCAAGACACGTTGTGGCTACGTAATCTTGCTGTTGGATGTTTTTAAGATTGCATATCTAATTTCATTAATTGCTCCGAGTTACTTTCGAATTTATAATATCAGTATGGATGTTGAATAAAAAAATACATTTTCTCGTTTAATATTAATTCTTACTCAAACTAAGCAGAGCACTTTCATTTTTCTAATATCTATAGTCTCGTCTGGAGTACACACCATATATTATATAATACCTATATTTCCATGTTTCATTTTCAGATCTTTGCTTTCTCATTGTGGTTTATTTTGAAATGTATTTTTCAACTTCGAGAGAGCATTGCTTCGCAGGATCTCATAAAAATCCGTTTTCAAGCAATTTTTTGCTTTTTTCTCAATGGAAAATGAGAAGAACTTCAAAGACGGCATCGTATTGTGATATTACGATGCAACTGTTTTCGTTTTAATCTTTTATATAATAGAAATGAATACATTTGACAACATTTGACTGCCTTCATGGTGCAGTAAGAGTGTATACGAGGTCTGTGCTCGAGGTCTCGGGTTCGATTCCCGGGTTGGACCAAATGTTTGTGTGAACCGCAAATATTTTTTAGAGTTTGTTTGTTATCTATGTAAAATATGTATGTATTTAAAAAAAAAGTATGTTTATGTATTTATATCAGCTGTCTAGTACCCATAATACAAGTTCTGCTTAGTTTTGGGACTTTATGGCATTGTGTATAGGATGTCCGATTTTTTATTATTTTTATATTTATAAATGAAGAGACGATTAAAACTACAGAAAACCTTTTACTATTGTTGAAATAGCACATCATTATTCGCGACATACTTAGTGCCCCATCACTATGTTATCTGTCATTTTTGTCTATGTAAAAAATGTCGCCGCCTCGTGTTCCGTTAAATACACATAGTTAATGTAAAACTCTGCTTGCTTACAATTAATTAAAGATATAAACAAGATAACGTGTTTCTCTGCGGTCTATACTTCCAACATATATTTACAGAATACGTGTAACTCGTTCAGCAGTTTTTAAAACTCAAAAGATTATGTAAAGTAGTGACAGAAACCTTTAAAATTTCGTATAAAATTCACGTCTAAATGCTAAAGGGTTATTCGGTGCAAGACTCGATGCATATAAACGTATCGCCTCGAGTCCTACTATCAGATATCGCTTATTGATTCCGTGAATATGTAGAAAATTTATTGAAAGAGAAAAATTATGTTTTGAAGTTTTATTTACTACTTTGTGAGTGTTGTGTTTATCCTTACAACTAAAAGCCGCCGGCATTTTCTAAGTCTCACTCTAGAAGGAAATGCCAAAACAAATTGCAGAGTTGCAGTTGAAACAACTAATCAACTGAAGATTCAACTAAAGACTCCTTTGTTGGAAAGGATCGAGGCTAATGCTAATGCGAAAGGACAACGCATGAGAACTCGAAAACTCGCGTTTTCCCGATTAAAAGACTATCGATTTTTCACCTTCGTAAAAACCCCGAAATAATATATTTCAACGAAATCATTAGAGCCCTTTCCGAGATTACAAATATAATAAACATATTAATAAATAAATTAAGTAAATGCCTATATGTATATACTTAAAAAAATGTGAGCCGTTACGGGACGCCTGGCATATGTGAAACATCGCCATTATTTTGTAAAAGTAATATGCAGAAAAGAACATATTGTAATAGGAACTAAATATGTCATAATGATAAAATAAAATATTACTAATTATTAAAATAGTACGGTGTGGCGACGCGTCGCCACACCGTACACACTACTGCATATAGACTGTATATATATACCATCGTATAGCGTGGCGACGCGTCGCCACGGCATGCGTCGCCACGCCAGAAATCTGTTTTACGTGCGGCTATAGATGTTTCACATCAATAAATAAATAACAAGAACGAGACGTTTAGAGATATTGCATGAAATTCTTATTTCCCTTGGCTAAGGTATTGCCCTAATTCTTTTTGTTAAAAATTCCAGTTAATACCATACAGGGTTGAAGGGCTATGCAGATTTCAACCTGTTCGACCGCGGCGCTACCCCCCTTTCACAGGAAACCAAAATGACAACATTTATCGTGTTCCGTATGACAGCATCGTATTAACGATGCAGAGGTTTTTCAATAGATCGCCATAGAGAGGGTCACCAGCATTGTCACATTGTCTGCATTTGCAATGAGCATTGTGACTACTGTTCTTGGAGTCTGTTATGCTTCACGTCAGGCTGAGTAGTCACTTTGGCAGATCACATGAAGAAAATAATAATTTCAATACTTATTCATCTACTAGGTCTAAAATTTGCTGGAACCATCTTGATTTCTTGAATAATAAAATACGTTTTCAATTACTAATACTTTAATTAGGGTTCCGTAGCCAAATGGCAAAAAACGGAACCCTTATAGATTCGTCAAGTCTGTCTGTCTGTCTGTCTGTCCGTCCGTATGTCACAGCCAATTATTTCCGAAACTATAAGAGCTATATTGTTGAAATTTTGTCAGTCGATGTATTCTGTGAACCGCATTAAGATTTTTACATAAAAATAGAAAAAAAACAATACATTTTGGGGGTCCTCATACTTGGAACTGAAACTCAAAATTTTTTTTTTCATCAAACCTATTCTCCCAACGAAACTTCCAACGAAAATTAATTTGAACGAGATCTAGTGAGTAGTTTTTTTTAATACGTCATAAATCGTAACACGCAATTTACCTTTCATCAAATCAATACACTAGTATAAAAACATCGAAAAAAGTTACAACGAACTACAAGAACTTTTATATGATGTTACTTGCTGATACGGAACCCTTCATGGGCAAGTCCGACTCGCACTTGGCCGCTTTTTTTTTTCAATTTCACAATAACATTTCTTTTACATCATCCATTTTTCTTCACCCCCATAGACCATCTTTTATTACCACAGATTAACAATAATGTTACCATAGACAATCAATATTATTTTTTGTTTGTTGCATTTCTTAACACTAGAAAAAAACATTTTTTGCTTAATGTAAATGTATTTTTTTAATCTGCCACTAATAATATACGTATTCATTTTTGGTTTCACTGAATGTAACGTTTGGAGTTTTCCGACTAAAGCCGTACAGCACAGTTTTGAGTTTATGATGCTCACTTGGCTTCGGGGGAGTATTAAAAGCGTAAAATAGTTTGTGTATGTTTTGCTCCAAGTAAAATTCTGGCGACGTAAAACACGGCTAAACTACCATACTCCTGGCTGTTATTAAGAATTTCTTGTAAGAAACGACACTACTCGGAGGATCCAATTCCGAAGGATTCGAATCCAAGTTCTCTTTATCGGTAGTCGTATATGCCAATTGCTGAACCATGAAGCAGGTCCCTGTATCCCTTACTCAGTTAAAAGCAATATAAAGGATATATATTAGTATCCAATGAGACCCTGTCATGAGAGCTTATCTGTAACGTGGTTTTTACACGATTCATAAAAGTAATATATTTTTGATTTAAAGATACCTAGTACAATAGATAATGTATTTCTTTGTCACTTAAAAGTTTGAAATGGTCTTTCGATGTTTTAAGTGTTAAATAGTGTTATGTACGATCATAGGTCTTTCAAACTTTAAATCTTTTAACTGTCTAATCTTATATCGAATAATCTCTACAAAAACTAGAAACGATATTAGGTGTGATGGTAAAACTAATCAGCTACAGTCGCTCCCTCTGGTGCCGCTATAATTGTATAGGTGGTGAGATAGTGTCACCTCAAGTTAAATTAATACATCTATTATTAACAGGCACACAAGTTAGACTTTGTCGATTCCCAGTTGTGTGAAGCGGTTTGAGTCTAAAGAGTTTTGGTATCTTAAGTTATAAAAACTTCAAAGATTTTAAAAAGTAAAGGAGTTACATTGATTTTAGCACGAACGGGTCAGCTCGATTGAGGTGGTACTACTTTTTCATAGAAGACCATCCTAAAATGACAGTATTCGAATTGTCATTTCGTTAGTGAGTGCGAGATCGAAGGCCCAGACTTTTGATCAGGCAGAGTGGAGTCACTATGGCAGGCTTTTATGAAAAAAAAAATGATTGTGTTAAGTCTGAGTGTTCTGTGCTTTTTAGGTACGTTTGAAAGGTATGTAACGGGTACGTTACATGTGATCTTCCTACATAATCAGGAAAGATTTTTTTGTTACTATAAAGAGGTGAATGGCAATGGCATTGACATGAATTTAGTGTATTCAAAAGTTCCAGGTTTGTAAAAAATATAACTCTGGGCTGGGCCTGGTAATGCATACGATACACGTGGGAGTGACAGGGAAAGCCATTTGTTTGGCCAGCGAGAGGCTCGTAAATACATATATACATTATGTAAATATATACTACAAATTGTAACTACCGTGCAGTCTAATGGTTTAAGCTGTCGCCACGCCGCTCTCTACTGCGCCAAATGTTGTAGGTTCAAATCCCTCATGGGACAACACTTTGTGCGATCCACAATTTATTGTTCTAAGTCTGGATGTTCTTTTCCATTTTATGTACATATGTTTGTAAAGTTCCCCGCGACATAGGATAAATATTCCTAATTGCGGAATATAAATGCGGGAGTTGTCCTTTAAAAATTTAAAATAAATATATTATTCATAGAAGATACTTAAACTCCGAAAGAGATACTTGCAAATCATATAAATATTTAGTCCGACCCGAGAATCTAACCCGAGATCTAAGGCACAGCAGTCGCCCTACCACGGAGGCAGTCATTAAATCGCTATCGCCTTTAACTTAACACCTAGTTGACACTCTAAGTTACTAGCTATTGCTACCAGATTGTAATTATTAATGTCAACGTGCACCTAATTATGTGACCTCATTAAAACTTTTGATTGTTATGGTATATTGTGCTCAGTAGCTGGAAGAATTTGTGTGACACAGATAATAGGTAAATTTGTGGTTACAATAGTATCCACAACCCATAATATTTAACTGCTGGGCTCGGGTCTCCTCTAGAAGAGGGTTAAGGTCATTCGTCCTTTCTCTGGCTGAGTATGGGTTGGGGACTGGCAAGACGTTGTGGCCACGTAATCTTGCTGTTGGAGCGACTGGCTTTTGACCTCCGCAACCAAAAGAGGAACTGAATTCGAATCCACTGACTTGCAAATTGTAATTACGATTGCTTTCGATGTTTATGACAATCGAAATTGACAGTCTGCCGCTGATTTCCGATCTAGAAGCCTTAAACACTGACAAACTTTAATATGCTGGGCTATTATTAAGAATTACTTGTTGGTGGAAAAACCCAACTTGAACCGACCCCAGAATCGTACCCGAGACCTCCCGATCGGCAGTCAGAGGCATTAATTGCTAGACCAACAAGGTGTTCTATTTATAGGCGTTATATTCTATTAGACAGGTTGCTCATAAAATATTTCTAGCGCTAGAGCTATGACTGCAAGTGACAAGAAGATTATGTACTGCAACAATCCTATTTGCAGCTGCATATATTATGATTCATCATTAATGTTTCCCTTTGAGACGACGTCCATTCATAACGAAATTTATAATTCAATGCCATCTAGCGAATACAAGATGAACTTCATAGATATTAATAATCTTGCCTCGCGCAGTGATAGTTCGCACCCTGGTAAAAATTATAGCCTTTTTGATTAAAATTATCAACCGAATGTAATATTAGTAGAAAATTTAATTATTTAATACAAGCTCTGCTTAGTTTGGGGGCTAGACGGCATTGTGTGTAAAATAAATAAATAAATAAATAAATATTTTTCGACATCTGACATACAACATCATCTAGTCCCAAGCTAAGCAGAGCTTGTGACTAGATGATGTTGTGACTAAATGTCCGAAATATTTATTTATTTATTTATATTGAACTTCTTAATCAAATATCTTGAAACAAGCAATTCTTGTGTATTTCTTTATTTATATATTAGTGCTCGTGGAAGCGGATCATACGATTTTAAAAACATTTGGTACTTGGAGGGTTTTTAAGGGTAAAAAATCGATCTAGATTAGTTTTATTTATAGATAAATGCGAGTTTTCGAGTTTTCATTCGTTTTTCTTGCGCCTTACTCTCAGCATTGCTTGCGACATTTATACTATTCTTTCAGTAATACTTAGTTGGCTGGTGGTTGATACTCCAACACATCAACACTACAGCTACTTAAGAGAATAAGATGGCGTTGCTAAACAGGGAAAAAGCATATTTTGTAATAAATAGTAGTAACCGAGCAACGCCCGGTCGCTCAGATTCTAATCAATGATGTTCAAAACATTATAAATATAACATCGTTATAAATGTTACAAGGAAGTAAGTAACGAATATAGCGTATTTATTTGTTATTGCTTTTATATTAAATTATGTTTCAATCTGTATCTATACCGAAATTCATTTAAATCGATTCAGAAGTGTAGCCATGAAAACCTAACCGATAGACAGACAGACAGAGTCACTTTTGAATTTATATTAATACTTTCTTCCGCGGCTCGCGCTAAAAAGCTTATGCCCTTTTCAGGATCTAGACTATTTGTATAACAAATTTCATTTAAATTGGTTATGTAGTTTTAGCGTCAAAGCCGGACAGACAGACATAAATATCGAATTACTTTCGAATTTATAATATTAGTACAGATTTTGAGTCAGTCAATCTTCGTGTAATTGAGAAATGCACGCAACGTTTAGCACGTGTATATTTTTTTATTTGTAAAAGCTAATAAATAATTCTAAATCTGAGACGAGCATTCAATACCTGCTTCACTTTTGTGTCTTTATTTTGTTCTCTATTTTAGGAAAAAATACTAACTCTAAAACATTTACCTTCTCAAGCAACCTTCCAAAATAAAATATATGAAAGGACTATAACAATATATAATTTGAGCTTTCAAAATGAAATTTACTTCGGTCCTTTCAAATCGCTAATATCTTTTTGAATATGATAATGAGCTTTCAAAATGGGCGCTGTTTTTGCTTTATAATCTGCAAACAAAAGGTAGGTACCGATGTTTGTCGTTGTGGTCTAAAATAATTATGTTACAATAATTTACCTATCCTATTTATCCGTTGGTCCGAGACAACACAAAACTCGTACGCACGCACGTGTGATTTCATTTAAGATTTAGAACACTGTTTACATATTATTAAAGAGTACTACTTGCACAACTAATTGAAGTAACAGCATTGATACAAATATTAAAAGTAAATAAATATGCCATCAAAAACATAACTTGTAAAAAATGGAAGTCGAAAATACCTAATTCTTCTTCCTTAAAAAGTTGTAAGATCCATATAACACCAAGTCGGTTAATTAATTCAGATAATACTTAAGGAAACTTCTGTCTCAAAATATTTTGTAATTAGGCAACCTAACAATATCTTGTAGTGACCATATTAACATTAAAATCCATTTTTGTATATATGTTTCATAAATAGGATGACTTGGCAATCGCATGAAAATCATTCATTCACATCATACACATGATATTAAATTCGGTTGTTTAGAGTACGATTGCTATTCATAAAAAGTATATAAGTATTCTAATCAGTCAATCTAGCTCTCATGGTACAGCCACTGCTTAGTTTGAAGCTTGATGGCGTTGTGTTACATGTTCGAAATATTTATTTTATTAGTTATTTATTATCATTATTTTCTGACTTGGCTGCTAGAATGGCTAACAACTAGACCACTTATTGGTGCTTTAGTCGAAGGAAACGTGTCTTGTTTGTATATTTAACTTTTACTAATGTTAGCAGTACTACCGGTCTCAGTCAGGCAGTCAGTTGAATAATTCGCCGGCAGTAAGTGCGGAAAATTAAATAGAAGTGATATAACCTCCATTTTATCATCCGCTATCTCTATAAAATCTGTCATTCTAATATTTATGCAATGTAGCGTCACTTAAGCTCAAAGTGTGTCAAAGCTCGCTGTGCTTGGCATGCATTAGTTGATACTGCTTTAGACTTGAACTAAGTTTATTAAGTTCCTTTACTTACCAGCACGCAGCCGAGATGGGTTGGCAGAACTTGGTTAGGTTTATTGAAAGAGTAGTTATCTGACGTGGTTATGTCGGTATTAAGCTTTCTCAATATCTTATATATAAAATTCTCGTGTCAGTGTGTTCGTTCCCAGAAAGAATGGTTTAGCCTGCAAATTTAGCTTTTTTCTTTCCAAAGTGAAACACACTTAAGGTACGATACGTATCCGGATGTCGTAATAACAGCCCCCTCTCCTTGGACCCCTCCCATTTCAGGTGCAGAGTGGACACCGTGTGGTTTTTGTCGGTTCAATTATGATTTCCCACCCTACCGCAATCCTCGGTCGTGGTCCAATACATTACCGGATTAATTAAATATTGAATCATAGTTTCGACTGTCAATAAAACATTATTTCGGCAAAGGAAAAATATACACTTCGCTTGTCCGTGTGACGGATTAAGACAAGGCTGACCGCCCGGAAGTCAGCCACTCGCCGATAAACTTCGGCGAGCACTTCCGCCTCCAAATCCCACGGGGGTGTTCCGGCCAAGGCACACGCCGCCTCTGTGGACACGGTGCGGTATCCGCGTATGGCTCTGACCGCCAGTATCCGCTGGGGGCGCCAGAGGCGCGCCCTGTTCTGGGCGGACAGAGCCGCCGCCCACACCGGTGCACCGTAAAGTGCCATCGACCGGACAACCCCCGTGTACAGCTGCCTAGTGGGGACACTGGCCCCGCCCAAATTGGGCAGAAGTCGCCCTAGGGCGGAGGCAGTGCCCACCAGCTTAGGACCAAGCTGTCGGAAGTGCTCGTCGAAGAGCCACCTACCGTCGAGGACCAGACCCAGGTACCTCATCTGGGCCCGGACCGGTACGAGGACCGAGTTGACCTCGATCGAGGCGCCGGCGGGCGGACCGCGACGGGGCCCATGAAATAATAGGGCCTCCGTCTTGTCCAGGGCCACCCGCAGACCCAGCGCCTCGATGCGCCCGACCACCCGGGAGACTCCCGTGGTGGCCAGGCGCGCCGCCTCCTTTGAAACCAACCCTACACCAACCCGTCTGGCCAGCGTGGTATAGTAGGCCAAAACCTCCTTATCAAGGAGAGGCCTATTTCCAGCAGTGGACTGTTATAGGCTGTTGATGATGACACTTCGCTTCAGTATTTTTTCACTACACTATCTACAAAAATCTTTGAAAATCTAGTTAAACTTGTTTCGATAAAAACTTCAAATACACAAGCGTAAAATAATAAATATAAAAAATTGACTCATAAAATAGGTTTCGAATTTCAAAGGTAAATTCTAACCTCCATTTTACAGAGTAAACAGAAAGGTGCCCTAAAAATGTACCGAAACACGAAGTATTTATAAACTGGCTCGATACTTTAGTCTGTATCTGGGTTTTTGAATCTGTGTGCAATGGAAATAAACAGAACGGAATATGTGAATGGGACTCTTCATACCTGTATTACTGTAGGTTTTTTTCATATTTGTGTATAGAAATGTTTTGAATTTGTGAGAATATTTGTACAAAACATTTAAATTTTTAATGTATGCCTCGGATATTATCATTAGCTATGAGTAGTGCTGTATGAAATATGGTGTATGTTGTTGTGTGTTGGTGCGAGTTTTTTAAATAAAAAATAAAAAAAGGTGATTTAAAACTGAACCATACTGAAAATAAATACACTCGTATGTACATATAAGTACACACAAGAACACACATACATACATACTATACATACATACATATAAATATATTATATACACCTAAACATACACATATACATACATATACACATACATATATAAAACATACTAAAATGTTTTAGGTACATAATAATTAAGATGAAAGGTAAAATTCTTTGACCATTTTTTTTAAAAACTGGCAAAGATTTGGCACGTCTTATAACAATTGGCAAAGCATTCCATAGTCGGACAGCAGACAGATAGACAGGTGTATTAGGTAGCGTTATGTAACTTTTTTATATTAGCTGCCAAAATTACTCTGCCCTACCTGATGGTAAGCATGAACAGAATTCAGGAGTTTGGGTTTGGTTCCCGTGTCAGACCAAGTGTTTGTGTGATTTACAAAATATTTGATTCGGAGTTTGGGTGTTTTCTATGTATAATCCCTACTTAATATTATAAATGCGAAAGTAACTCTGTCTGTCTGTCTGTTACGCTTTCACGCCTAAACCACTGAACCGATTTTGATGAAATTTGGTATGAAGATAGAACTGAAATTGGGAAAGGACATAGGCTGCTTTTTACCGCGGATAACCGACATATACGCGGACGGAGCCGCGGGCGAAAGCTAGTATATTATATGTATTTACAAAAGAAAAGTACGAGTATGTTTATGTATTTATATCAGTTGTCTAGTAACCCTAATACAAGTTCTGCTTAGTTTGGGACTAGTTGACGTATAATGCTGGGAACAATGTATAAACCTCGCCCTATCAACCAATGAAAATGCACTTCCAAAACTTAGTGAGAGGTCCCATAAACCAAATATTATTTCAAATGAAACTTTTTGTCGACTCAAACACTCAGTCGAGCAGCAATACTATGCAAGTGTTATTAAGCTTTTAAACTTTATTCATATATAAAATACAGTCTACCCCACAGCCGGCTTGTACCATATTGAGGCTCGACTCAAAAGTAAACTACTTTGAATTAATTACGTCTATGTTTGTTCCCCGCTTCGTGTATTACATCAATCACGGAATATTAATTCAGACCCAACCAAGTTTGTAATAAGGCAGGAGCTGGGGGCACAGAAATGCTCTCTATTATTTATTGTAACTTGCTTTCTTGGTTGCATGTTTGGTTAATATTTTGGTATTCATTTAGGAAGGGACTGGTTATAGTTTAGCTACAAGAATACTGTAAGGGATTAAGTAGATTTACTGTATATATATACATATGGTATAATGAGGAAATAAACAGGAGACTTACGTGTAACTAATCATGTGTACGTTGCTGCCTTTCGAACTCTTCCAAAATTTCTGTTAAATACACCATTTCTCGAAAGAAACATTTGTGTAATGCTGGTTGTCTATGATTCCATCGTATCACTCCGTTGAAGACGGCCTATTGTTATGTTTTTCATGATAATTTTTTGTAGGAGCTAATAATATAAAAAATCAAAACTCTAATGTGAGAAAAACTATTACTGACCACGTACAATGAATCTATACTTGCTTAAGTACTTTAATTCCTGTATATGGATGACATCTATGAAATACCAGAGCTGAAATATTCTTCGACTCGATTCAATTTTGTACTTTTTTTGTGTGTGTGCCTGCCAAAGTGACTTCATTCAGCCTGATAAAAAAATTTGTAGAATCCGAGAATAGTGGTCAATATACTCATTGCAAATGCAGACAGTATAGTATGGTGATCCCCTCTTTGATGGAATCTCAAAACTGAGATGCTTCTGAGATCATTGAGCCTCTGGTCTCTCACACATAATCGAAACACAAATGCATTAACGCTGGCATTTTAGATTTGATGAGATGAGAGGTACCGGAATTTTGAAGTTGTTTGAAAGTTAATTTCCGTGCCTCGGAAAGCATGTATACAGGCAACTTATTGGTACCCGCGCTTGATTTGTCTTTTCTTATAGCCTTCCGATCGACTTATTAGAGTGAGGGAATAGAAAGTGCACTTGCGTTTGTGCAAACCCTTGTGCACTATCATATCTCCTTCATAATTGACTACTCTTACGATTTCTAGTCTTAATGGAAGATCAGAAATCGTCTAGGAATATCATCATCGTAAACATCTGATTTCTGTCAGTTCATTTGCGAAAAGAAGAGATAAATCAGCAAATTTTCTTCTGTACGAATGTTGCCCTCAGCTCCTTGCCTACACTAGGTCGGTCTCGTAAATATTGTGTCATCGTATATCATTCATATTTGACTACACCTGCGATGACTGCCTACGATTTAGACGAGTAACGGCAAAATACTGCGTTGTGTCCGATGTTGCATACTATAGCTTAAAAGATAGAAGTGCGATTTGCGAAAAATATTTATCTATCTATACATGCATACATACAAATAAATAAAATTGTAATGTCTGTATGTAATATCAAATGAAAAGCTTTTTACTAAATGCATGTCAAAGTATATGCGGTACTAAAACCAAAATCTAAATTTTTACAAGTTTTGTATGTGTCTGTCTGTTTGTTCCAGCTAATCTCTTGAACAGCTGGACCGCTTTTGACAGGACTTTCACTGGCAGAAGGCTATTTTTTTAAAGACTAGCTTTACTTCGCGGCGTCACACGCGCTTTACAACAATAAACGCGGGTAACACCGTGGGATTCAGCAAGTATAAAAATTAATGTCACAAAGCGTAACTTGGCTAATTTTTGATAGACTAACTTAGCTCCGCGGTGGTTTACAAAAAAGAGGGCAACACCGCGGAACTCAGCTCGTATTAAATATACCTAAAGTATAGCTTCTTGAATTTCTATTATAAGTAGAAAAGGAAACTCGTTACTCGAGCATGTCACTAGAATTTCCTACATTTCAACAATACTACAAAACATAACATAATTTATTATAAAAGAAATACAAGACGACGTAGAAAAGGTCCTTTACTTTGACAGTGAGTTCTAGAATAAAATACTGTGGTGCTATAGCTAGTGAAGTCAAATTATTCATACAGAATAGTGAGGTTATCGAATTATTTCTTATTGTTAGGAACTAAATGTCTAATTGATCACCTGTGTAAGTAAATTATAAATTTAGATAACTTATTATGACATCAGCAATTTATACACTTTATTTCTTTTGTGGCAACACCAACTTTATGCGCTCATATACCACTCCTAAAAAGGGTGGGAGAAGGTATTTAAAAGGCTCTTGAGGTCATTGTTACAGACTGGCTCGTCGTGGTATTCAAATGATGCTCGGCTCCTATCGGTCAGACCGCAATGTTATATAGCCTTTAGACTTCTTCGGAACACTAAAAGTATTTTTAATTTAAGCACACCGGTTTTTTTGCCTGAAAAAATCTTTGTAAGTACTCTTTCGGTGTTCGGTGTTAGTGCTCTGTAGTTCAGTGTTCATCGATAGTTGTTTTATTTTGCTATATTTATAAGACGCAACATATCCATTTGCATAGATATTAGTAAGGTTTTCAACTCCGAAACACGATATACATATTTTAAATGTAGAAGTAGTATTTTTTAAATAGATTTTAAAACAACTTATTTTAATAGTTTTTACTGAATAATATTTCTTAAAGGTGGTCGATTACATTGATGCAGAGAGAAAACAACACCGTTTTGTTTATCGTTCCACAAAACCATAAAAGCTGATTGAAGTACGGGTTTACTGCCATGATTGTGAGTACCAGAGGGTTTTGAGTGACTGCCTCATACAATGTATTCTTTATGCACTAACTTTATTAGTTTTTGATACACTATTAGCAGGAACAGTTACGACAGAAAAGCTTCATCGTTAGCAATAGGATTCTAAAACAAATATTTATTTCTACACTCTTATACCTAGCCATATTTTGATTTCAATGTACTCATTTCCCACCTTGAAACTCGTGTATCGATTTTGATTGTAATGTTTGAAATTTTGTAACGATGGCTCTCGTTATAACAATTACAACACCGGCGTACGTAAGTCTATTTTCGCCAATGTCAAGTATTTAACGTCTTCTTCTAGTTTTTATGTCGTCGTCGTAAAGAATTTCATGATAAAAAAAACGTGGATGGGGTGGAATGGGCACCGTCTTCCGAAAAAACAATAACGATCTCCTACAGATTCCCATTTCGGTGAAAATAAAGTAATTTGACACATGACTGTCCACAGTTACTTCACATCTCCGGCACAGCAAGTGCTACCATCGATTTGACAGTACCCACCACCCATCTACCTATTTCGGGTACATATGGACGTGTACCAAATATGTCCAGTTATTATTTTTGTGACTGCCTCGTTGGCACAGTGATAGCGTATGCGACTGCTGTGCTTGAGGACTCGCGTTCGACGCCCGTGTCGATCCAAATGTTTGTTTGTTTCGCAAATATTTGTTTCAGAGTTTGGGTGTTTTCTGATGATGTATGTATTTACAAAAAAAAGTATGTTTATGTAATTATATCAGTTGTCTAGTACCCATAATATAAGCTCTGCTTAGTTTGGGACTAGATTGCTTTATGTGTAAGATGTCCGAAGTATGTATGACTACATACATACTTCGGACTTATACTATATATATTTATACATCATATTCTTTCACAACATTGCTTGTAAATTTTTCAACCCAATTAAGAGTTTTCCGGTGGGTTGTTATTTTAAATTGCAAACTAAAAAACAAATATTGACTTATTCAATGCTGCATCGGCGTTGTTCATTGCAACCGAAGTTGTAGTCTGATGGTTGTTAATATTTAGCTTGGTGGCCACAGTATAGTAATAGCAGTGAGATTATGAATATTTTTGATTTTTTTAAAGTCGTTTAAAAGCAATCTTTATAGTGTAAGTGTTAGCTTTAAAGTTAGTTTAGTGATTATGTTTAGAAATATTATTGATAGTACTAAATTGACATCGATATGAAATTTTAAATTTCTCTTTTTGGCAATATTTTTTAAAAGATAGTCAAGTGCGAGTCGAAACCGATCCCGAAATCTCTCGATCAACAGCCGCTTACGCTAAACACTAGACAAACAAGGCAGGCGATATTGTCATTGGAACTGCTGATTCGTCTTTTTTAAATATAAGTTTATTTCAACAGCTTTTAAATACTACAGCTGATCAACTTCTTTCTCACGATATATTTTGTAAAATATAAATGAATTGTCATACTGATAAACTTACACTGTGGCATCGTCATTCATCACTACGTAATCGATTCGTACAATCGTCAAATTGGCAGTTTTTACAAGTTTTATCAGCAACTAACAGATTTATTGAGTGGCTTTGATTTATTTCGGTTGTCAAATATGAGTATCAGTGTATTCCTATTTTAAGTGGATATTTATTTATACTCAGAATAAAATTAAATTTAAAAAAAAAATTTTGATTACTCAAGCCGAGGACCGAACCAAGTGGCGTGCAATTGGAGAGGCCTATGTCCAGTAGTGGACTGCGTTAGGCTGATAATGATGATGATGATGACTTATAGGTAGGTAAGTAAATATTTACAACTAAATAGTTGGCTACCTACGAGCAAGGCAGTAGAGCTATACTGGTTTCAGCACGAACGGGACGGAACTCGCCTCTCACAGAAGATCAATCTAAAAGGACAAGGGATAGCTTATGCGACTGTTGTATTTGAGGTCTTGGGTTTGGCAGGCTTCAGTAAAAAGTAAAAAGAAATGCCAGCTCAGGAATACTCCGAGAGACTTCTTATTTATTTCTGACGGCCAAAAGTAATTGTATCTAAATCTTGTTTGTAGCTATCTTATTTTGTATCAATCTTGTTTGTAGCTATCTTATTTTGTATCAATATTGTTTGTATATAGATCTTGTTCTATTATTTATCAAAACATCTACTTGACCTTTTTTCCCGTACCAAGTTTATATACTGCATTAATATAGCTGTAAGTTTTCCTAGAAATATAAAATAATAGAAATACTTAAAACAAAACTAATTACCGAAGAACTTCGATAGCTACCGTGCAGTTAGGTAAACATATTATTCCGGGAAAAAGTTAAATGTGTTCAATTTAACTTGAACCGTTGTTCGTACGATAAAGACACGACCTACGAAGGTGTAATTAACTATTGCAGATCGAACTTGGCTAACGGCGTTTCATACAATAGTAAAGATACCAGCTGAAAGTAGCACCATTAGATGAAAAGTTGAGAAGCAAGAGGTTATCCTGGTATGGACATGTTTTAAAAGAAATGAATGGACTGCGTGAAAGAGGACATGGCCTGGACAGGAATAAATAGTAAACTGGCGAGTAATAGAGAAGAATGGAAGAAGAAAATTCATTGCGCCGACGCCAAATAAATTTGGGAAGAGAGTAGGGAGATGATGATGATTAGCTGATTAACACAACATAGTCTGCGTCTAATTAATGACCGTGGACTAATTAATGAAAATAAATTATTAGTCCAGAACTTTTTTTTTAAACTTTAAGAGGTCACAATTGTTGAATAAATAGTTTCCTTGAAACATTAATTTTTTTAAACTCTCTATAGTACCTATTCATTTTCGTTTTTGCGATATTTTTTATAGTTACTTCATTCCATTTGGTCTTAGCGTGATAATAAACAACCTATAGCCTACTTCGATAACAAAACTCTCTAACACTGAGCGAATTTTTAAATCGGACCAGTTCATCCTGTGCGTTCTACTAAACACAATATCTGCAGCATTAGTACATTAATATAATATAAATATGTTATATAGGTTACAAACAGATAATTTAATTTTATTAAGATAATATTAAGAATGTGCAAAATTGCACACATAGATGGCACCTGACTCAAACGACAGTCGTTTAAAATACCGAGTGCAAAACTAAATGTTTTCATCATCATCATCATCAGCCTATATCAGTCCACTGTTGGACATAGGCCTCTCCCATTGCACACTAAATGTTTTATTCTAGTTTTTTTTTAATTTCAATATTTATTTTGCTCTAAGTAGTTTCTCATAACATACTACTTTATCTAAAGTTGTACTTTACCTCCTGAGTTAAGAAAATACACATGCATACCAATAGGAAGCAGGCTTCATTCATTATTTACCAGAATGCTTTCTTCGTGCAGTGATTTGAATGATAATAAGTAATACCTAATATCATTTTATATGATGTTAGGTATGGTTATAAAATATAATTTTAAATCATCATGATAAGCCTTTTAATTGTATTCTTAAAATATCATATGTAAAATATTCTTTATTTTAAACTATTGCGTCTCAGTCATAATACTTGATTTTTTTCAAGTGATCTTTCTTAAAACAATTGGGTTATCCAGACGAATCTAATGATATATTAATTAAATAAATTCGGGCAGTGATTTAAATGATATTAGATAATACCTAATAAACTATAATTATTATGGAAAGATTCGTGCAACAGTAATAGTGATGCTTATGCTACTCGCAAGACGACAGAGGGGTGTCACACGGGGGAACGACAGAGGGGTGTCACGCGGGGGAACGGCATCAGGTGTAGTAACTATTTATTTATCTGTGATCAGGTTTCGTTTTGAGCCAGGTGCCTTCTTAGTTCGCACGAGTTATACATATCATTTATGTCCCTACCTGTGTATGTATGTGTCTATATAAGTGTAAGACCTTTCCTCCTCCAGTCGTCGAAATCAACATTGACATGAGCGAAAGCTAGTTTTACGATAGGAAGAAAAATTATATAAAAGCCATATTGACACGAGGAACATAACGACTCCAATGGTCGCGCACATTTACGGCCATCGCAAACTGGGCGACTTGTCGCCGCGTCTTTGTTTCTTCGGGCGTCTCTGACGCCTGGTGTGCGGAGCTTATGCAGGCACCACACTTCGTTATTCGCTATTCGTTATGTGTCTACGCCGTATTCGCCCGAATAATTGTTATGCGCGCAAACAACAAGCACGCCACCACACTTCGAACTGGTATGTCAATTAAGGCAAATATGTGTGTTGTAGAGATGTGTCATTGTCATTTTTATGGTGAACGAAACGAATCCATACGAACGAGCGAAACATATTATTTTATTTTCCTTTTTATTTTATTAAATGAACAGAAACAATACTTAAATGAAGTTTAATTAATTTGATCATATGATGGATTATTTTAATCGTTTAATCGATTTATTCTATTTCAAAAACTGTTTTATAGTCTATGGTTGTTAGATGAGCACAGGACATTGTCATTTTTATTGGTCAACGAACGAACGAAACATATTATTTTAATTCCCTTTTTATTTTATTAAATTGACAGAAACAATACTTAAATGAAGTTTAATTATTTTGATCATATGATAGATTATTTTAATCGTTTATTTGATTTATCTATTTCGAAAACTGTTTTATAGTCTATGGTTGTTAGTTATGCACACTATGCAGTCTATGCACAGGGCACTTCACTAGCCCTCCGAAGTGTGGGCAGTCGATGCGCGTATTCACGTTATTCGTGTCCTTTGAAGTGTGTCAAAAAACCGACAAGTCGACGGATATGCGTATCCGCTATTCGGCTTAACGAATAAAGCGAATATTGGCGAATATACTCTCCACACTTCGCCGTGTGCGCGCGAATAATCCGCATAACGAATAGCGAATAGCGAAGTGTGGTGCCTGCTTTAGAGCAAATTATATGAAATTTGTCGGCCGGAGCCTGTCGTCGCGTCAAGTCGACGAGCTGTTGCTGTCGCGTGTCGCCTAGTGTGCGAGTAGGGTTAGTTACCCGTGCGGACTTTAAATCTCGTGTTTTGCTATAATATAGATAGATAGTTCTTACTGATTTTAAGTTAATGTGATTTGGTATTTGCGTCTTATTACAAACAAATTTACTCATGTTTTTGTGGTATAGTGGGACTTGACTGTCTCGGTGGCGTAGACTCGCTACGAGTGCTGTGTTTGATGTCTCGGGTTCGATCACGGGTCTGTTGAGGTCGATTGCCGGTCGCCGGTTTCCGCTGTCTCTAGTTGCATGGAACTTGCTGTGTCGGCAAAATGGAATGTAGTGTAGAGTGCTCATGCGCTGCGTTGGTGATACCTTTGAGGTTCAGTATGTAACATATATTAAAGTAATACCAAGATTTTTATTTATTTAGTTCATACATCAAATCGTGCCTCGGATAGCACGTAAAGCCGTCGGTCCCGGTTTCATGAACATCTACGGCATTCGTTATTGGGAAGTCAGTGCTCTCAAATTTACTGACAACTAGTTCAGCCTTCGAATTTTAGTTCTCCCTTAGGGTTGCGGAGGTCCGATGCCAGTCGCTCCATGGAAAAACTGATATTCAGGCAAAACCGGTTGAACTAGTAGCCGACCCTAAAATAAATAATATTGGGAAATAAGGCTAGGAAGAAGAAGATACATAAAAAAGAAGATATTATCAGGGACGTGCAATAGCACACACATAAAGACATATTATTTATGTACCTACCGTGTATGTGTGTATATAGGTGTAAGACCTTTACTCTTCCAGTTGACAAAATCAACATTGACATGAGCAAACGCTAGTTTTACGATAAGAAGTAAAATTATATAAAAGCTATATTGACACGAGGAACATAACGATCTCAGTCGTCCACCGCAATGGCCGCCCACGTTTAGTTACACGTGCGGACTTTAAATCCCGTGTTTTGCTACAATATCTTACTGTTTTGAAGTAAAAATGATTTAATTTTGTGTCTTATTATAAACAAACATACAAACAAGCTTTCGTAGTAATAATATTGGTGTGATTTGAATAGGAAAATTTTCATAAATTAAGCCTTCTTACAAATAATTTGTATAGTACACTCTACTTCGGCGAAATGTGGGATATATACAACCAAGTTATGTCAAGAGCGTTGTTCCAGTTTTCAGTCGTTAGTAACGCTGCGGGGCGAAGTTGGTCTAAAAATTTTTTCCTTATGTTACTCCTCATGCCATCAGCTAAATGTCAGTGAAAATCAGATCAAAATCGATCTGCTTCCATTAACCGGAATAGACAGACAATTTTTTTAAATTACTTTTTAAGTGTCATATACACTCTTATAAACTTAGGCCACGGCCATTTAACTTGGGCCACGGCCCAACGATAGATGTTAGGCAGTTGTAAATATGCTAATGAACCCGAGAAGTAACTATTAGCAGTTAGTGCATCGCGATATAGAAATATCGCGATGCACTAACTGCTAATAGTTACTTAGTAGTTTGGTCTATCTTCGATAGATGGCCGTATTGTAAATTTTTGTGCCACTGTATGCGGAAGTTGCTACAGTGTTACCCTCAAATTATTATTCTGAGTCTGGGTGTTCTTAGTGTCCGTTTCATAAACGTTTGTAAAATCTCTGGTGATACAGGATATATTCCTAACTTTATTTTATGAAATTGCGCAAGTGTCCTTTTAAAAATAAAATCATAATCTCGCTTAAAAAAATCTACACAAGTTTTAAAAAATTCAAAACGGGTTTTCTTTAATTGAGTTTTGTATTTCAATTTTTAATGTTTACAGTTAGAAATCACTCGAGAACTAAACATGAAAGACGTACGCCGTACTGTAAAGGTAATTCTACGTTCTAATAAAACACTTTCAATATAAAACATTTTCTTTGCTCCTATAAAGGTTTATCCTGGAAAGTGCTTAAGGCGTTTAAACCGCCAATGCACGTTCGTTGTGCACTAAGTTATAAAAAGATTAAACAGAGTTAAAAGAGAAATACTTAAGTGTTGTGATAAAATAAATAAAAGTATATTTTGTTAGTGCATCCTTACTAATATTATAAACGCGAAAGTTTGTGATTATGTATGTATATAGGTTTGTTTTTTCACGCAAAAAAAACGGATTGGATTTGAATGAAGCTTTACAGTAATATAGCGTATATCAGAATAACGCATAGGCTACTTTTTACTGCAATAAAGTTAGTTTGATAAATAAATAAACTCACGAGCTGGCACTTAGACCAGTATAATATGTATATTGTTACGTATATACATATATACCCTTCGTATATAGGTAGCAATATATAGGTACATAGGTACTTGTTGTTAGCAACTTGAAGACATAATTGTATTAACTATAAGTATATTAGTGTCTAGGCCTTCTTCAAAAGTAAATAAATAAATAGAATTATGGTTGTCTTGTGTAAAAGTTACGAGTTGTTTTAAAGGCCTTTCAAAGTTAACGTTTTTGATAATTGCAGGAGATTTGAAGTAATATGGCCCGAGATCTCTTGAGTTATTAGTAGTAACATCAAACTCCTGGCTTCTGTCCTCTAGGAACCGACTATATGAATGGATTTTATTATCCCGACACCAAAAAAAAAGTGTCAACAAAGTGTAAGTTTTATCAGTTTGTGGTCTAATGGTACAAAAAATATTGTACTTTTCTAAACCAATTAATAAAGTTACGAGTTGTTATAAAGGCCTTTCAAAGTTAACGTTTTTGAAGATTGCAGGAGATTTGAAGTAATATGGCCCGAGATCTCTTGAGTTATTAGTAGTAACATCAAACTCCTGGCTTCTGTCCTCTAGGAACCGATTATATGAACGGATTTTATTATCCCGACACCAAAAAAAAAGTGTCAACAAAGTGTAAGTTTTATCAGTTAGTGTTCTAATGGTACAAAAAATATTATACTTTTCTAAACCAATTAATAAAGTTACGAGTTGTTATAAAGGCCTTTCAAAGTTAACGTTTTTGAAGATTGCAGGAGATTTGAAGTAATATGGACCGAGATCTCTTGAGTTATTAGTAGTAACATCAAACTCCTGGCTTCTGTCCTCTAGGAACCGACTATATGAATGGATTTTATTATCCCGACACCAAAAAAAAAGTGTCAACAAAGTGTAAGTTTTATCAGTTTGTGGTCTAATGGTACAAAAAATATTGTACTTTTCTAAACCAATTAATAAAGTTACGAGTTGTTATAAAGGCCTTTCAAAGTTAACGTTTTTGAAGATTGCAGGAGATTTGAAGTAATATGGCCCGAGATCTCTTGAGTTATTAGTAGTAACATCAAACTCCTGGCTTCTGTCCTCTAGGAACCGACTATATGAACGGATTTTATTATCCCGACACCAAAAAAAAAGTGTCAACAAAGTGTAAGTTTTATCAGTTAGTGTTCTAATGGTACAAAAAATATTATACTTTTCTAAACCAATTAATAAAGTTACGAGTTGTTATAAAGGCCTTTCAAAGTTAACGTTTTTGAAGATTGCAGGAGATTTGAAGTAATATGGCCCGAGATCTCTTGAGTTATTAGTAGTAACATCAAACTCCTGGCTTCTGTCCTCTAGGAACCGACTATATGAATGGATTTTATTATCCCGACACCAAAAAAAAAGTGTCAACAAAGTGTAAGTTTTATCAGTTTGTGGTCTAATGGTACAAAAAATATTGTACTTTTCTAAACCAATTAGAATATCTAAGGCTTCAACTTCACTACATATTATAAAATAAACTCCTCCGTTTCGTCTGTCTGCCTGTCTGATCGCAATAAACTCAAAAACTACTACTCCGATATAAATGAAATTTTGTACCTAGAGAGTCTAAAGCCTGAGAAAGGACATAGGCCACTTTTTAGATGCGGGCGGAGCCGCGGGTGAAAGCTAGTCGAAAATAAGATTGACATTTAACCCACGGTACATTTGAATTTTTACTCACACAGATACAACATTTAGATTACGGGCCTATGTCCAGCAGTGGACTGTTCAAGGCTGTTGATGATGATGATGATTATGTTTCATCATCGTCATCATCATCAGCCTACCACAGTCCACTGCTGGACATAGGCCTCTCCAATTGCACGCCACTAAGTTTGATCCTCGGCTACTCTCATCCAGCTCCTGCCAGCCGTCTTGCGCATATCATCACTCCACCTGGCCTGTGGTTTATGTAAACACAAAAAAATATATAGAACTCATCATAAATGTCTCTATGTGTTAGCAGTCGGTATCGTTAACCAGTATAACAAGAGGCCACGCAATTTGCGAGTAAAGCTTTCAAATTCACTTAAGTCTTCTTGTATAACCAAGCGTGATATTTCAATATCATTTCTATATAATATACCAATAAATACTTAAATAGGAAAATGGATTAAATGAAAGGAATTGTATACAAAACAAACATAATGGTGCCAATTCTGTTGTTCTAAAACTCTCTAAATCACCAAAAATTAGTTTGTACTGTCAAATGGCGTTATACTATTAATATAAAATTAGATAATAATGATGTAATATGAACTTGAACGTGTGTATGTATGAAAACAATATTTTCGAAATAACATCAATTAAATAATATAATCTTTGGTTTACACATTTATCAGCTTACCAAAGCAACTTCACTTTGCCAAATTGAAAGTATGTACCGGATTGAAATTGAATCTAATAGAATAAGAATACAGATGATGAAGCATTGTGGCAGACACTATGGTGACCAATTGAGATGTTTCTGCATCATCAACGAAACGAGATAGCGCCAATGCTGACATTTCAGATGGGTCTTCTATGAGAGGGTATTAACACCCTAGTCAGCGGGCTCGTTCGTGCTGAAATCAGTGTCTCTACTACTCTGGAAATAGTAGTGAGAATTCAAGATATTTTAGATAAATTTTTATTCAGTGATGTATAACAGAATCAGCATTAAAATAAATCGTGGGAAACGACACACTTTGGGACACGTGGGGCGGCTCAAACGATGTGTTACTTTGACCTCTCAGGTAAACGGCGTTTGTGTCTGAATTTCTTTTGTTGAATTTCAAAGAAAAAGATTAGCGGAGGATTTGTCTTTCATCCTATCTCCCCTAACTTTGGAAGGTAAGATCACTCTCTGTTTTAGTTTTTCGGTAGTAGTTTCCTTTAATATTAAGCGTCAGTTTTACGAGTAACGGCCCCCCTTCCTCCCCACCGGACTAATACCCCGGGACTACCATCACGGCCAGACGGGACTAACCCAGTGACCCGCCTGTAGTTGCAGGCGGCGCGGACTGCCACTTTAACAGGCCTAACGCTTGGATAAGTTACCCTGAGACCTTTGCTGGGGTCTGCGAGTAGAACCACAAGGAGATACCTTTCAACAGTCCTCCACTGCGTCTGTCTGTTTGTTCGCGATAAACTTAAAAAAACCACTGCGTCGATTTATATGAAATTTTATACTCCGCCTACATTCTACCGCGCTAACCGACATAGACGCTGGTGGAGCCGCGGGCGAAAGCTAGTTAGAGATAATAAATAATATTTTTTTTAAATTTTTTTTCGGACCTCTTTATCAGATAAATGTAACTTATATTTATGTTTGGCTGACATTGCATAAATTTATTACATTTAAGATTGTATCTATGTCTCTCTCTCTCTCTCTCTCTCTCTCAATAGTCAATCTTGGTGGCGCAGTGGTAGCATATGCGACTGCTGTGCTTGAGGTCCCGGGTTCGATTCCAGTGTCGAGCTGTGCTTAGTTTTTGATTAGATGGCGTTGTGTAAGATGTCCGAAGTATTTATTTGTTTATTATTTATTTCTGTTTTCTGCCATGCGTATATCCTCTTAACAGGCCACGACTCCCACACTCTCTTTGACTTGCTGAATGTATTTCAATCTAGGTTATTCTCGTTTTCTCTTGAATCCTATTTTTTCTTTCTGTATTATTTTTTTAAAAATTGTCGTCTTTCATCAGTCGTCAACCATTTTTACGCCAATTTTAAGCATAACATACAAAAATTTTGTATGTAATGGTTAAAATAATTTTATGCATTTAGTTTAGTAAAAAGAAGCTAACTTGAAATTACGAACAGACACTTAGATTTATTTATTTGTACATATGTATATAAAAATCTAAGTTCACCGTTTCTTGATAAAGTGCCTGATAGACTGTTCTAAAATTATATCTTCTTCCTAGCCTTATTTCTTATATTATTTGGGGTTGAATACTAGTTAAACCGGTTTTACCTGAATATCAGTTTTTCCACGGAGCGACTGGCATCAGACCTCCGCAACCCTAAGGGAGACCTGAAATTCGAAGATAGAGCTAGTTGTCAGTAAATTTGGCACTGACTTCCCAATAACGATGGCCATAGATGTTCATGACAACCGGGACCGACGGCTTTACGTGCTCTCCCAGGCACGGGCGTGAATCACCCGCCAAACTTCCAAACTCTGGGCTGCAAAAACATTTATTAAACCCGCAAATTCTACCTACCCTAAAAAAATATTACAGTAAAGAAATTAATACTTTTTAGAAGTTGAAGACCGTTTAAGTTTACTTTTGATCCAATTAATAAGTAACGAAGACCATTATTAATTACTATAGGAAATAAATCGAATTTTCCAAACTTACTGTGACTTACCAGGTAACATTTTTGATTTTCACCAGCGTACAGACATTCCAAACACACCTAATTTTAAACCGCATCACACAACACCGTAAGCACAAATTCAATCGTACTTTATATCAAGATATGACTTTATGAAAATTGAAGTACTGGAACAGAGGTGTTCCATCATTTCCACGCTGCCAGTTTTCGCCCGACACTTCTGGGAGTCGGACGTCTAAACATTTACTCTCGAGCCGGTATTCTCCGTTTCGTATTTAACATATCCGCGTTATCGTGTCAAAATTAAATAAACTATCATATTTAGTTTTGTTAACAAGAGGCATATCAAGACGTTTAATCGACTAGAAAAGGTAAGATTTATAAATTCAAGTATTATTTCGCTTCACGAAAGCTGTTCGTTTCCGTAGGGTGCCTTTTATACGTTTACCTTAATTAAATGAAGTATTTTGTATTGAAATGCTTAATTATATTGAATTTATTTCAAAGAAACATAATTTCCTTGACAAAATGGTGTAAAGATGATATTTTTGTTCAGATCATTCTTTCTATGTCAATTATATTTAACTTTTTGCAATTATTATATGTGATGTTAATGTGTAATGACAAACAAAATGTTTTTTTTAATACTGGCAATTAAAAAATTACGGTTTTAGAAAGAAATAGATACATTTTAATAATAGAATTGGATGAGAAATATTAGAATATAAATATTATTGGATAAAAAGAAAAAAAAAAAGAAAAAGGATTGTGAGTAATGACAATATTTTTTAGATGTGAGTTTTTGTATATTTAAATGAATGAAAATGAAAATGAACAATGTATTTAATACATAATATGATAGATTGTCCACCGTTATACCAATAACTTAAGATGCTTAGGGAAATTCTTAAGACACAAACGTTTAATATTTTTTTTTTTAAACTACAATACGGTATATTCATTTCATTGTTATAATATTCTATATTTTGATTTTAATTTCATTAATTCTTACATATCTTAATCCAGTATTTTGACATAACTATATAAACCAAAAAGAAACAGTAGCTTGTCCTAAATAATAATGAAAAATTTCTGAAATCAAATAATCTAATAGATCAAAATTTATTTCTGAATAAACCAAAAAACTTTATACGATCTTTTTTAATAATAATAGGTAAAATATTGATTCGTGATAATTTATTTACCTGTATTATAGTTTAGTGTAGCCCGTAAAGTAACATCAAGAGCCTATAGCAGTCCACTGCTGGATATAGACCTGTCCTTACAAAGGAAGTTTTGGCCTACTATACAACTCTGGCCAGACGGATTGGTATAGGGTTTGTTACAAGTTTCTTTGCACTGATGTTCTTCTGCGTAGTTTGTCCTTTTGTCTCCTCTAACGACACCCACGGGATGAATAGGGGTGGTGACATTCTGTATTCTTAATCCGTCACCATTCAGACATTAATTGTTTACCAATTTTAACACTGTCATCTGAAAATGTTTCCATTTCCACATTTCCCCGAACCAAACCAATTAATATTTCAAAGTCTTTATAAAATGAGATGTATTATGTAATGTTTTGACACAATCGTCTTCACGCGTAAGATTATAATTGACAATTTCGTTTCATTTATACACATCTTAAATGTTACATTTTACCTCTCTGAATAGAGATGTAGCTATCATCAAACAACAAAGCTAGCCTTTGAAATATATATAATAAACCTATCTATACATATATTAATAAATAAATTTGAACAGTCTGTTTAAAATTTTCTATTAACAGCTTTTCACTAAATACATTATGACAGTATATACTCATAAAATCAATTTTATAAGTTTTGTCTGTCTGTCTGTTTGTGTCTTGTGTACTATAAGTGTAGGGGGGGTACCCGAAATAAAAATGTTTTTTGAAATTTTATTGTAGCACTTTGTCGGCGTAATCACAACACATATTCATGCAAAGTATCTTCTTTCTAGTACGGATTGTCTTTGGACGGTAGGTCGAGGACGGACGGACGAACGGACATGACCAATCTATAAGGGTTCCGAGTCATGAACTAGGGAACCCTAAAAAGGGATAAAAAATGACGGAAATAAAACACGTTTGACACACACTGCCAAATTGATTGCACTCTGACTGATGGACAGCATGAGTAGAGTCCAGGAGATGGGGTAACCATCTTCCTTGTGAATGTACATAATGCATCATGGTGACCAATATAATCGCTCAACCTCCTTCAGTTTTCTTCTGATTAATTTCGTTGGGAGTTTCAAGACAGTTAAAATCTTCCTTTTAATTCTTCTAACTTGGTGTGTACGCAAATCACTGCTGTTGATTTTGGTGTACAGAAATTACAATTTGGTCTAAAAGCAGACGGGAATACTCCCTACAGAAAAAGAACTTGTGGTACACCTTGGTACATAGCTCTCGCTCTATTTCATTCTTTACCTCAATTAATCTTATTTCTTTGTTCGGTCTGAAAACGATTACATTTCCAAAGAGGGTTGGCGTCAAACAAGCGGCCGACCTTAAAGAAAATCAGTCAAAACCTTTTGGAATTATAAATGGCTAAAATAAATTTGGAAAAAGCTAGAGAAATGATGATGATTATGACTTTAAGTTATTATTTTTAACAACTTACAACTACCGTACTAGGAATGTATTCTGTGTACGGACACATTTCTATAAAGAACAGCCATAATCAGAACAAAAATTGTGACTCGCACAAACTGTTGTGCCTTGTTAAGATCGGATATATAATAATGCACGGCTGGGGTAGTGCCAAACCGTGTAATATATCCGTGTAATATTATGTGCAACACCACATGGGACAATACTTTGTTGTGCTGATTTTGAGTTTTTTGTTCCCGTTTCATTTGTAAAGTCTCCCGCGACCTAAGATTATCCTTATACGGAAATTGTGTTTAAAAAAATATTCGGCGTGGTAGGATGCGAAGAGGTAGGATGCGGCGAGGTGACCGCTTAATCGACTACGCTCTGCTATGCGATCCTTAGCTGTGCGCCACTTAAAGTCCTCAGTTTTTTGCTAATTGATATGCCCTTCCTTCTATTTTTAACCCTCTTCTGATTTCGTAACGTAAAGGTTTTTTTGTCAGGAGTATTCTTAGTTATGTTTGATGGACATCAGGTTAATTCAGCAATAGCCTCTTTTAATATTGTTGTACGGTTTTTTATTTATACCTTTTTTTTATATACCTTTTGGGATGGTATTTTCTTATGAAAAATATCAATTTTACTGTTTTACTTAGCTCTATAATTAAAGAGCACGATAGGAACTACATTGCATATTACTTAATAAATTCTTAGGCTTTCACTGGAAGTCGTTTAAATCCTCCAGCATAACTTTTTGAGTTAGATAAAGATATTAGCAGGAGATAAACTCGGTACTTGCCGACTGTAATTTTGCCAAATGTACGTAAAACTTTTCTTCGAATCCGTTTGGATCTTTGGAGAAATGTTTATCAATAAATAATGGGTAAGCGGCCGACCTTAAAGAAAATCAGTCAAAACCTTTTGGAATTATAAATGGCTAAAATAAATTTGGTAAAAGCTAGAGAAATGATGATGATTATGACTTTAAGTTATTTTTTTTAACAACTTACAACTACCGTACTAGGAATGTATTCTGTGTACGGACACATTTCTTTATAGAACAGCCATAATCAGAATAAAAATTGTGACTCGCACAAACTGTTGTGCCTTGTTAAGATCGGATATACAATAATGCACGGCTGGGGTAGTGCCAAACCGTGTAATATATCCGTGTAATATTATGTGCAACACCACATGGGACAATACTTTGTTGTGCTGATTTTGAGTTTTTTGTTCCCGTTTCATTTGTAAAGTCTCCCGCGACCTAAGATTATCCTTATACGGAAATTGTGTTTAAAAAAAAATTCGGCGTGGTAGGATGCGGCGAGGTGACCGCTTAATCGACTACGCTCTGCTACGCGATCCTTAGCTGTGCGCCACTTAAAGTCCTTAGTTTTTTGCTAATTGATATGTCCTTCCTTCTATTTTTAACCCTCTTCTGATTTTGTAACGTAAAGGTATTTTTGTCAGGAGTATTCTTAGTTATGTTTGATGGACATCAGGTTAATTCAGCAATAGCTACGTCTAATATTGTTGTACGGTTTTTATTTATATCTTTTTAGGGTTCCGTAGCCAAATGGCAAAAAACGGAACCCTTATAGATTCGTCAAGTCTGTCAGTCTGTCTGTCTGTCTGTCTGTCTGTCTGTCCGTCCGTATGTCACAGCCAATTATTTCCGAAACTATAGGAGCTATACTATTGAAATTTGGTCAGTCGATGTATTCTGTGAACCGCATTAAGATTTTTACATAAAAATAGAAAAAAAACAATACATTTTGGGGGTCCCCATACTTGGAACTGAAACTCAAAAATTTTTTTTTCATCAAACCTATACGTGTGTGTATCTATGGATAGGTGTTTAAAAATGATGTTAAGGTTTCTATTATGATTTTTTTCTAAACTGAATAGTTTGCGCGAGAGACACATCCAAAGTGGAAAAATTTGTGTCCCCCCCCCTCTAACTTCTAAACTAAGAGAGTGATAAAACTAAAAAAAATATATGTTGTTCTTTACCATGCAAACTATCAACGAAAATTGGTTTGAACGAGATCTAGTCAGTAGTTTTTTTTTAATACGTCATAAATCGTAATACGCAATTTACCTTTCATCCAATCAATACACTAGTATATAAACATCGATGAAAGTTACAACGAACTACAAAAACTTTTATATGATGTTACTTGCTGATACGGAACCCTTCATGGGCGAGTCAGACTCGCACTTGGCCGCTTTTTTTTATATACCTTTTGGGATGGTATTTTCTTATGAAAAATATCAATTTTACTGTTTTACTTAGCTCTATAATTAAAGAGCACGATAGGAACTACATTATATATTACTTAATAAATTCTTAGGCTTTCACTGGAAGTCGTTTAAATCCTCTAGCATAACTTTTTGAGTTAGATAAAGATATTAGCAGGAGATAAACTCGGTACTTGCCGACTGTAATTTTGCCAAATGTACGTAAAACTTTTCTTCGAATCCGTTTGGATCTTTGGAGAAATGTTTATCAATAAATAATGGGTAAGTAACTGTTCATGTATTTAATATTTAACTTTATTCTATAAATGTTAAATATTGCTACAATAATGATGTTTGTACAGATATTCTGTGAGCTATTACTAGTCTAGTTTTCATGGTTTAAAAGTCTCGTTTTACACGACTATTAGTCTTTCTTTGAACGATACGATTAATGTGTTTTCACCACCTACAATTTTAAAGAAATTTCATATACCAAGTTTTTAAAACGAAAGTAAAAGCTGTTTTTGCACTCAAATATTTATCCAATACGTTGAAAATGTTACGCATAGTTTTTGAAAATAATAATAATCTGTATGTCATTGATGATTTTAGATTGGTAAAGTGACTTGTTTTTTAACTCCAAAGACGCGCTAGCCATAAAATAAAGCTAATAACATATCATCATCAGCTTATCGCAGTCCACTGCTGGATATAAGTTTTTCCCATTGCACACCGCTCAGATCGATTTTATAATAACTGAATAACGAAATTGTACAAAATCGATTAAATGTCACAGAAGCACCTCAACAGGCGGCCGTAGTAGTAGTAGGTTTCTGCATTCAAAATAATCTGCAAATACAAAAAAGAGTCACTATGCCATATATAAAAAAAAGGTTTGCGAATTGGTCTTCCGACGTTCCGAATACTGCACTTCAAACTTAGCTTGATACTGCACGTTGTACAAAGTTGGAGACTGACCTACTAAATGCTTACATAATGTAGTCAGATGCAGTTCAGTTCGCAATAACAGGACTCTACAGCTTTGAGCTATTTTAAATGTCTTATGGGCTAGCGTACTTAATCCTATTACAGCTTAACAGCTGCAAGTCGAAACATTTAATTCTCTAGAGTATTGAATCTGGGTCAGATTGTGAATGACTATCTTGAAGAGATTAAGTTATAGAATAGACAGGTCGTATTTAAATCTTAAAATATGAGAATATCTCGAAAGCAAGCAATTCTAATAAGATGGCATACTCAACTTATCACTGTGACCTATTGAAGAACTTCGCCAAGGAGCGTCATCTATTTGAGTTTTGGGGAGTGTGCGTCCATCAGCTGCCTGTCATTTCTTCCAATTATCGGTCTATCTAATACTTAGGCTTTAAAATCGTCTGGTATCTTTGTAACCCAAAATACATTACTCTGACGGCTCTTAAAGTTGCCTGGAAGAGATTGCTTTTGGCAATTAGGCCGCCCTTTATACACTAAATTCTTTAAGTACTCTTTTGTAACTCTGTAATATGTTGTACAATTTTTTTTATCTATCTAATTATCAAAGCTTTTAGTCATATTTTGTATAACAATAATATCATACATATTCTACATGGACGTTTCATAATATTCGTGATATATATTTTTAAAAGAAGTAGATTATTGATGTATAACACCCACACACAGATAAAAGGATATACACTTATCACACATTGTTTATCCTGTGTGGGAACCACACTCATGTATCTCTGTAAGCTCGAACAAAAGTTTATATTAATATGTGTTGTAGGTGAGTATAAAAAAGGTACATATTTATTCTGTACGGTAAATCTGTCTTATATTGAAGGGGCCGCCTCCACGTGCGAATGAATCGCGATAGATCTATTATTGGGTAATTTCTATGAAAGAATGATTACTTCTTCCGCCTATCGTCAGTCGTCGATAATATTCGTGTTCCTTAGTTTACGCGGTAAATTCACATGATTAAAACATCATTAAGGGCCACAGCACACTAGCTACTTTTAGCATCGGCGATCGGCGATCGCATAGCGATTTTGCGACTGCATCGATGCTGCATCGCGTTTTAGCGACTTCCTGCGTTCGATCGCGGTATCGGAAACGCGCGTTTTAGCGACTGCTCAGATGCCTGGATCGCGTCGGCTGTAGTCTGTCGGCGTATTGTCTATAATTTTCCGGTGCCAAATCTATGCTACCGTTTTGTACCGTATTTCGCTTCTAAAAAGCGATTTGTTGCCGATCGCCGATGCTAAAAGTAACTAGTGTGCTGTGGCCCTAAGAGGCGCTCATAGCCAAGTTGCAACGATGGTTCGGACAGTACTTGGATGGGTGACCGTTAGTGGCATAATATCATTGACCTCACCATGATATACGGGCACGTTAAGCAGTCCGTTCCGTTTTTATCATAGAATAAGAGTCGTGAAACTTAGTTGGAGGCCTTAGAGCGGCTTATAAACATCCAACAACAAGATTACGTAGCCACAACGATGTCTTGCCAGTTCCTAGCCCACATTTGACCTGCGTGGGGACGTATGGCCTTAACCCTTTCCTGAGATGAGACCCGAGCCCAGCACGAGTATTGTTATTTTTCTTTTAACTAAAAAGCAATGAATACACACACATATACACGAAACATGAAAATAACATACAAACACTAAATTGTTTTGTCAATTACACGAGTATAAATGTGAAGAAGTTTCCATAAAAGAAACGATAGTTTATCTGTCCGACTTGTCTAAAAATTGGGACCGTGAAATGTTTTTATTTGTCCAAAAGGCGAAGTGCGATTGAGACCCGATGCCAATCACTTTAATATCGATACATGTCGCAAAAGTTTCAATGTTTCAAGTGACATCCTTACACTTTTTCGTAATTTATTGAAAGCTTTTATCTCGGAATCGTAAGATGATTTTAATATGCGTGAGTATGTTATTTGTATCTTTAGTTTCTTTACAAACAAAAAAGATGAAAAAAAAAAATCACACAGAAGACCATTCTATTAATGACAGCATTCTTGCTCTTGTATTTCGTTGGTGAGTGTGAGAAAGGAGACCTGGTAGAGGAGGAGAGGAGGAGAGGGTTGATATGCTTAAGTAAAAAAAAAACTAAAAAGTACATTACATCTTTTATATGTATGTCTTTTGTATGTATGTATTTATGTATGTAAATATGTATATGTATGGAGTATTTTCATTAGCAAAATATAATTCTAAACTTATTGCACCGTCAACTACACAATCTGGGAGATTTTATATCCAGCCCTAATTTTCAGTTGTCAGCAACCTTGTAAGTGAGACATGGACAGAGGCACGGGTATTATTATTTTTTGCTGCCTGATTGGAAAGCATGAATAGAAAATAAAAGTAGTGGTCATGATAGTCATTGCGAATGGTGACAATGTAGCATGGTAACCGTAACACTAAAAATGGCGACACACGACCACACGAGTGCTATCATTTTATGTTGATCTTTTTAGGGTTCCGTAGCCAAATGGCAAAAAACGGAACCCTTATAGATTCGTCAAGTCTGTCTGTCTGTCTGTCTGTCTGTCCGTCCGTATGTCACAGCCAATTATTTCCGAAACTATAAGAGCTATACTGTTGAAATTTGGTCAGTCGATGTATTCTGTGAACCGCATTAAGGTTTTTACATAAAAATAGAAAAAAAACAATACATTTTGGGGGTCCCCATACTGTGAACTGAAACTCGAAATTTTTTTTTCATCAAACCTATACGTGTGGGGTATCTATGGATAGGTCTTCAAAAATGATGTTGAGGTTTCTAATATCATTTTTTTCTAAACTGAATAGTTTGCGCGAGAGACACTTCCAAAGTGGAAAAATGTGTGTCCCCCCCCCTCTAACTTCTAAAATAAGAGAGTGATAAAACTAAAAAAAATATATGTTGTACATTACCATGTAAACTACCAACAAAAATTGGTTTGAACGAGATCTAGTGAGTAATTTTTTTTTAATACTTCATAAATCATAACACGCAATATACCTTTCATCCAATCAATACACTAGTATAAAAACATCGATGAAAGTTACAACGAACTACAAGAACTTTTATATGATGTTACTTGCTGGTACGGAACCCTTCATGGGCGAGTCCGACTCGCACTTGGCCACTTTTTTTGTTTTGTTTGTGAGAGTATAATTTGACTGCACGGTTGGCCTAGTGGCTTAAGCGGTCGCCACGCCGCTTCCTACTACGCCAAGTGTCGTGGGTTCAAATCCCACGTAGGACAACACTTTGTGTGATTCACAAATTGTTGTTCTGAGTCTGGGTGTTCTTTGTGTCCGTTTCATGTATGTTTGTAAAGTCCCCCGACACAGGAATTTATATTCCTAATGCGGGAGTTGTCTTTAAAAAATAAAAAAATAAAAAATAAAATAAAAAAATATAAGTGTTATCATAAAGGAAGGTAGGTAGGAAGGTAGGAAGGAAGTAGAGCCATGTTGACTTCAGCACGAAATGGCAAACTCAACCAGGGCAGTACTCCCCTCACAAAGAAGACCAACCTAAAAATGAACGAATTCGTGATGTCGTATTTCGCTGGCGAGTATGAGATCGTAGGCCCAATGATGCAGTAGTAGTGCATGTAGGCTGGTGAGCCGCACTCCTGGATTCTACTCAAGTTTTCTATCAATCAGAGTAGAGTCATTTTGGCAGACCTAAACAAATAAAAACAGGAAATATATATATTACTTTTTGGTACTTAAGAATCCGTCACCATCCTTCCTTCACGGATGTTATTGATGCAAGTTGCAACTATGTACGAAGTGTTCAGGCAATTGAGATACTTTGCGAACCTCCAACTATTTTGGGCAACCTATTAAAATGCGGGAAACTGTATTTAATGTACGGAATAATAACCTGTTGTACTAAAACCGGTAGCTCTAAGCTACGAATTCTGCTTTTAGCATTTATTGTGTAAGGTCAATGGTTGACATTTCCAAATTTAGAATAAATAGTTATACAATTTTCTGTAGGTTAATTTGACGGGTCTATGGGCCACCGCAGACTAGCTACTTTTAGCATCGGCGATCGGCAACTAGTCGCTTTTTAGAAGCTAAATACGGCGACCGAACGCTCTACACCGCACACTTAAAAACGCCAAACGCGGAGATTGAGTCGCTTTTTAGAAGCGCGACACAGCAGCTGAACGCTACTTTCCGAACACATTCGGATGCCGGTAGCATCGATTTGGCATCTGAGCAGTCGCTAAAACGCGCGTTTCCGATACCGCGATCGAACGCAGGAAGTCGCTAAAACGCGATGCAGCATCGATGCAGTCGCCAAATCGCCGATCGCCGATGCTAAAAGTAGCTAGTCTGCGGTGGCCCTATTTGCTAACGTCCGTGCTAGTCCGTGTGGAGACGGATTAAGAACACAAAGTTTCACCACCCCTATTTATTCTATGGGTGTCGTAAGAGGCGATTAAAGGTACAAAATAAGCAGCTAACATCACTGCCAAGAAAAGGAAAACTTGAAACAAACCCTTTACCAATCCGTCTGGGCAGCGTGGTATAAGAGGCCAAAACCTCCTTTCTAAGGAGAGGCCTATGTCCAGCAGTGGACTGTTAAAGGCTGTTGATGCTGATGAAAATGATTTGCTAACGTAGCATAAAGTTTTGACCGATAAGTTAGAGTACACAGGTTTGATTCATACTGCTCTTCAGATGACGTCATGACGCTTACTTGGTACTAGCCTTTTCTCACAGCTCCACACGTATATATTATTCATCGTGTTAAAAAGTATTTTAAGTTTCTGCATTTTAAATTTTATTGGTAGGTTTCAAGTGCAGCAGTTTGGTCGTGAAAGCGTAACAGACAGACAGAGCTATTTTCGAATTTGTAATATTGTCATGGAAGTATGGATCCTACTCTTCGAATCCTACTTCATAAAATCTATTATTAGACCAGGGTAGAAGCCTTTAGAATAATAAAAAGTGAAATAAAATTATAGTAGGATGAAACCTCCCCGTCTGTTTCTTTCGGCTAATCTCTGAAACCGTTAGATCGATTTTGACGGGACTTTCACTGAAAGATAGGTGATGATATAAGGATAGAAAAATAATATATTTTTTAGACTTACTTTGCCCCGCGGCGTTACCTTCCGTCTTTATTTCACTAAAGGAATTATAATCTCAAATTAAATAAATATTTTATAAATAATCGGACATCTTACACACAACTTCATCTAGTCCCAAACTAAGCAGAGCTTGTATTATGGGTACTAAACAACTGATATAAATATATAAACATACTTTTTTTTTGTAAATGCATATATATTATACATAGAAAACACGCAGACTCCGAAACAAATATTTGTGGATTACACAAACCCGGGAATCGAACCCGAGACCTCCTGATCAGCAGCTGCATACGCAAACCACTAGACCAACAAGGCAGTTAGATTGTTAATTGCTTGTAATATAACCAAATCACTAATTGTATTCGCCTCTACAAGTTCAAAAAATGTTAATTAAATGTTTCCGACGATCTAAGATTAAGCGTCCATCTTGATTTTTCGAATTGTAACCTTTTGTAACGGGCTTTGTTTACTAATAGGCCCTTCCTTTGTTTTTTAATTGTCTCAAATAACTTATCAATGAATTTTAAATCGGCCTTACTAATGTTATAAATACGAAAGTAGCCCTGTCTGTCTGTCGGTCCGGCTTTCACGGGAAAGCTATTGAACCGATTTTAATGAGACTTGGTACACATATATACTAATATTATATAGCTAAAGAGTTGGTTTATTTGTTTGGTTGAACGCGCTAATCTTAGGAACTACTGTTCCGATTTGAAAGAATCTTTCAAAGTTAGATAAAAGGCCCATTTATCGAGGAAGGCTATAGGCTATATATCATCATCATCATTATCCGCCTATAGCAGTCCACTGCTGGACATAGGCCTCTCGAATTGCACGCCACTTAGTTCGATCCTCAGCTACTCGCATCCAGCTCCTGCCAGCCGTCTTGCGCAAATCATCACTCCACCTGGCCTGTGGACGTCCTACACTACGTTTGCCGAGACGCTATATATATCGTCACGCTACAACCAATAGGAGTGGAGCACTAATGAAGAATGTTTCAAAATCGGTTTTTTCTCCTCTTTTCTCTGTGTGCTGCTTAAACGGTTAAAGTTTCTCAAAAATTATGTTACCCTTCTAAAGAGAAGTCCTAGAAAAAAGTACGGGCCAGCATATGTTTATGTGTAATGGTTCTCTCACTATAACCTTTTTTATTGAAATACAAATTTGTTTCCGCGGTAAAGCAATACGCTATGGTCAGTAACGATGCAGGCGGGGCTGCATGGGTCAACTATAGTCTATAGCCTGCGAAAGGACATAGGCTACTTTCTACCGCGATACCCGATATAATAATTTTACTATTAAAGGTTTTAACTGAGATACCAATTACGATGATATAAATCTTTTATAATTCTTGTGTGAGTGTGTATGTCACTGAACTTCTCTCAAACGACTGGACCGATTTTGATGAAATTTTTTGTGTGTGTTCAAGGGGATCTGGGAATGGTTTAGATTCGCAATTGGACCCGGTAGGTGGCGCTGCGATCAAGTTCTGGGATTTTAAAGTTGGGCGGTACGAAGTTTGCTGGGTCAACTAGTACGATATAAGTGTAACATGACAGAGTCATAATAGTTGTCATTATATAGTTTTTTACTGAGCTAAGTGTAGTGCCTTCCATCTACACTGGGGACAACACTTAGTGTGAACTACAAATTGAACACCGACTCGGTGTTTTTATGTCCGTTTTAAGGACGTTTGTTAAAGCCCCTGCAACCTAGCATATAGTCCTGTTTTTCCATTAAAAGTAAGAAAGAATATTGAAAACTAAACACACAAGGCAAAAAAATCAGGCAGTACAATTCAAGATTCAAGCCCTACATTTCTAAAAAGGTTCTACAGCCGACCGTTTGCTATAATTTATTGTGTGTAATAACACGGATCGAGACCGTTCGACAATGCCTTCTTATTGGATGGAGCAAATCGTTTGAATATTTTGTATGAAAACGGTACTTAATGTGTGAAAATTTTAAATTTTTTATTGAAGTAATTGAAGATAATGGTTTGAAGTATACTTACGTATACTTGAGTTTATTTTTACCTTCCGATGGAAATAAAGGGTGTTATTTATCGAATGTCTGTGGCATCGTAGCTTTAAAATAGCTGAAACGACTATGATTAGATTTTTTTATTGCGTCAAATTTTGATATAATGCTGATGTCGGGAATATTAAAAAAAAAATATTTAGTGTTTTGTTTTTCAATAATTCTGAAATATAAGAAATCTATTTCTTGACCCATAAAATCAAAAGTTGTGTTAAAATATAGCTTAATTGTTACTGTTACTAACACATCTACCCTAATTTATAACTCGGCAATCAAACTTGAGATCTCTTGATTAGCAGTCGCATAAGTATACGATATACCAACGAGGTAGTTTATATGTATAAAAAAACATAATAATTTAAATACACCTTCAATCTCATTAAAATTAGCCAAGATTTACGTTATATCACGAACCAGTTGTCTTCAGTAGATGAACCTCCACGCAGCATTAATTCTAAATTTCGCATTAATTCCCATATTCGTGGCAGAACTTCTAAAGTTCATTTACGTTCAAACTATGTTCTAAAACTTCTTTAGCACTTTCTAACGTACTCCAAGTTATAACATTTAATTGAGGTAACTAATTCTGATAAGTTTTACGTGGATTAAGATTGTAAAGGAAATATCAAGCTTAAATTTAATTATCAAATTTCAGCGTACATGAGAGTCGTAATTTTTGCCTAATACTCTAAGATGATCTAGAGGTCTCGGTATCCCGGGTCGGACTGTTGTTGAGTTTTTTTACAAGAAATTCTTAATAGCAGCCCGGGGTATAGACAATGGCGGTGTTTCACGCCGTGACATTAGGAAGTCAGTGCCCTTTAATATTTTGACAACTACTTCAGCTTTTCAATTCAGTTCTTCCTCATTGTTACGGCCAAAACTGATATTCAACTAAAACTGGTTGAACTAGTGGCTGACACCAAATAAACTTGGGTATAATAAAAGCTAGGAAGATGATTCTAAGACGATGCGAAATTGGATCAATAATATTTGCATGGTGATTAAGAATACGCAGTAATATCACCTTTGATTATTCTGTGTGTTTCGTGAAGAAAACTACGCAGGAAAACAGAACTGCAAACAGAAGACAGACAAATGATTTTATTTTGCAAGTAAATCTTTGATCGATGGTTTTAGACGTCGGACTTTACAGCTAGATGGTATCGGCATTTCCTAAAACTCCTTTTGGGAAGAAATGCCGAAAAAAGCGCAAAGGTATTTTAAGTTCGTGTACAATGATTAAATAATAAACTTTACGAGTACAGTATAGGGTCTCGGTTGGCCTTTCAAAGAAAGAAGTATAGTTTTAGGTCAGCCTGTCTATACAGCCGGCACACGAGCCCCGGCCACCGTTTTACCCAATAGGTATTAGTCAAGATTAACGACTCGGAGCACGACACTACCGCCAGCAGGACATTTAACTGTGGAAATATTCAAAACCACCAGAAAAATACTAATTTTATCTTATATTAAAAGGTCTAGCCTCTAAAAGGTCTCTACTCACATTTACAAAAGAATGGAATAATTTCCATAAAAACACGTTAATAATAATTACTCTACTTCAACCCTTCTGGCCAGCATGATACACTGGGCTAAACTTTCTTTCTAAGACGAGAACTGTGGATAAATACGAGTAATACTGAGGTTCCTTCTTTTCATTTTTGTTTCCAACTAGAACAGAAATTGAAAGAAGATTGTTGATCACTATACAGATCTTTTTTTTCCATTACATCTCATTGTTAACTGTCATTCTTAAAACCCAATAACTGAATGATGAAAACTCGCCATGGCAAACTCGCAATAAAAAGAGAAAATATTTGCTGGTTTATATTTGATACCTAAGTAATGAATTACGGGTTATAAGAACCTTTTACAATTATCCCTTTTATATTAAAAACCTATTTTATCCAGAAGCTTATTGAATTATAATTTAGCTTTTGGTTTATATTGTGTGGTTGAATTTATAGGTATAATAAAACTTTCATTACAATTTAGATATGCGATGTGTAGGAAATAGTCCTTTCAATCAGGTTCCAACAAATTGTAGTTTTGTGTGAAAGCTTGGAACCAGCTCCCCGAGCTAAGTAATTTATGGGAATGAAGTCATATCAACGCTTAGTCACGTGGTCAAAGCAAAACACAAGTCAATAATACAACATAATAGAGGCGCTGTATTTTAGAAACGACTGTGAAGATTCAACGCGGGACACTTGCATGTGATCCGTAATGCGTCACTTTTTCTTAACGTGAACGAACTACAAAACTGCATGTAACAGTATATAGTTCTAAGATATTTAAAAGAAGTTACAAATCAAAAAAAAAAACTAAACAAGTAATGAAAGAGCATCACAAAACACTTTCGTTTCTTGTCGAAAAAGCCTCCGTTTTCACATCAATTGTATATTAAAGTTAAATACAAACAGCCCTATCTGTCATAAACATTGTTTCGGAAAAATCTCGTCTCGTTTTTGTAGGATTATCTTTCAATTTTGTACATTGAGGGCAGGATTTCTCCGATCTGTAGTCAAAATATTAAAACCAATACATTTGATAGTTTTTCTTTAACACATTTTGTTTATGTATTTTGCAAACAAGAAATAGAAAATGAAACATGAATTAACTAGTGAATAAGAGTTCCTCTATTCATGTCCTAGGGCTATTTTTAGATCACAATCTGTGGAATCGAAATACACACCAGATGGACCCAAAATTAAGGAGCTTACTGGCATGTCTAGCTTTCAAAAAAAGGCTGTAATAAATGTAATAAAAAAAAATTAATAAATATTTTCCTAAAAATTAAATTTCAGATCGTGTATAGAATGAAAAAGAAACTAATAACCGTAGTGCGTCATTTAGCGGTTATAGGTCGCCATTTTGCGAGTCATGGCGTTCCAATTATCAGATAGTTTCCTGTGGCTTCGACGTGTCAAGGCCCACCGTGGATCAAAAGGGCTATTGTGCTTTGAGGTGGAACCTCAAAGAATTGAAGACTGTTATTAGCCCAATAAAAAGCGTGGGCCATTGTATTTGTCAGTTTGTTGTATTTGGAGTTTCTTTATTCACTATAATGTTTTTAAAATGTCATTCTTTTTCTACGTCAATTATTTCTTTCAGAGATATATTTGTATGCGTTTTTGTTACTTTTCCTTTTCTAAATTAATCATTACTTAATTTAACAAGAAATTGTTCAAATCGACTTTTAGAACATGTGATGTGATGTGACTAAAATACTTTCTCAAAAATTATATTGGTAGGAGTCTGCAGTGAAATTCATAGCACTCCATAAGTAAACCAAGACCAAATTTTGGTCCTGTACGGGAATCAATCTTGAATCACTTGATGTTGCAAAGTGACCACAGGTTCTCAATTAACCATTTTGCCATTAATATAGTCAAAAACATCGGCAAAATAGCTTAAAGCTACTGTACAATTAATATTTTTTCCAACAAATTTGTTAATTACTTCGCTGTTGGACGATGTCCCTCACAATTGGAATATCGGAATTAGGTATTGTTTAAGCGAACTAGTACAATACAATAAAACTCACATAAAAGTTTACACAGTTCCATGTCTGTGGTCCAATAAAATTGTTATGTAAATTATTTTGTTTAAGAAATAATATATAAACATTTTGTTGAATTTTAAAAGATAGAACATGTGCTTTCAGTTTTTTTGCTTCTAGAAAGGAAAGGTCCTTAAAGATACCGGTCTCTTCGATCCTATCTCTATCCGATCTCTATCCGAGATATGCGTGATCAGGCTGGCTTGTTTTACAGACTGTAAATAAATTAAAAATTTAGTCTTTTAAACAAAAAAAAGTTTCATCAACCCGACCATAACACGACTACAAAAAACCGCCTCTATGGTTATCGCAGTAAAATGTAGCCTTTGTCCTTTCTCAGGCTTTAGAAATTCTGGCAACAAAATTTCATTTGTATCGGTGTAATGGTTTTTGAGTTTATCGACAGACAGATGCGGCGGAGGACTTTATTATAAAGTATGTAGTGATGTTACCCAGACTATTATTACAAATATGACATCTCATTGATTAAATTTGGTTTAGTAGTTTAGGCTAAACAATATATAAAGACAGCCAAAATAGTATAATGCCTTACTTTTGGTTTCGACTTAGTTGTAAAAAAGAAAAAGATTTTCAAAGCGAACCATTTATGAATCAACTTGAACATTCTTATAATTTGGAAGGGTATGTTGCTTTGTGTTGTGTTTTAAAAGTCAATTCCCATATTAAGAATATAAATTCCCGTGGCACGGGAGACTTTACAAACATACATGAAATGGACACAACACGAACACCCAGACTCAAAACAACAATTTGTGAACCACACAGAGTGTTATCGGACGCAGGATTTGAACCCACGACACTTGGCGCAGTAGAAAGCGGCGTGGACCTATATAAGTTTGAGAAATACCTAAATACAAGGATAGAACATTGAGAGCACTTTATTACATTTCAGCCATGTCATTAAAGATAGAAATTGACATTTGTTCATTCATACTTATGCCTTAAATATTTTTTGGCATTAATTAAATTTATAAATTAAATTGTACAACTAAAAGTTTAAATCATATAAAACCTATTTACATTTACATGGCTCGTGTTATAAATGTTGATTAGAATCAACAAACTCTAGCAATTTTATGCGAGTTGTAAAATTAAGGCGACCTATTGCTGTATATGCGGGTACAGTCAGCAAAGGAATATAGAGAAAACTTTCGATTCGATTATTTTTTATAGACTAGATCACAAAATCTTCACAATATTTTACAGATCATGTGATTTAAGCATCTGCAATCAAACTAGGTAAAGCCTGGATTGTAAAAATGTGTGCATGTATGTAATGTAAAACTGAAAGAATTTTCAAATTACCCTTTATCTTCACCTTGATTAATTCCATCGCTTTATTCGTTGTAGTTGAAAAAAGTAACTTTCATAAACTAGAGGTATTTGTAGGGATTTTTTTTGTTAAGAACAAGCTGTTGACTCCGCGCTTTATCTATCGCCTATATCCTTACTCAACAATCAAAGTATCTTCAGGACATATTTTATGGCAATAGGTTTGGCGGTTTCAACGTGTAAGCGTGACGAATGGACATACAGATTAACTTTCGAATTTATAATATTAGAATGGATTTAATCAAAAATATACTAAACCAAACTCAATCAGTAAAAAAAAATTCAACTAAATGAAATTTTAATCAAAATTGAAACATATAAATTGAGAATGAAAGGTATTTAGAAAGTACCATTTCAAGAAATTATGTATTTAATTACTATTTATAGACTTTTACGATCTTTACACAAAGTTCTTGTTAACAATAGGACTTGTTAGTGATAAAGTTATATTAAAAAGCTACGATAACTTCTATTTCCCGACGTTTCGAACGGGTTATATCGCGTGCGGTCATTTGTATTGATAGTTATTTGATTGATATTATTTAGCTCCTGACTGTACATGTTGCCTAGTCGGCTTAAGAGATTGGGTGTATTTAATAGCTATTTTATGGATAGTGCTTTAACTCCAAGTATAAATATTATGTGCGATATATCTTTTACGTGTCATGTTTTGTATTTTTTGTTACACAAAACTTTTTTATTGACACTATAACATAAATCTTAACGTGAGAATGAAAGATAGGTTTTTTTAATGAAAGCAATTGGAGTAACGTGTCTTTTCGTGATGTAAGTGACATATACAGTGTGATCACTTTACAGTGATAAAGTCTAACACTGTATATAGGTTCAAATCGCGTTGGGAACTAGTTAGGTACCACAAAATGTATCTCTTATAATTATATCTTTTTTCTTAGATGTCTGTTTTATATATATATATATTTAACGTACTAAAATGACTCTACCCTTCCTGGAAAGCATGATCAGAATCTAAGTGTTAAGGCCATCACACTTGCTGCGAATGCAGACAATAAAGTATGGCGGCCCACACTATGGCGGGAGATGTTTTTTCACGCACCGTTGAAAGGACCCGGGATCATAGTGGGAAGGAAACATGTGAGCTGGAAGTGATTTCCAGTTTTTTACTACTCGGCACAGGAAGGAAGAGTTGAATCGTTTCGTTCTGAGTTCTAAAAGAGTACATTTTCAATCAACATGGATGTTGCTCAGCAAAGTTTTGTTCTATTGAATTAAACCTCCCGAATCCTGGAAGGAAACAATATTTTGGGAATTGTCTCTAGACTTGTCAATTAAACTACCTCTTCCAATGTTCTACTTCTTTCTTCTTCTACTTTGCTTAGATCTTGTAAAAATAAATAAGTAAATATTTTGGACTTCTTACACACAACGCCATCTAGTCTCAAACTAAGCAGAACTTGTATTATTGGTACCCTATACAAATATAAACATACTTTTTCCACACAAACACTTGGTCCAACACGGGAATCAAAACCGAAACCTCAAACACAGCAGTCACATATGCTACCACTGAGGCATCGATGCAGTCAAATAGTTTATACATATATGGCAAATACTATTCATTTTTAAAACATATCCTTAAAATAATTACAAACATTTTTTGAATCCATTTATCGTCATCATCCTATCGCAATTCACTGCTAGCCATATGCCTCTCTAATTGCACGCTACTTGGTTCGATCGGCTTCTATAATCACATATAATTTATCAAAATGTAGGTAGTAGAGCTACGCTAGTAGGTAGTAGAGCCATTAGAGAGATAGAGATTTCAGCACGAATGGGTCCGCACGATCGGGGCAGTACTACCCTCACACGGGGCAGTACTATCCTAATAATGACAGCATTCTTGCTGTCGTATTTCGTTGTTGAGTGTAAGACCGGAAGCCTAATCATTCTGCATTATTTTCCCAGCTTCCAGAGGCCGGGAGATGATGCAATGATGCAGAAACATCCGATCAGGTCGTCATGGTATGGCGAATAACTACATTTTTTTTTGGGGTTGCTCCCCTACACGTAACGTGGTGATGATTTGATTTGAGAATGATGCAGAATTATCTAACCTGGCTGCCATGGTATGAGTCATACATTGCCTACCCTCACAATGAGAAATCACCATGATTCCTACTCATGGATTCTACTCATGCTTTCGATCAGACAGAGTAGTCATTTTGGTAGGCTTAAATATATAAAAAAAACATTGCTTTGAATAATCATGCATAAAGCAAAGTTGGAAAAACTATTTTCTCATCAAGAAAACAGCCAAGCTTTTGATTAAGGCTCTTCAGAAGCTTGTCTAGGTAAAAGTAATATTTCTCGCATAATTTATTAGCCAAGCTGCCCATTGGATAGGATAAAACAACTTGGATTAATACGTTTATTGGTTGTTAGAAAAAGATTCATCCTTATGGCAATATTTTAGTTCATCGATAAGTATAATGTATTTGGACGTAATAATTATATTAAGGCCATTAAATTAATAGAAAGAGTAATAACTATATAAGGTTACCTTCTTTTACAAGTAATAAAATTGTAGTGTGTGTTTGTACTTAGAGCATTTGAAAGTATATACGACACTTACATCAAAAATATTTTTTATCGGTGATTGTTTGCAATTACCTAAGGATACTAACGAACTAGCTTTTGATCACAATTATCTCCCATCTACCTGTTAATTCAGAACATAATCTGTTTATTTAGTTGGACACGAAGTTAAAACTTTTCAAATTGTATTCACGTATTCCGTGATGTTATTAAACATACGTTAGAAATTAAATTTTAACAATATTACTACAATACGTGTTTTCCTAACACACTCAAATTTGTCTGCGCCGCAGACCGTGAAATGTAATGCAAAGCTAATAAAGTGATGTATGTGTTCGTTTAAATTGTAAGGGAACCTTTGCACCTGGTTCTGGAGTTATGTTCTGAAGAGTCTAAAGTGGATATGTTATGATATTTTCATAAATATAACTGAATAGTCTGACAAATTACTAGTTTTTTTTTCTTTTGTATTTCTCATTTCTACCCGTACGCGTCGAATAGCCGTCTCATCAGATAATGAGAGTGGCAGAACAGAGTGCACTTAAATTTATGCACACACATGTATACCTACTATAATATTTCCTGCCCAGTTGGCTGGTCTCCGTTGATATTGGCCGCTGAGGCCGAAATCGGCTAGGTTATATTTGAAGTTTTCCATAAGAAATTTAATTTACATGAACTAGTATAATTTACATGATGCTATTATAAAGCTGATAATCTTCTTCAATGTATATTCTATCCGAAACAATTTACCGTATCTGACAAGAGATCATGAAGTTTAAACAAGCAAAAAACCTTTTTGTTTTACAAGAGGACCCATGCTTTGGAGCCCAGTGTTTGTGTTGATAATTAAAAAGTTAATGTTCACATTCAACTATCCTCTACTCAATCATTTCAGTTAAACCTCAAAATTCAAATTGCTAACAAGAATTGCTTTTACATCTAAATGAACCGTTTTTCGTGTATTGCTATTAGAAAGAAAATTAATACATAATATTCAACCATTAAATCCTTTTTTTTTAATTTAAGTCTACCAATAGGGCCTTAACTTTTTTTTTATGTGTGTAAAATCATCATGGACCGTCACCCCACCGGGGGTTACGACGGGGTGGTGTGTCGGACTTGAACCGACTAAAAACCACACAGTGTGACGACCCTCTCTTAGGCGGCGTCTGGCACCCACCGACGCCGCCCCTTCGTGGCTGGCCACATAATGCATGTGGAGGAAAAACCCGTTCCGTCCACCCACGGCCACACTCAAGGCGGCATGAGGCGCAGATGTTCGCGCCTCGAAAAGGGCCTTAACTCTGCGGCAAGCATGAGTAGAATCCAGGAGTAGGGGTACCTCCTCTACATGTAAAGCGGGGATGATTTATTTATTAGGTTTCTAAAACCATTTTCCGATTTAGATATCCCTTTATGAGTTATTCAACTTGAAGCGCATTTTTTTTAAAAACAGGGCGTCCCCTTTCTTCTAAAAGCGAAACGACGGGCTCAAAAAATCAGAAAAAAAAATCACCATAGTAGTCCATACATTGAACTTTCAAGAAAAACTTTTTTATTTCAGGAGTTATAGGGGGCCTAATTTGTAAAATGAACTTACTTGGAAAACTTCGTACAAAAATAAAGAAATAATAAGTAAACATAACAATTGTCTATTCGACACGATTTAAATTTACCTACCATTATGACTACGGAACCCTATTCTATGCGTTGCCTGACACGCACTTGGGCAATTTTTTATTTATGAACCAGTGATAATATTGAACAATATCGCGTCATTTACGTAGATTGCTATTGAATTCATCTATAAAAATAAATAAAATTGGAGTGTCTGTATCTAATATAAAATCCACAGTTTTTTAGGGTTCCGAAGTTCATAACTCGGAACCCTTATAGATTCGTCATGTCCGTCTGTCCGTCCGTCCGTCCGTCCGTCCGTCCGTCCGTCCTCGACTTACCGTCCAAACGGTAAGTGCTAGAAAGATGAAAGTTTGCATGAATACGTGTTGTAATTACGTCGACAAAGCGCTACAATAAAATTATGAAAAATAATTTTATTTGGGGTACCTCCCCTACACGTAAAGTGGGGATGATTTTTTTTTCTCGAGGCTACCCCATCGTGTGGGGTATCATTAGATAGGTCTTTTAAAAACAATAAAGGGTTTCCTAGACGATTTTTTGATTTAGGTATCCGTTTGCGAGATATTTCACTTTAAAGGGCACTTTTTTGTAAAAACAGGGCGTCCCCCCCCCTCTAAAAGCTAAACGGCTGGCTCAAAAAATCTGACAAAAATCGTGATGGTGGTCCATCTAATGAACTTTGAAGGAAAACTATAACCGATTAGATGACTTTCTTAGTTCAGGAGTTATAAAGGCTTATATGGTAAAATGCGCTCACTTGGAAAACGTCATACAAAATTAACGTATTATTACGTAAACATAACAATTATCTATTGGATACGATTTTAAATCCACATACCATTATAGGTGACTGAGGAACCCTTTCCTGTGCGTGGCCTGACACGCACTTGGCCGATTTTTACTAAATGGTACTGACATCCCAAAAATGAGATTTTTAAAATGTTTGTCTGTCAGTCCTTCTGTCTGTTTATTCCGGGTAATCTCTCGAACGGCTGGACCGATTTTGACGGGACTTTCACTGGCTGATGACACAAGGAGTAACTTAGGCAAAAATATTTTTAGACAAGTTTTGCTCCGCGGCGTTACTCACGAAATACAACAATAACCACGGGACTTAGCTAGTTATTCATATAGTTATTGACTGCCTTGTTAGTCTAGTGGTTAGCGTATGTGGCTGCTGATCAAGAGGTCTCGAGTTCGATTCCCGGGTCGGACTAAATATTTGTGTGATCCACAAATATTTGTTTCGGAGTCTGGGTGTTTTCTATGTATAATATGTATGTATTTACAAAAAAAAGTATGTTTATGTATTTATATCAGTTGTTTAGTACCCCATAAACAAGCTCTGCTTAGTTTGGGACTAGATGATGTTGTGTGTAAGATGTCCGAAACATTTATTTATTTATTTAGATGGAGTACTAGAATCATCAACGCTAATTTCGGAAGTGCAGTGCTGAATTCATCTCTCTGATAATATTACAGTAATTATTAGTAAATGGCTATAAATTATCCAGGTTCGTTCAAATAAGCACAGTATTATACAAACCACACGAAATACGCTGATTATTTCAACTAATGGCCTAATTACTCAAACAAAAAGGTAGTGACATTCACATTAATGTCTCACGCAATTGTTGAATATTTACAAAATACAAACTCCGATATGAAAATACCTACGTACTTATTTATTTATAAATTGCTGCGTATTATTTTTCCGCGGTTATTTTTGAATAACCGAAGGGCGCGAAGCTAATCTATACATAATTAAAATTGCATACACAAACCATCTCTACGATATCTATATAAATAAATAAAATTTGAGTGTCTATATGTATATTAAAGGAACAGTTCTTTACTAGATGCATATGAAAGTATATTTAAGGTACTGACATCCAAAAGGCAATTTCTAAAATTTTTGTTTGTCTGTTTGTGTGTTTCGAGTAATTTCTGGAACGGCTGGACCGGCTGGGGAGAGACCGGCTAGAGGAGAGACCGGCTAGAGGAGAGACCGGCTAGAGGAGAGACCGGCTAGAGGAGAGACCGGCTAGAGGAGAAACCGGCTGGAGGAGAGACCGGCTGGAGGGACTCAGCTAGTTTTAAATAAAATTAGACAAAGTTATTCTTTATATCATCAGCTATCTTCCAGTGAAAGTTAAAATCGGTACAGCCATTCCAGTGATTAGCCGGAACGAACCGACTGTCTGTCGGTTACGAGATAATTATTTTATGTAATTACCGTGTACACTTTTATATTATATAAAGCTGTGGCCGCGGCTCCGTTTGTATCCTAGGGGTATGAAAAATAGATGTTGTCCGATTCTCAGACATACCCGATATGCACATAAAATTTCATACAAATCGGTCCAGCCGTTTCGGAGGAGTATGGAAACGAACATTGTGATACGAAAATTTTATAACATTCTCAACCCGAACATATGGTAGCAAGAAAAAAAAAATGTTGGTGCTACTTTTGTAGCAAGAAAAATAATTCCTCACACTTAACTATTAAGAAACATTGGTTTTGAAGGCCGCCGAAAGGGCAAATTGATTTTACCTTATTACTTTAACTTTATTTATTAAAGAGTTCAACAACTAAACTACTTTAAGTTCGAAGAATTCCAATCAATAACAAGCACAGATACCTATCAGTTTAAATGAACTTTTTCTACAACGAGTTTCTACAAATATCAAAGAAATACGCCGAAGAATATTAAGGTGTCGTATCAATAAAATAGATTTGTATTGAACCGTCTGAGTGTGAAATACGAGTTTCCTTTTATTATGTGTACTCGTTCTTTGCGAGTAATGAATGAAATGTTTATATGAATCTTAATTTGTGTAAGTGTACGGCATTGGTGTAAATGTAAACGAGAAGTGATTATAAGTGACTGGTGGCGGGTAGATGGATAGTTGAGGCTCTTTGAGGGCGAAAACTTGATGATAGATTCATCATCATCATCATCAGCCTATCTCAGTCCACTGCTGGGCACAGGCCTCTCCCATTGCACACCACTTTGATCGATTTTGTGCTTCTCGCATCCAGCTCCTGCTAGCCATCTTGCGCAAATCATCATTCCATCTGGCCTGTGGGCGTCGTACACTACGTTTGCCGAGACGCGGTCTCCACTCCAGAACTCTTCTACCCCAACGGTCATGAGTTCTGCGGCTAATATGGCCAGCCCACTGCCACTTCAGCTTGCTAATCCGGTGGGCTATGTCGATGACTTTAGTTCTCTGACGGATAACTTCATTCCTGATACGATCCCTCAGAGAAACGCCGAGCATAGCCCTTTCCATTGCACGCTGAGCAACTTTGAGCTTGTGGACCAACCGCACCGTAAGTGTCCACGTTTCGGCTCCGTATGTCATGACAGGTAGGACGCACTGGTTAAAAACTTTCGTTTTTAGGCACTGTGGGATCGACGATGAGAAGACTCGTCGTAACTTTCCAAATGGCGCCCAACCCAGCTGAATTCTTCTATTCACCTCGTCCTCGAGGTTATTCCTACCCAACTGCAATGTCTGCCCAAGGTAGACATATTTTTGAACAACCTCGAGAGCGGTACCGTGTATTGCAATCGGTTCCGGTTGTACAATTTGATTGAACATGACCTTGATTTTATCCAAGTTCATCCGTAGGTCGATGCGCATAGAAGAATCAGCTAGGTCGTTCACCATCTGTTGCAGGTCCTGCAGTGTCTCTGCCATTATGACGATGTCGTCCGCAAATCGCAAGTGAGAGATGTATTCGCCATTGATGTTAATGCCACGTCCTTTCAAGTTCAGCGTCAACATATCCTCCATTGCATTAATGAACAATTTCGGGGAAATAATGTCCCCTTGTCTCACTCCTCGATGCAATGGTATGGGCTTTGTTTGCTGGTTCTGTACTTGGATGATAGATTATAAGAGGTTATTTGGTTAGCTGTCATCATCAGCCTATGGCAGTTTACTTCTGGACATAGGCCTCTCCAATTGCACGCCACTTAGTTCGATCCTCGGCTACTCGCATCCAGTTCCTACCAGCCGTCTTGCACAAATCATCACTCCACCTGGCCTGTACACTACGTTTTGAAATTATAATAAATTCATTTGTTCCATGGCCTATGTGAACAATTTCGGGGAAATAACATCCCCTTGTCTCACTCCTCGATGCAATGGTATGGGCCTTGTTTGCTGATTCTGTACTTGGACGGACATGGTGGCGGCCTCGTAGAGACATCTCAACACTTGGATGTATCGCCAGTCTATACTTGGCTATATTGTGGCCTTATTTTCTGTTCAGCTGTGCTTTGCATTAAAATGACTTTTTATTAGATTTGTTTCTCTTTAAATACAAATTAGTAGAGCCCCATTGATTTCAGCAAGAACGTGCTGGTTCGACCGTTCTCGTTGTTGTATGATATTAATTATTATGTATATACAGACGCAGTTAGTATACATAAACACAATTTAGAGATATAATTAAAACATGCATCACAAGTCTGTTTTTGTCGTAACATGTATTTAATCATGCACGGGCAACTGGACACGTTACTGTCACCTCTGTTTACTGCAAATGACAGTATTCTGCCATATTCAAACAAACATGTGTTTTCAGTCAAATTGTCATATACCTACAGGTTTTTGTTATTTACAAGTTGATAATAATGTTTAAACAGTTCTGTTACTACGTTTATTAGTTCCTAAGTTAAGTTTTTCTACAGTTGGGTTCTTGAAACATTAGTGCCCATTTTTAGGGTTCCGTAGCCAAATGGCAAAAAACGGAACCCTTATAGATTCGTTAAGTCTGTCTGTCTGTCTGTCTGTCTGTCTGTCTGTCTGTCCGTCCGTATGTCACAGCCAATTATTTCCGAAACTATAAGAGCTATACTGTTGAAATTTGGTCAGTCGATGTATTCTGTGAACCGCATTAAGATTTTTACATAAAAAAAGAAAAAAAAACAATACATTTTGGGGGTCTCCATACTTGGAACTGAAACTCTAAATTTTTTTTTTCATGAAACCTATACGTATATCTATGGATAGGTCTTCAAAAATAATGTTGAGGTTTCTAATATCATTTTTTTCTAAACTGAATAGTTTGCGCGGGAGACACTTCCAAAGTGGAAAAATGTGTGTCCCCCCCCTCTAACTTCTAAAATAAGAGAGTGATAAAACTAAAAAAAATATATGTTGTACATTACCATGTAAACTACCAACGAAAATTGGTTTGAACGAGATCTAGTGAGTAGTTTTTTTTAATACGTCATAAATCGTAACACGCAATATACCTTTCATCCAATCAATACACTAGTATAAACTTGGCCGCTTTTATTACTAACTATACTTAAGCCGTTACCTAATTAGAAGCACCTTCACGCAAGTAGCCCCTAAATTTTAAATTAAATCTTAAGACATGTTCGTCCCCTAAAGGTTACTTAAAACTAAAGTGTCACTATGTGTTACGTAAATCTCTCTAAGTGGCGCTTTAAATTTAGGGGACTTTCGTGAAAACAGTTGTCAAACTCTGTTCTTGCCTCGACAAAAACCAGTTTGGCAATCTCAGGAGGCAAGATGGGGCCCTAAAACTCAGTCTCTATCAGATTATAACGTAGTATGATGATTTCAGCACGAGTGGGCAGGTTCCACCGGGGCAGTACTACTCTCACAAAGAAGACGTATTTCGTGGGTAAGTGTGAGACTGGAGGCCAACTAACTAAGCAGGCCACGCTACATTGCCTGCCCTCACAATGAGCATGGTGACCCCTACTCCTGGATTCTACTCGTGCTTTCCATCAGGCAGAGTAGAGTCACTTTGGTAGGCTTAAATATATATATGAAAAGATAGGAGACAACTATGTGACGCTGCCTAGACAGGTTGATACAGTATAGTTTCTAGCAACTCGAAAGTCACGAACGCATTACTGCCTTTTGAACCCTCCTAAGCAGAATAATACAGAATTTAGTACTAATAATATAATTAATATAATTATATAATTAATTATATATTATTAATATAATTTAGCTTTAGGGGATTAAAAACAATCACTGAGGGTAAACAGCGACAGTACCTAGATGGGTGATCATTTGTAGCATGTTAAGTTATTATTATAAGATAGCAGTAGTGAAGCTTAGTTGTAGCTGACGAACCCGCATACGTCCTTATCCCTCTCCTGAGAGTTGACTCGAACCCAGCAGTGGTATATTATGGGTTGTTGATTGATAGACCTTCGTGAGTAACCTTAGTCACTCAGGGAAAGAAATGAAAGAAAGAATAAATTTTTGTTGCAAATTTACAGAATTGAGATGACGGTTAAGGATAGCTAAAAGCTCCCGACATAGAAATTTATTACGTAATATAAATATTTACCATGCTTAGCGCGTTATTACTTATTAGAAGAGATGAATATTGCTTTATTACATGCAGTGCGAGGCAGACTGCTCTTTATTACAACGAAATAAAAATGGTTGTTGATTTAATCGATTTTTGAAGATAGAATCTTCTGTAAAAGATTCCATTCAAGAAGCCATTCTCTTCAATTAGTTATTCAAACTGACTTTTTTATGCGCACCTAATTTGTGCAATGCAGTCATTTCTTTGAATTATTTTTATCTTGTGTATTGCCTGCTCAATTTTTATATCCAAACATTTCAATATGAAAAATCTTTACAAATTAAATTAATGAAGTGTCTCTTAGTTCCCTAAGTTCTATCTCTGGAATGGCTAGACCGATTTTGACGAAATTTCACTGATAGATAGCTGTTCATTTATGGAGAAGAAACGTAGTCCACTTTTCTAATTATCTTTGCCACGCGGCGTTATTTTCAGTTGTTGTAAAATAGAAATCTGGATGGATATTTTACCCACTTAATACCAAATCTCAGCGAAATCGTTAGAGCCGTTTCCGAGATCACAAATATAAATATATATATATATATACGGGGATATATATATGTATATCCCCGCGACAGAAGATGTGTGTTTCTAATGAGGGAGTTGTCTTTTATAAAATAACTAGCTGACCCGTGCCCACTTCGTTGGGCAAAACTTAAATATAAAAGTTAGACATATGCTATCGTTGAGTTTTTTGTAGGCATTTTCAAGCTCCACATCTTTTCTCTAGAACTAAAAAATATATCTTTCATAGTTAAGGCAGCGTTCGTAAGAAACGTTTTAATTCGACCGTTTTTTCTCCGATTCACTTTGCAGAACGGACTACCACGTAAAAGCCTTTTTTATTTTTCGGTTTTTTATATAACCTATGACACTCAGCAATAATGTGGCTTTCTATTGGTGAAAGAATTTTTAAAATCGGTTCAGTAGATCTCTAGATTACCCCTTACAATTTAACAAACACACAAACTTTACTTCTTTATAATATTAGTATAGACTAGCTGACCCGTGCCCACTTCGTTGGGCATAACTTAAATATAAAAGTTAGACATATGCTGTCGTTGACTTTTTTGTAGGCATTTTCAAGCTCCACATCTTTTCTCTAGAACTCAAAAATATATCTTTCATAGTTAAGGCAGCGTTCGTAAGAAACGCTTTCATTCGACCGTTTTTTCTCCGATTCACTTTGCGAAACGGACTACCACGTAAAAGCCTTTATATTTTTCGGTTTTTTATATAACCTATGACACTCAGCAATAATGTGGCTTTCTATTGGTGAAAGAATTTTTAAAATCGGTTCGGTAGATCCCGAGATTACCCCTTACAATTTAACAAACACACAAACTTTACTTCTTTATAATATTAGTATAGATTAGTATAGATAATCTTCAATGTTCTAGTATTAAAGTATATTAGGACAATAAAACTGTATTATGGTTATAAAGAAGTAATTCAAGTCCACGATAATTACCAAAACGTATACAAAAAGGGTTGAAACTTCCATTCAATATTTCTGCAAGTCATCCACGAGTTGAGAGGCTTAAGATTAATTTCTTATTAAAATATCTTGATGAGAATTTAAATGCTCCATTTTGCAAGAACACCCTTTAATGTTAAGGAAATGGATTGAGGCAGGGGCGATGAGACTTGTGAATTATTTGTAAATAATTATAACAGCCATTTTGCTATCCAATTGTTGAGTCATCTCGGTGCGAAAGGAGTCTGGCTGTGACACGCCTCGCGCACGCTTAGGCTCGTTATGATTTTGTTAGAATTTAGAATATTTATATTATTTGAATTTAAAACAGATGGAAATCCTATAATTTAAATTAACACTAATGATAAAAATAAATATGAAGTACATAGGAAACATAGTAAATGCTAGAACATAATTATTACCCTAATTATCTCAAGAAGAAGAAGATTAAAGCTCTTCTTGTATTAACTTGGTCATATACTTGACACTATTATATGAAAGACGAAGTGAGAAGATGGAAATAAAAAGAGGAAAAGTGTAAGGTTTTTAAATTTGAAGAAAAAATAACACCCTAAAATATTCTTAGTGAGTCTATAAACATTCACCGAATTTCATAAATTTTTGTATACGTTTAAAAAAAATACATTGATTTTCATGTAAAAAAGTTAAAGTAAGCTATTCTTCGAGAACAATTGTATTTTTAAACTAGAAAACATTTGAAACTAAAAAAACCGCAGGCAAAATGGTACTGAAAAAAAGTTTAAAAGAATCAGAGAAGGTCAGTGAAATGCAACGAAATAGTTCTTCTTATTCTTTGCTCGTGGTGCAAATAAATCAAACCATTTTATTTCAAATAAACCATACAACGGCACTTTTGAAACGTCAGGTAGTCAGTCAGTAGTCAAGCTAATTGTCTGTTCCAATTCGTAGATCCTATGGAGAAGAACAGACAAGAAACTCCATGGACACTCTTTTCCAACATTGTTTTTACAATTGCCATTGCCATTGCCAATTGCAAATACAAGTGCCAGTCTATTGCTGCTAAGTCATGACTGTTCCACAATAATTCCCATGTGAAATTAACTCATTTCAACCTAATTGTTAGTGACAGGTTGTCTGACCGGTTTGGCCCTATGGAAGAAAATAAAATTTATTCTTGGCTCATAATTCATGAAACAGAGCCAATAATATTTACAGTACTTAGTCTGAATGGGTTACCATATCAGCAAAATGCTACACGGTATCCGTGCAGCGCTGGTTTCCAAATGGTACCCTGGCATTACTAAAGAGAAAGGACCCAATCAAGTTATACTACACTACACTATTTAGTTATGTGAATATATACATTCACAAAACTAAATAGTGGAATAAAAGTATGAGTTAAACAATTTCAAGAATGTTTTGTGAAGTTCCACCAATTGCTGACAATCAGAGTGTAATTGATAGTAATATTTATATAAATAAGCATATTAATCTTCTGTACGAGTGTTTGTAATCGAACTCCTTCTAAGCGACTGGACTGTTTTTTTTTTTACTTTTTGTGTGTTCATCTAGGTTCGAGACTGGTTTAGATTTGCAATTGGACTCGGTAGGTGGCGCTACGATCAAGTTATGGGATTTCAAAATTAGGCGGTACGAAGTTCGCCGGGTTAGCTAGTTATCATGTATCTTTCAGTGTTCTCGGATAAATACTCTGGATACATTGCTCACCATATTCTTAAATAAATTGTTAGGTATAAGTTCTATCACATCATTGGCTACAATTCTGTTTAGTTTCCAAACATTTTGGTTATATTCACTCCCTAAAATACACTCAAACGTTTCGTAACCAGTTCGACCGTTACCAACATCGCATCGTAACTTTCAACTTCAGCCAAAAGTTAACTCAGTTTGAAATAGTTTAGTTATATTGAACAGTTCGTGAAATGATTGGAAAAATGAATTTTGGTCGTGCGGTCGGTCGGTTTACAATTGTTTCAAATGTAAAAGTTTGTAAAACTGGGTACATTTATTGATTTTTACTGAAAATTTACAGTAAAATTGCTATGCCATGCCTTAGATGATTGAAAACAATCACTAAGGGTGAGCAATGAAGGCGCGGTCACACCTAGATGGGTGACCGTTTGTGACATGGTTTATTATGAACGTTTTCTTGATTCACGTTAAGCAGTCAGTCCTGGTTTTTATCATAAGATAGCAGTTTTTAAGCTTGTTGGAGGCTTTCGGGCGGCTTAAAAACATCCAGCACCAAGATTACGTAGCCACAACATGTCTTGCCAGTCCCTAACCCGCACTCCGCCCGCATGGGGACGTATGTCATTATCTTGAAACCCGAGCCCAGCACTGGGACATTTTGGGTTGTCGTTGATATTGGGTTTGGTTGTATCTTATAATGGTATTATTTTATGGTATCACCATCATATTCCTGTTTTGCATCATTCTATGACTGGATTGTATAAATGTCGTTGATATTATTCTTGAAAATTCTTCCTTTGTTACTTTCAGGTGTGACTAAGGGAAAAGATTCAAGTTCTTATTTTTCTTTTTGCAGAGAAATTCTTTTTGCAAGCCTAGGTGAAGTATTTTTTTTAACCATAAATATTCTTTAATTTATCTTTTGTGTTAAGATTAATATTAACAGAAAGACAAAGAAAAATATAAGCTAGATGAACGAATTTTAGTAATCAGTAATAACTTGATTTTTATTCTCTTAATTAACCATTCTTAGAAGGAGAATATTTTTCTTTAGAAAGTAAACAGAAAAATTAAGATGGTTTTATCAGTGAGAAAACTCATTTCAATTCAGTTATTTTGAAGTTACTTACAAATGTGATCATATAACATAATAGATGCCATAATGTATATCTCAAGAAGCATTTTAGAGAATGATTAAGAAAAAATACGCTTATAATAATAAGCAACCATAGCTACATTATCTCGAAATTATGCCAAAAACCGAAAGTTAGCTCAAAAGTCGTTCAGTTGGAGTAGAAAAAATACGCACCAGAACTAAACGGTTTAGCTATTTTTTTCTGTGCCATGCAGTTAAAATTGGAACACATTGCCAGTTTACGTGTTTCCTTCGTACTATGATCCCGTGTCCTTTAAACTTGTTAGGACGTGAAAAAGCGTGTCACCAGACCCCCGTAACGTCGCCAGAATGCTTGCATTTGCAGTGAGTGTGGTGGCCCTTTTTAGATTCCTTGGCAAGCGTTATATAAAAAGAACGACAAGGTTACCGAATCAACTAGAGTACAAAGTTAGTTTTTCAGTTGGAGAATTCTCTGTTTGAAAATAAAAGTTACATTCCAGTTACATTTGTTTTAATCATTACAACACTAACATAAAACCAGCTGAAGAACATTAGACCCATCCCGTAAAATGTAATACGTGACTTCTCACCACGAACGTCTTAGACGTAAACCAGATTTCGTACAACGGAAATTAAATAATGCTTTACGGCCAACAGATTAGGGTTTCATTTAGATTGCAGATAACAGATGTATTTCGTTGATATGTTCTGTGTAAGTGCCTTGGTAGATGAATGAGCTTAAATTTAAAGATGTTGATTTTATAGGGATTAAGATTAGATTGTGGGGCTTGTTTTTTGCTGAGTTGTTAGAGTAATTGTTAACATTATCAATAATATCTTGTTTAAACGCTTACACTGTATGGATAATACTTAACATTCCTTGCAATTTATCAATTAATTTAAACGTATACAATTAATTTAAATGTGACACAAAATTTCAAAGACAATTTTTTGATTAGAGTACCGGTTTGCGAATTATTCCAGTTTAAAGCGTTTTTTCTCGTTAAAACAGAGCTCCACCATCTAAAATTTAAACGGCTGACTCCAAAATCTAAAAATAATCATGATTGTAGCACATGTGATGAATTTTAAAAGAAACCTATAACTGTTTAGATAAGATAAAAGAAAAGCTAACTTTCAACAGTAAGTAACTTGTAAAATATGCCTTACTTGGAAAACGTCGTACAAAAATAACGAACAAATATGTCAAGATAACAATTTTCTATTAGACACGATTTTAAATCCATGTACCATCCATGTTTTATATCACTACAGAACCCTATTCTATGCGTGGTCTGACACACACTTGGCCAATTTATGTTGTAATATACGTATATAATTTTATATGCATTCAGTTAAAAGTTATTTATTTGGGATTACAAGCAGACGCTTCTATATCATTTCTTTATATAGCTCCTAAGCTATGGGCACCTTGGGTTGAAATAAAGTATTGTAAACATATGCATATGCCATTTATCGTCGAATTGCCTGAAAACAAAAAAAAGGAAGAACCTTTTTTACTTTTAAAGACACCTCCCGCACTAGGAGTATATATTCTGTGTCGCGAAACTTTACAAACATACATGAAACGGACACAAAGAAAACCCAGACTCATAACAACAATTTATGGATCACACAAAGTGTTGTCTGGTGTAAGATTTGACCCACTACACTTGGCGTAGTAGAATGCGGCGTGGCGACAGTTTAAACTACTAGGCCGACAGTGCAGTCGAAAATTTACCTGTTCGTGAGTGGCAGCACTAACATTTAAAACTATAACGGCTGTCTGAGCGCTCTCAAAATCTGCTCCAGCCACTGACGGAGTAAGGTCGTTAAATATGATTTAGTATTTCTCAGAAAAGATATCCTTCTATTTCCTTTTGTAAAAAGATTTTAATAAGTCAGCGTTTTAGGAGAAAATGTGAAAAGGGTTTATCTAGGGAATTAAATTGATTAAACTAAGATGGATGGCAATGTTCAATTTAAAATTGGTAACTGTAATATACAGTAAGTAGTCATAGCCGTCAAGGCCGAGCGGCCTTAGTTGATTGGAAACAATCACCGAGGGTAAGCAACGACGGCGCGGTCAAATCTAGATGGGTGACCGTATGTCGCATGATATGTTATGAGCGTTTCAGTGATTCGGACGTCACGTTAAGCTGTCGGTCCCGGTTGTTGTCATAAGATAGCAGTCGTGAAGCTTAGTTGGAGACTTAAAAACATTCAACGGCAAGATTACGTAGCCACAACGTGTCTTGCCAGTCTCTTAATTATGAGTAGACGTAGTGCCTTCTTAACCCTTTCCTGACAGGAGACCTGAGCCCAGCAGTGGGACGTATGGATTGTTGATGATGTTGATATTTTTATGTTTTTCCTTTTTATAAATGACTGTTAAGTGATTCTACTTTGCTTGATGAAAAGCATGAGTAGAATCTAAGAGTAGGGTTAGTCATAATCATTGCAAATGCAGAAAATGCAGTATGGCCACACTATGAAAGTCCATTGAGATTCTTCTAACATTTCACACCAACATACATACACTCGGACAAACACACACACACACACACACGCTCACACACATCTAATACTTCACCTCATTGTATTGTTTTATTTAATTTAATGAATAAAAGTTTTAATTTATGTATTATATACCGAGACTGTATCAAGAACAACTTATTATCGAGAAGGTGGGCGTTGGTAGTTGGGCCACAGTTTTTAACTTTTGCAGCTATCTTCTTTACGATTTTATTGTAGTTTTTATTACTTTCCAGTTCCAAATAAATGTTTATTTTTTCTGTGTCATTAGGCTTTCGTTCTCGCACTCACCAACAATAAATATAACTATGACAGCACGAATGCTCTCATTTTAATTGTCTGTGAGAGTTCTGTATCATCCTCGTGGAAACGACCCGTTTGTCTTCAAATCATCCTGGCTCTACTGCCTTGGAATTATATTTTTTGATTGCCCATATTTTTTAATTTTTTTACCCTTTACAGATTTATGTAACCCTCAGCTAAATATAACCTTCTCCATAGAAAGGAGATGCTGATGTACATGACCTCGTTAATACACCTTATTCTTAATTTATCAGGATACTCCAAATACAACTACTTTTACAAATATCTGAATTTAAAGACAACAATTGAAAGCTAAACAGAACATCTTTGTTTTAAGAATTTCCTAGCACAACATTTTCTTCTTTTTTCGTAGAAATATAACGTTTATTAAAACAGACAAGATTGACAGCGACTTATTGATAAATGGCCAGGTGAATGGCGTTTGGGGCTGGCTGAAAACCCATAGAGACAACATTCATCTTTTAAGTATTTTTATTGATGCCATTGTTTTATGATTAACCGAACTGTTTTCTCAATATATTTACGACTAGCCGTTTCTGCGGTTGTTGTCATAGATCGCGAGTAACGCCGCGGCGTGAAGTTAGTCTAAAAAGTCTCAAAATACGAGAAAATGTTATATTAGTAAAATGGTACAAAAAGGTGAAGTAATAATTTAAAACCCATTCATAAAAGCTAAGTGAGAAAAATTCAAGAAAAATTTGCGAGGAGTTTAGTCGTCCAATTTCGTAACAGATAAATTGATTTTGAGGGTTAGCCGATATGGCTAATATTTTTAAGAGGCCCTCCCTCTTGAAATGATGGACTCTGTTAAAATGGACATTGGAATTAAACTAAAGGTATTTAAAACGTGTATGTAGTATGTTCATGATTTTATTTGGGTCCTCCCCGGAGCGCTTGAGACCAGTCGTGTCAATTGGTTTTTAGGGTTTTATATCCAAAAGATAAATACGGGACCTCATAACTAAGAATCCGCTGTCTGTCCGTCCGTCAATATGTCTATTTGTCACCAGACTAGCTCATGAATCGTGATAGAAAATAATAAAAATATTTATCATAATTTTATTGTAACACTTTGTCCACGTAAATACAACACCAACCGTTTGGGCGGTAGGTCGAGGACCGACATGGCGAATCTATTAGGGTTCCGAGTCATGAACTACGGAACCCTAAAAACGGAGTAAATTAATATTTAAGTGTGTTTCATCATACTGTATTGTTTGTATTCATAATGAGTTAGGTAACATAATCAGGTAGAGTAATTAAGTAGGCTTACATATAAATATTTGCGGATCAACCGAGGCGGTCAAGTGTTAGATCAGGTTAAATTTAAATGCGAGGAGGCGACGTCTGCGTGTGCCGGACGTCACCTAAGAGAGGGTCTACGGAGTCCGCACCAGGAGCGGGCAGGCGCTGGGAGGGGTCCAAAAGGAGATATTATCCTGGACTCCTCCTAAAACAGTAGCGCAAAGAGGGCAAACCGTGTGGTTTTAGTAGGTTAGATTCCAACACACCGAGAAATAGAACAGAAGGCTTTCGCATTTAATTTTTTTTTTTAATAAAAAGTTATATAAGTCCAAGTCTTTGTCTACGCAGTTGCCCACGGGCTATGAGGCTGCGAATTTTTACGTGACTAGCATACAAAATCAGACGAAATAAAGCCAGCAACCCTTTTAGCCAATAACCTCACTGAGACCCTCCCTTGGCTCGAATCGATCAACTTCTGCCATGAAAATAAAGCCGACTTTAAAGGTATATTTACACTTTCGGATTGAGGCTGTTCCGGTTTGACAGAGGTATATTGTGCCGAATTTAGTGATAGTTTTTTATGTTACTATAAAGTTTGTACAAAATCTATAACGGTAAATTTAAAAATATAATCAGCCATGAAATGTTATTAATAGATTTCAAGATTTACTATGAAATATTGACTTTTGACAATCACGATTAATACATAGATTATGTACTCAAATGTTGACTAATGTGTAATTAAAAGTACTACTTTTTGTGCTACGATTTTTGTCGATTATCTATCTTGATATATTACGATCTATCTCAATGTATTTATCTGAACCCAGGTTTAGATCTCCTACTGTGATCTGAGGTCCTTCAAGCGGGGCGTGAAGAAGCATCTGACTAGTACACACTAGTCAGATGCTTCTTTACGCCCCGCTACTTTTAATTACTCATTAGTCAATATTTGAGTACATAATCTATGTATTATTCGTGACGTGTGACGCTCATAATGTGGGTCACCTCGTTGCATTGTCCAGATCGGCAGTGAAAACGGTAACCATCAATTCCTGGATTATGTTCATGCATTCCATCAGACTGAGTAGAGTCATTTTGGAAGCAAAATTTATAAAAGGAAAAAGAGAGATACGGCTTTCTTTCTCTATTAAGAAATACAACTCTCGCATCATCAGTGTATCCGTGTGTCGCAGGGGACTGTACAAATATACAAGATCAAACACAAAGCACACCCAGATTCAGAATAACAATTTGTATATCACAAAAAGTGTTGAAAACTGCAGGTTATTAAGAAAATTTAGAACCTAACCATTTATTGTTGATATGCCAAAAATGAAATAGAAACAATTTACGCCGGATCGGACTTTCCGGTTTCATTTAGGCGCCAGCCCTCCTAACCAATTCGTAAACCTTTTTCGTTTTCTGCTTTATTCTCTATTCTATTTCTCTCTTATTTCATTTAATAATGGCCCTGTCACGTGATCAATACAAAATGCTGGAAAACAAGAGAATAAAGAATTAGAATAGAAAACAAAAGACGTTTGCAAGTTTGCTAAGAAGGTGGTCTGTATTCTCCTTTATATCTATAAGCGATGTTTGATGCATCGCCCCGATTGCTTTCAATAAAAGGACGGATAATGTGCTATTGTTATTTATATTTTGTTTCATGTATAATTCAAAAGATTCATGACATTATTGATGGGATTCGATTATTGTAACAGATTTTCCTGAGTTATTTATCTGTACAATTAAATTAAATTGGAGTGTCTGTATGTAATATAAAATGAACAGATTTTACTGAAGCAAAGTATATACGGTGATGATGTAAGCATCAAAAAGACATTTTTTTTTTAATTTTGTTTGTCTGCATGTCTATCCGTCCATTTGTCAGTTTGTTTGTTCCGGCTAAAATCTATAACGGCTTACCATATTTTAACGGAACTTTAGCAAGGTGATGACCTAAATACCAACTTTGGCTAGTTTTTTAGACTAGCTTCGATCTGCGGTGTTACTCGCGAATTACACTGATAACCGCGAGTAATATCAAAGCTATTTGCCCTTATCTGAAAGTACATCAACATAATATACTACTTGTTTACTTTGCTTAGTTAGTTTTTATTAAGAGTTTATTTCTTTGAAAATTATAAATTGACCTAAAAACGTTCATCCCTTATTAGATCAAATAATAAAATGTAATGATTTTTAAACAATAGGCTACTGAAAATTAAGTTAATTGAGCTGGTTCTGAATAATACACGAACATTCACATGTACATATAGGTTTTCAGGTCTTTATTGTTTGCGATTATGGGTATTTGAGGTAACGTTTTGTTACCCTTTCAGTTTCTCCTTACAATTCAACACACTTGTTTTAAACAAAGGACCCACATTGAACTCAATTATTTATACTATAGTTTCGATTTCATTGAACCATATTGTTATATATTTATAGCTTAGTATTGGTACGGTTTGAACTAATACGACGATAAGCGAAGACGTCTCAAGGAATGAGTTTCAGCGAGAGAAAGCGTTAATATAAATGTGTAATAAAATATGAAACTGTGGAATCCTATTTCAAATTCAACTCGCGCTTAGGTATATATTCCTGTGTAGCAAGGAACTTTACAAACATACAAGAAATGGATACAAAGAACTCCCAGACTCAGAATGACAATCTTGGCTCAGCAGGAGGCGGCATAGCGACCGCTTAAACTACTAGGCCCAAAAGGCCTAAAACACTAAGTAGTATTAATAATTTTGCTGTTTTTTATAACAAAATAATAAATATAAATGCAATTAAGTATTTAATAAGTGAAACCTTAAATTGAGTATAACTATTGGTGTCATTAAGACACCTAATTTAATATACGGTTTCAGTACATATTTTACCATTTCTCTGTGTTATGTCGCTGTTAGTGGCTTACTAGCATTTCTGTTAGTTCGGTTTTATTATTCTGAAGGCATCAATAATTCCTATTCCAAGAATACTGTGGTATTATTACACTTCAGTCGATTGTACGTTAAATTATTGGCTATAACAAATACTGGTATTTATCGTGAAGGGAAAATAGAGTATTATTAGTTTTAGTATTAGTAATACAATGATTAATCAACTAAACAATTCAAATAATAATAATAAAACACTATTTCAACAATGTACAGTATATACACATTGAACTTTTATCTTATTCCATTCAATTTCATTTTTAAGATAAACACACCACTTTAGGTAAGCTGTATAGCTACAGATGTACTGCAGTTAGTCGGTGACGTGAACGCACGAAAATCTTGTGCAACACCCATCCAAAAAGTATCTAAGACGCACATTACAATATGCCCAACGCCACTAAAGAAGTTTTCATTTAAAAAATACTCGGGTTCAAATGTTACAAAAACCGGTATTGGATCGATGTAGACTATTAAATTTCATTCTTAATGGTGTTTTGAACAGTTCTACCAATTTTCAGCCAAGTGCGAATTTTTAATTACTTACAATACTACACTAATCTGGTCAAATGGTTCGAAACTAGAGGTATTTCGGAGTAATTTGACTGGATTAGTATATCAACAGAAATACTACACGTTAAAATAATGTCACCACAATTCTACATCAGCTTAAAACCTGTCTCCACAAAGACCCAACGGAATTAATTATTCAAACACATAGCCTTTATGACGGCAGAAAATATGTTTCTATCAAAATATCCTTAAGTTTACTGGATTATGATCCAGGACTGTACCCTAAAGGTGTACCTTTCTGAGGGATTAGTCCTGCGCCTATCATTATTTCATTATCATCCTACGTCAACACTCTTGGAGACCCTATATAATCCTTAGGGGTGTAAAAATAACTGTCACTATATATTGTAAAATAACGCCTACTCCACGTCTGTCTGTCTGTCTGTTCACGATAAATTCAAAAACCACCGTTTCTGTTAAAACGAAATTTTGTACCCAAAAATTATAAGGTCTGAGAAAGGACATAGGCTACTTTTTACTGGCGAAGGCGAGATTTGAAATAAAAGCTTTATTTATTACGGAAAATATAACATCATAGAATAGGATGTGTAAATTGAACTAAAAAACCGGCTAAGTGTGTCGGACTTGCGCACCGAGGGCTCTGTACAAACTTTTAGTTAAGTGCAAATAATGGACCCTATAACTTTTGAAAAAAATCTTTTCTGCTACAAGGAACACTGATCTGAGTACTTGATATTAATATCAAATTTATTCCTTCACTCGTTCCTAAGAAAAGGGGACTTGATAGACGGACAGACAAACAGACAGACAACGAAGAGATCCTATAAGCCTTTTAGGTATATAGTACCGAATCTTAAGTGATTCTTTCTGTACACTTTTAAAGAAAGAACCTTTCACAATAAAAAAACACAGAAACTCAATTTTGACAAATCTCGCGGATACCCGATTGTGAATTCTAATAGCGCGGTTCAGACGTACAACTTCAACGGTGTCTATCGAGAAGTTCGAAAATTAAAACTTTCATAATAAATTGCTTAGAATCACTGACCTACACCAACAAGACAAGAACCCTGTAGCAACTCTGACCTGCGTAGTATGCAGTAGTAGCCATCCGTTCTAAGGAGAGTCCTATGTCCAGCTGTGGACTATTTAAAACTGTTGATGATGATGACAATTTCCCATCAGTCCCTCTAAAATCAGGCCCGTATTTCTTTTTTAAGACAACTCCCACAATAGTAATATAAATCCTGTGTCGCGGGGACTTTACAAACAGACTTGAAACATAGAACACGCAGACTTACAGAAACTGTTGTTCCACATGGGACCGCTTAAACTACTCAGCCAATCGTGCAGCCCTGAATTTCCTTCCTTTTGCACTTTAAACCAACTACTAGCTCATGTATTGCTCTCACTCTATGATCCCGGGTCCTTCTAGTGCCTTTAACAGTCCACTGCTGGACATAGGCCTCTCCTTAGAAAGGAGGTTTTGGCCTACTATATCACGCTGGCTAGACGAGTTGGTATAGGGTTGGTTTCAAGTTTTCCTTCTCTTTGCATCGATGTTGTCTTGCGTAGTTTATCCCTTAGTCACCTTTTACGACACCCGCGGGATGAATAGGGATGGGTGACACTCTGTATTCTTAATCCGTCACCACACGGACGGTCATCATAGTGTCCATATTCACAATAAGTCTGGTGACTCTTGGAATCTACTCATTCTTTCTATCAGGTAGAGGCGTCTCTAGCCTTTATTGCGCCCGTATGCAATCAGTTCTTTAGCGCCTTTTATTTGTTTTGTATGAGCGCCTTGTGTTATTATATAAAACTCAATTCCTTTCAAATCTTTGTTTTTAAATTACGTTATAGCGGAGCCCTAGACCTCAAAGTACACCTCACGCATGAACCTCTTTTACGTGGGGTGGAGTTATAATGCTCAGCATCATAACAGGGGCGCATTTTCGTTGAAAGGCGAGGTTCGCCGCGGCGCCCCTAACAGCGCTGCGCCTGTGTGCATTGCACACCCTACACTATGGGTAAAGCCGCCCCTGCTATCAGGCTGAGTAGAGTCATTTTAGAAGCTAAATTACATTAAAAATCCTAAGCTAATTTATTACAGTGTTATTAAAATCTTAAAATAAAAAGAAGTCTTGTTGTCTCTGGGGATATTCTTAACAAGAGGCTGGCAAGTAAAGCATCTCGTCCAGGTATAAAGTTCTTAATTAAGACTGTTTGCATCCATTCCGTGCTTTTAATACGGAATTATGAAAAAATGCTAATTTTACCACGTTTTTACTACCTAGCCTGGCAACACAAGCAGTGGCGTTGCGGAACATAATTAAAATTATAAATAAGGTTAGAAATAAGGTTCGTTCAATTCTAAACATTAAGTTGTTGAGGTAATATTTGAATAAAAAATTAACATTAAGAGAATAGGAAACGCATATGAAGATATACTTATATTTTTTTTAACAAAATATGTAATAACTTTTTCACTTATCAGGAATTGTCTTGGTTTTATAAATATGACCTTAAGTGTGACAAAAACATCATCATCAACTTTTATCAGCCCTCTGGACGTAGGCCGCTTCTTAGAAAGGAGATAATACACTGGATCCTTATTAGACTTACATCAAGACTTGCATTTGCCAGCGGCTCCGTCTATGTGTATGTCGGTTATCGCGATAAAAAGTAACTTTATGAGACTTTAAATAATATAGCGGATTGTAAAAAATCTGGTATAATTTCAATGATAACAAGGTATAATAAAGAAATGTCCGTAGCGTAGTACGTCTGAGGGCTGAGTAGTCGGTGGATGGATGCGGTCGCGTCTGTGAGTCGTGCTTCCCGCACCCCGCGCTGGCCTTCCTCTCCAGGTCCAGCGTCGCTAAAATGAATGAGCACTGGTGCGCCGACAGTATACTATGTTTTTTTCTCTCACTTCTAAATTAAAGTATCTTCATGCCGAATTTAATTGAAAACAGTTAAACCATAAAAGCGTAACAAACAATTAGAGTTTCTTTCTAAATGATAACATTGATGATATGAGTATAAACATGGATTTCAAACTCGGTTTCGTTACTTAGAAAATACACTTACATTGTATGGATTAAGGAATAAAATCATTGAAATTTTTGGCTACATTAAAAGTTTTACAATCGTAAATTTAAAATCACTCACTCACCACCACACCTTTCACAAAAACTAACTTGTCACTTTCCGATATTGACTCCTAAACTAATTTCTCTACGAATCCATTAGCTTTAAACAGAAACCACTACTTTTTAAATGAAATCCATTACTCCACTCCAATCTCACCATTCATTTGAAAACAGCTGACACTCGGTCAGTGGAAAAAACGTAGCTAACCCTTCCACTACCGTGAATATTACGGCCCACCACACTACGGTCTTATTGGCCCGCGTCATAACCATACAGTGGCCCAGTTAATAAATATTGCATTTCATTTTAAAAAACATTACTTGTTATTTTATTTTGCAGTGAAATTTAAAATATGTTTAAATACAATTTTATTGATGGCCATACATCAGATACGAATAACTTTTTAAGGTGGGCTTTGATTATGAGTTGTTTGACTTTTTATATGAAATTTTAGGAATTCAAGTTTGGCAGGTAACGTTTTGGAGTTATGGTCTGTAAACTTGATAGAAAATGTTTTAAAAAATATTCGAGCCTGCCGAAATAACTCTATTCTGCCTGATGGAAAGCATGAGTAGAATCCAAGAGTAGCAATCATATCGTCATTTAAAATGCAGATAATGCATCGTGTTGATCCACACTACGATGGCCTAGTGAGATGTCTCTAGACACATATAAGATTTTATCTTATACTAGCTGACCCCGCGAACTTCGTACCGCCTAACAGTCGATTCAACGTCACTCAATTGTTTTGCCTTCTCGGAATCCCTCCAATAAAATTTAAACTTTATAGTATGGTATTAAAGTTCAAATTGACTTTTAAGTATTACGAATCTTTTGTATGGGAATATAGAAAAGTGTGGTTTTTAGACTTTTTCAGATAATTTTTCAAATATTTCTCTCCGTAAGGACCATCCTCGTACTTCAAGGAATATTATAAAAAAAAGAATTAGCGAAATCGGTCCAACCGTTCACGCGTGATGGCGTGACCAAGAGAAATAGGGATTCATTTTTATATATAGAGATGTGTCTTTTAATATTAAGATAAATTAATTGAGGTGCGATCATCTCGTCTTGCTACTTGCAGTTATTTATATCATTAACAACATTATAAATAGTATCACTTTGCCTTCAAAGTCTTCACACGTCACTCTAGATCTGATCTCAAATTTCACTCTCTGAAATGCGTCAGTCTGATGTTTCTATACTCGACTCGCGAGTAATCCGAGAATGAAGCCAACCAGTTGATGTGTTCCGACAGCGGACGATCTATCATCCACAACTTTGGCAGCGATGACGGTCGAAATGACCCCTTTCTTATTAGCGAATGATGTGGCGGAATAGGGAGCGGTTTATGGTTAAATAGTTTTGGCAAAAAATATATTCGTTGCTCGTAAAAAATCCACATTATCTATCAATTTTTATTTTTTACTTAATCCTTGTATTTACTTTTTAACCGACTTAAAAAAAATGGAGGAGGTTCTCAATTTGTCGGTTTTTTTTTATGTATGTTCAGCGATAATTTCGTCGTTTACGAACCGATTTCAAAAATTATTTTTGCAAATATTGGAATAGGCGTAGCTTACAGGTGGTTCCATAGTCATCATATCGGGATCTGCTGATGGGATCCCAAGGAAATCAAGAGAACTCCTCAAATATCACAGGCACAATTGTCGCGATTTGGGTACTCGGAATAGTTTTTCATTGAAGTCGATTCCTTTTTGTGAAAATTATAAGATATATTAAGTAGTTCTTACCTGTTTACTTTTGTGGCATTCTATTTTTATTTAGTTTTCAGTTGACTTTCCTATACGTATCCTCATTTCATAAAAAATGAGTTTGTAGTTATATACGGATTACTGCCTTTAAAAATGTTAAATTATTTTACAAGTTAAATGAAATGCTAAACTGGTTGTACATTTTTATTCCTTTGAATTTTGCATGTATTTGCATGAAATGAAGAATTATTCTACGCAGAAGAACTTATAGTTGTAAATTATGCAGTAAAAAGTTGTTAAAATGGAAAATAGCATTTAATGAGTAGTCATGATCTTGTTTTGTAGAGCTTGCGTATTTATCTTTTTTGGTACTATATAAGTAAACATATTTTTTCATCTCTAGACATTTTTGTCTAGTCATCATCATTTTTGGGGGTCAAGGTTCAATGACCTCAGTCACCCGGTAAAAAGAGGCTAAAGAATGAAAGACTGCCTTAGTGGCGCAGTGATAGCGTATGCGACTCCTGTGCTAGAGGCATCGGGTTCAAATCCTGGGCTGAACCTAACTTTCATAGTACAAGCTCTGTTTAGTTTTAAACTAGTTGAAGTTGTGTGTCTAAAAAGAAAATGGTTTGGTTTGAGAAATTATACTCATTTAAAAGTACATCTACGAATGAAATTCACTCTTTTTTAAAAAGTGAAACGTCCTGCAGTTTGGAAATACATAATATGTCCATAAAAGTCTAGACAACTGATGATAAATACTTTTGGTAAATAATTATTTTAATAAATACATACACATTATACATAGAAAACAACCAAACTCCGCCATAAATATTTGAAGATCACACAAACATTTGGTCCGACACGTAAATCAAACCCGAGATATCAAGAACAGCAGTCGAAAATGCTCCCGTTGCGATATCAAGGCAGTCAAAGTTTAATTTACATGAACACCAGTCACGAAAACTTTTCAATTCTAACTAAGCCAATTAGACAACAAATCTCTGTCTTCATCTATGTCATATCTTTATAGACGACCAACAATGCGAGCCGTCATGGCGCATGGCCAAACTAGATTTTATCTGTTAGTACGTACTTATATTAAAAACGCGAAAGTTTGTGAGTACGTATGTATGTTTGTTGCTCTTTCACGCAAAAACTGTTTAACAGATTTGGATAAAACTTTACAGTAATATAGCTTAGTAACACATAGGCTACTTTTTACTGCAGTAATCGAGATACATGCGGACGGAGCCGCAGGCGTATGCTACTATTTTCATAATCACATCGTTTCTCTGTTATTCTCAATTTATTGCACCACTTTTGTGTAATGCTCTCATTTACACACTAAACTGACAATTAATTCTAGTTTCGTTTCGTGAAAATCACGAATTTTCATATTTCCAGTAAATTATTATAATGCTCCATATGGTTGTATTTTTCTAGACAAGTTGCAAACGTTTTTTGTTTTACTAAACAGCTGGTTAAACTACTTTAAAACAGCCGATGTAGTCGATATGTGTATCAGTAGTCCAATAATCCTCATAAATTATATACCTTTAAATAATATTTTAATGCAAAGGTTACTCTGGCTGTCTGTCGTACTTTCACGCCAAAACTACTGAATTGATTTAAATGAAACCTGGTACACAAATAGTCTGAGGACTGAGAAAGGACATAGGTTACTTTTTACCGCGATAACCGACATACACGCGGGTGAACCCTGGATCAAAGCTAGTTTGTTATATAAATACTAAATACGCAGCCTTTTAGAGTTCCAGTAAATTGGATGAAGTCTTGTTTTTGTATGCAAATCTATTTAAAAGTTTAATAAGCTGTATGGCGGGTTAACTTGTTAAATTTATGCGGTTTAGTATTTGGCAGGTAAAGTTTTAGTAAGCTCTTTTGAGTGAGGGAAAGGCAAGGTTGGAGAAAATTTATAATTAAATGTCACACATGAACAGCCATTTCTCATCTTATTTTATTTATTTATTTATAATACCAGTAAATAAATAGTACAAGGCGGCCATGGGCATTCTCTTCCAGTCGACCTTTGGGTGGTGCAGAGCTGTGAGTGGCAGGTGTATCATACGAGCAAGGGATGATTGTTTAATTTACTTATAGATGTTATTAAGTACTATAGTAACATATAATACATACACAGTAATCATCATTAGCCCATCGCAGTCCACTGCTGGTAATAGGCTTTTCCCATTGCACACCACTTTGATCGATTTTGGACTTCTCGAATCCAGCTCCTGCCAGCCGTCCTGCGCAAATCATCACTCCACCTGGCCTGTGGGTGTCCTACACTACGTTTGCTGAGTGGCGGTCTCCACTACATAGATAAAATTATTGTGGAAAGAGAGCCATACTTTGTCATCACTCACCACTATGCTAGTACTCCATCGTCTTTAGAATACAGATTATTCAGACAAATTCTACCAACTGGTCCTGCTTTCTCGCTTCAGTTACATGACAATACGGCCTTGACAGTTACCATTTCAGAGTAATAAATATAGGATCCCGAACTCAGTTAAGTTCTTTCTTCCTGTGCCGAGCAGTTAAAACCTGGAACTCACTTCCAAAACACGTGTTTCCTACCTACCATGGTCCTGGGTCTTTTAAGCGAGGCAAAGTAATCATGTTGCGGCTCCTACATTTGCAATGAGGATGGTAACCACCAATGGAAGAGTAGAGTTATATCATTATCAACCGGTAACGTCCCACTTCTGGGCTCGAGTCTCCTCCTAATAATGGGTTAAAGCCATACATCCCTACGCCAGCAGAGTGCAGTTTGGGAACTGGCAAGATACGTTGTCGATACGTAATCTTGCCGTCGGATGTTTTAAGCCGCCCGAAGGCCTCCAACTAAGCTTCACAACTGTTATCTTATGATTACAAACGGAACCGACTGCTTAACGTGACTTCCAAATCACGGAAACACTCATGACATACCATGCCACAAATGCTCACTTATCTAAGCACTGACCGCGGAGTCGTTGCTTGTTTTGATGATTGTTTTGTTTTGTTGTTGACTTTGAGCACTTATGAGAGTAATATGATGATGAGAGTCATATCATCAGAATGAAATACTTAGAAGTTACCTTGTTACTTGTTACGTTGAAAACCTAGGTACCATTTACAACAAAAATGTACTTTAATTAAAGTGAATCAAAACTCAATATCAGTTAATGAAGGCAAAATTAGAAAAAAATACTGCAGCGAACAAGTTTTCCAACAAGTTTCAAATATAATAGTTCACAAAGTGGGACACTCTAAACTGCTACAAGTTTTAACCGACGATATTGAGCGAGCCTTGGTACAATGCATGAGCGGTAGCGGAATATGATTTCTTTTTGCTTCCGTGGTTTTGACTTTATTTAAATAAGACAAGTATTACATTCGATTTAGATAGTGGTGACAATAGCTATTTTTAGACTTTCGCAACTTTTACACATACTCATGTCACTCAATCTACCCGTGACCACGAGCAGTATAACCTGTTCGAAATGTCGGGAAGTAGAAAGAATCGAAACCTTTTTAATTTTATCCTGAATAAGTCCGTTGACAGTAATAAACATGAGTAGTGGTGACAATGACTTGTACAAAGTGCACACGTGTGCGTAAACATAGGTGCATTCACTGATCCCTCAATCTCACAGTCCGATGGTACGACTATACAACACGACCAGGGAGATATCAGGCGCAGGGCCAATAGTTTTGCGTACTCATTAAGGGATGGAGGTTACAACCTTAACGCCCATACTACATGTTGTTATTGCGGATTTGCGAACAGACAGATAAACAGATGCGATAAAGGACTTGGTTTTATAATATTTAGTGACTCTGAGTCACTAGATAATATTAGCAAAATTTACAAAATTATTACTTAATAATACCAATATTATCGCTACTTCTTGTAAACTACGCCAAAGACGATGTAATAAATGACAAAGTGTACACGTGCGTCCAGCCGCGTGATCTGCTTCTCTGATTGGATGGTCCGTGCTAATTTTGTGTCGACCATTGTGCATCCATTGATTAAGGAAATTAATTAAAAAGTAGTTTTGAACCGATGTCACAAGGAGGGTGTACTTTTATTATATTCGTAACATAGAAACGTGTAACTGCTGCAACTGCATTACTGCTGCTAGCTATCAATCGTTATTATATTAAATACCTACTAAAACAATCATAGATTAACCAAGATTTCCGAAAGAACGAAAAAATAACATAAAGGATTATAACTCAATAGCCTATAATATAATCTAATTTCTTTAAACAATCAATACTTATCTAAACACTAGCCATGCCCCCGCGGTTTCACCCGCGTTTTTCTCGTTTCCGTGGAAAAAATAGGTTTTCGATTTTACACCTTGTGTTACAAAATAGCAATTTTATAACGGATCCCTAATTTTGAAAAAAATAGCCTATAGCCTTTCTCGATAAATGGACTACCCAACACTGAAAGAATCATCCAAATCGGACCAGTAGTTCCAGAGATTAGCGCGTTCAAACAAACAAACTCTGCAGCTTTATAATATTAAGTATAGATTAATACGTGAAGAAAAAACTTTGTACCCTTTTTTACGAAAATTGCGAGGACAGACGTGTATGAAATTTTGCACACTTATAGTTTATATAGAGGAGGAGTGCAAGAAGCTATTAGTTGTTTTTAAATATGCATGAAAAATACATTGAATCAATACTTCAAACGTCGAACACTACCATATATAACACACTCACTCATAGATACTCTTTCGTCAAATTAACATTGTAGAGTAGCCTTGGCGAGATACGTGATTTAAGAAGTTATAATGCCGGCTCTACACTCGCGCGTGACGTCGCGCCATGAATTCACGCCGTGAATAAACGCCGTGATCCGCGCAAGAACTGTGTCCCTCCACACTCGCAAAGCTTCACAGTCTTGTTCACGACTATGATGGACGTGTCTGTGTCTCTGCTTGCAATTGCGTATTATTAGGAGAATCTTAGGAGTTTAGGAGAATACGGGACAGCATCCTGAGGAACATAGCTGAAAAATACGACTCGACTGTAATGAAAAGCATAATAAAAACGTTGCTAAACTAAATGAAATTAAATTAAGTTAAATATTGCTAATTACTAACCTAGGTTAAGAGAATCTGTATACTAGCACTATGGACTTTGTCTGAATAAATAAATTTATTATTATTATTATTATAATTACATTTGTATAGTTAAGAAGCACACAAAAAAGATATGGAGAAGAAGACGTTGGTGGATGACACGAATCCATCGCAATAGAAACAGGCAAATTTTTCGCTTTCGCGGCCGTTTGCGCCGCAAGTGTAGAGCGGGCATAAGCTTTGACTATTGAATCTTAACAATGTTGCCACTTATAATTCTAAATAATTATGGTCGAATTTGGTCCATTTGGCGACCACGAGTTTATTTAAATTTGTAATCTCGGAAAAGGCTTTAATGATTTCGGTCTCAAAACTACAGTCTCTATCTTTGACAGGATCTCAAATAAAAGAAGAAAAAGAACAACCCCTTCGATATAGAAAAAAATCTCAAATACAATTATTTTGTATTGAAATGAAAACAAAGCCTAGTACCTCATCTCATCAAGTTTAAAAGTTAATTCAGCAACTGAACTACAAAGGGGAATTCGTACGTGCAGACATGAACCGTATTACTCGTTATTCGCAGGGAGATTGAGTCGTAAGGTTGAAAGGCACTGGACTAAGGACCTCTGAGTCACGTAAGCTGTTAGAGGGTTAACAAACATACGAATTAAACGATACTTTTAATGTACATTTTGTTCTTTGATATTAAGCGAAAATGTTCATTGACATGCTTCTTCGCTAAATAGGTCAGAGAGAAATAATGAAAAGGTAGATGAAAGGAATCTTGTACGCTTTTAATAGAAAGTCTGTTTGTTTGTGTATATGTATGTTTCTTGTTCTTTCACGCAAAAACTACTTAACGGATTTGGATGAAATTTTACAGTAATATAGCTTATACATCACAATAATGCATAGCCTACTTTTTACTGCAATAATCGAGATACACAGGTGAAAGCTAGGTGATTATAAAAATACATAATTCGTAGATGTCAAAATGTATCACTGTTTATCTCCTGTCAAACGTTTACATGTTGCTATTTATAACAAACTTGCATAGCAACCATAATGATAGTTGGTAAATGGTTAATTTAAAAGCGGCCAAGTGCGAGTCGGACTCACCCATGAAGGGTTCCGTATCAGCAAGTAACATCATATAAAAGTTCTTGTAGTTCGTTGTAACTTTCATCGATGTTTTTATACTAGTGTATTGACTGGATGAAAGGTAAATTGCGTGTTACAATTTATGACGTATTAAAAAAAAACTACTCACTAGATCTTGTTCAAACCAATTTTCGTTAGTAGTTTGCATGGTAATGTATAACATATATTTTTTTTAGTTTTATCACTCTCCTATTTTAGAAGTTAGAGGGGGGGACACACACATTTTTCCACTTTGGAGGTGTCTCTCGCGCAAACTATTCAGTTTAGAAAAAAAAAATATTAGAAACCTCAACATCATTTTGGAACACCTATTCATAGATACCTCACACGTATAGGTTTGATGAAAAAAAATTTTTTGAGTTTTAGTTCCAAGTATGGGGACCCCCAAAATGTATTGTTTTTTTTCTATTTTTATTTAAAAATCTTAATGCGGTTCACAGAATACATCGACTGACCAAATTTCAATAGTATAGCTCTTATAGTTTCGGAAATAATTGGCTGTGACATACGGACGGACAGACAGACAGACAGACAGACTTGACGAATCTATAAGGGTTCCGTTTTTTGCCATTTGGCTACGGAACCCTAAAAATGAGTTCTGGATAATCACATAATATGTAGGCTACTTTTGATCCCGAAAATAGGCGGGTAACACCGCGAGGTGCAGCTAGTATATAATAATAATATTATTTTTAATAATATAAATCTTCTGTTTGTGTGTTTATAATTGAACTCCTTCTAAACTATTAACTAAAATAAATAAAAAATTAAAATAGCCTTTATTTCTGTAACCTGTTGTACATATTTATTTTTATTAAGATCTAGTTAACTTATATTAAATTGTAAAACTAAAATTTTGATTGTAAAATATTCATATTAAAATCTCGTCAACTAGCATCAGTAACCAGGTCAGAGTGTCTTCTGACATAGGCCTCCTCTAATTCCCTCCACTTGTTTCGGTCCAGCGCACTTCTTCTCCATCCCGTTGGCAAATCGTCTTCCCATCTTTTTAACTGCCTTCCTCTATTCCTCTTCCCATATCTGGGATACCATTCTGTAACTTTTTTAGTCTCTCTGCATTCGTTCTCCACATATGTCCTGTCCATTTCCATTTCAACGATCTTATTTTTATTCCTACATCTGCCACCTTGGTTATTTTTCTAATTTTTGTGGCTTTCCATTTATCTCTTAGTCGTAAATCCAGCATACTTCTTTCCATGCCTCTTTGACACACTCTTAATTTTTGCTTCATCTTTTGTATGAATGGCCAGGTCTGGCAACCGTATGTGAGACACGGAAGGATACAAGTGTTGTATACTCTTGTTTTTTCATAAACAGGTAAACTTTTGTTTTTCATGACCTCTTTAAGAGACCAGTATCTTTGCCAACTGTTAGATATTCTTCTGTCTACTTCTTTGTTAGATAGATCTCTTACCGCTATGACCTGTCCCAGATATACATATATCTGGGACAGGTAATAGCGGTCGTCAACATATTCAATCTCTTCTTGTCCCACTTCTATCTGAACTTTAGCCTTATTCGTCATCAATTTAGTCTTGCTCGTATTCATTGACAATCCTGCTTTTTGACTATTATCTACTATTTTGATACATTAGAAAAAATGTGTGTGTTCAAGGATTCAAGAATAGTTTACATTCGCAATTGGGCCCGGTTGGTGGCCGCTGCGATCAAGTCCTGGGATTTTTAATTTTCGCATAATATCAGAACATAACGAAGTACGGGTGGTACGAAGTTCACCGTTAATTAGTTATTGAGTTAAATTTTAGAAATAGCTTATATTAGAAAACCTCTTTAATAAATCATTGGGAAAGAGATTGTAGAGCAATGTGTGTTATATCCCTCCACCTCAAACTCCTGATCAGAAGGAAAACATAATCATGCCTGGTAGACCACTGCCCAGTGGTTGGTATTGGAAAGTTTATTGCGCGATGTAGGGTTATTAGTTCCTCGCACTATGATTAATGTTTAGTTTCACAAAACGATACTAAAACATAACTCTGATAGTTCTTTGTGTGTAAGTCCTCTTATGGGAAAGACCAAATCTTCTGAATCCAAGGGTAGGGCCAACAAAAAAACACACAGTGTGATATTTTTTCTGGTTGACTTAAAAAGTACTTAAACAAATTATTGAACATTTTTTTTTTTCAGGTACGACTGTTGAAAGAAGAATTTGGGCCAAAAGGTAAGGTTTGCAGGGCCCTGTTTTTGGCTGCCAAAGAATCTCATTATCTTCCCTATCTAACTAATTATGCCTTTCAATTTATATTACATCCAGTTTTCCTATTTTAGATTCGTAAAGTCTAGTTGACAGCTATTGACCCAGTTTGTCGGCTGCATTACACAAGTAATTTAATATGGGTTTTGAATACTAAACTTCCTTGTATACGTGTAGCGATAGATTACAAATACACAGTGTCAGTAATTATTCCTCTGGCATCGTAATAGCCGACTGAAGCAAACTACGCCTGAAATACTACTAATCTTTGTATAGTTATCCAAAAAAGTAAAACTCAACTACAACAAAAAACTGTGCTGTAAAAGTATGAGTCAAGATTTTCTGAACACATTACATGGGATGGTATATTTACATAGAAACGTAATACGAGTAAAACACTTTAGCAACGCGTGACCCTATTTAACGATACCCTATTAGTTCAGTTCTAATAAGTAGTTGAAGATCTATAAGAGATCAAATGAACACTTATACATACATACATAGCTTGTCAATATCATTACCCTTCTTTGGCTCTGCCGTAGTCAGATAAAAAGTTATTACTAAAGTGCCCTGTGGCCATTAACTTAATACTTTTCGCCGTGACTTGTTTATGTGATAGCTTAAAAGCTTTGGATAACTTTTAGGTAAAGCTTGCGGTTATGTCAATATTTTTGATTTATGGTAGCAACAATTTCTTGATTGGTGTACGCATTCTGTACCAGGCTAAGTACTGTACCAAGTGTTGTCTTTGGAAAGTGTTATTGTACAAATCCATGAACTGTGTTGTTTATTTGTAGTATTTGTTATAAAAAAAATTGTGTTTTGCTTTATTTATTTTATTTTACAATTATAAGAAAACTTACAGCTAGGAGTAAAATTTAAATAAAATGAATTACATAGTGCTAGCCAATGACATTTCTATAAGACTGTTTCTATAAATATTCAAATATATTACATCAACAAATTTCATTTATAATTAACTAACTTTTGCTTGCGGCTGTGCTCGCGTCTATGAAGGCTATCATGGTAAAAAGTAGCCTAAGTCCTTTCTCAGGCTTTATACTTTCTAGGTATTTCATTTAAATCGATGCATTGATTTTTGAGTTTATCGCAAACAGACAGACATACAGACGCGGCGGACATCTTTATTTTATGATACGTAGTGACTAACCAGTTTTATGCTATCACACTTCACTGTAGCACATTTGATTGAAAAAAAAAAGGTAAAATGGCCTCGTCTCAAAATTATTTAGATATACATTACTTTAAGAAGTCAGTTATTAAGGTAAAGTTATAATAACTAATTATTTTTTGCTAAAAAGATTTATTTAAAACTAGCTCCGCTCGCGTGTATCTCGATTATTGCAATAAATAGTAGCTTATGTGTTATTCTCATATATAAGCTATATTACTGTAAAGTTTCATCCAAATACGTTCAGTAGTTTTTGCGGGAAAGAGCCACAAACATACATACAAACTTTCTCGTTTAATATTAGTAGAATTGAATTCATGAATCCATCGAGTGTATCGTACGAATCTAAACCGTATAATAACTACATTAAATGCCATAATTAATATGTTGCACACATGTCCTGCTAAACAATCACGTAGCAACCGTCCCTTGTACTTGGGGAGCTCGTAAATTATACCTTATTATTGTTCACAACGAATATAATGCCTCGTTGGTTAAGTGGTATAAGTTTCCGCTTATGTTAGGTTTGTACGTGAGGCCAATTCCCAACCTGGATTAAACAGAAATAGCATAAAGTTAATATAAATGTATATATTTATTAATACTAGCTGATCCATGCGGCAACAGCTAAATAGGCCTTTTCACACGTACCACAACCACACCACGACGCGGCGACAAAATGTGGTTCCATGTGAATAGTGTCGCTGCAGCTTTTTGCAGTTGCGTTGTGATACCGACACATCGATGTAATTGCGTTGTGGCCGGCCGCTAGTTCGCGGTGCCGCCTGTAGTTGCGTTGCAATCGCGATGTGGTTGCGATGTGGTCGCGATTTGGTAGTATGATACACGTGGTCCATAAACTGCGGCAAAATGTGGTACGTGTAAATTGCAAAATTAATTTTATAGGAAATATGCACCCGACCTCGTCGCGACCACATCGCAACCACATTTTGTTGTTGCGTCGTGGTGTGGTTGAGGTACGTGTGAAAGGCCCTAACCCGTAGCGTGATGTTATACCGCGGAAGCAAATTTGTTTCAAATAAAAACTTTTTTTGAACTTTTTTTGAACTTTTAAAGGGAACAATTTTGTCATACATGATTTTTGCGAAACTTTGACAGTTTATGCAGCGCATGTAGCGGAAGCTTACCGCAAATTTGAAACTATGTAGCCTTGAGTGTTTTTCGATAAACGCGGACAGAATTTTTCAAATCAAACTTGTAGTTCAAGAGATTAGCGCGTTCAACCAAACAAACTCTTCAGTTTTATATATTTATATAGATATAAATACCTACTAGTTGGCCAAAGCACCTTTATATGTTTCTCGAAAGGAATACATCGTTTCAAATTTGCGGTAGGGTGACGGCTCCGCTCACGTTTAAGTATCACAGTAAAAATGGCTACACGATTGGCCTAGTGGTTTAATTGGTCGCCAAGTGTTGCCTCAAATCAAGCTCCAAGGTACAAATCCCACACGAGACATAATTAATAATTTTCACATGAAACTTTAACACATATTTCCTTAAGCTGAAAGTGGAACAGAAAGACAGATAATTACTTTCAAATTTATAATATTAGTTTGTATAACCACAGGTACTACAAATAAGTTGTATTTATGTTTAAATTACATAATACATTTGGTTGTATTTAAAAACCAACAAATATGTATAATTTACGAAAAAATTAAAGAAAGTGGAATCGCATGTCTTACAAGTTAATTATAATGTTCTATATCTTTCAAACTATAATAATATGGTACCATAGTCGAACGGGGTAGTTCTCTTGTTCCACTTAAGAATAAATAAAATGAAAACATAATAAGCTCGACGAATACTTTTCAAGAAGTTTCTTTTGACTTTAAATTATACAGTAACTTCAAAGTGCTTATTAAAAATTTCAGTACGACTCCATGTTTTACTTGTAGAAGTTGAATACAATAATATATCGCACTAGCTTTCGCCCGGGACCGCAGTTTTCGCAGTGGTTTTTGAATTCATCGCTAACAGACAGACTTACAGAGGACTTTATTTTATAGCTTAAAGTGATTTAAAACTGATGGGACAGGTCGCTATGATACTGTTATATGAATCTTTTTAAAAGTAAAAACAGCTGGAAGATATTTTTAGAGAAGTTACAAGGTTTTGTGCTTGGCTCCGCCCGCGTATAAATATCACTTATCGTAAAAGTAGCCAATTTCTTTTTGTAAGGTTCAATGTATGTACATACTGAAATTCATCCAAATCAGTACAGCGGTAACAGATAGATAGACAAGTAGACAGATGAACAACAAGTTACTTTCAAAAGTTACTTTCAATTTATAAGATCACTAGATTTTGCCTGCGGTTAAAAGTAGTCTTCATTCTTCCTTAGGGATCAAAGTAATTCCATATTAAGTTTCATTGAAATCGGCACAGCGGTATAGCCAGGAAAGCAGGCATATATACTGAGTTACATTCGAATTTATGATATTATTATGGATGTCTAGGCTCTAGCGACACTGACACTGATCGTCGCTGGCTCGATGCCTGGGTCGAGTCAAAAGTGTTTTAGGATTTCTCTACTATGGTATTTTAAAAACAATCCGGAGTATGGAAGTTTGTCGGTATTTTACACCCGTGCCCCGAAGAGTACATTAAGAAATGGGTCGCGGTTCTCAAGTACATCTATGGCAATCGTTACACAAATATACTGACAACTGGTTAGACCTTCGAATTCAGGTGACTCTCAGGGCTGCGGAGGTCCGATACTAGTCGGTCCATGGAAAAACAGGTATTTAGGTGAATCTGGTTGAACTAGTAGCCTACCCTAAAAGCAAAATGAGTTGTAAATATAAAATTGAACGGCACATGTTACAGACGTAACAGATCTAACAAATGTGGTTACCCAAAGCTTTAAAATCTAAATTTTAAATTATTTCAAACCACAGTCAATAAAATTTCGTATGATAAGGGCTATTACAGAGGGTACACACTTCACATAAATTACTGAGCAATACAGGAGGGACCTTTAAAGCCCTCACCGGGCAATTGTTTTGTCAATTTATTGGACAATCGGTGCCCCGTGGAGTGGGACACAGAAGTAACTGGCTACCGACATTATGTGTTGTTTGGGAATGATCTGGTTTATTATGCAACGCCTGCATTTTATCTGTATGGTATATTATCTAAAAAAATATTCCAGTTTAGGTTCAGCCTAAAGTTGCCTGACTGGAATCCTGGGGAGCTGAAATAACATATACACAACATAGCATGTGAGGCATCCTCTTCTAAGTACTCTGAGGCCGTCCGTTGGAATGGACACCCGTCTCTAAGGAGCTGGTGATCCCAAGGATTTTTTACCATACTGAAGTAAACTGACAAAGGTTTGTTTTGTAGGTTAATATCGTTTAAAATAATACTGGGGTGTTCCATAAATAAAATAATCTTCATTTTGAAGGTATTAAAATCTGTTTAAAATAATTGCACAAAGTACATAAATTAAAAAATGTCGTGAGAGATATATCTTACAGGTCATGGAAAAATTCGATAAAAGGTTGGGATAAATTATACTTTACACTAGCTGAGTCCCGCGGCGTTGCCCAGCGGCTAGGCCGATTTCCTGGCAGAAGCAACCTTTCACTGGCAGATAGCTGATGACATAAGAAGAATCCACTACTTTACTTCACGATTTTGTTCATACGATAATCACGTGTAACACCACGGGACTCAGCTAGCCATCAATATACATAAAAGAGTAAACACATTTCATTTTCCTCATTAAAAAGATAGACTCAATCATAAAAAAAGGTATGTGTGCGATTCACACACGATAGAAGTGAAACTTCAGTAAATCGACAAAAGAATGAGATGAATATTTATAAAAAGCTGTGATACGCTGCTGCATACAGTGTACCACAGATCATAGAATATTTCTATGATCTGTGCAGTGTACAGTAGTTTTAGTTCACGTACTTTTCACATACTACACACGTTAAATGCTCAAAGAGTATATGCATTTCATTTCCTCATTAAAAAGATAGACTCAACCATAAAAAAAAGGTATGTGTGCGATTCACACACGATAGAAGTGAAAGTTCAGTAAATAGACAAAAGAATGAGATGAATATTTATAAAAAGCTGTGATACGCAGCTGCATACAGTGTACAGTAGATTTAACTCACGTACTTTTCACATACTACACACGTTAAATGCTCAAATATAAGCAAGCAATAAACAGTGTGCAATATATATATACACCGACATTTGCTCTCTCGCACTGGCTCACTATTTTTGTATTTGTGTCTCTTACCTGTTTTGCTCTCTCGCCTCGGCTCACTAATTTTGTATTTGGGTGTCTTACCTGTCGTTTTTCCGTTGCATCCGGTTTGAAATCAAGATTCTAAAGAAGTTTCACTTCAATAAAGTAACAATTATTATTCAGCTGCTACTTGTATTTAGGTATTATTTCTTTCTAAACGACAAAACTTCTGGTTGAACTTTCACGCTCTGTGAAACTCGACTGTCAGTACTGACGCAATCTAGGACACAGCTCACGTGGCTTCGACTCACGTTCAGTTAAACGAGTTCTCTTTCAACTTTAATTTTCATTTTAATTATGTTTCTTTTATTACGTTCCAGGAATATTAAGGATTCCAGGTAGCTATATAAAAGTTATGAATAATTCGACTTTGAATAGAGATTGGCTACACCTGCACGTGCTACCAAGGATGCTGAAGTGCTTGTAGGTAGTAAAGCTATGCTGATTTCAGCACGAATTGGTCGCCTGAACCGGGGCAGTACTAAGTCACACAGTAGACCAATATAATAATGATAACATTCAGACCTTTACATATAATGATACCCCACACTTCACGTGTAGAGGAGGTACCCCAAATAAAATTATTTTTATAATTTTATTGTAGCAATTTGTCTACGTATTTACAACATGTTCATGCAAAGTTTCATCTTTCTAGCACTAACCGTTTGGTGGTAGGTCAAGAACGGACTGACGCACATGACGAATCTATAAGGGTTCCGAGTCATGAACTACGGAACTCTAAAAAGTAGAGGATATTTATTCATTAACTAGTTTATCTCTATTATTGCAGTAAAAAGTAGCATGTGTTATTCTGATATATAAGCTATACTAGGTTTTACCTGCAGCTCCGCCCGCGTATATATGTCGGTTATCGCGGTAAAAAGTAGCCTATTTCCTTTCCCAAGGTTCCATTTATCTCTATAGAAAATTTATCAAAATCGGTTCAGCTTAGGCACGAAAACGTAGCAGACAGACAGCTGTCTGTCTGTCTGCTACGTGTTTAACAGACAGTGTTACTTACTACTACTGTAAAGTTTCATCAGTATTTTTCATTAAAACCGCTGATGTATGTATGTATGCTTGTTAACATATACACATACTAACAAACTTTCGCGTATATTACCTCACCTCACCTCACCTATATTAAAATTTCATAATTTTAATATATAAAATTATGAAATTTTAGAATATAAAAATTTCATAATTTTGGCTCTACAAATATTTCATAATGTAAAGGGATATTGTTTATACAAATCACATCACATCAAAGAAGGCTTTTCTTGAAGAAGAAGGTTTTATGTCTAGGATACTACGCTGGCCAGACAAATTAGTTTGGGATTTGATTCAAGTGTGTCTTATCTTTGTAGTAAATTGCTCTGTGTGGTTTACTCTCTTGGTGGGAGCTTATGACATCCATGGGATGAATGGAGGTGGTGATACTCTGTATTCTTAATCCGTCACCATGACAGTTGTTATTCAGAAATTGTGGTGTAACAAATATCTTAGGACTCGGACTGACCGTCACTGGAAAGTTCTTTTAAATTATCATAATTTATAGTGACAACAGGGAATGGACGCAAAACAGTTGGCTAATTGGTAGACTAGTTCTCTACAATACGGTTACTTCAGTTTATTAAGGAAGTGAGAGCAAATATTACTCAAATTGCACGGAAAAGCTACTATAATTCACGGTTGTTTTAATCTCATTCAGATAATATATTGTCCCTAATTTTACAACTGGAGTTACAGTAACTGGAACACGGCCTATACAGTTAACCAGAATTAGTTTGACGAAGAATGATGGCAAGCTATCAGACATAAATTGCATCCTATGACTGACGCGGTTGGCGTTATGTGACTTTTGTTATTTATTAGTCAGTCATTACTGTCTTGTTGAATTATTCTCGGAGATGTTGCAACTGTGTTGTGTGCAATTCAATTTAAATCATAATTGTTGGTAGTAGAGTTGCTGGTTCCAGCACGAATGGGCCGTACTACTATCACACAGAAGACAAACTTATACATTACAGTTGGTGTGTGTAAGACCAGAAGCCTAATGAGGAAGTGGCATCTCACTAGGTCGTCATAATATTGCTCATCATGCTACATTCTTTGTTTGTACTAGGAGGATGGTGACACCTAAAGCTATCTTCTACTCATGCTTTCCATCATGTCTGATGAAGCCTTTGGTAGGCAAAATATAACCAAAAAAATGGAATATCATGGTTAATTGAATGGTGAATTTTTATGAAAGGTACACTTTTTTCTAAGGAATAAAATAATATTATGATGAATTAAAAAGAAACAAAACCTCCTTTTTAAGGAGAGGCCTTAGTCCAACAGTGGACAATTGAGCTGTTGATGTGTTGTTTGATGTTAGGAAGAAAAAAAATTTGAAATTGCCAGATATTTTCAAACTGTATTTTAATGTTATTTATGTATGTAAAGATACACATATGTATTTCAGTAATGCGGGATAGTTATTGTAAAACAATAAACTAAACAGTAGATATATTAGTTTTAGACCTAACATGCTCTGTTCTAAGAAAGTGTTTCAGGTCTAATCATGACTAATATTTTTGTTATTTGAACTTTTTAAATGAAAACTGGTTTAGAAAAGGATAAGGTATCTAGAATTGTCTATGAGCTACTTGAGCTTGTTGTCTAAAAGTGCCACGCCAAATATATACCTTACCCGGTTCTTCAAAATTGTTTTCAATCGATCTATCATCACTGACAAGAAAATATTCGCATAGCAACAGCATACACTTAAGATAGATCGATTGTTGACAACACTATATCTTTAAAGATCACCTTTGAAAAGCTCAAAAACAAAATCATCGATCATTTTTGTGATACACAGGATTATCCTATTATTCACCTTACAAAAATTTCGAAAAGGTGACAGGGATATAAGCCTTCAAAAGCTGCTGTTGTGTCCGGGCTATTGTATAACGTTTACTTATCTCGAAGCTTAACCTATTTAACATCAAGGCAAGAAAGTGTTGTAAGCAATATGGATTACGTAGGTGTAGGAGAGGGTGTAGTACTGACCGCTGACAAGACAAATTTAATATATATATTTAAATACTAGAATCTTTATTTTCTATACTATCTAACTTATTTATTTGATTTATTTGTATGCATTGTATTGTTTGTATTGTTTTGTTTTGATTGTAGACAAAGCCGCCATAGTTTGGATTACTCCTGGATTCTACTCGTGCTTACCATCAGGCAGAGTGGAGTCACTTTAGCAGGAATAAAAAAAAGACATTTATTTATTGTATTTTTTTATATATAAGCCATTTAAAATAACTCTACTCAGCCAGATCCATAGGATTCAAGAGTAGCGGTTTCCATTTTCATTGTAAATGCAGACAAGACAGCATTAGTAGGTCTCGGGTCTCGTACTCACCACCAAAATTAGACAATACTGTCATTTTAGGTTGAACTTCTATGCGAGGATAGCACCGCCCCGAACGAGCCGTTCTTGCTAAAATCAACTTTAATACCTTAAAATAAATACTATAGTTTGAAAGCTTCACTTTCCATGATAAATCGTAATTTTGGCGTTTGAAATAACACTTCAAAAGGGAAAAAGTCAATGAAACCTTCCCGTCATTCGAGTAATTTTACTACCAAATATATAACTCTCTCAATTACAAACCAGCGTTACATAAAAAAATATTGCTTGCTTCACGTGGAATGTGTGGGTAGATGTCAGATTTATATTTTTATTTACTTCTAGCACGACACAATGACGCCAGAAGTAATAATAAAATCGCTATTCAAAGGCACTGAACGTATTTTTATATCGTTTTCATCAATAGATAGAGTGATTTTACGTGGGTTTTAGGGAGTTTAAAATTGATTGGGATGAAAACCATGCTTTTATAAAATTGTTTCTCTTTAAAACTTACAAGTCTGCTGATATTCTATGTAAGAAATATTCCTAAAACTTTTAGTCATAAAATTAGAATTATTAATCCAAAATTAATTATTACTTCTCAACAAATTCATTATCTATTATCAAATAAAGTCCTCTGCCGTGATTGTCTAACTCCCTGCGAAAACTTAAAAACTTAAAAACCACTCATCATCAACAACCCATAACGTCCCACTGCTGGGCTCGGGTCTCCTCTCAAGAGAGGGTTAAGGCCTTACGTCCCCACGCTGGCCGAGTGCGGGTTGGGGACTGGCAAGACACGTTGTGGCTACGTAATCTTACCGTTGGATGTTTTTAAGCCGCCCGAAGGCCTCCAACTAAGCTTCACGACTGTTACCTTATGACAACAACCGGGACCGACTGCTTAACGTGACCTCCGAATCACGGAAACGCTCATAACATATCATGCCACATACGGTCACCCATCTAGGTCTGACCGCGCCGTAGTTGCTTACCCTCGGTGATTGTTTCCAATCACCTAAGGCCACTCGGCTATGAGCGCTTCTCTGCTCCGACTTAAATGAAATTTTGTACGCAGATAATCTTACGCCTGAGAAAGGCCATATAATACTTTTTACCGCAATAACCGATGTAGACGTGGGCGGAACCGCGAGCAAAAGTTAAGGTAATTATTATTTATTATTAGCTGATGACCGTAGGCTCGCGCCCTAGGAGTATGAAAAAATAGATGTTGGCTGATTCTCAGACCTACTGAATATGCATATAAAATTTGATTATGATCGATCAAGCCGTTTCGGAGGAATATGGTAACTAACACTGTGACACGAGAATTACATATTTATGACTAGCTGATGACCGCGTCTCCGCTCGTGTCCTAGCCACTCAAACGTGTTGACGTCAAACATGCGAATTTCAATAACTGTGCAAATACTAGATTAGTATTCAAAAAAAATTTATATAACTGTCGTCAACCTCGATTAGGACATCCGTCCTCCTTGATTTTAAAGTCTATTTTAGTCGACAATCTGATATTCTCGATTACCGGTTTTTGTTTACAATCGATCGATAATGAACAGGGCAACCCTATGGCATTGAATTTGTTTAGTCTATAGTACAAATTGTTTTGACAATCGTCGTCGCGCGTCAAGTGGTCTCAAGTACTCAAGTGTCCGCATATGTTTACGTTAACTTTTTATAAACATTTCGTATTGTTTACGTTTTGATGTAGTGTTTATCTTAATAAGTGTTTAGTGTTATAGTGTATAAAATAGTGTATATAGTGATAACAAGGTCGTTATTTTCATTATTTGGAAAAAAAAGTACGCCCGCTAACCGTTCAAGGTCAGTGATTTTAATTCATTATTATAAACAATTTAGCTTTCTTTATCTAATTAAGTGTTTATAATTAGATAAAGAAAGCTAAATCGAATCGAAATGATTATTTCATTTATTATATTTATGCACGGATTTAGAGAAAATCAAATATCAAATAAATTTTTAACCTAAAAATCCCCTCCATTCTGAATGTCATAAATCATTCCACAGGTAGGCGTAATTTGCATTTTTGACAGCCACAGTAGTGCAGAATACTGCATTGTACTAATCTAGTATTTTAACAGTTGAATGGCTAGGGGTATAAAAAATAGATAGTAGCCGATTCTCAGACTTACTGAATATGCATAAAAAAATTCATAAGAATCGGTCAAGCCGTTCGGAGGAGTATGGGAACGAACATTGTGTCACGAGAATTTTATATTTAAGATAAGATCATAAAGATAGTTAATGTCTTTGTAAAGCTTCCACGTCTAAACTGTTGCACCATTTCAGTAAAGTCCGTCAGGCAGAGTAGAGTTACTTTGGTAGGCTTAAATATAAAAAAAAACTTAGCAAACAAACTGCAGGTACTTTGAATCTTGAGACCCAGTCTCAACCCTCCCTAGCTCAGTCGGGGTTGCCAGTGTCGAGTAGTAACTCGACGGGAGAGCCAATGGAGGCCTAAAATTCCCATCTCAAACAAAGGTTCTCCAGGGCAACCTCAACCACTGCCGCGCAGCACAAGATCTCTTGATCCAGACGCTGACGGAGCAGTCAGTTGCCCTGGCAGTCATTGCAGAGCCATACTCCGTCCCAGACCATCCGCGTTGGTTCGGGGCGTCCGACGGTTTAGCGGCCATCTATTGGCCGGGTGGGGAAGGTCTTCATTGTTCTCTCTTGAAAAAGGGCGCGGGCTATGTGGCAGTCGAGTGGGGAGTAACAGTGGTGGTAGGCTGTTACTTCTCTCCCAATCGTGGCCTAGCCGAATATGAGGCATACCTGCACGGGTTGGCGATCTGCATTCGCAGTTACGCCTCCCGTCCGGTATTCGTCCTGGGAGACTTCAACGCCCACTCAAGGGAGTGGGGCGACACCCGGGACGACGCGAGGGGAGAGGCTATCCTGGAGTGGGCGGCTGAACTGAATCTTCAACTTTTAAATCGGGGTTCAGTCAGTACCTGTGTGCGGTGGCAGGGGGAGTCGATTGTCGACCTGTCGTGGGCGACTCCCTCTGCAGTGCGCCTGGTGTCAGGATGGCGAGTGGCGGAGGAAGTGGTAAGCCTGTCTGACCACCGGCACATCGTATTCGATGTGTCACTCCGCCGCTCTGGCCGCCCACACCACCAGAATAGAGAACCTCCGCGACGATGGTCCCTTAAACGGCTCAACAAAGAGATGGTTGTAGCCGCATCCCACGTCTCGGATTGGTCAGAGGAAAGAGTTTCATCCGATCCAGAGGAACTGGCGGCTTGGTTTGGGAGCGTCATGTCATCAATATGTGACGTCTCAATGCCCCGAGTCAGGCCAGCCAGAAAGGGCTCAGTATACTGGTGGAGCGCGGAGATCTCGCGGCTGAGATCGACCGTCGCGAGATTGCGCCGCCCGTACCTTCGAGCCCGGAGAAGACGGCGAGCCACAGTCGAGGAGATCGACGTAGCACGGCGGGAATATGGAGCTGCCGTTAAGGCTCTCAGCGATGCAATCGCTGAGGCCAAGGCTCGGTTATGGAAAGAGCTCATCGCGGGACTGGATAGGGACCCATGGGGGCGACCTTATAAAATGGTTCTGGGGAAACTCAGACCATGGGTCCCTCCGTTGACGGAAACCCTGGACCCGGAGTTCCTGGAAAGAGTGCTAGACACGCTGTTCCCAAGGGTCCAGGACAGTCCCCTGACTCCTCCGTCACAATCGTATCTACAAATGTGGTCAGACGAGTATGAAGTGACGGAAGAAGAGTTGGACCGAGCCGTGCGGCGGCTGGCTTCCCGCAACACCGCGCCTGGACCTGATGGTGTTCCAGGTCGGGCGTTGGTGATAGCTCTGTCGGTGCTAGGGGACAAACTGAGGCAGATTTTCACGAAGTGTCTTAGCCTCGGTATGTTCCCTCTCGGGTGGAAAGAAGCAAGACTGGTGCTCCTAAAAAAGGAAGGAAGGGCTGCAGATTCGCCATCTTCGTTCCGACCGATATGCCTGCTGAACGAGTCGGGGAAACTCTTTGAGAGGGTGATCTCTGACCGTATCAGCGGGCACCTGTCGCGAGTAGGCCCCGATCTTTCGGATTGCCAGTTTGGATTCCGGCAGGGGCGTTCTACAGTGGACGCTATTAGGTGTGTTCGCTCCCTGTCGGAGTCGGCAGTCCGATCGGGGGGGGTGGCGTTGGCAGTTAGCCTTGATATCGTTAACGCTTTCGGCACCCTCCCCTGGCAGGCAATAAGGGCGGCTCTTGTATATCACGAGGTGCCGCCCTACCTGCGGGCTGTCATAGATGCCTATCTACGCGACAGGACTGTGAAGTTTGTCGATCGGAACGGGATGGAAATGCGAAGGGAAGTGTGTTGCGGGGTTCCTCAGGGATCTGTATTAGGCCCATTATTATGGAACCTCGCATACGATGCGGTCCTTCGCACTGTTCTGCCCTCTGGCCTAAGTATTGTCTGCTACGCGGACGATACTCTAATACTGGCTAGAGGGTCACGTTTTGAGGAGGTGCTTCTGCTCGCCGAGCAGGGAGTGGCTTGCGTTGTAGAAAAGATTCGTGAGCTGGGCCTAAGGGTGGCGCCTCATAAAACTGAGGCGATATGGTTCCACGGCCTACGTAAGCGCCAGGAACCACCCAGCTCATGCCTCCGGGTGGGTGACACTGAAGTCCAGGTGGGTCAGTACATGAAGTACCTTGGCCTCGTCCTGGACAGTCGGTGGAGCTTCGAAGAGCATTTCGGGCAACTAGTCCCCCGAGTTCGAGGGGTAGCAGGGGCATTACATCGTCTGCTGCCCAATCTCGGGGGACCAAGGGAGGAGGTTCGGTGCCTCTACATGGGCGTCGTGCGGTCCATGGTCCTCTATGGGGCACCCGTCTGGTCTGAGGACCTGGCGGGTTCCTCCCGCTGCAAGGCTCAACTTAGGAGTCTGCAGCGGCTGATGGCCATACGGATCGTACGGGGCTACCGCACCATCTCGCATGAGGCAGCGACGGTCTTGGCGCGATCTCCACCCTTCGACATCCTGGCCGACATGTATACGATGGTCTACGACCAAATTCGTTCTGTCGGTCGGAATGGCCAGGGGACAGCGCCGGATCATGAGCCCGAAATGCTACGGCGGAACGGACATGCTCAAGTTCTGCGGGATTGGCAGGCACGGCTTGAAATCCAGGGCTGTGCTAGCCAGCGCGCTGTCGGAGCCGTTCTGCCTAACTTCGAAGCGTGGGTAGAGAGGACCGGCTGTGTCACCTACCGATTAACTCAGATACTCACCGGGCACGGTTGCTTCGGTGAGTACCTGAATCGAATAGCACGGGAGGCTACAGCACAATGCCATCATTGCGGGTCTGACCGGGACTCCGCCCAGCACACGCTGGAGGACTGCCCTGCTTGGGAATCCGAGCGTCGAGTCCTGGTCGGACAGATCGGACGAAACCTGTCACCGCCAGCATTGATCGCGGCAATGCTGGCGAGTGGCGAGGGATGGGAAGCCGCGGTCTCCTTCTGTGAGAATGTTATGCTCCAGAAGGAGTCCGCAGAGCGAGATCGGGAAAGGGCCGATCCCGCTCGAAGGAGGCGGCGAAGGGGACGCGGCAGAGGTCGCTAGTTCCCCAATCGTCGCCTAATGGTCGCTGCGGTCACACCCTGGGGAGGTGTGACCGCTGCAAACGACCCGAGACAGGTGACACCCCCGGTGCGGCCGGGGGGTGTCGTTTAAGGTGGGTCGATGTTCCGCCTCGTACTGCACAGAGCGGTGAGAGGCGCAACAGCGCCCTGCCCTGGAGGTGAGTCCAGTCACCCCGGGATGTACCCCATTTGTGGGGTATGGCAGGGGGGACACCAGATGCCGCTGTTGCGATCCTGGTGTTCCTCTGAGCTGCCGAGGTAGGCCGCCGCGGGGTTTAGTGGGTAGACCGGTTGCCCGGGAGTCCCACACACACCCTTCCTTGTCCCCCCCAAGAAGGGTATGGTGCGAAAAGCATTCCCCGCGTAAAAAAAAAAAAAAAAGGTACTTTGAATCTTGAGAACGGATATAAGCTACTTTTTACTGCAAAAACTGACATACAAAACTTGTAAATATAGAAAATAATAGTTAAAACATGATTATCGTTTTATATTGTAGGACATATGCATACACACACAAATAAATAATTATTTCGGACATTTTATACACAACTCCATCTTAGTCCCCAAACTAAGCAGAGCTTGTGTTATGGGTAACTAGACAATTGATATAAGTACATAAACATTCTTTTTTTGTAAAAAAATACATATTAGGATACATAGAAAACACCCAAACTCAAAACCAAATATCTGCGGATCACACAAACATTTGCTCCGACCCGGGAATCGAACCCGAGACCTCTTAATCAGCAGTTGCATACGCTAACCACTAGACCAACGAGGCAGTCGTAAAAAACATACTTACATTTATATTCCGTGCAACAAAATAGAAAGAAAGAAGGAAACGTTTATTTGAATTACATTGCAACACAATCAATTAATATTTGAAGAAATTAGGATATTACATGGCATTGCATTAAATAGTAATATAATAGGTAATTATAAGATCAAGTATGAATTGTTACAAATTAATTAACTTGTATGTTCTCAATACATATTAATAAAAACACAATACAAACATTTGCGCAGTTGCGAAGCAGGGTATACTAAAAATAGATGTTTGTCAGCATAATGCTGCACCACTTACGATAATATACGCTGATTTCCAGCAACACCTTGATGGTGATAAGTGCATCTAAAAAGTTAAGTTCAAAATTTGAATTTCAAAATATAAGTGAGTAAATAAATTATATACACGAATATTATTAACATTTCAAAATTCAAATTGAAATGATTATCTTTATAATTAGATTCTGAAATTGCAGATACCATTTTATCAAATATATAAGAGACATCATCTTAAATATTTAACGTGTCGACGCACATGATGAAAAATGGCTAATGCCGTTATTAGTGATTGGCTAGGTAGGGGGTAAACGACCCTAAGACAGAAGGCCCAGGAAATATAGTCCTTAGAGGGTATTAATAGTCAAAGCCATTATACGAGTACCGGACGGAGGTAGGGTATGCGTTTGTTGGAACTCCCCCATGAGATTTGGAAGCGGAAATGATGAAATTTATCAGCGTCTGGCTAAGGCTCGGGCGGTTTACATTGGCCGAGGTAAGCAAGTAAGCACACGTAGCATGAGGCTATTCTTTAAGTCACGTGGGCTCGATGGTCGTTTCGAATGGAGGCTCCACGTGTTGGTTTTTGCTAGAGGTGCTTCATGTTGGGGATAAATTTGTTCCGAATTCAAATTGGTTTGAAAACGGTGTTGCCAACTAATAACTTCATATTGAATTCATATAATTTTAATAACGTTATATTGCCAGAATACTAAATTAAAATAAAAAGCTTTCTAAATATTAACATAAAAAGCTATATAATACACCAAAGATTTAGAATATTAAATCTGTTATAAACTTAATAATTTACATATTAAGTAACCCACAAGACTTGAGTTACCGAACTTAAGTAATAGTTTAAGTGGGGTTATTAATAAACAGTCATAATTTATGAAGTACTTTGGTTGTAGTTTCGATATTATATTAGATATAGGGTTGGCAGATGACGGTATGAAATTATCGTAGTGATTTCTAATGGTCTCGATAATAACTGAAACATATCAGGTTTACTCCGTTACCGTTTAGAGCTTTGATTTAAACACAATCGAAATACGACAGAATTATTTCATGTTAAGGTAGTATCTCTGTTTTACATCGATAAATATATAAATAGGCAGGAGAGCATCGCTGATTTCGCCACGAATGGGCCGGCTCGACCAGCGCAGTACTACCCTCACACAGAAGACCAGTCTGAAAATGACAGCATTTGTGCTATCATATTTTGTTTGTTGGTGAGTTTGAGACCGGATTTTGAGTCCCAATCATTCTGCATCATTCTCCCGGCTTTGTGAGATGCTTTTTCACGCCCCTCATAAAAGACCCGGGATCATAATGGAAAGGAAAAACGTGAGCTGGTAGTGAGTTCCAATTTTTAAATACTCGGCAAAGGAAAGAAGAACCGACCCGTTAGGTCTAGTGCGTATTTCTGTACTACACTTACGTTCGTGTCGTACAAGTGTAGTACAGTGTCCTTAAAATACAGTTAGATTTAAGTAGAGAGATAAACGACATACATAGATGCGGGCGGAGTCGGAGACAAAAGCTACGAGTAGTAATTACATTAAATACAGTACATTAAATCTGTAAACTTTTCTCAAACACGTTTATTTACTATTAGTAAATTTCAATGTGTAAGTAAAAATAAATAAAAATAATTGAAAGCATGTTCGTTCAATCAAATCACACTCATTTTCTTTTACTCCGTACAGAAATCGCAATCGTTAAGAAACAAAAAAAAGGCATGATTGTATATTTGATTATTTTTATTACTACTAAGAAGTACTTATAACAGCTAAAGAATGTCGGTTTACAAACACGGCCACAGAAATAATCGAAATGAAAATCTTGCTTTTGAAATAGGTCGAAAATAAAATGTTTTTCTCCACGAAAATATAAGACTTCTAATGACAAATTAATGCTCAACTCGGCACGACAGAGTTCCCAGATCATTATACTTAGCCAAAAATGTAATATCTAGATTAGGAGTAAAGCATTTCGTTGAGGAGCCCATAAAATTAAGCTCATTTATGAAAATCTAGAGTACGGCTTTTTCATGTAAATCATAAAATGTACTATCACTGTAGATTTATCCATGTCGTTGAATATTGCTAATCATCAAGACGTGGTAGCTCTTGAGATCTGACAGTTCACGAACGTAAACGTAACGTAAACAATTTAATAAAAAGTATAAACGTAGTGTAGGACGTCCACAGGCAAGGTGGAGTGCTGATTTGCGCAAGGCGGCTTGCAGGAGCTGGATGCGAGTAGCCGAGGATAGAACTAAGTTTAGTGCAATATGAGAGGCCTGTGTCCAGCAGTGGACTGCGATAGACAGATGATGATGAAACGAATAATTTAATTTAAATTCATCATTCATAATTCATCGGTTCTAAACAATGTTGTATAATCGACATAACGAGTCCCCAACTTGTTATTTATTTGAACAACTTTATAATACCATATTTATAGGATTTTCTCCAAACTTATTCATGTTTTCCCAATTTCAACTCAATCGGGTGTAAGTTAGTGCTTGAAAATGCATCACAAATTTCGAACTGGACAGACGGAAATACGAACGAAGCTAGTGAAATAAAAATTTATGGAAAATATAAAGGAAATTACTGTCGATAAAAATGATCGATTTTAAAACTCATCTCGATAATCGTTCCCAATACGTTGGGTTGTTATAAAATAAATCGATTACCGTTCATATCCTTTTAACAAACCTATTATATGTACATGTGTACATCATCATCTATGTTAACGAGGAGAAATAAATATCAATTGAACAGTTTTTAGGGTTCCGTAGCCAAATGGCAAAAAACGGAACCTTTATAGATTCGTCATGTCTGTCTGTCTGTCCGTCCGTATGTCACAGTCACTTTTTTCCGAAACCATAAGAACTATACTGTTGAAACTTGGTAAGTAGATGTAATCTGTGAACCGCATTAAGATTTCTACATAAAAATAGAAAAAAAACAATACATTTTGGGGGTCCCCATACTTGGAACTGAAACTCAAATATATTTTTTTTCATCAAACCCATACGTGTGGGGTATCTATGGATATCTAGTTTTTTTCTAAACTGAATAGTTTGCGTGAGAGACACTTCCAAAGTGGAGAAATGTGTGTCCCCCCCCTGTAACTTCTAAAATAAGAAATTGATAAAATCAAAAAAAATATATGTTGTATATTACCATGCAAACTACCAACGAAAATTGGTTTGAACGAGATCTAGTTAGTAGTTTTTTTTTAATACGTCATAAATCGTAACACGCAATTTACCTTTCATCCAATCAATACACTAGTATAAAAACATCGATGAAAGTTACAACGAACTACAAGAACTTTTATATGATGTTACTTGCTGATACGGAACCCTTCATGGGCGAGTCCGACTCGCACTTGGCCGCTTTTTTATTATGTACCTACATCAAAATTTTATCTGTTTATCCGTTTCTTCCTTCTAATCTCAGGAACGACTGGATCCGTATGGTGTCGAAAGACCATACTTCCATTCTAAGAAGACATCTATGTCCAGCAGTAGGCTTGTAAAGTTGAAGATAAACTTCTTCTTCTTTCTAGCTTTTATTCCCAAGGTTATTTCGGGTTGGCTACTAGTTCGACCGGCTTTATCAGAATATCAGTTTTTTCAAGGAGCGACTGGCATCGGACCTCCGCAAACCTGAGGACAAACTGTAATTCGAAGGTTGAACTAGTTGTAAGCATATTTGAGGGCACTGACTTCCCAATAACGCTTGCCATAGATATTCATGACAACCGGGACCGATGGGTTAACGTGCTCTCCGAGCCACGGGCGTGGATCACCGTCCAACTTCCATACTCCGGGCTATTATTAAGAAACTCATGTAAGAAAAGCGATAAAGATAAACAACAAAAGAAAATTAAAAAGATACAGATTTGAAACAAATAATTAGTTTATGATACCGCCTTTGATTTAGATATCTATTATTCTAAAGCTATCACAAAACGTCTGTAAACAGCATGCAATACATTAACCCTCCGGTAGTACAAGGCATAATTCAGACACCAAGTCACAAACACCAGTTAAAAAGTTAGAAGCTAAGTACTAGTTCTCAAGGCTCGCCAATTTAAGTTGGCTAACTGCTCTACTTTGTACATTCAACTATTACACGAAATGTTACAGACATTTAATTGCTTGTAAACTGAATTTTAGCGATTTGAATACAGTTATTTTGGGCTCGTAAATAATGTTTAAAAGGAGATATATGTGAAAAGTTGCTAGTTTCAACGAATTTACAACATATACGGCACTTTCTCGAAATATATTATAAAGTTATTTGTGACAATAGTATTATTCTGGAGTAATGATGAAAGTATCTAATTTACTTAATTTTAAAAAGCGAAGTGACTTTAAACGAAGTTTTTTGCTACTCTTCTTTGAGTTCCGTAGGTATATATTTTATATTAGACACTTAGAAGAGATAAGTAACATTTTTATCCCCTTTCGAATACCGCTTTTGTATTATAAGGGCGTATCTTACAGTAAAACCTTTTTTTACTATACGTGCTATAACTTCAAAGATATTTGATAGTTGAATGGAATTTACTGTGTAATATTTTCTATGTTTTTTTTTCTCGTGATATACTTGACTGATTCTTTAAAGATATAAGTCCTGTTAAGTGGTCTAGCGTACGCAACTGATGATTTTCGGGTTCGAATCACGGGTCAGGCTGTTATTGTGTTGCCAGGAGTGTTAAATTACATATATGGCAATTAGTATTGGAAAGAGAGTGTCCTTAAATATAATGACAACCAGTACATCCTTCGAATTCAGTTCGGCCTCAGAGTTACGAAGGTCCAAGGCCAGTCTATCATTGGATAACATTGGATGGAAACTAAAATTCAGGTAATTTTAGTGGTAACTGTTAAATAATTAAGGCTATGTAGATGATGATGATTATAAGTCCTGTTACCTTATGCCAAAAAAATAATTAATCGTGTCTCTAAATCATTTACCGACTGACGTATTAAAAGGTGTACATTTTAAAAGTTTAAATACTGAATAAACATGAATCTGATTAAAAATGTAACAATTTAGATAAGGGCAACAAAAGTTTTGGAAAAAAATGAAAAATATGGATAGAATAGAATTCGCTTCTATTTAATGCTTGGAAATGCTGTAATATTTCGTTGGTGAGTGCGAGATATGAGGCTAAATCATGCAGAAGCATCTTACTAGGCCGCCATGGTTTGGGTCACCATGCTGAAATGGATGCACTCACAGTGAGGATGGTGACCACCATTGTTGAATTCTGCTCATCCTTTCCATCAGGCAGAGTAGAGTCACTTTGGTAGGACAAAACAGATAACACAAATGTCTTCAGCTGACTGACGTTTTAACACGAAACCATAGATTTTATAACTGGACCATAAAGATGCGCATGAAATTTTATAATTTTACGCGCGTTGTTTACGAAGAGTACTCAAGAACTTTATAGAGTTGTATATTAGTTTAGACTACACCTTGGAAAACGGTAAAGTGAATGTGTTTTATCACTATCACAGTTTGATCATAACAAATTTCATTAAAATTGATGGTGTTTTCTCATATTTTTATGAGATATTTTGTAGGGGTTGAGTTAGTGAGTTATACTATTAGCACTCTCGTTTCTATACTTTTTATACTTGTACATATTTAAAAGTCGATTAAAAAAAATGAGGACCTAATCAAATCAAATCCCTAAAGAGATAGAGCTATTTTTATCAGTTCTCACTCCAAAACCTAATCATTACGTAGTACATTCCTTTAATGATAGCAAAGTGGTTTAAACAGTTACCGAGCAGCTTTAAATCGTATTCTCAAACTCTGGGACTGAACTTTGTGTGATCTATTTGCAGTTCTGAATCTGGGTGTTCTTTGTGTCTATTTTAAGCATATTTGTAAATTTTCCTCCAATTCAAAGATATTCCTAATGAGCTGTCTTTATAGACACATTATCCTTATTACTAAGTAATCTTCACTTTTTGGTAGTCGATTTAGATTTAGGCGATTGACCTTGTTAGACATCGATTTAGTTCATTGACAAAAAACACCCATTATCATCATCGATATCTATTTTTCTTTAAGCTACTTGAAATATGTTCTTGAAACTAGAATTTTTACTTGTTATATTTCTTTCTTCGTTTTTTCTTCAATGCTGAACTAATAGAACTTTTTAAAACGTAAATTTACTTTTGTCGGAGTATAATTAAGGGTAGCTTGAACTAAAAGTTTTCTGGCTAATGCTGCCATTAAGCGAATTTTTTTCATAAATCGAAATTATGTGGCCACATTTTCGAAGGAAAATAGGGTATTTTGGTGTGTTTGTAGTAAGCAATTATCGGTGTTGATAAAATCTTGTTAGTTTATTTTATACAATACTAGTTAGTTGGATTACATTTAAGTATTTGTTTATATTGATGAATTTCAATTTATGATATTTTTTCAGATATATTTTTGCATCAAAGAGTCCTTAAATTTAATAGTACATTTTTTTTCTAAAGTTATTTGCATAAATTATCTCTCTTTAAACTTTATGTTAGGTAATTTCCATGGTATGATAAGTAAATATTAACATTGTACTCAAGTACGAAAGGATACGCTTAAATAGAAAATATATCATTATTTGAAGGAGTCCTAGCTATCAGCTATACACAATATGGAACAGTAACTGTGAAAGTTAAAATACGATCAGTTCTTTAACAATCGTTAGTATTTCAGTTATTTTACGATTCCTTTATTGAACTTAGTGATAAGTGGTAAGTGAATTGTATAATGTGAAGAAACTGTAAATATCAGCCACAGTACCTCCTCCGAATGGAAAGGCAGAATCGATAAAAACCACAGTCTGACAACAAGGAAAGCTAAATGTTCTAAGTCCTAAATGTGCTTAATGCTAAATTGTATAAAGAATCCTTAAATCTAAAATCACAAACAATCGTAATATTTATGCGTTTTACAAATTGTTTCTTTTTTCAATACATACGAGTATAAATCATTTTTGATTAAAACGCATACCAATCTAAAACCAAATTAAACTACTGTTTCATAAATATTAACTACAATAAAAACTATACAATTTTGTTACGGGATTTAATTTGTGAGTTTCGAACATGGCAAAAACATTTTGTACATTTGCTATGAGTTAGAGTCTAAGCCTTTGTCTTGTTTCTAAACCATTGATTATTTAGATCTGAAAAATGATAAACTATAGTTGGGTGTAATTTAAAATATACGTTTTATTTGTGAACTATATCCATTTGACACATTGTCTGAGAGATTTGACTGATCAAGAGGCGTCGGGTTCGATTCCTGTTTAGACTACATATTTGCGTGATCACATACATTAAAGATATACCGAGTGTCCTCAATTTGCTATGTGAACAATTTTACATATCCAAAATTTACTAAAAATAATGACCCAAATGAAAAAAATGCAAGCAATATTACTGTCGAAACAAGACCTAGATATTTTTCTTCACAGTATGAGCTATCATGTTTTTGTAAGTCGAGTAACGACTCGACTTACAAAAACATGATAGCCCATAGTACCTACAAAAGATACCCCAGATCTTTTGACTTATCGATGTTATCATACTAAACGCGTAGACGTTATTTTTCACAGATAGACTTTCGAAAAGTTTTAAGTATTTTTTTCCTGGCAACACTATCGGTGTTGGTTACAAATGAGGTTGGGGAAAATTGGAGAATAAAGTGTTTGTCGTAACGAGGGAGTATTTTATTGACATTGTTTTGGGAAACAGTTATTTTATAGGGAAAAAGGGGAACGTCTTTAATAGTTCTATTAATAACTTTGAAATGATTGTTTACTGTTTCAGTTTCTTTTCTGTTTTACCCTTTTTAAGGTTAACAATAAAGGCAGCCGGAAAATTATATCTCTATGTTAAATAAACTTTGTCTCTTTCATGTATATTAATAACTATTTTTCGCCTGACTATGACGGTTATCGCAGTGATTAGTAGCCTATGTCCTTACTCAGGCTTTAGACTAAAATCGGTGCAGTGTTAAATAAAGAATTATTAAATTTATTATTAAAACTTGACACGGGATACTAACCCGGTCACGGTGACCGTAAACATACGGTCATCACCATGAATAAATTTATGAATTAAGGAAAAACGCATGAATAAAGTAATAAATAAAACTTTTTCATGCGTTTTTAGATCAATTGTTATAAAGGCGTATAATTTATCATCGTTAGATATTGCATAGACTTACGATTATATTGTTACATGATGTATAGCGATAAAGTGATGTTGTAACTATTTAATTTAGATTCAAAATATTCTAACCTCGTGGATCTAGTGGTTAGCGTATGTGATTGCTGATGGAGGTCGACGTGGGGGCTGGTCGCTTCGCCGATGCGTTAACGCTCATCTGCGATGCGGCCATGCCCCGCGTTCGTGGCCGTCGGCCTCCTCGGAAGGAGGTCTACTGGTGGTCCCAGGAGTTGGCGGACCTCCGTGCGGCCTGCGTACGTGCCCGGAGGTCCCACACCCGGAGTCGGCGACGTCACCGCGGAGGCGGTGAGGAGGTGGACCGGCTTCACGAGGAGTACCGAGCAGCTCGGGAAACTCTGAGGCTGGCCATCTGCCGCGCCAAAGACGCGTCCAGAGTGGAGATGCTGGAGAGTCTCGAGCGTGACCCCTGGGGTCGGCCTTACCGTGCGGTGCGACAAAAGCTCCGCACACAGGGCCCCCCCCTTACGGAGACTCTCCAGCCCAGCTTCCTGCAGGAAGTGGTCGAGGGCCTATTCCCACAGCAGGCGGAACACACACCCCCGTCGATGGCCCGTCGTGGTCGTCGTCGGGACAGCGTGGGTGATGTGCCGCCTGTCAGGGAATCGGAGGTAGGGGCGGCTGTTCTACGGATTCGGTCCAAGAACACCGCCCCCGGGCCGGACGGGGTTCCAGCCCGAGTGATGGCCCGTGCCCTTGACTACATGTCGGACCACCTCAGGGGAGTGTTGGACGCTAGCCTGGCGTCCGGACGCTTCCCTGAGCGTTGGAAGTGCGGGAAGCTGGTACTGATCCAGAAGCATGGACGGCCTGCCGATTCGGTCGCGGCCTACAGGCCCATCGTGTTGCTGGACGAGGCGGGCAAGTTGTTTGAGAGGGTTCTCTCTGTCCGCATCGTCCGGCACCTCAGCGAGGTGGGGCCCGACCTGTCGGACGCCCAATTCGGCTTCCGAGAAGGGCGTTCGACGGTCGACGCGATCCTGCGCCTGAGGGCCGTGACCGAAGAGGCGGTGAGAGGCGGCGGAGTGGTGTTGGCGGTGTCCTTGGACATCGCCAACGCCTTCAATAGTCTGCCATTCGGCTGCATCAGGGCCGCACTCCAGTACCACGGAGTGCCAGGGTACCTGAGGCGGCTGGTGGCAGACTATTTAGAGGAGCGTACCGTCGAGTACGAGGACCGAGGTGGCGCCTTGAGACGCAGGGCCATGTCGTGCGGTGTTCCACAGGGGTCTGTCCTAGGACCACTCCTGTGGAACATGGGATACGACTGGGCCCTAAGAGGGCGTCTCCCCCCCCGGGCTGGGTGTGATCTGTTACGCAGACGACACCCTGGTCACGGCCCGGGGGGCAAACTTTGAGGAGGCGGCGCGCCTGGCCACCACGGGAGTCTCCCGGGTGGTCGGGCGCATCGAGGCGCTGGGTCTGAGGGTGGCCCTGGACAAGACGGAGGCCCTATTATTTCATGGGCCCCGTCGCGGTCCGCCCGCCGGCGCCTCCATTGTGGTCAACTCGGTCCTCGTACCGGCCCGGGCCCAGATGAGGTACCTGGGTCTGGTCCTCGACGGTAGGTGGCTCTTCGACGAGCACTTCCGACAGCTTGGTCCTAAGCTGGTGGGCACTGCCTCCGCCCTAGGGCGACTTCTGCCCAATTTGGGCGGGGCCAATGTCCCCACTAGGCAGCTGTACACGGGGGTTGTCCGGTCGATGGCACTGTATGGTGCACCGGTGTGGGCGGCGGCTCTGTCCGCCCAGAATAGGGCGCGCCTCTGGCGCCCCCAGAGGGTATTGGCGGTCAGAGCCATACGCGGATACCGCACCGTATCTACCGAGGCGGCGTGCGCCTTGGCCGGAACACCCCCGTGGGATTTGGAGGCGGAAGTGCTCGCCGAAGTTTATCGGCGAGTGGCTGACTTCCGGGCGGAGAACGGCTTTCGCCCTCCGCCCGATGACGTGCGCGAGTGGCGCGAAGCCGCTCGCCGAGCCACCATGCAGAGATGGTCGTTCCGGCTGGAGACCCCACGCGCTGGCTTCGCCGCCGTGGAGGCTCTTCAGCCGGTCATCGCGGAGTGGGCAGGGCGGCAGCATGGGACCCTTTCCTTCCGGCTGACGCAGGTACTTTCCGGGCACGGTTGCTTCGGAAAGTACCTGCACTCGGTCGCTAGGAGGGAACCGAGTCCCGCCTGCCACCACTGCGACTGCAGTGAGGACACGGCCCAGCACACGCTGGCGGTCTGCCCCGCTTGGGCGGCGCAGCGCCGGGTCCTCACTGCAGTCATCGGAGGGGATCTCTCGCTGCCGGCCGTCATAAGATCGATGGCCGGCAGCGACAGTTGTTTTACCGCGGTCGCAACCTTCTGCGAGGATATAATCTTGCAGAAGGAGGTGGCGGAGAAGGCCCGGGAGGACGATATCCACTCGGACCCGATCCGCCGCCGGCGCCCCGGGCGGCGGAGGCGCGCATACCTGCGTCTCATGCCGCCCTGAGAGTGGCCGCGGATGGGCGGGACGGGTTTCCCGTCCGTCCGCAGTAGAGGCCAACCGCGAGGGGGCGGCGTCCGTGTGTGACCGGACGTTGCCCAATTAGAGAGTTCAGAGTTGAGATGGTGCCCGCAACAGTGCGGGCAGGCGCCGGTTGGAGTCCAGAAGGAAATCCCCTCCCTGGACTCCTTCCAATACAAAGGCGCAGAGAGGGTCACACCGTGTGGTTTTAGTCGGTTCGAGTCCGACACACCACCCCGCCGTAACCCCCGACGGGGTGACGGTCCGCGGGGATTTCCACACGTAAAAAAAAAAAAAAAAAAAAAAAAATGTGATTGCTGATCAAGAGCTCTCGGGTTCGATTCCCGGGTCGGACTAAATGTTTGCGTAATCCGCAAATATTTGTTTCGGATTTTGGGTGTTTTCTATGTATTACATATGTATGTTTTTTACAAAAAAAGTATTATTTATATATTTATATCAGTTGTCTGTCTGTCTGTCATCATTTCAACTTGGCTTAGTTTGGGGGCTAGATGGCGTTGTGATAAAAAATAACCATCATCTGATAAAATCTTTAGTTGTTCTAAAACTGCTATTTCAGTTTAATAGTGTAACATTAAACCAGTCTTATCTTTTGTTCTGATATCATTATCTTCATTGTAAAGTGTAAATGTAACAGTTATTTTATAACCCAATTTTGGGATTGAATAAAAACTCAATCACCATTCTGAATAAATTTAGAACCGATTCATTCAATTTTGGTGTTTAAACAACTAATTTTACTTTAACAAATTCGCTTTTTAGGATTCATTTTACTTACTCCCTCCATTTTTGATCTTCACTGTTCATTATTTATCACTAAATTACTAAATCATTTATAAAATTATGTAAGTATATTTTTCAAACAATAAATAAATAAATATTTTGGACATCTTACACACAACATGATCTAGTCCCAATATGTAGCATCGATTACGATATTATTGTTTTTATCAGAAAACACAACTACAGATATTAAAAGTGGCGGCGGTACTATTTTGAATCATGCCCTAAATGTGGGTTAAATTTTATCTAAAATCTTTCAAATATATGAGAACTAGCATAATGAAGAAATAAACAAATATGCCTAAAATTAGTAAATTAATCAATTTTTATATTATTTGAGTAAATAAAAAAGATAATCTTTTCATTCATCAGCTGTTAGATAAACTAGTAGCACGTCAAGTGAACCAATATTACAAATGCGAAAGAACTCTGTATATCTGTCTGTTACGTTTTCATGCCTAAACCGCTAAACCGATTTTGATGATTTTTAGTATAGAGATAGACGAAATCTTGGAAGAGGACATAGGCTAATTTTCACCGCGACAACCGACATACACGATACACGATTAGACTGCACGGTTGGCCTAGTGGCTTCAGCGGTCGCCACGCCGCTTCCTACTGCGGCAAGTGTCGTGGGTTCAAATCCCACGTAGGATAACACTTTGTGTGATTCGCAATTTGTTGTTCTGAGTCTGGGTGTTCTTTGTGTCCGTTTCATGTATGTTTGTAAAGTCCCTCGCGACACAGGAATTTATATTCCTAATGCGGGAGTTGTCTTTTTAAAAACAAAAAAAAAACAAACAAACACGCGGGCGGAGCCCCGGGCGAAAGCTAGTGTCCCATAAATCCTTTAACGAACTACTTACCTATACATAATACTTTAAACTATTAATGGTGATAATAATTCTTTATTGCAACAAAAGATGCATTTAATTTAAATGCAAGCCCTGATTCTCAAATTAGCGTGAGCTGTATAAAAGGAATAAGTTCCTTTCCATAAAATAAATCAATAAACCAACAAATTGTTGCAATTGGCATATATTAAAACATTCGTATAACACAGTGTTTGTTCGTGCATGTATGTGTATGTGTGACTGTGTATATGTACACAATCGTGTGCGAATATTCCTGCGTGCCTATGTGCCGCCGTATTAGTACACAGTTTATATTTATCACTAAGGCATTTATCCAAAATGGCACAATAAAGAATAAATTGCTTTTTAAAACCAGTGCTAATAGTCTTCATGCATTTCGCAACTATTAGTGTCTCTGCTTCTTTGCAGCGCAACTTTTTGACTTCATAAGTATGGAATAGATTTTTCATGTATAAATTCTATTCCATACTTGCTACCTTATGATTATATAAATATATATAAATGCGAAAGTAATTCTGTCTGTCTGTCGCTAAAACTACTGAGCTGATGTACAAATTAAATTTGGTACACGGACAGTCTAGAGCCTGAGAAAGGCAGGCCACAGGCTACTTTTTACAAGAGGGCTCGGGTTCTATTTACGGGTCGAAGTGATCTTTGGTTTTTCTTACGAGGAATTCTTAAAAACAGCCTGTAGTTTGAAAGTTTGGCAGTGTATCACGCCCGTGCCTCCAAGAGCACATTATGCCGTAAATCCTGGATATCATGAATATCTACGGCAATTGCCATTAGAAAATTAGTGCCTTAAAATAAAATAACAATTAGTGCAACCTCAAAATTGAGATCGCTCTCAGTGTCCAAAGTCAGTCGCTCCGTGGAAAATCTGATATTCAGGTTAAACTGGCTGAACTAGTAGCTGACTCCAAATATTCTTGAGATTAAATTAATATTTCAAACATCACACACACAACGTCATCCAATCCCATGTATTTATATCAGTTGCCTAGTACCCATAATACAAGCTCTGCTTAGTGTGCGACTAGATGACGATGAAATATTTATTTATTTATTTAAGTATTTGTGGATCACACAAACATTTGGTCCGATCCGGTGATCGCACACGCCTCCACTGCACCAAGGAGTCAGTCAGATTGTATATTATTATGATGTATGTCTCTGTTCTTATTGATAGAGATGTGATTATATGTGTATGTAGGTATACAGTCTGTAATGCCTTCTTAACAATTTTTAATCCTAGCGGTTCGAAGTGCTATATCACGTCCCTAACATATTTCACCACACGAGCGATGAAATGTGTTTTAGTGCGCGCGCGGCTTAACGTCAGAACCGAGCTTTCAAATTGAGGTTCACCAGCAGCCGATAAAAACCGAACTTTTAATAGTGGCTTTATACCGCCTCCGTAGCTATTAATGTTAGCAGTAAAACTGCTCGGAATACTGCTTAAACTTCGAACAATTAACTGTTTCTTATTGTTTTTCAATGTAATCTGAACGGCTAGCTAAAATTTATGGACTTTTTTATGACATCGCTAGGAAACGAGTTAAGAGTTTAATTTAGTTAAACGGTTTAATCATTTGAGATTATCTTAATTTAATTTAGTTTAAGTACGTCATAATCCGTAACTTTTTGTACGATTTGTGACAGATTGTGAGATAATCTGTTTTTATTACATTTTAAATTAATAATAGGAACGAGCAATTCTTTTATTTAAACATATAATTGTACACTCGAAAATGGTGCTAACGATTTCGGTTAAATTTGGAATTTGGGTGTTTTTGGGGATAAAAAAGCAGTTTTCGAGATTTCGTACGTTTTTTCTTTAGTACTCTTAGCAATGCTTGCGATATCTATACTACTATTTGTGTAACACTTAGTTACTCAAAATATATACTCCAACACAGCAACACTACAGCTATTTGAGAGTAAAGATGGCATTGTTATACAATAAATATGATAACCGAGCAAAGCTCGGTCGCCCAGATACTTTTAAATTATATTAAATACTTCGAGACGGTAGGATTATATTTATATTTATTCGACTATGGATCTTTTAGATCCCTTTTTGTGTTCTCCTTGTTATAAACATAAATTATATTACAAAAAGTACTAACCCTTTGTACTTTCTATGTGACAAGAATCATTCGAGGTTTTTGGATCGATTCTCACACATCAAGGGCAACCATGAAAATGTTTAATAACATTACTCTTATTGTATGTGTGGGTTTTATATGTGTATTTTTTAGAATACGTTTCATCATCATCATTATCATCATCAGTCTATCGCAGTCTACTGTTGCACATAGGCCTCTCCCATTGCACACCACTCTGATCGATTTTGGGCTTCTCGCATCCAGCTCCAGCCAGCCATCTTACGCAGGCCGTCACTCCACCTCGCCTGTGGGCATCCTACACTACGTTTACCGAGACGCGGTCTCCACTCCAGAACTCTTCTGCCCCAACGGTCTACAGTTCTGCGGCTAATATGGCCAGCCCACTGCCACTGTAGCTCTCTGAATACGTTTACAGCGTCAGAAACTCCTTGGAATCATTTTTATGTAATTTCAAGAACAGGTAGTATATTATAAAAAAAATTGAACTATTTAAATTATGTTTAAATGAAGTGAACAAAAAGCGCAACATTTGTATAAAATTCAGTTAGAAATTTATAAAATATACGAGTAAATCACAATTTATCGAAAGCGTATATTCACCTGTTATGGTGCATAAATCTTTAAATATCAGTTCATGTAAAGTGTCACTTAGGGCCACAGCCCACTAGCTACTTTTAGCATCGACGATCGACAACTAGTCGCTTTTAGAAGCTAAATACGACTAAATACGAGGAGATTGAGTCGCTTTTAGAAAGGTGACATAGCCGCTGAACGCTACTCTCCGCACACATTCGGATGCCGGTATCATCGATTTGGCGTCTGCTGAACACGACTTGACTCTCATTATTTTTTTATTTGTAAACAAACCCACAGAATACTGCGATATCATTTCAAATTACAGAAGTAATCAAAGTTACAAATCGGAAAATTATAGACAACACTACAGTCGCAAAATCGCCGAGCGCCGATGCTAAAAGTAGCTAGTGTGCTGTGGCCCATAAGTAACAAAACATTAAAAAAAAATAGACATTACTCTCACTATCTATCAAGTTCAGGAAATATTTACAAATGTAAAGGTCATCGAACATAACTATATATCACAGAAAGACATATTATTCTACAATTTTCAAATAGAAAGTTTTGAACAACATTTTAAAAGAGAAGTGCATTATAGTGTAATATTAGATGAACAGCATACAAAGGTAGCATAAATGTTTACACTGAAGTGCATTTTTGGTCTCGAACGTATTAAATGGGAATCCTTATGGAATTTCCAACTACAGACTTGAATGGTTCGGATGGCTTAAAATATTGTTAGGTGCTTTAGGGGTTTCAAGAAAATGAACTGTATAATACTAAAGTTTTATACTTGTAAGGTAAACTGTTAATACCCTTAGATGTTTGAAAGTAGGTGTTAGACTTATACAAGTATCTACAAATAGATTAGCAGAGGCGTATTGAACAGCTCCTTCGTCGTTGACATTAGATTGACATCTCTATATATATAATTCTTCTGTGAGTGTGTATGTCACTAAACTTCTCTCAAACGACTGGACCGATTTTGATGAAATTTTTTGTGTGTGTTCAAGGGGATCTGGAAATGGTTTAGATTCGCAATTGGACCCGGTAGGTGGCGCTGCGATCAAGTTCTGGAATTTTAAAGTTGGGCGGTACGAAGTTCGCTGGGTCAACTAGTTATATATATAATTCTTCTGTGAGTGTGTATGTCACTGAACTTCTCTCAAACGACTGGACCGATTTTGATGAAATTTTTTGTGTGTGTTCAAGGGGATGGTTTAGATTCGCAATTGGACCCGGTAGGTGGCGCTGCGATCAAGTTCTGGAATTTTAAAGTTGGGCGGTACGAAGTTCGCTGGGTCAACTAGTTCTTATATAAGTTTAGGTAAGTTTTTATGGCAGAAGGATCAAATGGGGCAACATGTGCAAATTGGTTTACCTTAAGACAATAATTAAGATTATAGTGGATTATAGTGAGTCCACCAAAGATAGAAATATATAATTGGTCGTGTAAACGGAATGTTTTTTTTCAAATTTTTATCTCAAAAGAAAAATAAATCGCCTTTTTAAATCTTTATATATATAATTCTTGTGTGAGTGTGTATGTCACTGAACTTCTCTCAAACGACTGGACCGATTTTGATGAAATTTTTTGTGTGTTCAAGGGGATCTGGGAATGGTTTAGATTCGCAATTGGACCCGGTAGGTGGCGCTGCGATCAAGTTCTGGAATTTTAAAGTTGGGCGGTACGAAGTTCGCTGGGTCAACTAGTTCTTAAATAAGTTTAGGTAAGTTTTTATGGCAGAAGGATCAAATGGGGCAACATGTGCAAATTTGTTTACCTTAAGACAATAATTAAGATTATAGTGGATTATAGTGAGTCCACCAAAGATAGAAATATATAATTGGTCGTGTAAACGGAATGTTTTTTTTCAAATTTTTTTCTCAAAAGAAAAAGAAATCGCCTTTTTAAATTTTGATTGATGCTCCTCTCCTTTTGTTTGTAACGTGATAATGTAGCTTATCTCGATGAATGGTCTATCTGGCATTAAAATAAGCATTCAATTAAACAATTCAAATAATAATAAAAGAAAAACACTATTTGAACAATGCACAGTATAAAACAAAATTGAACTTTTTAGTAAATAAATAATTATTTTCGGACATATAACACACAACGCCATCTAGTCCCCAAACTAAACAGAGCTTGTATTATGGGTAACTAGACAACTGATATAAATACTTAAACATACATTTTTTGTAAATACATACATATTATACATAGTAAATTCCGAAACAAACTTTGCGGATCACACAAACATTTGGTCCAACCCGAAAATTTGGACGGGTCAAATCAAACCCGAGACCTTTGATCAGTAGTCGCATAAGCTAACCACTAAACCAACGAGGCAGTCGAATACATTCAATTTCAATTAGCACTATACATCAGCTGTATACTTATAGATATACTTCTATAAGCATGTCGGTGGCGGGATTCTATAAGATTTTCTGCTACCAAAAAGTGCCCTTCATCAACATCATCTTCATTGTCAGCCCATCGCAGTCCACTGCTGCACATAGGCCTCTTCTACTGGATCAAGAACCATTTCTGTTAAGTATTCTAATAAATTATTTTTCATTTATTAATTTGATTTCTTAATTATCTCTAATAACCAAAATAAGTAACAACCTACTCAAATACTACTTTGGCTTGTACATAATTTGAATATACATACAGAAAATATAAATTCAATTTTTAAATCTACGAATATCTACAATACCCCTTTATATACGTTCAGGTATCTTCTTATGAGCGATAATTTCCTGGCTTCGAGTAAAAATCGTTCCCCTCGAGCACTCCTTCGCCCCCTGAAGCCATTACTTGAATCGCTTGATGTACCAAGCTCGGTCGCTACCGTCTAAGATAAGCTCGAATGCTGCCAAAATGAACACTCTATTGTAGTGCTTGAATTTTATATCAATTCAAGATTGTAAGTGATTTTTTAGTGCAAGTAAATGTGGGAACATCACTTGATAGCTCGTTTTTTTATTGTACGCTATTTTATTTAGTGGTAATTAGAAGTTCTAAGTGTTTTCCTTTATAATTTATGATTATAAAACACCGTCATGAAATTTATCAATTAAAATTGTTTTTGAGAAAAAAAAATGTTTAAAATACAACTCCCGCATAAGGGATATAAATCTTGTGTCGCGGGGGACTTTAAAAACATCACAAAGAATACCCAGACTCAGAACAACAATTTGTGGATCACACAAAGTGTTGTCCCAACTGGGATTTGAACCATATAAACCATCCGGTCAACCTGCAGTCAATTGTTTATGGGGCCTGAATATAATGGCGGCCTAATGATCTCGCTTAAAGGATTCGGGACAACTTGAATCTTTATTCTAAGATTCGATTTCAGCACACGACCATATCTGTGATATTATGCAGAATAGTAATATTGATGTATGTATTACTTTTCTTATCTTCCAATAGATGAAATACTCCTTTACGTTATTTTAGTCTAAACTCGATTTCTGTAACAAATTGATATTAGTTTGGTTGGATACACATTTGTTTTGTTTGCCTCGTTGGTCTAGCGATTAGTAACTATTTTTGGACTTTCGCTACTTTCACACTTATTCATGTTTGTCATCGCGAATAAGTCCCGTTAACAGCCAAAACACTAGCGATTAGTGTAAGCGACTGCTGATCAAAAGGTATTCGATACAATTTCCGGATCAGGTTATTGTTTTTTTTTTATTATAGAAATATTTGATAACAGCCGGTCTGTTAACCTCCGTGCTTCAAAGCTTTGTATTTGCCAAAAACTGCCCTTACATTTAGCATCTCCGTAGTGGGGTAAAAAGAAGCTTTTGAGATGTGGAGAGACGGGTGTATCGTCTCCCTCCAACACAAAGGAAGGATCCTCTTACCAGGTGAGGCGATCATGCCTGGCGAGCTACGGCCCGACAATAGATGTTGAAATGTTCTACATATGCTAATCAGCACCAAAATTTCTTTATCGCGATTCAGGATAGGTAAATAATTAATAAATAAATGGAAGGAGGAAGTCGCCACAGAGAAAAGTTTCTTTTCTTCACAAGCCACTAATTTTGCAAAAGTACACCAAGTAAGGATTACTTGGTTTACCTTTATTTATACGACATATTTTCACAGTTCCATTTAAACACAACCAGCTATTCTAAGGTAATTTACGTAGCTTTATCAAACATAACTAAGCTTTGAACAAAACACCTTTATTGAATCCCAGTATACAACAGGCACTTTACAGTTTCGGCCATCACTTATTCACGAACGCGCTGGCGGACCCAAGAGGCACAGTACACAACTCTAGGGTACATACATATTAAATCACCTTGTACCTTGGCTGTAAATCTGACCTCAGGTTCCACCGTGTTTTATGTGTGTTTTTTTTTGGTAAATGGTTTTCGAAAGACGCTGACTTGTGGAGTAACGATAGGATGCCTTATTTATGAGGTAGTGTCAGTGTGGGACTTTTTTTAAGTTGACATGTTTCACACACACACACGCCCGGATTTAACCAAACTAAGAAGAGACTGTTTGTTACTAAAATATATAACGGGTTGGGAAAAAGTCCCGCTACCATTTTAATTGCCTATAACTTTGTTCAAAGAAACGATTAGTTGGTTTGGTTTTCATAAAAAGTTTATTTGGTCTTTATATTTTTTTTCGTTATGATTGGAAAATTATATCGTCTAAATCATGACCGCGATTCGCTATGCAACTCTCGGCTCTTTTTAAGGCATATTTCATGACATCCTGGTAACATTTCAAGCTGAAATTCTTCAATTTCCAGACGAATATTGTCTTTAAGATGTTGAATCGGTTGGGGCTTATTCACATAAACTTTTGATTTTAAAAATCCCCAAAAGTCTGGTTCTGTTAAATCCGGAGATCTGGCTGGCCATGCTAAATCACCATATCGCGAAATTAGTCTTGGTGGAAAAAAGTCATTCAATAAGTGAATATTTGAACAGGCTGTGTACGCTATGGCCCCATCTTGCTATAACCACATATCCTCTAGTCCTTGCTCTTCCATTTCAGGGAAAAGAAAATTTCGAATCATGTCTTGGTACCGTTCAGCAGTAACAGTAACTTCAACACCTTGGTCATTTTCAGAAAAATAGGGTACAATGATGTTTCTAGCATGAATACCACACCATACAGTAGTGTTTAGTGGATATAATGATGTTCCATTAATTAAATGAGGATTCTGTTTTCCCCAAAACCGACTGTTCTGTTTATTGACGTGGTCATTGAGAAGAAAATGGGCATCATCGCTCATTATCAATTTAGAAGAAAAATCTTCAATTTCGCCAGACAGCCGAACATCGCGTGTGGCTGTAACAGTAATTGTATCAAAGAACAGACAAATACAATTTAATTAAATCTCTACTGTGCTATTTACTTAGTAACTACTTGTTTTAAAGTAAAATTTCGGAACGGGTATTGAATTTAGTTTGCCCCAAGTACATAAATCTGGGTATCAATTTATTTAGCGGCTATTTTACCTGGAATGGAGGTTAGACCAAATGAATAAACAACTGCCCCATTGACATTTCGAGAAAGGCTGATGGAAATAGAACGGTTCATTGACACAGTTTAGATTCCATCGGCCTTATTTTAATCCTCTGTCAATAAACCGATAGTTAATTAGTTCACACTGAATTGATAGCCATTTCCATAGCTGTGCATTTTGAGTGTTACGATTCTTTTTAAAATCTAATGTTTAGAGGTGTGGACTACTTTACTGATTTTCCTATTCTGAGCAGTCCTAGTTAACTGAAAAGTTGCTCATTCCTTAAAACTAAATTTGAGAATTTTAATAACGTTAGATTATTATTATATCATATGCAGTGAATGCTCTGCACGGTTGGCCTATTGGCTTCAACGGTCATCAAAACTACGGAGGATTCACTGATCCTACATCAACACTAATAATATAAATTTGCAAGTAACTGTGTTGGTTTTTCTGTCTGTGTATTAAGCTTACACATCTACACCGCTGCACCGATTTTAATAAAATTTTCCATAGAGATACTTTGATTCTTGAAAAAGGGCATATTTTATGTTTTTACCGCGATATACCAACATATGTAAACAACGAAGCCGCGGAGATAAACTAGACTCACCAACAACTTATCGTTCATTCTATTTATGTGTCGCTTACATCATAAAAGTTACCCAACATCGATATAGCCGTTAACCGTAACTATAAACAGCTTTTAAATCTCAATATCTTGATAACATGTATATAAAAATATTTATTTTTACAGGTAAGATACTTAAATGAATAACACTACACGCCAAGTCTAAAGGTAAGTCTACAGTCCATTCGCGTTTAGAAAAAAGTGACAAACCACAATATATGTTAAGTCAACACCTGACATATTAAATGTCAAACTTTAATTCGAAATGTCAATTTCTTTGAACCTGATTAGGTGAGGCAATAGATACGTTTTTTTTTAATAAAGGGAGTGGCATATACTGATTATCTACACACCTATACAAGTAAATGAATTGAAATGTCTGTAGATAATATCAAAGGATCAGTTTTTTTTACTAAATGCATATGTGAGAATATAGGCTACTTACATCATAAAAACAATTTTTAAAAATTTGGCTGTCTGTCTGTTCATTCCGGCTCTGAAATAGCTAAACAAATTTTGAAGGGACTTTCACTGGCAGATGACTGCTGTCCTAGAGAATAACTTGCTTTGCTACTCGGTGTTACTCACGATTTACAACAATGATAAATCATTTAATGAAGGAACATGATCATGAATTCTTTATTGTTTTATTATATCAGCATAATTATGTTTGATATGTTTGCTATCACTACTTCAACTTTTGAGTAGTTCATATGATCTGTTTAAACTGTAACATGTGACTACAAGTCCAAGATGAGGGCGTGGAAATCCGTCACACAGGGTATCCCTAGTATGGACTGCAGCCTCTCACAAGGGATCATAAACCTTTAATTTATGTTATTCCCAAACTACTTTTAAATTCTTGATGTAAGTGAACCTTTGTGAAGAGAGAATAAATGAATTATTGTTAAAAATATTATTAATATTATTTAACAGTAACGTTATTCGCTGTTCCAAAAGCTAGTTTACATAAATGATCCTTGACCAAAGAACTCTTAATTTAATTAAGCTTAAATTATTAAGACTAGTTATCGTGGTAAATAGAAGCCTATGTGTTATTCTGATATGTAAGCTATATTATAGTGAAGTTTCATCAACATCCAATTAAGTAGTTTTTGCGTGAAAGAGCAACAAACAAACATACATACATACTCGCAAACTTTCGCGTTTATTATATTAGTAGGATTACATTATCTTTTCAAAATGGTACCATTAATGGTCCTCATGGAGATAAAGTCTGAAATAAAGTTATCTCAATATGGTAACCGTTCGCTATCTTGAGCGAGAATTAGGTATATGTGAAGCCATTTTGAGGTTGCGTTTACAGAATTCATATGTAGGTTAAATTTAGGGAATAGCCCTACAGAATAGCTGTTAGCGGGGTTGACGTCTTGTTTCTTTGATAAAATAAAAAATTTATTTGCTGAAATTTCTAAGATAGCTTTTTTTTAAAGACTTGACTGGCTTTGTGGTTAATGCTGCTGGAAAGTAAGTTATACGTCGTTTATTTGAGATCCATCTGATACAAACATTGTGTAATGAGGACGATCTAATCAAATTAATCAAATTCAAAATTCTTTATTCACTTAGGATGCAATACATCTCTTGTGACAGGTCAAGATTCTACATGTACATTTATGCCATGTTCGCAAACAATAGGTAGAGCCGGAGAAAAGAACATGGCAATAAAAACTCGCGGCCACTCCTTTCAATCCAATCAAATCCAGTAAATGTCTGGAGCGGCTTTACCAGTTTTAACGGGTCTTTCACTGGTAGAAAACTGATTGCGTAAGGAGTAACTTTTTTTAGACTAATACTGTTCCGCGTCGTTACTCGCGATTTACAATAATAATAGCGGATAGCACCGCGGGACTCAGCTACTTTCATGATAAACGTCTACCGCCTTTTTTGAGTGCCAATTAAACTCAAAATGGGGTGAGTAGGAGTTCAGAGCAACCCTCTGTTATTTATTTATAGAAATTTCACGTAAGAGTAGGTATCTTAATCCCAAAATAATATTGAAATTTTACCTTAAAATACATTATAGAACATAATTTTCTTCTAAAAATCTCCAAACACCGATAAAACCGAAATTTCGTAACAGAAGTTTCGAATCCTTAACGAGGGTTTGAAAATAAAATTACTTTCTTTTAGAGATTAGAAAATAAATTGGACCTTTAGAGTTTTCTAAACAAAAAATGGATCACCGCAACACTAAACGAATTGCATGAATGAAAAATAATATTTTTTACAAAATTGGTGTTGGTTCTCTAAATTGGTAACCTTCGAGAAAAGTTCAAAGGTGGCTGTAGGGATAAATTGGTTTTGCTTCGATGTGTAAAGTAGGAAATTGTTTTTATTATTACTTTACGGGGGCATTTGACGGATCGAACTGTGATCGGCGGTAAATTTTAGAACTCTCTGTTGAAACAGTTTGTTAGAATTTGTTATTAAAATGTTCATATACATTTTAATAAAAAGTAAAATCATCGGCCCTGCTCCGGCCTTCCTAGCCAAGTGCAAACGTTTTCAGGAAGAAAAACGTTTGTAACTTGGCTAGGCCCACTGATCTTTTTAAGGTCGCGTCGGATAGCCGTCCCATCGGATTATGAGAGTGATCGAACAGAGAGTGCACCTGTATTTACGTACACATTTATGCACTATAATATTTTCTGAGCAGTTAGCTGGTGTCTGTTGAGCCTGGGCGCTGTGGCCGATATCGGATAGGAGTACATCATATAAGTTTTTCAACATTTAAACTATGTTTTTTAAATAAATAAATAATTTATTCGGAACAATAATTTATTGAGTAATTAATAATAAATATATAAACCAACCAAACTACAGAACAGTTTTTCGGTTGGATTGGTATACTTGTAGTTGGTTTAGTAACTGCAATCAAAGTTAAAACTGTTTTAATATATTTTTTTCGGTACTGGTTCTAATCTATGTGTTCAATAAACATTTTCATTTATGTCACCTTTAAAGCACCTTTGGTGATAATATTTTTTAATATAATATTTATAAACACCTACAGTAACTTTGCTATGAGCGCCTTTATAATGTATAATCACACTTATAACAAGGTACATAGTTTGTTGTAGGTACATTGTTATCTTGATTCAAACTTTTATTTAATTAACATCAAGTAAACCTATTGTTACCCTATGCTAAACTATTTACAATTACCATACAACTAAAACATAAAGTCAGAAACACTCCAGAGGGCACATTATCCGCCAGTATCCGCAACCGCGGATATACCCGCACTTAAACTTGTCGGATATCCGGGATTACGTTTGCTGGCTTTCTGTGTGTACAAGTGTATATGTGAACAAGTTATTCAAATATACGTTAACTAGGTTTTGGCCATGGGATTGTTTGCATGAGTAAATATGTCTCACAAGTAACTAACTTTTCCCCGCAGCTACGCCCGTGTGTATGACGATTATCGCGGTAAAGTTTAGCCAATATCCTTCTTCAAGAATGAATGTATCTGCATGCCAAATTTCATAGAAATCAGTAATTTGGTGTAGCCGTGAAAACGTAACAGATAGACAGAAAGACAGGTGGTGCAGTTTTAATATATTCGGCTCTTGCGATAAGGATTAAATTCATGGAACGAACTAAATGTTATACAAATAAGTTTGTAAGTATTCTGTCAGTCAATCTACCTGTCATGGTACAGCTCTGACTCTGTTTGAAAATAGATGGCGTTATGTTTCAGATGCTCGATAATTTCGAGGGATTATTTAGGTGAATACATTGACCTGTCTTTTGGGTAAATCAAAGCACGCATACTGTCATTTTAGGTTGAACTTCTATGAAGGCACGGGCACGGCCCATTTGTATTGAAATCAGTGTTGCTTTACTAGCTCGAAAACATAACTACCTTGATGATAGACTATTGTTATTATTAATGACAAAATAAAATATATTCTAAGCTATCTCTATTATTATAGCATTAGCTGACCCCGCAAACTTCGTACCGCATAACAGTCGATTCAACGTCACTCAATTGTTTTGCATTCTCGGAACCGCTCCAATAAAACTTATCACATATTTTTTTAAATATTTTTCTTTAAAACCATCCTCGTTTTTCAAAGAACATAATAAAAAAATCTGCCAAGTGCATGTCAGGCCACGCACAGTAAAGGGTTCCTCAGTCACGTGGATTTAAAATCGTATCCAGTAGATAATTATTATACTCCAAGATCCCAGAGCCGCCGGACCTACGTCATTTGTGCAAAGCTGAAATTTTCAGGATTATTAGGACAATGTCTTGTTAAGATGTATGCGTACCCATTAGCTTGAAAGCGGGGCCGTTTGTGAGATAGCGCGAAGTACAGATGGTAAAAAACCTTACTTACCTACGTTAAAGGTGCAAAGCTAGTATTTACAATTGTTTTAAGAATATTATTTAAAATTAAAATTCATTACTGCCAGACACATTCCGTGGGCCATTACTTCTGCCAGACGTCTTGAAAGTTGTGAAAAAATTACGTAAACTACGTTATAGTAGCAGACCTAAATTTTATAACTATATTATATAACTATATTTTATAACTAAAAAATGTATACATATTATCTAAGGTAGGTACTATTTTAAGACCCTTTGTATACGGCCAGACCAGTCCGAAGGGCCAATCATCCCCCCAGATACCTTTAAATATTTGTAGTAATTAGGAAGCTGAGGTATATCATCTTTGGTATTATTTCAAGAATAGAATTGTAAATTATTAAATGGTTTTTACACGCTCATTTATTAGCTTCACCTGTATGTTTGTTTGTTTGTAACCAACTCCTTTGGTTGCGATTTTGACCCCACTTTAAACGGCTAGATTTCGTTGATGTTGTGAATAGCTACAAGTATATACAAGTATACGAAATCTGGCCGTTTAAAGTGGATCAAAATCGCACCCATAGGAGTATAACATATGCTTTTTACACGGTGTGACCCTCTCTGCGCCTTTGTATTGGAAGGAGTCCAGGGAGGGGATTTCCTTCTGGACTCCAACCGGCGCCTGCCCGCACTGTTGCGGGCACCATCTCAAAAATTTACTCTCTGATTAGGCAACGTCCGGTCACACGCGAACGTCGCCCCCTCGCGGTTGGCCACTAATGCGGACGGACGGGAAACCCGTCCCGCCCATCCGCGGCCACTCTCAGGGCGGCATGAGACGCAGGTATGCGCGCCTCCGCCGCCCAGGGCGCCGGCGGCGGATCGGGACCGAGTGGATATCGTCCTCCCGGGCCTTCTCCGCCACCTCCTTCTGCAAGATTACGTCCTCGCAGAAGGTTGCGACCGCGGTAAAATAACTGTCGCTGCCGGCCATCGATCTTATGACGGCCGGCAGCGAGAGATCCCCTCCGATGACTGCAGTGAGGGCACGGCGCTGCGCCGCCCAAGCGGGGCAGACCGCCAGCGTGTGCTGGGCCGTGTCCTCACTGCAGTCGCAGTGGTGGCAGGCGGGACTCGGTTCCCTCCTAGCGACCGAGTGCAGGTACTTTCCGAAGCAACCGTGCCCGGAAAGTACCTGCGTCAGCCGGAAGGAAAGGGTCCCGTGCTGCCGCCCTGCCCACTCCTCGATGACCGGCTGAAGAGCCTCCACGGCGGCGAAGCCAGCGCGTGGGGTCTCCAGCCGGAGCGACCATCTCAGCATGGTGGCTCGCCGAGCGGCTTCGCGCCACTCGCGCACGTCCTCGGGCGGAGGGCGGAACCCGCTCTCCGCCCGGAAGTCAGCCACTCGCCGATAAACTTCGGCGAGCACTTCCGCCTCCAAATCCCACGGGGGTGTTCCGGCCAAGGCACACGCCGCCTCTGTGGACACCGTGCGGTATCCACGTATGGCTCTGACCGCCAGTATCCGCTGGGGGCGCCAGAGGCGCGCCCTGTTCTGGGCGGACAGAGCCGCCGCCCACACCGGTGCACCGTAAAGTGCCATTGACCGGACAACCCCCGTGTACAGCTGCCTAGTGGGGACACTGGCCCCGCCCAAGTTGGGCAGAAGTCGCCCTAGGGCGGAGGCAGTGCCCACCAATTTAGGTCCAAGCTGTCGGAAGTGCTCGTTGAAGAGCCACCTACCGTCGAGGACCAGACCCAGGTACCTCATCTGGGCCCGGACCGGTACGAGGACCGAGTTGACCTCGATCGAGGCGCCGGCGGGCGGGCCGCGACGGGGCCCATGAAATAGCAGGGCCTCCGTCTTCTCCAGAGCCACCCGCAGACCCAACGCCTCGATGCGCCCGACCACCCGGGAGACTCCCGTGGTGGCCAGGCGCGCCGCCTCCTCAAAGTTTGCCCCCCGGGCCGTGACCAGGGTGTCGTCTGCGTAACAGATTACACCCAGCCCGGGGGGGAGACGCCCTCGTAGGGCCCAGTCGTATCCCATGTTCCACAGGAGTGGTCCTAGGACAGACCCCTGTGGAACACCGCACGACATGGCCCTGCGTCTCAAGGCGCCATCTCGGTCCTCGTACTCGACGGTACGCTCCTCTAAATAGTCTGCCACCAGCCAGTATAACATATGCTACTATAACGTAGTTTACCTAATTCTTTCACAACTTTCAAGACGTGTGGCAGAAGTAATGGCCCACCGAAAGTGTCTGGCAGTAATGAATTTTAATTTTAAATAATATTTTTTAAAAAAATATGTAAATACTAGCTTTGCACCTTTAACGTAGGTAAGTAAGGTTTTTTACCATCTGTACTTCGAGCTACCTCAGAAACGGCCCCGCTTTCAAGCTAATGGGTACGCATACATCTTAACAAGACATTGTACTAATAATCCTGAAAATTTCAGCTTTGCACAAATGACGTAGGTCCGACGGCTCTGGGATCTTGCTCTATTATGTTCACGTATTAATGTGTTAATTTTGTATGACGTTTTCCAAGTGAGCGCATTTTACAAGTTAAGTCTCCATAACTCCTGAATTAATATAATAATAATAATAATAATAATAAAGTTTATTTCATTGACCAATTATAATCTTACATATGTTACAGTATAGGACATTTCATATAAAAGTAGTTCATAAGGTATTAAATAGGCAAAATTACATTAGCGTATAATTAACATAGTCTATTAAATTATACATGCTTACATAGGTATTTATTTATTTATTTTATATTAAGCTCGAATACTCAAATAAGCTGCTTGCCTGAACTAGGGTAAACCTGTGTTTCAGGCGATTGCTTGACTCAGGATTGAGCTGTTACTTCTCTGTTACTAATTTATACAAGAATTAAAATATAAAAGATATTAATTAAACGTAAAAATTAAGTACTACAAATGTGTCTACCTAAAAAGCAAATGATAATGGCTGACAAAGACTACCTACTTAAATGTTTCTAAAATGTTTTCTGTGTCTGTATAGTTTAATTTACCTATATACTCTGTTAGTGCGATCTTGCACTTTTTATTGTTTAGGCTGTATATGTTTAGCACCTTATTAATTCTGTTGTACAATAGTGGTCCTAAAAATAAATAAAATCTATGAGCGAATCTATGACTAGTTTGAGGCCTGGTACATACTATGTCCTTTCTTCTCTTATCCAACGGTATGAAATTACTAAAGGAAAGTTCAGAATGCTGTTTTAAAATTGTGTGCAGAATAAATAACTGTCGAACTGTTAGTACATCACATGCCATGTAGAGCTGGTGTGTGGGAAACATGAATGGTCGGGATGTCGCTACCTTGAGCACTGCTCTTTGGGCTCGTTCTAAAGGCAATAATATTGACTTGGCCGCACCTCCCCATGATGATATACAATAAGTGAGTATAGTTTGACATAATGTTAAATACACTTGCTTTATTAGTGTGTTATCTGCTACATTGCGAAGATACTTAAATATATATATTAATTTCCTTGTTCTTGCGCATAATAAATCAATGTGTTTGCGAAAATTCAAATTTGTGTCAAGAATGACACCTAAGTACTTCACATCATTGCTATTTGCTAACGCGGGACACTCACATGCACAATCAGTGTATGTTTTGCAATTATGTGCATATATATTTAGATTACTAATAGGAATATTTGTACCTCTCATTGAAAATAAAATATATTTTGTTTTTTCTATATTTAGGGTTAGTAGGTTTTTATGTAGCCAGTTAGTCACTATGTTAAAGCCCTCCTGTGCGATTTGAAAAACTTCACTGCGAGATTTCGCAGTAAATATTAGAGCTGTGTCATCCGCGTAAGATACTATGCGACCATTAGGTATCTCTAGGCTACAGAGGTCATTTATATACACCAGAAACAAAGTACAGCCCAAAGTACTACCCTGGGGAAAACCATAACCAGTATTCCTGACTTCAGAACTTATGTAAGAGCCAATTTTCAGACACTGAGTGCGATCACTGAGGTAGTCCGAAAGCAGGTGAAGCTGCGTTCCCCTTATCCCAAGTTTTTCAAGCTTGTGTAACAGTATGCTACAAGATATACTATCGAAAGCCTTGGCAAGGTCTAGGAAAACCCCGATTGTATGCCTTCCCCCATCCAGGTTACTAGCTATATGATTAGTCAAGTGGTGTACTGCTTGATCAGTTGATCTTTTTTGCCTAAAGCCGTACTGGTTTTGCGAAAGCAAGTGGTTATCCTCGAGATATTTAACTAATCTGTTGTTTATTATTTTCTCCAAAATTTTTGACAGGCCCGATAATACTGAGATGGGTCTATAATTGTTGAAACATGTTTTGTCTCCTGACTTGAACACAGGCGTTACTACTGCTTTTTTAAGCGAGCTGGGGAAAACACCTTTCTCCAAACACAATTGGAATATATAGGTCAATGGGGGAGCAAGTAAATGTCTGAAATGTTTTAGTATTGTGTTAGAAATGTTATCCCATCCCGCAGCACAATTTTGTTTTAATCCGGACATGATGCTCAATACTTCATTGAGGTCGGTATTTAGCAAGACAAAAGAGTTAATTTTAGAATTAGGCATAAATATATTTGATTCGGCGGGGTTTTTAGTACCTGTCTGCAAGAGTTTTTCTGCGAGAGTTTTGCCCATGTTTGCAAAATGATAGTTGATTTTATTCGCTGCCTCAGACGGGTTTCCATAGCTGTGTAACAAGTCTAAAGGTGGTTCAGGATGTTTCGATTGGAATGTGTTATTTTTAATAAATTTCCAGACAAGCTTACTATCTTTACCAGCTTTTTGCAGTTCACTTTTTTCGTATTGAATTTTTAATTTTCTTAAAAGATTGTTGCAAAAGTAATAAAGTCATCTAATCCGTTATAGTTTTCCTTGAAAGTTCATTATGTGGACCACCATCACAAATTTTTCCAGATTTTTTGATCCAGCCGTTTAGCTTTTAGAGGGGGGGGGACGCCCTGTTTTTACAAAAAAGTGCCCTTTAAAGTGGAATTTCTCGCAAACGGATACCTGAATCAAAAAATCGTTTTAGAAACCCTGTATTGTTTTTAAAATACCTATCTAATGATACCCCACACGATGGGGTAGCCGCGAGAAAAAATTTACATCCCCACTTTACGTGTAGGGGAGGTACCCCAAATAAAAATATTTTTCAAAATTTTATTATAGCACTTTGTCGGCGTAATAACAATACATATTCATGCAAAGTTTCATCTTTCTACCACTTACCGTTTGGACGGTAAGTCGAGGACGGACGGACGGACGGACGGACGGACGGACGGACGGACGGACGGACGGACGGACAGACGGACATGACGAATCTATAAGGGTTCCGAGTGATATACTTCGGAACCCTAAAAAGAATTAGCGAAATCGGTCCATCCGTTCACTCGTGATGGCGTGACCAAGGGAATTAAGGATTCTTTTATATATATACTAGTTGACCCAGCGAACTTCGTACCGCCCAACTTTAAAATTCCAGAACTTGATCGCAGCGCCACCTACCGGGTCCAATTGCGAATCTAAACCATTCCCAGATCCCCTTGAAGACACACAAAAAATTTCATCAAAATCGGTCCAGTCGTTTGAGAGAAGTTCAGTGACATACACACTCACACAAGAATTATATATATAAAGATAGATATAGATGAAGATAGATTGTCATATTTTAAGCGTTTTACGTGAAAGATTTCGAAAATGTCTAACTCATTCTAGAAAATACTGATATGATAGAGTTAAAATATACCCCACAGGAGTGCTGTCATTAAATCCTTCCACACCCTTTCTTATCTATAAAATAAGGGTGGGTGATAACAAGCGAACATAATTCCTTTTTTCTTTTTTAACCCTACGGTCGCGCGTTTTATCAAATATCCTAACACATCAAACGCTCGGGTCCGGATACAAGGTCCATTGTACCCTTACTGTCGACACACTATTGTAGCCAAATACTGGAATAATGATGTAGATTGCCTTCAAATATGAGTACACTATACTTGTCTAAAGCGTGAACGACAAACTGTTTTTGTGTGAAAGGCTCCTTTTATTATTATTTTCTTTTTTCCGTGCAAAAATAACCACGGATAACACCAGCCATCAACTGGTGCTTATGTCTGACTCGAACTGACCAAAGACCGAGGAACTGAGGAACCAGGTGTACCCTCGAAAGGAAATCCCTGGAACTCCGGGAACATACCTCGGGCCATCTACGGTTTGTAAATGACCCCCTTCTGTGTTACCCTACTATTCCCTCCTTCTCAAAAGAAAGGGCGCACGGTCTTTGCAGCGCTTGCGCCTCTGTGTAATGGTGTAGTGACTTGGATACACTTATAAGACGAAAAAGGTCTTACAATGAAGTGTCAACTAATTCTGCATCCAACAATAAGAGTTCTCGCGCTCATTCACCCGTACTTATTTAAAGTAATATTATACATTTGAATATAATTCTTAGAACAAATTTTAGCTCCAAGCATTTAAAAACAGAAATCTAATATATAAAATTCTCATGTCACAGTTTTCGTTGCCATACTCCTCCGAAACGGCTTGACCGATCTATATGAAACTTTATATTCATATTCTAGGTCTGAGAATCGGCCAACATCTATTTTTGATACCACTAAAACGCGAGCGGAGCCGCGGGCATCAGCTAGTAAAATCATTCAATAACCACACGCAACCTATATAGCACAGTTACGAATAATTTGGTTGGATTTTTCATTAGTAGAACATTCAAGCCATTTTTAGACGTTACACCCAAATATGGCTTGGAAAAATATTCACGTACTAATATAAATATTACCTTATACGTGCACATACTGCATATTTACATAAAAACTCGTGGAACGGTAACGCGTGTGATAATATTTTGTGCTATTCACCCGGTTTTACATGACCAATAATGACAGTTTTGAACGGTACGACTGATATCGTATCTCCGCAAACCTGAGGGAAACTGGTAATAATCAACCGTCAAAAATCCAAGCCGCCCACTGCTGGGCTCGAAACTTCTCTCATTAGAGGGTTAAGGTCATAAGTACTCATAAGTCCCCACGCTA